>OZ007591.1:392343277-393605653 GCA_963931845.1 Maratus michaelseni | reverse complement strand
AGTAATAAGTTTATAGTTTGATATGAAATCTTTAGTTTTTATGACAATAGATATTGATATAATAATCTTTTTTTTTTTTTTTTTTAAATGAAAGTATTAATGACTAATAGGAATAGAAATAAAAAGTAATACGTTTATTAGTTTGATATGAAATCCGTAACGTTTAGTTTTTATTTAAGATGAAGAGCTTATATTAATTAGTTTGTAATAGATTCACCATCACAATGAAACAAGGGAACAACACTGATTTATTTCCATGATTGAAGTGATTTTTATCTTATATGGTACGGCGTTACTATGACAACTGAAAGAAATATGCATATAATAATAATAAGAAGAAAAATATTAAAGATGATGATAATAATAATGGTAAACCGTATGAATGTTCCGATAAAATTACATTTAATTAAATCTACTACTAAATAAAGTCAACAAAAATTAGGCCTGAACGAATTCCTTTTACGTTTCAAGTATCATTTTCGGATATGGGAAACTCTCGATATCAATAGGTATCTATTACGCTCGGCAAAATTTATGTATATGTGAAGTATCTGTGAAGCTGACTCCTTAACTTGGAATATACTTGAAAAGATCTGGAAGAACTTCCTGTCAATTCAATACAAACAAGAAATTTGGAAAAGATTTTATTAAAATATTGGCTAAGTAGTAATTAATATATAAAGGTCTTCGTATTTTATTTATCGAATGACATTACTTGAATTAACAACATATAATAATTATTACAGTATGTTCATGTTTGTAAATTTTTTCTCTCCAAAAGTCATTAATTTTTTTAATTACATTTAAACATGACAGCTATAAAAATGTGAGATTTTACTTTAATTAGAAATTATTTTATATAGGAATCGACAGAATAAAATCAAATAAATGTTTAACATTTGATATATTATGACAAATTGAAAATTGTTTGTTTGGGTTATACGGTATACAATATATTTTTAAAAGTTTAGACGCTATTACAAGATGTAATATTATTTTGTGCTCCGTATTTTGTGCATACATATTGTAACATATAATATTGCTTAAAATAGAAGGCTTTATTAGGAAACCGATATTTTTGTATTCACATAAGGCTTTTCTGTGTACGAAATTCCAATTTCAAAAATGGGTAATTAAAAATAATAAAATGTACACTCATTTTCGTGTATTTACACTTATAATAGTTCTGAGTATTTAAATCTCAATTTTCATAAACCACGAACTCATTTTGTTTTTATATAGATATATATTTCATTTTTATACAATTTTTCTATTACATAAATTGTATGTAAAAATTTCCAATTCCTTTTTGCCGGCTGTACAATAGATATTGATATAACAATATATATATTTTTTTTAAATGAAAGTATTAAATAATAGGAATAGAAATAAAAAGCAATACGTTTATTAGTTTGATATGAAATCTGTAACGTTTAGTTTTTATTTAAGATGAAGAGCGTATATCAATTAATTTATAACAGATTCACCTTCACAATGCAAAAAGGAACAACACTGATTTATTTTCATTTTCCAAGTGATTTTTATTTTATATGACATGACGTTCGTATAGCGACTGAAAGCTATAAGGAACTGTATCGCTTAATAATAAGCATAAGAAGAAGAAGAAAAACTAGTCGTTGGAGGCCACCGTAATACTTTCCCATCATATTTATGCCTAATATAAAATATTAAAATAAAACATGTGTAAACTATTTATAAATTGCATTGCAATTCGAATAAAATCGTGGCTTGATGACGTCATAAACTTTAAATGCTCTATTACTGAATTGCGTAAAAGAAACATCTTTATAGCTCCAAAAATGATAATCATATTAACTAACGGTTTATTGCGTCTGATTAAGCGTCTCATTTCCAATTAAAATATATCTTTGAATTGAAATTTGGATGAAATACAAGGTCCTGAAAAATCGAAGAGTGTGGAAAATATTATTACAAATATCTCGGCAACTCATTATCCGATCCACTTCATGCTTTATGCAAAATTTATGTTTTTTAAATTATATTTTATATTCATTCCTTAAAAGAAACAATTTCGAAAATTTTTATATTCCTTTTATTAGAAAGAATATTTCGAGAGGCCGAAAAAAATAGTTCCGTATACTCGAGGTTACTGAAATTCAATAAGCTTCTTCCCATTATTACATACTAAGTACATACCAAATTTCAAGTCTCTATCTCAATTTTTTCGGGATATAGAGCGTTTACAGACAAACAAACGGACTGCAAAAAAAAAAATTCCGTAAAAATATGTTTTTCGGAATCTCCAGTGTCTGAAACATGTAATTCCGTCAATTTTTTTTTTTCGATTTTTAAAATGATTACAAGACTTACCCTATACTATGTAGGATGGGTAAGTAATAATAAAGATGATGATAATAAGAATGGTAAATAGTATGTTCAGTTAAAATTACATTTAAAGAAACTGTTACTCAATAAAGTCAACAAATATTATGCCTAAATGAATTCCTTTTGCGTTTCAAGTATTATTTTCGGATATGGAAAACTGTCTCAATATGAATAAGTATCTATTATGCTCGGCAAATTTTACGCATCTGTGAAGCTGACTTCTTAGCTAGGGATATACTTGAAAAGATCTGGAAGAACTTTCCATCTATTCAATAGAAGCAGAGAATTTCGAAAAGATTTTATTCAAATATTGGCTAAGTAGAAATGGATATATAAAGGTCTTCGACTTTTATTTATCGAATAATATTATTTGAATAAAAGACATATAATAAATATTACAGTACTTTCATGTTTGTAACTTTTTGTTCTCAAAAGTAATTAATTTTTTAATTACATTTAGACATGACAGCTACAAAAAGTTGAGAATTTACTTTAATTTGAAATTATTATGTATAGGAATCGACGAAATTGTATCAAATAATGCTTTAAAATTTGAAATATTTTGACAAAATGAAAATTATTTGTTTGGATTACACGGTATAAAATTTATTTTAAAAAGTTTAGACGCTATTACAATTACAAGTTGTAACATTAATTTGTGCATAAGTATTGTAACATATAATCTTGCTTAAAATACAAGGCTTTAGTAGGAAACCGATATTTTTCTACTCACATAAGGCTTTTTATATGTAGAAAACTCTAATTTCAAAAATGGGTAGTTAAAATAACAAAATGTACACTCATTTTTGAGTAATTTCACTTATAATTGCTCTGAATATTTAAATCTCAATTTTCATAGACAACGAACTCATTTTGTTATTATATAGATATATATTTCATTTTTATACAGTTTCTCTATTACATAACTTTTTTTGTAAACAATTCCAATACTTTTTTGCCGGCTGTAAAATAGATATTGATATAACGATAATTTTTTTTTATGAAAGCATTGGTGACTAATAGAAATAAAAAGTATTACGTTTATTAGTTTGATGTGAAATGTGTAACGTTCAGTTTCTATTTAAGATGAAGAGCTTATATCAATTAATTTGTAATAGATTCACCTTCACAATGAAACAATGGAACAACACTGATTTATTTCCCTGATCGAAGTATTTTGTATCTTATATGATACAGCTCTCCTGTGACAATTGAAAACAATATACAGAGCTATCACTTAATTATAACAGTAATAATAAGAAAAATAATAAAGATGATGATAATAATAATGGGAATTGACATGTTCGGTTAAATTACATTTAATGAAACTGTTACGGAATAAAGTCAACAAAAATTATGCCTAAATGAATTCCTTTTTTACGATTCAAGTGTCATTTTCGGATATGGGAGACTCTCTCAGTATCAATAAGTATCTATTATGCGTGGAAAACTTTACGCATCTGTGAAGCTGACTTCTTAGCAAGGGATATACTTGAAAAGATCTGGAAGAACTTTCCGTCTATTCAATAGAAGAAAGGAATTTCGAAAAGATTTCATCAAAATATTGGCGAAGTAGAAATGGATATATAAAGGTCATCGCCTTTTATTTATGGAATATTGTTTAATTAACCCTATCACTATGTCCTATCGAAACATGCCCTGTTGTTGCCCAGGAGAAATATGCTATCTATTTTTCAAAAAAAAAAAAAAAAAAAAAAAAAAAAAGTACCACTTTTATTCGTACAGTTTAATTTTTACCGTGTGTTACAAACATTATGATATCAGATATCACCGGCTGAAACTACTCAATGAGTGATAGATTTTTGGACAACTTGTTGAAAGTGCTTGGGGTCCGCGTGGACCCCAGGACATAGTGATAGGTTTAATCAGCATGTAATACTTATTACAGTATTTTCATGTTTATAACTGTTTGCTCTCAAAAAGTCATAAATTTTTTAATTACATTTAGACATGACAGTTATAAAAAGGTGTGAACTTACTTTAATTTGAAATAATTATGTATAGTAATCGACGGAATTGTATCAAATAAAATTTAAAAATTTCCAATATTTGGACAAATTGAAAATTGTTTGTTTAGATTACACGATAAACAATTTATTTTAAAAAGTTTAGGCGCTATTACAAGATGTAATATTATTTAGTGCTCCGTATTTTCTGTATAAATATGGTAACATATCATCTTGCATAAATACAAGACTTTATTAGAAAACCGGTATTTTTTTTATTCACATAATGCTTTTCTATGTAAAAAATTCCAATTTCAAAAATGGGTAATTAAAAATAATAAAATGTACACTCATTTTCGTAGTATGGTAAGTAGTATGTTGCGTTAAAATACAATTAAATAAACTACTACTGAATAAATTCAACAAAAATTATGCTTGAATTAATTCCTTTTACATTTCAAATATCATTTTCGGATAAGGGAAACTCTCTCAATATCAATAAGTATCTATTATGCTCGGCAAACTTTACGCATCTGTGAAGCTGACTTCTTAGTAAGGGATATACTTGAAAATATCTGGAAGAGCTTTCCGTCTATTGAATAGAAGCAAGGAATTTCGAAAAGATTTTATCCAAATATTGGCTTAGTAGAAATGGATATATAAAGGTCTTCGGATTTTATTTATCGAATAATATTACTTGAATAAAAGACATATACTAAATATTATAGTATTTTCATGTTTGTAATTTTTGCTCTCAAAAAGTCATTACTTTTTTTTAATTATATTTAGACATGGCAGCTGTAAAAATGCGAGAATTTATTTTGCTTTGAAATTATTTCATATAGGAAATTTTGGTTAAAAAAAAAAGGCTTTAAAAATTGGAGAATTTTTTAAAAAAGAAAATTGTTTGAATCTATTTGGACACTACACTGTTAACTAGTATTTTAAAAAACACAAATTGCACAAATTGTGCTTATTAGTTGCTAAAATCAGTGTAAAAATTGTTTTAAACTCATAAAAGAGCTAAAATCCTACATGTTTCGGCTTTAAACTTAAAGCCATCATCGGGGAAGAGGAACAACACAAACGACTACTGATCTTTTAATTTTCAACACGAGAAAATTGAAATCAACAGTATGGAAAAATTTAAATAAAATAAGCGGGCGCTCTCTGTTGCCAAAGAGCGAAAAACAAAACAATGAATTAACCAGGGGTTAAAAATGTATCCCATAAACCAGGTATGCTGAAAGAAAAGTTATCATTACAAATACAATCTTTTCTAATTTTAATTTCCAATGATTCCCTAATGGCGGCTTTAAATGGGTTATTGAACCTATGGATAATTCTTGCTTTATCGAAATTAATTACAATATCATTATTTTTAGCGTAAAACCGGGAGAGTGCAGTGGATAACTTTCCAAATTTTATGTCGTTTTTATGCTCTTATAACCTTTCCAAAAACTTTCTTTTAGTCATACCAATGTAAAAAATTATACTATTATTATTTAAACTAATGGGGATTTCATAAACACCTGCGAATTGATCAGGGGGGATAGGATCTAATTTATATGAAACTAAGTCAACCAATTTTCTGGGAGGGACAGCAATAAGATGGATATTGTATTTACGGAGGGCCCTTTTAATCCTTTCAAACATAAAATTGTTTGTTTGCTTTACATGGTATACAATTTGTTTAAAAAAAATGTAGACGCTTTACAGGATGTAATGTTATTTTGTGTTTCGTATTTTGTGCATAAATATTATAACATAAAATCGTGCACAAAATACCAGGCTTTTGTAGGAAACCAGTATTTTTCTATTCACATAAAGCCTTTTTTATGTAAAAAAATATATTTTCCAACATTAGTAATTAAAAATAACAAAATGTGTACTCATTTTTGAGTATTTTCACTTATAGTAGTTCTGAGTATTTAAGTCTCAATTTTCATAAACAGACGAACACATATTGTTTTTAGATATATATTTAATTTTTTTAAAAATAAGTTCACTATTACATAACTTTTTTGTGTACAAAATTCCAATTCTTTTTTAGCCAATTGTACAATAGATATTGATATAACAATAATTTTTTTTAAATGAAAGTATTAGTGACTAATATGAATAGAAATAAAAAATAATACGTTTATTAATTTGATATGAAATGGTTAACATTTAGTTTTTATTTAAGATGAAGAGATTATATCAATTAATTTGTAACAGATTCACATTTACAATGAAACAAGGGAACAACACTGATTTATTTCCATGATCGAAGTGTTTTTTATTTGATATGACACGGCGTTCGTATGGCGACTGAAAGTTACAAGGAACGGTATCACTTAATAATAATAATAAGAAGAAGAAGAAGAAGAAGAAGGAGAATAAAAGTAATAAAGATGACGATGATAATAATAATGGTACATAGTATATTGGGTTAAAATTACATTTAAAGAAACTGTTAGAGAATAAATTCAAGAAAAAATATGCTTAAATGAATTCCTTTCACGTTTCAAGTATCATTTTCGGATATGGAAAACTCTCTAAATATCAATAAGTATCTATTATGCTCGGCTAACTTTACGCATCTGTGAAGCTGACTTCTTAGCAAGGGATATGCTTGAAAATATCTGGAAGAACTTTCCGTCTATTCAATAGAAGCAAGGAATTTCGAGAAGATTTTATCCAAATATTGGCTAAGTAGAAATGGATGTATAAAGGTCTTCGCCTTTTAATTATCGAATATTATTTTAATAAGCAGCATATAATACTTATTACAGTATTTTCATGTTTATAACATTTTGCTCTCAAAAATAATTAATTTTTTAATTACATATAGACACGTCAGCTCTAAAAAGGTGATAATTTACTTTAATTTGAAATTATTATGTACAGGAATCGACGGAATTAAATCAAATAAAACTTTAAAATTTTAAATATATTTTGAAAAATTAAAAATTGTTTGTTTAGATTATACGGTATACAATTTATTTTAAAAAGTTTAGACGCTATTACAAGTTGTAATATTATTTTATGCTTCGTATTTTCTGCATAAATATGGTAACAAATAATCTTGCATAAAATACAAGTCTTTATTTCGAAACCGGTTTTTTTATTCACATAAGGTTTTTTTATGTAAAAAAATTCCAATTTCAGAAATGGGTAATTAAAATAAGCAAAATGAACGCTATTTTTTGAGTATTTTCTCTTATAATAGTTCTGAGTATTTAAACCCCAATTTTCATAAACACGAACTCATTTTGTTTTTGCATATATATTTAATTTATATATAACTTCATTTTTACATAACTTAGATTTTATGAACGTATCCATGAAAAATCTGTGGACCATAAGAAAGAAACACGGATACAGTAAAGCTTCCATAACAGATATTCCCAAATATGGTTGCCAGTTTGACGTCTTGTTTTATTCAGAAAATCGGAATACAAACTGGATATTGATTAAAAAGAATTTTTACTTTATGTAATAACGAATTGTTTGTAATTAAAAAATTAAAAAATGCTATTGACGATTTCTGGTGTGAATTTTAAATTTCTGACTAAAAAAATAGGTATAACAGGCAACCCTGTTCCCGAATAGTAAGCTACATTCTTTTGAGAACACTTTTCAATTACCAAGACCTGTGTATTTGTATGATTTTACCTCTGAATTGTGGTCGAATTCCAGAATCCCGAGGTATATGCTATTGAGAATTTTTACTCTAATCACACATGGATTTCACACAGACGTCATAAAGTACGGTTCATTAAATTTAAAGTGTATAAAGTATTTCGCAAGAGTGCATGCACATTTATTTAAAAAATTATCTTGAAATAAAAAAAATATAAAATTAAGTAATAGGAGATTATATTTATATATATCGACAATCTTTTTTTTAGGTACTTGTGATTACTTATATCTAAGAGTTTCGTGTACTCGTTGATTGCACAATTCTATTTTTTTTAATAGTGTTTTTAGGTCTTTATCTTTGTGTATATTTTCTTTAACAGTGTAATAAACAGTCGTTTCTTTAAATTTAACATAAGTCTGTTTAAGGTAGACATGTATGTTATACACACACACACACACATGTGACCTAGCCTAGCGGTCTTCTCGTACCCCAAAACGGTTTGGTTTAAAATTTAGTCAAAATCGTTAAAGCCATTTTTTAGATAAAGTTTGTATTGAACCGCTGTGACCCAACGTGTGTAATCGAATTTTCTCGAACATGTGACCTAGCCCAATGGTCTTCTCGTACCCTAAAACGGTAGGGAACAAAATTTAGTCAAAATCATAGAGCTGTTTTTTAGATTCAAATTGAAATGCATTGACCCTTTGTGACCCTACAATGACTCACTAATCGAATTTTCTGGAACATGTGACCTAGCCTAATGGCTTACTCGTACCCCAAAACGATAGGATACAAAATTTGGTCAAAATTCTTAGATCCGTTTTTTAGATAAAAATTTGCACATACACACAAGATTTGCTCGTATTATAATATATGATGTCCTCTACCAAACTCCAGTGATGTTTGCAGTGACACCTTCCCAACAAAAAAGGTCCTTTACATGTATTACTTGCTCCCTAAAAACATATGATTTTATGAAGTATCTTGTACAAGCAAATGTTTTAAATACTGATGCAAAACACAATACACTGGAGAAAAGGACTTCTTAAATACACCCCGAAAAATAAATAAAACGTAACACGTTTCAAAAGAACATATTGATTAATCAAATTGTATTGGGTGTTAAAGAGCTGCGCTATCATTAAATACCATGTCCTCTATCAAACTCCAGTGATGTTTGCAGTGACACATTCCTCAAAGATAAAATTATTTTACATATCTTACCTTCTCCCTAAAAACATATGATTTTATGAAGTATCTTGTACAAGCAAATGTTTTAAATACTGATGCAAAACACCACACACTGGAAAAGAACTTCTTATATACACCCCGAAAAATAAATAAAACGTAACGCATTTCAAAAGATTAATACATTTTTCTTCATGCAGAAAAGACGTACTACCACTGTGAGAGCGGATATAAAGCTGATAGGAAATACCAGAAAATAGACAGAGAGGGGGATACAAGTAGTAGAGAATATGCAATTGGAAAACTGGATAAAAGGAAAATCAAAACAGTAAGATAAACATGATAGTAAGTACCTACAGTTGGAAGGAAAGGATATAGAAACGATACATAAAGTCAGAATATTAAAGAATATTGCATATAAATTTAAAAAATAATAATTTTAACTAGCAAAATAATTATTAAAATACAAACAAACAAACAATAAACAAGCAAACAAAAATTAAATTGGGAAATTTGAAATAAACATTTACAATAGAAAAAAAATATTTAAATTGAAAAGAAAATAAATAAAAGAAGGAGACAGTAAAATGCTAAGACGAATTTATTACAATAAAAAAATAATTCAAACTGAAATGTTAGAAAATAAAAAAAGTTATTAAGGATTTTTTCATTAAAATAGAATAGAGCATTAAATCAAATTATCTAGATGGCATTATATTTATAATTATCTGGTTACATACGTTAAAATTTTCAGTCAGCCTAAATTTTCTTTTAATAGAATATAAAATTCAACAAACAATGAAGAAATCTTAAAATTTTCTTTTTCTTTTTACATACGTACGCCAATTCTACACTAATTTCTGTGTAACGCAAAAAAATAGGTCGTTACGATCCGTTAAACGCATAGTTGCTTATCTTCGAGCTTTGGGCGTCATTAGTTTCTTTTAAAAAGTTTTTATGCCTTTAATAAATCACACTCTTAATATGATATCGTCTAGTTTGGTCCCAAAATGTGATATATTGTAATATCCACTTTTTATTTACTTTCCTCTTTTCCTAACGAGATAAAGATAGCGGTTTCCACAACATCATTCATGCAGCGTTGTTTTATTAGAGTTATTTTTATTATCTTTCACTGCTATTGCATTTTCCCCCTGTGAGAGCAAAAAAGAAAATATTGATGTAGATTGCTTTACTATCGGAATACCATATTCCTTAGAATTATAATATTGTTTAAATACTGAAATGCATTCATAAGTAGCATAGTCGTGTAAAATCACTATAGGGGTGCACAGAGAAAGTGAAATGCAGTGGTACCTAGATGATACCTTGGTTCTAGAATATTATTCGTTCCAAAGAAATGTTCCGCATTCTAAGTTGCTTCCTCTGTGTACCAGTTTAAAATAATACACGGTACTTTCGTCTTATAGCGGCACCCAAGGATGAATCACTAAGTGACCAATATTTATCGCCAAATTATAATGCATATATGACTATAATAATATATGATGTATATAATATTTTGTGACTATATGGCCAAGTTATAGTCATATATGATGGATATATGATGGATATATATGGCGTGACGTATATGATGCATAAGACGTATATGATGTATATATGGCATATAAGACATAAATAATATGTATATAATGACGTATATGGCACATAAATGGGTGTTTGGCGTACGTATCTGTATATATACGATGGATATATAAGCTTTACGATATACTTGGAGAAATCATAGCTGCAACCTTGGCATAATCGTAATTGTGGGGGCTGCTATAACACGAAAGTACCTAATACACTGTATAGTATAATAACGGGAAAATGTAACATATTACAAAACTGCATATTATATGAGACAATGGTTTTTTTTAATAACATTTTAAGGAAAGTTTGACTAAAACCGTACTCACATCTTTATTGGTGTAGCTTTGGATGACTAGAGGTATTTTCATTGTTATTTATTTTAAGATCAATAGGGCCAGTAAACTGATTTGCTGTTTTTGAACATCAAAATGTATGAAATACATTGCCATCTGGATCACTATATCGCATGATATGCGTTTCATGCCCATACACATCCACTCGCAATAAAACAAAAGAAGAAGAAAAATAAGTAAAAATGAATGGTTTTTACCAACCTTGTCGAACAGGAAAATCAAAAATCATAATTTTTATTAATGCTGTGATCACTGTACTTCAAGCCTCAAGTATATGCGTTTGCGCTTCTTAAAAAAAAATGTCGTTTTTGATACATTTGTTAATTCGATTGATTTGGTAAGGTCACCCTTCTTCAGAAACTGAATTTCTGTTCGAGAACTAACTGAGTCCAATTTTACTCGAATTTTTTTCTCGGGAAACTACCGCTGTTAGATTTTTTTCTAGAGGCAATTCACTGGATTTAACTAAATTAATATGACTTAAAACGGTTTATAATTGTAATTTTATTTATTTTTTTGTCTTTACACATATATACGTTAGATCTAGAGAAATTTCTGCACAAGAAAAAGGTAGGTCTTCATGATCTGTTAAACATGTTGATCTTTATCTTAGAATTTTTGGCTTCATTGATTTCTTTAACACTCATGAACCGGTCATTTGACAGTTATGAAATGAAAACATTTCTATTCATATCAGGATTTTATTCGTAAAATGAATAAATTTTAAATCATATAGAAATAAGTTAAATAAAAAAGTTAAATAGTTTTAAAGAAAAATTCTGGTGTGAAATATTTTTTTATAAAACTTGACTAAAATTCTCGATATTGTATTGACTGTTAAAAAGATATGTTTATGTTTTTAATAAATCACGCTTTTAAGAGGATGTTCTCCCAGTACGGCTTAATTTTTAGGGCATTTTTGAAAATTACTTTTTTTCCTAAATGCACATAGAAAAAAAAATTTGGTCATTGAATTTATTGTGCTTTTCCATATGTGTGCGAATATTTTCATATACAATATTTGATATTTTAATTTAAATAAACTTCTCTAAATGTCACTATACACGGCGCAGAGTAAATTGGCTTATGTTTTTGAGCTATTAATAATTTTTGAAAATAAATGCACACGGATTCTTAAAATATATTAAATTAGTTGAATCTCAAACCTAAAATTGATAAGATAAATGAGAAACTCTTAAAATGGCGTCTGTTTGAAGTTTTGGCACTAACTTTCTGTTTTTGAACAATAATTGTATTTTTTTAATATTTGTCTAACAGTATTACAGCTTAATTTACAACAAACAAAACGTCGATAGCTTCAACGGTTTACGAGTGACATCACGTACCGTGCAAGCAGAGCATAGTCAATTTTGGAAGAGTTTAGATCAATTAAAATTACAAGACCTTTATAGGCACACATTTAGGCAAAATGAAATAAACTCAATACCAAAAAAAAATTTTCCCATGTGCATTATTAAAAGAAAAAAAATGCGCAAAAAATGGAGCCATATCGGGAGAATCTCCCCTTAGTATATCATGGTTTATTTAAGTCTTAAAATGAAATATATTGTAATCCCAATTTCTTTTTTATTTTCCTCCTTTTCTAACGAGACAGAGACATCATTTATGAAGTGTCAACTTTAGAATTTGTATGTTTAGCATGTTTTCCAGTTAAGAGTAAACATAGGAAATTTTGATAAAGAATGCATTCTCATCATAGTAGAATGTTGATCTGTTAGAGTTCTGATAATGTTTTAATACGGAAATGCATCAAAATTAGCTTAGACTTTAAAATTTCTTTAGGAACGTTTGCAAGAGCCGAAATTTTGAGCCGAATTCATACCCCTGCCCGGCCTGTTTATATTTTTGAAGTTCATAGCTCAGCCCGGCACATAAAAAAAAAAAAAAAAAAAAAAAAAAAAAAAAAAAAAAACTTGAAATCAGGACCAACTTAACTTCTGCAAAAAACGCCGATATTTCTTAATTTATAATAAAGATTCTTTAAAATATATAATAAATTACCGTATTTTTTGGCGTTTAATCCGCGGCTCAAATAACTCAGTTTAGTCACAAAATTTTTATTTAGTACCGTAATTTCCGGCGTATAAGCCGCAGCTCAAAGAGTCGTTTTTCGACCCAGAAATATTATTTTATAAAATGTAACTTAAAAGATCGCTGTAAATATTTAACTACAATTATTGAATAAAATTTCTGGGTCGAAAAACGACTCTTTGAGCTGCGGCTTATACGCCGGAAATTACGGTAATTGAAGTCAAGTGTATTCAGAGTTCAAGAAAGTAGCATTTAATCAAATACAATTTCTGTGTCTAAAATGAATTTTTTGAGCCGCGGAAAATACGGTATATGTTTATGCTAAAATTTTGCAGCGTATTTCAGACTATATGTTAGAAAGCCATGGAATACAGAATAACAACATTTAATGATAATTTTGACTTTATTTTGACATTCTGGTCACCAATGTACCACTATTTTAGTAGAGAAATATTTGTCTCCTCTAATGAGAAATTCTTTGATTACGTAAGGCGACGATTGCATTTCAGAATTTCTGATGGCTGACGATTTTCAGGCAAAAAGGTTGAAGAATCCTAATTTAGACTATTACTTTCAAATATAGATTACAAAAATATTATAGGTTATAATAAGAGAAAAAACTGTTAAAAAATTGTAATTTTGAAGTTCAATAGATCTCTCTTTTGAAGATGTTCAAAAATATTAGTCTATAAATGATTAAACAAAAGTAAATTTCCAAATACTCCGTTATCAAATGTACAATATCAATATAATTTTTACAAAAAAACAAAATTAAAAAAGGAAAGAAAACAACTGCTGACCTGACAAGGCTCGGGAGGAATTAAGGCAAGACCAAGTATGTAGAAAAAAATGCAAGCCCAAGCCCGACCCGGTCGAGTCTGCTACAAAGTATTCAGCTCAGTTCGAGTGTAATGAAAGAAAATTGGCTTGAACCCGGCCCACGAAGCGGGTCAGATTCGGATTTTGGGCCCGCCTCTGTCCTGTTCAAATATTTCGAGTTGTTTGGTAGGAAATTAAGTAATTTCTTAAATATAAGTCAATAAATCTAACTAAATTAATAGGTATAAAAATATGTTTAATTTATTTTTCGCCCTTACACAAGTATACACCAATTCAAGATCAATTTCTGTGTAATGAAAAATAGGCTTTTATGATCCATTAAGTACGCACTTAGTTCTTTATCTCTGAATTCTGTGCGTCATTGATTTCTTGAAAAATCTTTTTTTATTATTCCATTTCTAAATCACACTCTTAATTTGACATGGTTGAGTTAAAGTCTGGGAAATGTAATAGATTGTACTATCCCCTTTTCTTAACTTTTCTCTTTTTATGTCGAGATAAAGAGAGCGGTTTATGAAGTGTTAATGTTCTAGAATTTTTACGTCTCTCGCTGCTATTGCATTTTTCTCCCTGATAGAAAGGGAGGAAAACATAGATCAAGAATGCATTCTTATCATAATAGCATGTTCACTTGAAGAATGAATCATTTGGGCATGCGCAAAAACATCGTTGCCAACCATTGTATTTTTATTAATCTATTACCACCAGAAATTTTGCAAAAGAAAAAGAAGTTTTCCATTTTGATGTGGCTTTGTTAATTATAATTAAATTTAAAATATTAATTATTTTAACAGAATTTCTGGTAGTAGTGAATTAAAAAATGTACAAAGGTTGTTAGCTATGCTTTTGCGCGTGCCCGAATGATTCATTCGTATATCATAATAATTCATTCTTCCCCATCACTATTATAGATATAATACAGTTTTAATACTGGAATTCATTAAAAATTAAAACAAATGTTTAAACATTTATCGTCAAATTACCTGTAATGTAATTAAAAAAAAATTACGCTTTTTGAAATATTAGCATGTATGAGATAGATGAAAGTTTTGGGATTGGCACCTACGACTACTTGAGATAGATGAAAGTTTCGCGATTGGCACATTCCACTACTTGCGAGTGAGGAAAAAAAAAATATGATGAAGAAATCATTCTTAGATTCTAACCAAAATAATCCCCCCCTTCCCCTCCTCGATACCATTCATAATAGTACGATTCATTGAATCATTTCATTCTTATATAATCTTTCTGCTATCATAATAAAATAGTAAATAGACATATTAATGTTTTAATACCTAAATGCATTCAATATTGCCATTAGAGAATGGATAATAGTTAAATATTCATAAAAAAGCAGTAAAATCTCTTCTGAGATTTATTCGAAATAAAAAAGAATTATAGAAGATTGCTGGAAAGTAAAATTATTTGAAAGATAGGTAAAATGCTTAAGTGATACAAATAGACACAACAAAAGGCTTATAGAAACCTTTTAATGATCGACATACGTTTCAATACGTTTTCAATTTGTTCAATTCACGATAAACAAAAATATTCTCGCAAATTTTTGAAAATTAACTTGAAAACATTGAATTACGAGGATGATCTCGTGATTCATGTTTTCAAGTTTATTTTCAAAAATTTGCGAGAATATTTTTGTTTATCGTTAAATATCTTGAAAATGGCGCCGTATGAGCGTTGAAACGTATGTTGATCACTAACAGGTTTCTATAAGCCTTTTGTTGTTTCTATTTGTATCACTTAAGCATTTTACTTATTTTTTAATCATAATTAGAGATCTTGTTCTGTGATTATGTAAAATTATTTGTTTGACTTCAGATCGATGTCACTAGCATAAATACTACCAAATGTTTGCAATTTATTTTGTCTAATCATAAAATATATATGTAACAGCATGTCTGTTGATAATAAATTTAAAAACGGAATAATATCTTAAATTTCTACGTCATGATATTATAACATTTTTAACTTAGTTATTAATATGAAAATTTCCCCTATTTTTAAGACATTTTTTATCTCACTGAAAAGGACACACGAATAAATAGACTGAAATATCTGTTTTATAGCAATTATCTTGATTTTATTTAGAATTGTGTTATTGGAAAATTATTATGTATATTTTTTGTAGAATTGGCATACGCCTGTAAAAATACCAGATGAATTTATAATTGCAGATTTTATCTTTTCGATAAATCAGGCGTGATTGTACTATCCACAGTGTGAAAAAGTGTCCAAGCCTGGAATTGAACCAGGATCATTGGCATTGCCCGCCAATACTCTGCCATTAAGCTACCTGGACGATATCCAGTATAGCACTCCTCACTGTCATAAGTTGGCAGGGCTACAATCCTGCAGCACAAGGTGAAATATTTTCATGAACCACAATTCCTGCGGCAAGAATGAAACGCGCAAACTGCCATTTAATCCAGAAAAAAAACAGCTAATATTAATCTATTTAGTATTTCTACAGGCGTATGCCAATTCTACTGCTAGTCTGATGTGCCAAACCCAAAACTTTCTTCTATCTCATGCAGGTTTCACATACACTAAAAACGAATTAGCACCAATTTATATCAAGGTCTAACTGAGTCTAAAATTTTATATAATGTACATTAGTTCTTGTGATATGACTATCGCTAAAATCGTGTAAATCCTGAAAAATGCAGCATAGCAGCGCTACGTGTTGGGAAGTTTACACCAAAACCTAATCAACAACAAGTTATGTCAACGTCTAACTGAATCTAAAGTTTGACGGAACTGTATGTATTAGTTCTTGAGCTATAGCTACCGTGAAAATCATAAAAAAGTAGCATAGCAGCGCCACCTTTTGGGATATCTACACCAAAACGTAATCAGAGTCTATTTATGTCAAGGTCTAACAGAATCTGAAGTTTAATGAAAATCGGTGCATTAGTTCTTGAGACAGAGCTATTGCGGAAATCACGAAAAATGCACCACAGCAGCGTCACATGTTGGGCGATTTACAAAAAAAAAAAATAATAATAATCAGCACCAATTTTGATCAGGACTAACTGAATCTAAAGTTTTATTAAATTCCGTTCATTAGTTCTTGAGATAGAGTGCCCATAAAATGTTTGTCATACAGAGAGACAGACTCACAGAACCACGGAAACCACAGACGTTTTCTAAATACCCCCAGTCAAATAGTGTTCAGGACATTCTAAAACGTATAAATCCGCCGAAAACCGGAAGTAGAAAATTTTCATGAATCCAATACTTTCTTCTTGTAAAGATAAAAGAAAGTAAAAATTATATATACAGCTCATATTCAAAATATTAGAATAATTGAGAAAAGGTAATAAGAAAAAAATATTTTCCATTTATTTATTTTTGATACTAAGTAAATACAATTATTTTTTTTATAAATTAAATCCGGAATGTTTAGGTAAGATTTTAACATTTATAAAATATAAAATACAGTACAGTAAATTAGGTATGCAGCTTTCTGAAACACATAAAAATATTAGAATAAAATATAGATTGGTTCAAAATATTAGAATATTTTATTTTACGCAACAATATTACCTTATGAATATCAAGTAAATGGTAGTTAATATTTTGTAGAATCCCCTTTAGCTTTCATAACAGCGTACAATCGACCTTGCATACTATATACAAGGTGTTTACAAACATTTCTATCAATATTAGCCCAAATAGATTTTATACGTGCCACTAACTCAGTTTTACTTGAAAGAGGATTTTCTTGGAGTTTTTTCTTCATTATACACCATAAGTTTTCGATGGGATTAAGGTCTGGTGAGTTTGGTGGCCAAGGAAGTATCTGAATGTTGCGTTGGCGGGACAATTTCTTAGTTGACACGGAGGTATGCGGTGACGCTAAATCTTGTTGAAAGATGAAATCATCTTCAAATAAATCTTCTGATGATGGAATCATGTAATATTCCAAAATTTATTGATATATCTGAGAGTTAACCTTTTCGTAGACTATGCATAACTTTCCAGGTCCTTATGCACTCATGCAACCCCAAACCATGACACTAGCAGCAAATTTTACGGAACGTTTAAGGCATTCTTTATCAAATGCTTCTTGCTTCATTCTCCAAACTCGAATATCTTAATTACCATATGAAACACAAAACATACTTTCATCACTAAATAATATATTTTTCCAATCTTCTTCGCTCCATAAACGTCTTGATTTACACCAATTCAATCTTATACACTTTTGTTTTGCAGTCATGAGAGGTTTTGTTTTCGGTACTTAAATTTATGGAGACGTCTTAATGTCGTCGATGCAGAAACTTCAACTTCTTCTTTCCATTTTTGGTGCAAGAATTGCAGTGTTTTAAAACGGTTTTTCTTAACTATACGCTTAAGTTTCCTGTCATCTCTAGCAGATGTTTTTGGTTTTCGGCCGCCATTTTGGCGAATAATTTGAAATTTTCCATTTTTTGAATATTAGTGCGTTAGTATTTTACTAACGCTTGATTGCGAACGATTGTAAATAATTCGCTATATAACATTCATTTTTACCGTGCCGATACAAATTAACCATACGAAGTTTAATAGATTCAGGAATATCACTCACACGACCCACTTTAAGACGAAAAAGCAAACAAACTGCAAAAAGAATACTGATTTTAAATAAAATCGTCTGAATTTAATCAATGATGCCACCAGTTATGAATTGGTGATTATTAAAGGAGAATTAATGTGAATTATTCTAATATTTTGAACCACTTGAATAAATATTCTAATATTCTGACTTTTCAAAAAAAAAATTTCAATTAATCCTGTTAAAAATGATATTAATTTTAAGATAATAAATAAGTTTAATCAACAATAAGTTCTTAATAAAAATATCATTTGCATATTTGCATTAAAAGACATTAAATTACCAAACGATATTTTCAATTTGTAAAAAAAGTAATTATTCTAATATTTTGAATATATGAGCTGTATATACAAGGGTGGTCACAAGTTACACGGGGAAATTTTTTTTCATCTTATCTTTCGGGGGACCTTCCTAAAATTTGCCAATTAGTTAGAAAATGATATTGGCAAAGTTTCAGCTCAATTGAATAATATTAACTTGTGCCTCATCGAGGTTGAATTATTGAAAAAAATGTGATTTTTGGTGAAAAATTGCAGTTTTTTCTTCATTAAGTGAAAACCATTTGTCCTGAAAACCTGATTCTTGTCTTATTTGATAAAAAATGTTGTTGTTTTGAACTTTTAGTCTCAACAAAACTTATATTTAATGACATTTAGCATTTTTTTGGTCAAGTCGTGAACAATTTCCTCAAATCTGCATTTTTGAAAAATAAATGGAAAATGACAGCAGAATAATTCTAATTACTTCTGACCACTTTTTTGTGTTTTTTATATTAAAGACAATATATATATATATAACTTTAAAAAAATTTCACGTATTGTAGTTAATTATTAGGTATCTAGTTTTGCGCCTCGAAAGAAGAAACCCCTCAATTTGTATTGCAGTTAAAGTGCATTTAACACCAACCTCTGTAACACTCTTTTTAATACAAGGTAATTTTTGTTTCTTTCTATCTTTAAGAAGTCTTTTTTTTTATCATCGACGAAACCTTCCGACACCCAGCAGTCCTCAAATGCATCCCTCCTTTCACTATGATTGGAAGAAAAGGAAGTACTCACGAGGAACTGAAGAGATTATTACGGAAAATTTGTCTTTACTGTTAGATAGATGTAGCATATCTGATAGAGACCCAGCTAGAATAACTTCAGCAATTGCAGAAGCATTAGGTCATAATCCAGAGACTTTAATTTTAAGTAGAAGTGCAATAAGACTCTGCAGACAACAATTTCGAAAACAAAGAACTGAGCTCATAAAAAAACAGATTTAAAAATTCTGATTTAGAGGAAGCTGTTGTTAACTGGGATGGAAAACTACTTCCATATATTTTGAATAAAGAAAATGTGGAGAGGGTAGCGGTATTAATTAGCTGTAGGGAGGAAGAAAAGTTAATAGATGTTCCTCAGCTTGAAAATAGTATGGGAATAACCTAGGCAAAAGCTGTATTTTCAGCAATTGAAGAGTGAGGGGGGGGGGGGGCAGATGGTAAAATCCAGGCAATGTGTTTTGATACCACAGCATTAAACACAGGTTGCCTAAATGCAGCAATTATTAGAACAAAATCTTCTCTATTTCCCATGTTGTCACCATATTCTAGAAATTATTCTCAGAGAAATATTTGATTGTAAAGTGGGCAAAACCACTGCCCCTCAGCTAGATTAAAAAAAAACAGACTGGGTGGTCTAAGCTGAACACGTGCAAAAATAAAACGGCTATTGAAGATGAAAATATCAGATATAAAACACTTAATTCATACGAAATTTCAAGCTTTTTTATCGAACATTTACAACATAAACACCCCAAGAATGACTATAAAGAAGTTATCCAAATTTTTTAATATTTATAGGACGTCTTCCACCAAAAGACATTTTTTCAGAATACCTGGCGCTATTCATCACGCCAGATGGATGGCTAAGGCTATTTATTCTCTGAAAATATATCTTTTCAGAGATCAATTATCATTAACATATTTAGAAGAAGAAGGTATTAGAGACATTTGCTTGTTTATAATCAGTATATATGTAAAAGCGTGGTTTAATGTTCCCCCTCCGGCTTTGGCTCCTAATCAAGACCCACAATTATTAAAATCATTCAGGTTGCCGACAAAGCGCTTTCTAAAATGATAAAACATCTTTGGTATCTTAACTCGGAACAAGTTGCAGTTTCATTTTTAGGGTTTCGTTCATCTCATGTAACCCTATTACTCCCGCTCCGTTGTCTGTCTGTCACATAGCTATTCTCAGAAACTATGTAACTTACAGGGTTGAAACTTTGTGTATATAGCTGAATACCAGCTATAAAAAGCTCAAAATGTTAAAATTTGAAAAATTCGTATTATTTTAATAAATAGAGATAAAAAACCAAAATTCTAACAGCCTTTTCCTATTAAATTTAAACATTTTTCGTTATAGCAGATGTCAAAATTTAAAAATCCACGATGAAATTCTTTCTACAATAATTAATTTTCTAACACTCTTTTCCTATTAAATTTAAACATTTTTTGTTATAACAAATGCCAAAAATTAAAAATCCACGATGAAATTCTTTCTACAATAATTAATTTTCTATCAGACGATTTCCACGTAAAAAATGAAAATGAAATAAAAAGTTACACCAAGTGAAAAAGGATAAATATGAAATAAAATTGATTGACATCATAGTGGTAATAAAACAGAAATTTTCTAAGATTTCTCAATAATACAAGAAGTATGAGTATATGTATGTGTACACAAAGCAGATTAATATCACGTCATTAGAGAATTAAAAAGAAAATCTGACCTCCTATTGGAAGTTTAACGAATTTTTCAAATGTTTGAGAATAATACAAAGCGAGTATCAATATGAGTAATAGAGAATAGTAAATATATGAGTTTGAGAAACATATTGAATGCTGATAAAAATCCGATTATGGAAATATTCGCATATTTTAACATTTTGAAAGTGTACAACATGTTTAATTTTGAAATTATTTTTTTAAATGTCGCATTTAGCCCGCATGACATACATTATTATGACAGAATATAACAGCGGGCTGGTTTAGATATTCGAAAAAACGAAAAAATAGACCGGTAAATTTTTACTTTATAAAAAACATGACTTTTTTTTTTTTTTTTTTTTTTTTTTTGCTAAATGAAATTTATTTGGATGAATTAAAGAAAGGATAAAGTGTTTTGAAATGAATATTAAACGAAACCCTTTGAGCGATCTTCGATCACACTTACCCACTTGTTCGATGATACTTTGGAAAAAACTGTCAAAATAAGTATGGATGAAAAATTAATGTCATTTGAAGAAGAAAATGATGATGATGATAAGGATGTAAGAGCAACAATATGCTTCAATGAAGTAGAATATTTATTGGATAAAGAAGTCGATTTTTTTTTCATCTCAAACTGTAAATTTTTTATGAGATTTGAGATTAATATGCAATTTTTAAATACTGCTCCCGATGTATGATGTGAAAATAAACATTATTTGAAAGTAAAAAAAAAAATAGTGTATAGTTTTAAGGTTGTCAAAGACGCAGCTGAAAAGGGAATAAAATTAATCCAAGACTTCAATTCCTGTTTAACGAAAAACGAAGAAGAAAAGCAGTTTCTGTTTCTTCTGTATCTGAATGCAGAAAATTTTTTCCAGACTCTTCAAAAGCCACATTATCGAAGCCCTTACCAGCTTAATGTGATAATATTAAGTGATAATATTTTATTTATTTTATAATGATTCGTTTATTATAACGCAACTTTAATAATGAAATGCATTTGAACATTATTTGTTCTCATTTTAATAATTTGCTCTTTATTTCTTATAATTCATTCTGTTTAAATTTCAGTTTTTCTCATTTACTTTGGATTTTTTTTAACTAAACCCTTTTTATCTACAAAATGAAAAAATAAAGAAATCTAAATCTAAAAGCAGTTCAAATAAAATGTTACAATGTTTTTTCACATTTTCATAAAAATTCAATTTTTAGAATTCGCAACATATTTTGTTCTAAAAAATGCTGTATATTTTTAAAACTATATTTTTTTTACAAAAAAAAGACGTTTCGTTTTTCAATGCAGAAACATTTTTTATGAAATGAGACCAGAATTAGGTTTCTATGCTCTTTTATATTCATTTCATGATGGAAAAACTATAAATTTTTGCGAAAAATCGCAGTTTATCAAAACTTTGACCTCAATGAGGCACGGGTTAACATTATCCAAATGAGCTGAAACTTTGCCAATCTCATTTTTCAGCCAATTGGCAACTTTTAGGGGGGTCCCCCCGAAAAAATTTGAAAATTGATTTCTTGTTGATTTTCTTTGACATCAGACCTGCCAAGTCTCCGGCTTTTTGGATACCAATAATTTAGTACAGAAAATGTTGTTTTATTCAATCAGAGCATTTTGCGATTTAAGAGAACAACATTTTCTCTAAAAAATTACTGGTGTCCAAAAATCCGGAGACTTGACAACTCTACATATACAGGGTGTAACTGAAATGTTTCAACAAACTTTGAGGGATGATAGTACTCATGAAGACGAACAAAAAATGCAATGGAACATGGGGGCGCAAATGACGTTTAACCCCTTCAGGGGCAGTGGTATGTTTATGAAAGCGCTTAATTTTAATTCCAAAACGCCATAATGGCACCAGAATTTTGCTAAAATCTTTTCCATTTAATATGTATGTGAAATATAGCCTTTTTCTTATTTACAAACAAATTTTTTTATAAATTCCGGTGCCAGTCATTTATTTCAACATTTTAGTACTAAAAGTAGTTTGCCCCTAAAAGGCTTAAAGGATAAAAATAGAGAAAATGCGTCTGAAAATGGACTGGCACCGGAATTTACAAAAAAATTGTTTGTAAATAAGAAAAAGGCTATATTTCACATAAATATTAAATGGAAAAGATTTTAGCAAAATTCTGGTGCCATTGTGACGTTTTGGAATTAAAATTAAGTGGTTTTTTAGACATACCACTGTCCCTGAAAGGGTTAAATGTCATTTGCGACCCCGTGTTCTATTGCTTTTTTTGTTCATCTTCATGAGTACTATCATCCCTCAAAGTTTGTTGAAGCATTTCAGTTACACCCTGTATATATTCATCAATGCTAGATTAAATGGCAGTTTGCGTTAATGTCAACTTTTATATAATCTTAAGCAGCATTTACTACTAAACTGAAATATTTTTAATTGAACAAGTATATCGTACAGCTATAAAGTAATCTTCATAGCTCCTCCTTCTTCTTCTTTACACAGGCGTTAAGTCAATTCTAGATTAATTTCTACGGACGAAAAAAATATTTCTTTATGATCCGTAAAATACGTAGTTGCTTATCTTCAAACTTTCGGCGTCATTAGTTTTTTTTCTATAAAAGTTATTTTTTATTTCTCTAATGAATCACACGATTAATTTGACATGCTTCAGTTACATCTTAAAATGTGATATTTGTGTAGTAACCACTTTCATTTATTTTCCTCTTTTTCTAGTGCAATAAAGATAGCGGTTTCTTGGACATCATTCATAAGGTGTCACTTAATTAGAATTTTTAGCTCACAGGCTATCAAAGAATGAGAGCTAATGTGCCCGCCCGTTCTGTATGTACGTATGTACGTATGTACGTAACATGATAACTCTTGATAGAAATAACCGTTTTGCTTCAAACTTTGTTTATACGTTCATTGTGACAAGGCGCTTTCCTGATTAGTTTTGGGGGGTCATTAGTTAAGTATAAAAGTGGGGAACGGGGGCTAACCCCTCTTAATTTAGATAAATGGGTTTTTCATGCAGAATTATCCCATTTTCTTCAAATTTTGTATATATACAGAGTTGTCAAGTCTCCGGATTTTTGAACACCAGTAATTCTTTAGAGAAAATGTTGTTCTTTTCAATCGCAAAATGCTCCGATTAAAGAAAACAACATTATCTGTACTAAATTATTGGTATCCAACAATCCGGAGACTTGGAAGGTCTGTATATATATATATATTTATTTATTTATTGTAATTAGAGGCTTCCCTGATTAGTTTAAGGGATTCATTAGTTAACTATGAAGGGGGTAATGGGGGGATGACCCCCCCCCTTATATATTGTTGATTTCTTTTAAATAAGAGTATAATATACAAGTAATGTGAATAGCCTGTGAGCTCAATGCCCTCAGTTTAACTGTGCAGTTTTCGTTTTGTTATTTCAAGCACTGGCTACTGCTTTTCCTCCTTGAGGGCAATAATATGAGAATTTTATTGAAGAATGCAGTTTTATCGTATACTAGCGGAAGTACCCGGCGTTGTCTGTGATTTTAAGAATGTTTCTTTAGAAAAGTCAATTTCAAAATTATACATGTTGTGGAGAATTTCAAAATATCAAAATATGCCAATATTTCCGTAATCGTATTTTCATCATAATTCAATATGTTCCTCAAACTCATATGACGTTACATTCAATTGCTGACGTCATATCTACTTGTTTTCTCTATTACTCATGTTTATTCATCTCTGTTACTCATAATTAATTTCATGCTATCTTTGTATGATTCTCAAACATTTGAAAAAGTCCGTTAAACTTCCAATATGACGTCATATTAATTTTCTTTTTAGTTCTCTAATGACGTCCTATTAACCTGCTTTCGGTACTTACACATACTCATACAATATGACGTCATTTTAATCTTTTTTTCAATTGGTGAAACTTTTTATTTCGTTTTCATTTTTCACGTGGAAATCTTTCAATAGAAAAATAATTATTGTAGCAAGAATTTTATTGTGTTTTTCTAATTGTTGGCAGCTGCTATAATGAAAAATGTTTAAATTTGATAGGAAAATGCTGTTAGATTTTTGGTTTTTTATTAATTAAAAATTAACTATACATTATTTCGATCTCGGATTACTTTTGTTGCCTCGTTCGTGTTTTAATACACCTACACGTAACATTTCACAATTCTGGCTTTCAAACTGTTGATTTGTATAGAAGTGCAGATAGACAGACAGACAGACAAATTTTCATTTTTATATATTAGATATGCTTTTTGAGATATTCTGTTCCATATTATAATTGCCAAACTTTTCGATTTCCCAGAACCTCTATTTCCGAAAAAACTATTCGCTTAATGGCAGAAATTTACCATTACAGAAGATGATATATATACACAGTAGACGCTAGTTTTTACGAAACTTTTTCTTTCTACGAAACTCGAGATTTTAGGAATTCGAAAAGGTTTTTGAATACACTTCGATGGATAGAATGTATTGGGTTGTTCGTAAAGTTCTTTCCGTTCGGGAAAAAACCATTCGTTACCGGAATATTCTACCCGTCAGTTATTATAGGTTAGCTATCGGAATTAATGTCTAATAATTAAATGATAGAATTTTCCGGTCCGAACTAATTTTCCCAAACAGAAAAACCTTTCCGAACAAGCAAATAATTATTGCTCACATTTACGAACTATAAATGAGGAAAATCTCTTTTTTCAGAACTTAGCTTTAATCATCAAAACTCAATATGAAGGTCAAATTAACTTTCGACTATTTTGTGGCAGCAGTTTTAAACATTCCGAGAAACGATATATAGCATGATAAAAATAATATTGCACAACAGTTTGAAAATTAAACACTACCCTCCCTCTCTTTACTTCATTTAACATGATATTGTTAGAAGGAGGTGAAACCTTTTTAGTTAAAGGGGTGATGGCATATATTTACGAGGGTGGGCTGATAAGTTCGAGGCCTCACACAGAGATAGAACAAGTATGACCAAATGCAATGATGTTTGTAAAGTATGATTCTTTTGATGATATACTGCCGAATCAGTGTTGCCAGTAGGCTACTTTTATTTCATTAAATTTTCTTGATTGCCACCATTTTTTTGAGAACGTAAATTTTCCCTTATTTGATGAGAGATTAAATGAGGCGAAAACAAGGCGAATTATATAATTTAAAACAGTGGTGCCAATCAAAAAATATTAAATAAAAAAAGTAGCCCAGTGGCAACAGTGTGCCGAGTTTCGGACTCGTGAGTTTATTTGTTATTGCTTGGCGATAAAGTAAAGTAAACAAGTTTTACATTTTCTAAAAATGGAAAAAATTGAAGTTCGAACTGTCATAAAATACTTTGTTAAAAAAGGTGTAACCCCCACTGACATACAAAAGGAGTTCCATTCCAGCTTAAAGGATTCTTGTCCTCCATATTCTACGACAAAAAGTGGGCTGCTGAATTTAAACAGGGTAGCAAATCAATTCACGATGATGAACGCTCAAGACGTCCAAAACCGCTACGACCGACGAAATAGTCTCAAAAATTCCCAATGCCGCATTGAATGATCGCCGATTGAGATACGCAAGCTTGCTGACACTGCAAACATGTCGATAGACCGTGTTCACTACATTTTGTATGATGTTTTGAATATGAAAAAGCTTTCCGCTCGATGCGTGCCGCTTTTGTTGAACGTCGACCAAAACCTTCAAAGTATGAACATTTCTCAAGAGTCTTCTGAAATGTATTCTGTCGCAAGTTGAAAAATAAAATAAATTATTGTCCAAAATCTTGTATTTTCTTTGTCAGGCCGAGAACATTTCAAACCACCCTCGTACAGGGCTGCACTAAAGAATTCGCACACAGGAGCGTGTATTAAATGTATTAAGTTGCAAGGCTTAAGTTGAAAAATAATATGAAATTGTGCCAAAAATCTTTTGCTTTCACTGTCAGGCCGAGAATTTATCATACCACCCTCGTAAAAGAGCTTGGTTGCATCTTCTAATTTTATTTGATCTGCACAACTTAATCAGTAAAGTCTCGATAGTTGAGAGGGAGATTGGGGCAAATTTATTACAGAAAGGGTAATCAGCTATGTCACAAATTAAGAAATGAACATGCCTATCGATTGAGGTAAAAAAAAGAAAAATTTTAAAGAAATTAATGATAAATAGAAAGCATCACACAAATTTCCCAGAATATTTAATTTCTTAGAATAACTTATTGAGAATTGTATTATTTGGTAAATTTAACAAAGAAGTAATTCGGTCAAGCAGTTATGGAATTATGCTTGTTTAAAGTTTAGAACGCCTACTGATGTTTAATAGTCGCAAAACAGGTTTTGATTTAGGAAAATTTTTCAGAGTAACTGAAAACTATTTGACAAAATGAGGTGTAATTTTTTATTCCTATATTTGAAGCTTCAAGAAATCGATTTCTTTAAAAAAAAAAATAGGTTACAATTCATATATATATTTTTTCAAATATGAATTTCGAAATATATAATACTCATTATTCAGTATGAAATTTGATCATTCAAATTATCGAGAGTTGTTTTGGTAGTGATTTTGTAAGCACATGATTGTTAGAGTCTACACTGTCTTCATTGCTACACTGTCAGAAATGAATACTCAAACTCCACGAAATTTTTTTCATTTTTGACGAAACCGTTTCCTGGGAAATGCTGCGAGCGAATATTTCGTCAAATCAAGTAAATTAATTTACTCACTTTTTTGAGGATACGAATTTCGTCAAATTGCTTGTTCGAAAGTGTAAAAAAAGGCTGGTTGTGCCATCTATTGACAATTTTAGAAGCATCTGTACTTGACAGGGAAAAAATTGCGTCGATTTCTCAAGTCTTCAAGGGGATTCGAACGCGCGACCTTGGATGTGAGAGGCCAATGTGCTGCCTACCTCGCCAGCAGGATTTTGCATAAATTTGATTTTAAATGTATCTACGGGATGTTGCTGTGTGTTTATATTTTTAAAAGGTAGATTGTATCGGTGCTGTTATAATTTCTGCATGTTTTAATTAATAAGGCTAGATTATTATTATGGTTTTCCTATGGTTAATAAATAATTAGAATAGGGTTTGATTAATATAATTTATTAGAGAAATTTCTTTTGTTCAATGAATGATTAGAATATAGTCTAGTTCATTTGTTGGTCATAAATAATAAATTTTGAATTGCATATTGGAGGAGAGTTTATCAATTTTTGATGATAGGAGTTAAGATTTTAACATGTTACTGTTTATAGAGAGGAAAGGGATCAGTTATGCATGTTTTAAATTTGATTGTTATATGAATATATTTCTTAAATAAAAAAGGGCTCCTAAAATTTTGAGATTTTTTTTGAACGATTTTGTAACGACAAAAATAATAATAAACAGTCCTGAAAATTTTAGCAGCTAAAAAAATAACTAATACAGAAACAATAACTACATACATTCAGTATTAACTGAAAGCGCTTTTCTAAAATTAAATTGTGACAGGAATAACATAAACGTATATATGCTTACTAAAATTACGGGATTTGAGGAGATACAGCGAGTCCCTCGGTAAACAGCTTAAAATGCATTTCTTTAATATGTATTGAATCTGGCCGTGAGTGGGGAAACAGTTTCGTCAAATATTTGAGAGTTTCCATTTCATTAAAAATCATTTAATTTTGAGACGAAATGATTGTAAAAAAGGATGAAATATAACTCAAGAATTGCTGAATCGTCAAAAGTGAGAGTTTTATTTTTTATAGTGAGGAAGCAGTTTCGTCAGATATTTGAGATTTCACGTTTAGTCAAAAACCATGTGACTGTGTGACGAAATGTTTGTCAAAAATAACGAAATAAAGCTCAAGGATTGTCGAATCGTCAAAATTGAGTGTTTTATTTCTGAGAGTGTATGAATAATGAACAAAAAGTTGAAACAAAAAGGCATTGCATGACATTTTGCATTAAGATGGGAAAATCGGTCACAGATGCATGTTTCAGGCATGCTTACTGCGGCGATGAGGAAATAAGTGATACATTGGAGCTTCAAAAGTACCGGCGTATAAGCCGCAGCTCAAAGAGTCGTTTTTCGACCCAGAAATTTTATTCAATAATTGTAGTTAAATATTTACAGCGATCTTTTAAGTTACATTTTATAAAATAATATTTCTGGGTCGAAAAACGACTCTTTGAGCTGCGGCTTATACGCCGGAAATTACGGTAGAAGAATAAGAAATAGTCCTTGAATATGACGAGCGATCTGGAATCTGGATGACCTCTAGAAAGATGACTGCTGTTTACCTTCCCTTCCTGAATATGAAGATTTAGTTGAAAGGGCGCCCTTTTCGCACCGTTGTGAAGATGCTGTGAACGTCTACTAGACACCACCTCAAATCCTCCTATATTTAGCTGAAAATTCACAAAAGTCAATATTGCCATCTATATTAGGGGTATAATATAAGAAAGGGGGCCTGCCATGGTTATTTATAAGGAGTAACGATGTAGGATATATTTATCTAAGTAACATGAGTAATATCTTTTCCCTAGCAGACAATATGCTTATATATAAAGCAAAAATAAAAAAAGAAATTTTACTAAATACTTTTAAAAAAATTTTTACTTTTTTAGAAACTTTAGAAAAAAAAAAAATAAATATAAATGTGAAAAACCTTACTGGATTTTTATTTAAGAAAGTAACTTCAATATTCCCACAATAAAATCCCCTAACCCTTTCCAGTAACGTATTTTCTGTCTCTATCTAAGACTCAAATCGATGTTTTGGTGAGTTATGGAGTGATCGATCAGTTTTTGAAAAATATATTATTAATTTTATTTGCTGTAAATTTGTACGAAATACGATAGGTACTCTTAAAGTAAAAAATCGTGAATAATTATAGATAAGAAATTTCGTGGAAAGACAGTGCTTTTTTAACTTTGTGTAAATAGCCACTCGAGATTATAATTAGCACGAACCAAACCTGATATTCTCTCATTGGTGTAGAGATATGTTATAAATGGCACTGGCTTTTAATGTTTTCTTTTGAACGTATTTTTTCCGTGTATGGTAAAAGAGGGTTTTTTATATTATATTACATTACTATTAATGCGATTACCCACGTTCAGAATATCTATTATTGTTTTCGTGTTGATGCATGTAGTATACTGTATATTCACCTTATATATACCTTATGATGCATGTAGTATGCTGTAATATTCAAGCTTTTCGGTGTATCGCATAACAAAAAGACTTGTGAACCCCTGGGTTAGGTAAATAATTATCTATTGATAATTTTTTATGAAAAATTATTTGCAGCAGAAAATTTATGATGAAAATTATTTTATAATAATAATACGTCATTTGTTACTAATTGGTTCATTTTTCTTTTTGCATCAAGAAATGAAGTTGTCTCTAAAGACAGTTTTCATAACAAGATAGAAATTTCTTAGGTGACGCATGCGAGAATACTATTGCAACGTTATCATCTGATGATATTTATAGTGTAAGATTCGATTATTGCTAATAGGTCATCGCTCCAAGATTACGAGTTATGGAGTGAGTATTTCACATAGCTGCCAACTTTTACGCTTTTTTCCTACCACTAAAATTTTATAGTAAATTTAAGCTGATTAAATCGCCGAAATCATGTGATTCAATAAAATAAAAAAATTATTAATTTTTAGTGGTAGCAAAAAAGCGTAAAAGTTGGCAGCTATGGTATTTCACCATCATGATGGATCGATTACTATTTATATATCAAAATGCCTTGAACAGAATTATATAATAACAACAAACGAAAAGTTCTGTTTGACGCAGTATGGCATTATTAAAGTGGATTCAAACAATTTCCAACAATTTATCGTAATGTATCTGCATTCATTTGTGTTATTTGCGAAAATAGGTACAGAAGGTGTTCATACCATTTTCTGCAGGTAACATGCTGTAGTATATCCCAATGACATACATGAATTTTGTTATATAAGGGTCGCCCAAATGAAAGAGGCATTGCTGAAATAATTCCACCATTTCATAGAAAGATGACTGCGCATGCTCCTATAGAGGGCACAGAGTGCTGGGAATGCATGCGATATCGTCAGATCCCGCCAGATGCGTGTGTGATAGCGGGGAGCACAATAAAAGGCATTGTTCGCATCATGGATGCCTCCAAACAGTGTCAACGCACGGTCGTGCAATTTTTAACAGCGGAAAATTTGAGTGCTAGTGTAATCTATCATCGAATGCAAAATGTGTATGGCACGGAGTGTATGTCACGCAGATCGGTATTCCGATGGTGTAGGGATTTTCGTAAGGGGGGCAAGTCCGCTGGGAGATTCTCGAACATCCCCTTACAGCCCAGACCTCTCGCCGTGTGAATACCACATCTTTCGTCCACTCAAGAAAGCTCTGAAGGGACGCCGATTTTCCGACGATAATGAGGCCCAACCTGCCGTTGAAAATTTGTTCCACAACCAACCACGGATCTTCTTCGCCCAGGGTATCCATTGTCTCGTTGACCGCTGGGACACTTGTATTAACCTACAAGGAAACTTTGTCTAGCCTATCTGTTAAATCTTTATCACTTCTTTCTTTTTTATACTAATTTATATTAATACCATTAAACCGTTTCTCAAACCGACTGTAGTGCCACTTTTATTTGGGCGACCCATATATTTGGGGTAGGTGAGTTTATCAGAATTTTGTTAATTTGTTTCATATGTACCATAAGCACTAGAGATGAGACGGGTTCAGCCCGAGTCCGGGTTCAAAACGGTCTCAGAGGATAAATATCCGCCGGATTCGGCAAAGCTGATAAGGAATAGGTTCAGAAAACTGTAATTTATATATATATTACGCTATTGTGCGTGGCACAGAAATCGCGATTATTTGTAAATTGTTTAATGGCAACTCCCGAATGAAACGCATCGCATTGGTTGTTGCTGCCATCAACAGGGATAAAAGCGAAACAAACAATGATTTATTGATTATAGTACAAATAAATTGTAATTATAATTTGTCAACATTAACAATTAAATAGATATATTTTTATACATTTACATTTGAAATATTGATTTTTGTAAGTATTTAATATTTATAATTAAAAAAATACAATTAGCAATACAAAATTAGAAAGGGATTTTTAGTAAAAAGGGAAAAGTAAGTGTAATAATTTTCCCTGACCGTTTCATTTTTTAAACGTAACTCTTATACTTTTGAAATTTTAGCTCTTATTTAATTTTTTTACAAGCTTTTAGTATAAATAAATATTATTGAGTTCACTTATTAAATAAATATTATTGAGTTCATATTGTGAAGTTCACTCCACTGTGATATTTTTCAATGAGGGGTCTGTTCGGGCAACGCTTGGCGGGTCAGCTAGTAAGTGTATAATTGACTTTTTTGAGAAAAATATAAAACATTATTTACTTGAAGGTTATCATAGTTTTTCCAAAGCTCTCAGTTATATTGCACCTTTTTTCTTGTCACCTAGCGAAAGCGCGCGGCTACTAAGTTTAATATTTATAAATCATCTTCGATTATTAATTCCGTAATATTTATTATTCTTTTCAGGTGAAGGACGAATGGAAGTATGTCGCAATGGTTCTGGACCGTCTCTTCTTGTGGATTTTTACAACAGCTTGCGTCGTAGGAACAGCAGGCATTTTTCTACAAGCACCCCTTCTCTACGACACTGACATACCAATCGACATTTTGAGTTCGAAAGTTGCACACGTTTTGGATGAATAGTGAAAACATGATGTTATTACAAAAGCGACAGAAAGAAAATGTGCAGCTATTTCGACCGAATTCCAGTTGCACTTTAAAACATTTAGCTAATGTCTGATTTGCACGTGTACGTTTACAAGATTCGCGCTTCTTGTAATTGATGGGGTCGGGGCAAAAGAGTGCTAAGCCACATTTTTGAATTTCTGAGATATTTGAATTTGAAAATTTGATCAAATACTCAAATCACAATATATAACCTGAAGTTATTTTGCCATTGTCTTAGTAACATTTAAGATATTCTGAGTAAGAATATGACATTACTTTACTGATATTATTATTGTGTTCTTTGTAAATTACCTATCTTTATTGGAGGCATAAACGTCTTGGGCAAAACCCAAACCTGGGACATATGCTGTCACCAAGTGACATCAGAAACAAATTATATGTAGGTTATTATAATTTACAATATTAAGCAACATATTACAGAGTTAGATTTATTTCACCAAAAATGTGGTTTGGTACTTTCTTGCCCCGACCCCCTCAATTCAATTATTGTGAGTTATCGAGATTAACTGATTTGTCGTTTGTTTCATGTACAACAGGGATGAATTATTACATTTTTTATAATAAACAAAAATAATTTTTTATAAGTGGGTAGAACATAAATGCATATGAGGATAAAAATTATTTTTGTTCAGAATTTGTTTTATGTAAATTTTAATGTTTTAGTGTCACAATTGCCATATCTGGACATAATTATGTATAAAAATCTTGAATGGAACGTTAGACATACACTATTTTTTTAAGTGATTCTTTAAGAATTGAAGATAAATAAATAAACATAATTAGCTTTATTTGTCATGTGAAATGTGTTAATTTGCAAAGAAATTTCAATTTCTTGTACTATGTTCGTTACTGAGATTTACAGGAACTTTCTCTTTTATTTTCAGCAATGTTCTGTTCTTTAATATAAGAGATTATTTAGAACTTGTGGTTGCTACCCCATACTCAATAAATTGGATAAAGGATAACAATTTCTAATTAGTTTATAATTGAAGAGCATATACAGGGTGTTCCAAACTCCTTGATACATTTAAATATTTAATTAAAAGGAATAAATAATTAACGTACGAGAATGCGGTTTGGACGAAAAGGTTTCTCATTGTCAAAACTTTTGCTTCAGCAAATATAAAAAAATAATAGTTTCAAAAATTGCCCACAGATAACGTTATATAATTAAAGCTGCAAAAAAAAGCATAAAAATAGAATTACCATATTTCAACGTATGCGTACTTTGTAGCACGAACCATACGCAAACAATACTCAATTTTATTCCACACATTGAAATATGTCAGTAGATTCTACAAAATAAACAATCCGTAGCTCAGAGGTGTCAAGCTCTCACTAATCTTCCATAATATGTGGATTAATTTTACCCATGTTTAATACGTTTTGCCCCAGAATTTTTTTCAAGAATGAAATTTAAATTATTTCATGTAGAAATCTGAAATCAACCAAATAAAGATTCATCAAGTAATTTTTCTGAATCGAAATGTTGTTAAACTGGGTCAAATTAATCCACATATTACGGAAGATTAGTGGGAGTTTGGCACATCTGGTAGCTGCTTACCTTGTGTTTTTGATAGAGTCACCAATGAGCATATTTCGGAATTAAATTATTTATTTTGTTTACAGGAAACTTTTGATTATGAGAAGGATTCTTCACCAAACTGCACTCTAGTACTACGCCAGTTACTTTACTTGTTTATTGAATTTTAAAATGTGTTTTTTCTCATAACCTTATATCTCCTAATTCGGTCGAATTTGCTGCACTTTTACATTCGACGTTCTTGCTACGGCTTTGCAAATACGACTACATAATTATCTTAAAAGGCACAGATGACATTTTGGCAGTGTAAACGAAGCAGAATTAGCGTGATGTTTATAATCAGGGGTGCAAAAATCTAGGCATCAATGAGCGTATTCCCACCACTAAATTTTATTAGTATTCTTTGTCAAATTTTATCAGTTTTCTTATTAGGCGAAGAATACTAAACATCTAGTGGTGAGAATCGACCCATTGGCGCCTAGAGTTTTGCACCCCTGTTTATAATCATGATTTTTACTTATAAACAAATATTAAAATTCATTATTTTTAATGAATCATAACAAATATATTTTAGTATAAATGCATAAAAATACTTATTGCATACCTAAATCTATTTAGTGTGAATGTTTGATTTTAATTATCTCTGTCCAAATGTAAGGTACGATTAACCTGTTCTAGAGCAAGGAGGGAAGAAAAATAAAAAAAAACGTTCTTTATTTTTCTCAAAAAAAAAGAAAGGGAATTTAAAAAACAATTGCAGAAACATCCAGAAAGTCGTAGAATTAATAGGTGTTTTGGTTAATAATGTCGATTTTGCTAAAAGATGGCGTTACTGATACATTTCTTGGTGCATACTAATGAAGTTCTATGGTGCTTGGAGGGTAAACATACGCCATCAAAAGCCAGTACGTTATTAATTGTCATTGCGCAAAAAACATAAATTTTCATAGGTTTGAATATGTCGAATTTTGTACCAGAAAGAGATATTTTGCCGGAAAGTTTAATTAACCTTTCTTCATTTGAAGAAAACGGCTGTTGAAAGTTATCGATTGTTGGTTGAAGCTTATGGTAAACATGCTGTAACCGTAAACACTTGTGAACGATGATTCAAATGCTTTAAACGTGGGGATTTTGATAGGAAGAACAGGGACCCGTTCAGGACAGACGAAAAGTTTGGAGATTCAGATTTGCAAGCATTATTGGATGTAGAATCTAGTCAAACAATTACTGGCGAACTCTACCGACAACAACTGTAAAATTTAGCCGTGCATTGAAGGAAAAACGACCAGAATACGCCCAAAGACACGATCAAGTCATTTTTCAACATAACAATGCTCGGTCCCATGTTGCTAAATGTGTAAAAAACTATTTGGAAAAGATTAAATGGGACTTCCTATCCCCCCCGCTGTACTCACCAGACTTACCTTTTCGGACTACCACTCATTTCTATCGATGAAGCACGGACTTTCAGAGCAGCATCAATTCGTTCGAAGTAGTCAAAAATTGGGTTGATTCTTGGATTGCGCTCAAAAGATGAATTGATTTATCGTCGCGGAATCCATCTACCAGAAATATGGGGAAAGTTAGAGATAACGATGGACAGTACTTTGATTAATAAGGTAACTTATTTTGTTATGGAAATAAACGTTCAAATTGTGCGAAAAAAACAGACATTTTTTAAACGAAACACCTATTATTATTTTTTATTTTATATCTTCTGTAATGTTATGTGTACAATCATAATTTTAGATAGATTTACTTGAATTGATAAATTATACGATTATGCAATATTTTAATGCTCAAGCTTTAATAGATTGTATAAAAAGTGTACATTATCTAAAAAAATGCTTTCCTGAGATAAACGGGGGAAACGATTTACACATATATGCGTTGCATTGCATGCTTATGAACGTAAAGTGTCTGTTTTGGGGATTTATATATTGTGAAATAATATAAATTATATATTTTTTGAATTATCTGAGTCTGTGTTACTTTTTAAGCGAAACATTGAAAATTCGAAGCACTGTATGTCATATGTGCCCGTAACACATTCATTTTGCAAGAATTGCAATCTGAGAAACTGTTTATTTGATTGTGATAAATGTCATCTTATGCATATAAAAAATATTTAAAAAATTAAGGAAAAGAAATATCATTAAACACAATGTGATGAAAATTATTCATGAAAATCAAATATTTTTTGCAAGCGTTATGAAATTTTTGCACAAAAATATTTTTACATAAGGAATTAACTATGTGATATAAATCCTTTTAAGAATTTAATCGCTTTAACATAAAATTTTGATCGCAGGGATTAAAGATTTAAAGATCTCTACGAATTAAAAACAGAAAACCCTATAACAACTGCATTACCAATTGTAGCAGAATTAATTTTAAAATTATTAGAAATAATTAAAAAAAATAGAAATTTCTACTTTTATGTTTAAAGAGGATAAAAGGAATTATTTTTAATTATCTGAAGTGTTCATATGGATACATTCAATAGTTCTGCAAATCCTATAATTTTAAAATATATATGAAAATTTTTGGAAAAAGCCATTTTTTTAATATAAATGTAAAAAAACAGAAGAAGGAGTTTAGAGATTTAAAAACTGATCTTTTTAAGAATGCAGTAATTTTTACTTTGTTTGCATAATTAAAAAATATATAAATCGATAAAAAATTGCAAGAAAAGAAAAACATTAAACAGACTGACTTTTGGAAAACGTCACTTTGAGGGTAGAATATTTGTTTATAGTCGGATATATACCTTAATTCCAAAGGCGATATTTCTAAAAACTACTGTCTGTTCCCAATCCAATTGGTATATAGGCCAATACACACACACACATATTTTTTATTATACATAGAGAAAATTTTACTCTTTGAAGGACGATTTTTTTATAACAACAAATGCAACGATTTAAAAAAACTGCACAGAAGCCTAATATTTTTAGAGTATGGAATATGGTAAGCATAGACATGCGTATGATAAATTCACGATTTCATGTTTGTATGTATGTGTGCTTTTGTATATTCAAACACATAAGAAGTAGTATATTTTTCGTGCCATCATGCTTCAAAGAGTTAAAAGATATGTATATATAAATAATAATGGTTGTAACAAATAATGGATGTTTGTCGTCACTTAAAAATTGCACAATTTAAATGTCTTGTCACAGACATCACTATTATGTTAATGCTGAAAAAGTTAATTGCATATTCATCAGCAATCATCTATAATTTAACCAACAGAAACTTACAGTGTGTCCCAAAAATGACTTACAAAATCCATCAGTCATTTTTGGGACACATACCGTATTTCTTTTACGAGTTGGACCGATGATAAACACTGACTTGCATATGATGAATTTCGAAAGTCAATAAAAAAAAGAAATAAAAAAAAGAAACGCGATAGAAATGTATCGTTTGCGGCCTTATGTTTGTTAAAAAAAAAAAAAAAAAAAAAAAAAAAAAAAAATTCATCAATTTGCCAATTTAGTTAACATTTTCGCCAAAAAGTGGCGCTGCAAAATAGCGGCGATACTCCAAAACAATAAATATCCGCTGTACAAACGAATAAACCATTTCCAATAGTGTATACTCTTTCAAAAGCAATCACTAACAGATTGCGTAGAAAAATACCGAATAAAGATGTGACAGATTCAATTTCTCTATAGCTCTCGCATACCTACAGAGCCATCTTTTGGCTAAAATGTTAACTAAATTTGCACATTGGTGGGATAAAATTTCCTGGTTTCCCAAGCATAAGGCCGCAAACGATATATTTCTATAGCGTTCCATTTTGTTTTATTGACTTACAAAATCCATCAGTCATTTTTGGGACACACCGTATTTCTTTAATGAGTTGGACAGATGATAAAATCTGACTTGCGTATAATGATTTCAACGTCTAAAGTCAGAAGAACGTCTGATTATGCATGTTCAGACATGTATGAGGTGGTACATTTTGAATACCACCCATGCTCGAAAGAATTAAAAGATAAGTATAAAAACGATAAAGATGTATATTAAATGAAACATCTATCAAAACAATTATATATTTTAGTGTTAATTAAACGGAGTACAATTAATAATATATAGTAGATAAGATCATCATTATTTTTATGTTGATATAGTTAATTATATCACATTTCATCTTTTATATGTAGATTCGTGAGCAGAAACAATATTTTTGGAATGGGGCAAATAGTATGCACAGGCTGGTTTATAAAAATTTCAAAATCTAAAGGTGATATGAATGCTTAATAGTATATGCTCAAGCATATAATAAGTGTGATGTTTTTCACACCACCATGCTTGAAAAAATTCAAAATAATGTATGTAAAAAATGCAGTTTTGTATTAAATAGATTTTTCGAAAAATCAGATGTTTTTCTGTCAATTATAAAGAGCAGAGTTTTTGTAGCTTATAGCAGATATTGACTTTAGTTTTAATGATGAAGTTGTTAATTCTCATCATGTGTCATCATTCATCTAACATCTGCAGCTTAATGAATAATAACAATATTTTTAGACTGGGCAGATAACAAGAACAGATGTGCTCTTAATGATTTTAAAGTTAATATGAGTGTCTAACTATGTATGATCAAGCACATCAGAACAAGTGTAGAAATAATAATTCTTACCATAAATATCTGTGTTAATGATAAATATTTGTAAAAATAATGAGATTTTTTGCTGCCAGTTAAACAAAGCACAGTGTACATATCTTGTAGCAGATATCATCATTGCTTGAAAGGCTTGGATGTAAAATAAGGTAAGAAACAAAATGCAAATTTTGAAAAATTCAAGTTTATTTTTAAAAAAATTATAAACAAATCATTATAATTGCTTCCTCTAAAACAGATGATTTTTTACGACTGAACTTTCAAGTATCTGTGTATTTAAGCACTAACAATTTTTGGCTGATAGGTTTTATTTTATTGGACTTATTGAATTTTAATAACAAAAACCAGGATTGCCAGTTTGGCCTTTTTTTAAATTCAGAAATTGGAATTCACACCAAAAAATTCATAGTTGTGATATTTGTTTTAACTAATGGCAGTCGTTTTGTGACAACATAAGATGAAAATTCTTATTTTGTAATTTCCGATGTGAAATTGGAATTTCTGAATTAAAAAACAGGCCAAACTGGCAATCCTGATCTATAATTGCTCTTGGATTACGATGACATTTATTAAGAAAATGTGCTTTTAACAGTAGTAATTTTACTCAAGTTTTAATGAAGTTTTTAAATATTTCACACCAGAATTTTAATTTAGAATTCTCTAACTTTCTTTATTAGCATATTTCTGATTGATTTATATTTTATAACTTTCTTGAAGAAATTTCTGATTCGAATTGAAATATTTCATTTTGTACTGGTCAAATGACCTGTTGTTGGTATATTTAGCGTTAAATAGAGGATAGAATTCAGTTAAATAACTTTAAATTAAAATCAGAAAAAAATCAATAGTATCAGTTACCATATTTTACATCCAAGTCCTTCACTTTTGTGTTGAAACTGATATACGTATCATGTCTCATCTATTCATCTGTAGTTTAATAAACATTAGCTGGCCAGCACTTTTTTTTTTTTGGAGATTGTGAAGCACGTCATTTTTGCTTGCTAGTTGCTATTAAAAAGCTTTGTTATATAATATATATAATTTTAACTGTATAATTATTAGATTGTACATTAGTTTGGCTGCTAATACATTTTGTAAGTACTCAGTACTGAGCAATATTTGTTAAGAATTTTGAATGTTGCAAAGCGTAAATTTAGATGTAGTATATCTTAAAGCTGCCTTACCCCCAAAGACATGTGTCTATTCTTAACAAATTGATAAATGTGTGAAATTTCAAAAGAAACGATTATATAAATCAAAATAGCACATTATTATTGGATATGTTATAGTGTACATTTCAGATAAATTATATGCTTGCATGTATTTGTAGTTTAAATATACGATAAAGTGTTTGAAAGATTATTTGTCAGAATACAATTTTATATTCGGTATTTGTTAAACCTAATGGATACCCCTGTATTCGCATTAAGTCGTCGCAGAAAATTATCTGCACGTTAAACCATCTTGCCCCATTGTTTTTCTACGCTTCTGGATCTTACACATTTAATGGTATAATGATACTGTTGTATAATGATATAATACTCGTTTAAAAATATAAATTCAAAACTGTTTGGAAAGTGCGTAGCATGCCCGATATATGTGATTGAAGTGGGGTCACCAATTCTAAGTTCTTTTGGAACTATTTTCATTGAAAAATACAAAATCATACAAATGCAAGGGTGTACACTGCCAAAGGAAGTAAGACCGTAACATTTTGTTCGTTCAAAGAAAAATTCATTTAAAAATATTAATTCAAAACAGACCGGAGAGTGCGTAGCATGCCTGGTATACGCAGCGGAAGGCAATGGGGCTCCTAACTGTCGGCTATTTTGAATAGATTTTCATTTAAAAATATATAATCATACAAATTCGAGGTTATACGCTGCCGAAAGTAGTGGGACACCCAACATCAGGTTTGTTTAGAAGGATTTTCATTTAAAAATATAAAATAATTCAACATTAGTTTTAAGTACATTGAATGTTATTCTCAGGACTTGGGAAACGCCGGGCGGGACAGCTAGTGGTAGAATAATATGTGTATGCAGATGTTGTTGAACAAATATTAAGTATGAACTTAATATTGTTTGTATTATACCATCCCGACACAAAAATAGATGTTCATAATTACTCCGCAGTCTTTGGGGAAATTATGAACATCTGGAGAAATTATGAACAGGCAATTTTAGGTACTTAATTAACATCTCACTGCACCGATAACTGGTTCAGTGGGCTACTTTTTCTAATTTAGTTTTCTTGATTGCCACCAGTTTTTTGAAAAACTAAAATTCGCCTTATTTAATGACAGACTAAATGAGGCGAAAGCAAGGGACATTATACCATTTCAAAAAAGTGGTGCTAATCAAGCAATCTGAATTTTAAAAAAGTAGCCCACTGGCAACTCGTTGTAGTTGAAGTATAAGAGCGAAACAGTAGCTTCATGGCTGTTTTATGAATTATGTGCTCCTTAAAGCTGTCAGTAATTGAAACTAGCATATTTTATTCAAAATTAACCCGAAAGTTACGTTTTTCCCTTTTCAGGTAAGCAACCCTAAAAATTAAATTTCGTAATAAAGAACATATTCTTTTCGTAAAATGAACGCTTGCATGAATTTAAATTTTTTTTCTGCAAAATTTACAGGATTTTGTTGTACAACATACACATGAATACCGGATCGGTTAACAGGACTCGAACTTTCCCAGTAAAAAAAGTATTACCATCTCAATTGTTAGCTGACAATAGAGGTGGCAATGCCAGTGAACAGAGCTGACAATTTAACAAAAGTTAAGTTGATAGTTATCGAATAAAATGGAAATATAGGGAAGTTTTTATGTTTAGAAGCGAAAAACGATTTGTTATCCATTGGAATGATAGCATGGTATATTTTTGCTTCATTTTTCATTGAAATTTTTAAGATACAATTCCCCTGTAAATCATAAAGCAAGCAAACGATATGTCATTTTTGAAACATCACATTTTGTGTAGTCAGAACGCAATAATTTCTGGCAACGAAACTGCAGGCATCGAGTTTCTAAAATTTGCAGGAAATTTTATTCGTGTGATATTTATGTTAGTGTTCTTTATTTGTATTTCTTCTCAAAGCATACCTGTCAACATCGCACTAAACTTCCGTACAATATTGGATAATTTAACCTAGGTTAAATACATTTCAAACTAGATTTTTTTTAAAGAAATGAAATCAAATAGGTTCCACGTTGCCGAACAGTTGATGCAGGTTAAGGGGCTTCCCAGTTGCAGACAACTTTACGCCCAGTCTATTTGTGAGTAGAGTGTCTTGTATTAAATTGAGCCGTTGGGGAAAGTTAAGATGTAGTATTAACTGCAAGTTAAAAAAACAATTGCAATGAAAAGTATAGATGTAAAGTTAAGAAGCAAGATGGTAACAAATTTAGAATAAGAAAGTTTATTTTTTCAGAAAATTTTTCTGGTTAAAAATGTTTTTAACCTGAATCAAATTAACTTACTTTGTACGGAAGTTTAGTTGAATGTTGCCAGGTATGCAATTAGTCTGTATGTGATAAAATGTAAATGCTAAGCTTTCATCTACTGCAGAACAAGAAACAGCATGTGATAAAGTTATGGAATTAAAAAATATTACAATAATTAGGATTGGTTTGACACATTTAGATTTTCTAATTTATACCAGTTAAATAAATTATTCAAAATAAATTACTTTTATACAAATTGTTCTAATATAGTGCAAGATATTGTAATGTATCAACATGTTTGCACTCAAATGTCATTTTTGAGTTGGAATATATGAGATTGTCATGCACAGAAGCATAAACTATGACAGAGGTATCCATTGAAACTAACAAGTACCATATATTTATTATTGATTGCATTTGTTTAACTCATAAAATGTATATGCTATTAATTTTTTTTTAATCTTTTTTCTTTTAAGTGTAATTTTAGCAATATGAATTTCAACATGCAGATTTTAAGCTTTTTAAGATGTAGTGATTAACGTTATCTTTTATATTAGATTTTATGATCCTGAGAAAATTATTCATGTATTTTAGGGAACAAGCTACGTTGAAATTAAATTTTTTTATTTTACGTTTTGTAGATTCATAAATCATGTATTGACATTAACTCGACAATTTTTCTTACGTATATGCAAATGTACAGATGGATTACTTATAATTTTATTTGTGTAGAATCCTTTTTTATTGGAAAAAAAATACTCTTCGCTCTACTTAAAAGTGTTCCATGTGCAATCTAAATTATTTTACATCAATTATTTACTTTGATATAAATTCTGCTTTATTAACTGAACATACCTGTGCATTATATTTTTTAGATGCCAATTACAGAATTTTTAATAATAATAATAAAATAAAATATGTAAATTTTCATTATTGTCATGGTATTGAATTCAAAGTTTATAAACTCTAGCGACTATTTCTTGTTTTTAATGCACAGTTTTGTGATTAATAAGATCATTAACACTTATAAAAAGTTTTAAAAGTACTGAATAAAACTGCTTGCTAATTTCAAATTAGAGGTTTATTTTGTTATTTTTTTAGAGGTCAATTACAGAATGTTTAATAAAAATAAATAAATAAATAAAATATGCAAATTTTCATCAGAGCCATGCAATTGAATTCGAGAATTTATAACTCTTTCGACTGTTTCCTGGTATTAAAATAAATGCACAGTTTTGTAACTAATAAGACCACTAACACTTATAATTTTTTTTTAAAGTATTGAATTAAAAGTAGTGTGCATTTCAAATTAGAGCATTATTTTGATTTTTTTTTCTTCTTTTAGAAAAATACTTTTTTATTCTTAAAACTAAATATTAACCACTTAATGATTTTTTTTGACACAATAAACTAAAAACAGCGGCATACACCACTTTTTCTGCACTAAAGTAACCTTAAATAATTCATAAATGCGTGACAATTAGTAAAACGAAGATTACAGTTAAAAATTAGTGGTAATCAAAATCTTTCAGAAACGAAGCAAGTAAATTCTTCTTGCCCGAGCTACATTCGGGAAAAACAGTTAAGTGGTTAAACTTTCAAAACATGCTATATGCATAACACATTACAGAGTTTCTGCCAATACATGATTTATACATGCTTTATGAAACTGTAAGATATAAAATTTTAATTTCAACTTTTCGAAAATCCTTAGTTTCTGTTTTACAGTATTTAAGACCAACATAGCAATAATATTTTTTTTTCATCCTTTTCATATATGATACTGTTAATATTTTGACAGGAAACGTAAGGACCATTTGCATTTTATATCACATATTTTTGTACATATTTTTTTATAATTAAACCCGTGATAGTTACAATTTTCTAATGCGTAACTATTTGAATATTTTCAAAATTATACAAACAAAATTTGAGTGCGCCAAATCCGTTTTTACAGACTAGCTAAACCTATTTTGTGTTTACACATAAAGCGGACCAACAACTTTAAATAAATAATTAAAGTTATAAAATAAATAAAAATTTATAATACATAAATTGATTATGTGATTCTTACTGTATATCTGCGTATTGTTATCCAGTATTAGATTGAAGCATTAGTAAAAGAAAATTTCTATAAAATACAATTTTTACAATGTAGTAGAAGATCTTTATCAATTTATATATGATGCAAACTGTATATTTGTTTTGTTTTCGATTATTGTTGTAGTTAAATCATTCAAAAATTAAAAGGATTGTTATGATTATCAATAGTAGCCACGTATTTAAGCATACAAATAATGCTCATGAGTGCATATCGGTTTCGATATTCTGATTAGCTATCCTCTTCAATGAAAATGACGGAGTTCAAGCTTCCTTTATATAAATAATTAAAGAGAGAAAAATGGCAATATAGTATAAAAAAGGATAAATTGAAGACGATTGAAGACACCATTTGCACTAATGATGCTATCGAAAATAGCTAAGCACTCAGGAGAATATTATTTGGGAAAATTATTATTAATATTCACGTACTCAAGCACAAAAATAGTACTTATGAGTGCATGACAGTTTCTATATCCTGATTAGCTATTGCTGACAGTTAAAAATAGCTATGGCATTCAAACTCCCTTTTTATAAACATAGAAGAGACAAAAAGTGATTTATAATGTAAAAAGGAATAGAACGGGGGCCTGAACGTTTTCGCCATTAGCAGTAAAAACACAGCTATTAGGCTGTCCATACCAGTATACACTCATGTGTGTTATTTTGATACTTAAAAACGTAGCTCTTATTGATTATTAAAATACTTTGGACCTAATTTCAAATTTCTTGAAAAGGATTATTTACAACAGAGAAGCGCATGTTTAATTAAAAACCTGTTGTTTTAAATTAATTTCTTTAAGTAATTCTGTAAAATTTAAATTCAAAGAAAGCATGTATTCTTTATAATCACCTTCAATAACCATAGCTTAAGGGAATGTTAAACGTTCAAATAAAGATCTTTGAAACACCATTTATATAATAGATTTTTTATTTAACTGATATTCAGGTATATTTTTAATTAAAAATAGCAAATGTGAGATTTATATAAAGTACAAAACCCTTTAGATCTGAAATATTTTTTTAGAATACATTTATAATTTAATTTAGCTATTCCTTTTTTTTAGAAACATAGTAATTTTATAGTGTAATCAGCAATTTCCCTTAGCAACTTTGAATGATTTTTCAAAAGATGTTTTTGTATTGTAAGTTATTTTATAATGTAATTAAGAACCAATATTATACCATGCGCACATTTTCAAAATAACTTTATTGTTAGACATCTTACGAAATTTATATAGTTCAAATATCAATCTTTTGAAGTTAAAAAGAAAAAAGAAATTTTCATATGATTGAAAATACGTACTGAAAAATACCTATTTCTATTCTCCTGTTAAATATTTTCACCTGAAGTGTTTTTCAAAACTTCAATATTAACTTAAATTATCTTGTTAAAGAATGATACAGGGCAATTCAAAATGAATGGTGCAAAAAGAAAACATAATTATGACTGCTGTAATACATTTATTTCATAAAATACTAATATAACATGAAGGTGTAACTTTTCAATTCCATTTGGCAACCCGAAAAAGTTGTTATGTTATTCAAAAGGACGGCACCAGCAAATGAAAAAAAGTATTGTGGGTTAAAATCATGGGTCTAGAAATAAAGACGGATTGACATACCTTCAAAATGGGGAAACTTCAACTGTTACCAGTTCACATGGGCTAATTACCGCAGGGCAAACTTCCACCAGTAAATTGGATTAGAAATTTTCTCCTTATTTAAACGACTTACTCATTCAGTACTTCTGTCATAATTAAGGCAAAATATATATGATCGTTTTTACTGGTGGAAGTTTACCCCGGCGGTAATCAGGCCCTGCGGTTTCGCCATATTGTAGTTACATAAACAATCATTCTGCTAATGTCAGTGAATGAGATTATAATATCGCCGGGGTAAACTTCGACCACTAAAAATTAATTAAAATTTTTGTCGTATTTACGGCAGAAATTTTGATAAATAATGCAAAAAAATATATTCAAATTTACTGGTGGAAAATTGTCCCGGTGGTAATCCGGCCCTGTTGATCCGATGCAAACAAACAACAGCCATCATGTAATGACTACAACCCCAGTTATTTCACTCGCAACTGGTAGACATTGCATTATATGTACTACTTATAGCTCCATTGTTAAACTACGCAAAAACCTCATTTATAACCGTTGTACCAAGACATTTCCAAACCAATTTTTTTGAAGTAGCACTTCACCTTCACAACGTCATAGAGACAGAGAGGGTATAATAGTTTGAGGTCACGGGATGCTTGTGGAACAGAAAAAAACAAAGAATAGTTAATTTATACCATTCACTTTGAATTACGCTGAATATATGAATGTGATGTATTTCACTGTATATTTTTCTCTAAATTACAGTTTTTAAAACAAGAAATATTTTATAATTAAATGTCAAGATTACAGTAAAGGGTAGCTATTTGATGCGAATCACAAATTTATCAATTTTTGAATATTTATTTCTTAGCATTGTCCCTTCGAAATTTATGTTCGCGTTCTAAACATTTTAGATTTGTTTTTCTTGTCACACATTTTTTATCCAAATTATATGCGAAAATACAGATAATCTATTTATTTATGATGCAGTCGAACAGTACCCCAAAGTGATCCAAAATAAAACTCCATGTCTCGAATTATGGTAGACCATATCAACATCTGTATGTGACTAATCTCTATAAAATACATGCTATTCTTAAGAAGAATATGTTTTTATTTCAAACACGTTTTTCCATGAAGCAATTAATAAACATTTCAGTTTATTTAACCGTGTTGATCCCAAATTTGTAACTACTTTAGTTTACAGACTGAACGAAGCAGGTATTTAATTCAGCTGTATCTTTGAAAATATGTCTGCTAATTTTTTTGTACAGTCCTGAAAAACAAAATTTACCAACCCATGCTATTTAACCTTATACTGTCGCAGAGAGATTCCAAACGTACCATTCGACTGGTAATTGTGTCTACTTGCATATTATGAAAGCAAGATTTGAAATAGTTTCGTCTGGATATTAAAAAAATTACTAAATTTGAATTTTCAAATGGTAATAACTACTTTTGACACCACATTTATATTAAATGGATCAAGGCAGCTCAGAAAAGTACAGTTTGTATACTTCTTCTTTAAATGTACATTCTACAGTTTGGTCATTCTATGAAAACGGTACTTTTATCTGTACATGGAAGTTAATTCTTAACAGAATATTTAAATATATATATATGTATATATTTAAATGTTTTGATTGCTTTGCATAATAGAACACATTACAAAAATATATATTTGATGATGATTTATGATTTGTATTTTTTTTATTTGTTCTTTTATTTAAATAATGTACTAGGTATACTTGTATAACTCCGTTATATATAACACCTAATCTATTCCTTTAGCATCTTCACTTATTTTGTGAATGTGGTAAATATATTGTTCATTCAAATAATGTTTTTTTTTTCTGAAAATTCCTTTAAATTTAAATTAAATTGTATAATGACAAAAAAAAAGCATTTTTTTTCAAAATTTATTTGTCAATTACCATTACAAACAATTCTTGTATCCTCCGTTACAAGAAAATTTTTCTTCAAAACCACAGTCACAGTCGGAATGAACCGAGTTTGCTTGTCGAGCCTTAAAATCACCTTAAAACCAGCTTCAAACCGACATATATGTTGACATAGCATCTTTAACATTTACATATCTTTCCCCACATCCTTATTTTTCCATTCTGGTTCTTTACTATTTCTTTTTTTTAAAGTGTCATTATTTATGTATTAAAAATTAAAGCAACAAAAAACAATGTAAAATTTAATTTTCTTTTTATAAATATACATTGCTTTACATAAACTTTCTTCATTCGAAATGTAATGCAAAACTCAAAGTCCCTTCTTGTATTTGGGCTTTCTTTTTCTATGAGCTCATTTTTCCCCAGTGTTCTATGTATATTTATTTATTTATTCCCTCGCTTCCGGCATTGATAGCAGCTAGGTAATTGCTAACCAAATTAACTATTTATAATTGTGCCAGAGATGTGTGACACTGGCCACTGTTTTCGGATTATGGAACAATGGAACAATGTAGATAGATGATTGGAATTCCTAGATGCGTACCAACTTTACCTACAGTGTAAAGGCAAAAGTAAGCTGCGCCGCAGACGACCGACGACCGTCGGTGACTGACGGTGGCCGTCAGACGACCACCAAACCCAAGTCCTGAGGGACTTATATCGCGCCAGCAGGTTTATCTCCCTGCGGCGCTTCGGCCGGTCAGAGGACCGTCACCTACGGACCCTCTAACCTTGAATCCACGTGCCGTGAGGCCGTTGCGATAAGCGCTGAAACCACGGGGAGTCACCGAGAGACACTTGGAGACGGGCCGGCGTCCCCCAACAGCTTCGGAGCTGGAAACCCAAAAGGGAACCAGGCCCTAGGCCTTAAGTCGGGATGTTCCAACCCGTACTTGCTCTACCACAACTCGAGGGGTGTGAAAACCTACAGAGGTAGTCACGGTTCCCTCTCGTAGTGGACCCAGTATAAAGGTAAGCGACTTGTGAGGCAAATAGGGAGCCATGAAAAAAATAAATAGTTAATATGTAGTAAAAATTACTTAAAAGAAAATAAAAGTATTTAATATAGTTCAATGTAGTTAATTAAGAAAAATGAAAGTTTAACAAAAAGAAGTATAAATTCTCATTAGACAAAACCTTCCGAAGGTCGAACTCATCTCATTAAAAAAAGACTTTTTACAGAAACCATACATTTAAGTTTAAAATTTTCAAGATACATTAAAATTTAAAGATTAGGAAAGCCACTAGGGCAGACTAAATAATTAATTTTCGCTTTACATTATTTTCGAAGTATCTATAGTAAAAATTCAATATAATTTTTCTGGTTATTAATTCCGGGATAAACATACTTTTCATTTTAAGATTTTTATTTTATTTTTCGAAATTTATGGATAAACCTCTAACAGGGTTCGTACGCTTATACAACAATTTTTTAATAGAATTTTTCGCATTTAAATGCACAAAAGCATTACAAATCCTGCAATTAAACGAGGCGTTTGCAAATTCTGCTATTTAAATAATTAATAGTAAAATTCTATTAAAAAATTCTGGTAAAAGCGTACGAATCATGTCTAACATATTTTCTCTTATAACTGTATGAATATTCAAGAAAAAGTGCATAAACTATACCTTTTCCCGAGATGCCTTGGTACAAGAAACCGAAAAAAAATTTCAAAACTTGGTGTTACCGTATAAAAGATGAATGTTGGTGTTTGTTTTATGTAGACGATCCCTCTGTCGAAAATTGTATCCAATTTCTAAAAATAGACGCAATTTGAATTCGCAGGATACCTCTCGCATCCCTCAGCGATAATTTAGTAATGAAATAGCAGAGGATGGTGTTTCACCTTTCCCAAGGACTGTTCATGATTATTTAAAATTATCATTTATAGCGTAATGTTTTCGATCTATAGTACAATTTTTGATAACATATAAATACCATTTCACTAATGATATAAAAAAGAAAGAAAATTCCATCCAATAGCTACCCTACACATTCAATGAAAACATTCCAATAATACAAATTTTCAATTAATATAAACGAATCTTTTCATGAAAAGGAACTGTTTTTAATTGTTTTTATATAATTTAATAAACGGGTGTTATACTAAACAATACTGTATATTTTATCGAAATAATTAACTAATCTCTAAATCTATCATTTAAAAAAATACTTAAAAAGTTCAATGAAAGTTTAAATTTTTTCTGTTTTGCACATATATATTTTGCAGTTGATTTTGGTTAATTTATTCATCATTTAAGTTTGTCTTTAACATATTATAGTGTTATTTGTTTCATTCTGTGTTATCAATTAATCCACACTGAATGTGCATTCATTTATGTTTTTTGTAAATATTCTGTGTTTTGTTTGTATGTCGAATGTAAATGTTAAATGTCTCAGCAACACATAACTGTTATGATATAAGATAAATAAATTCTCTTACAGAAAATAAACAAGTGGAAATGTCTTTATTTCACTGGTACATTAGTAATTTATTTTTAGTAAAACCGAAGAAAAAATGGAACAGTGAACTGTATAATTATAACATGTGACAGAATCGAGTTAATTAAAATAAAACGGGAAATGGTCAACGTTTTCCAAACAATTTTATTGCATACACATATTCTCTCAAAAAATACATACAGTTGTTAGCAGTTTGGTTGAACGAGCTATATATACAAAGGCGCTACATTTTTAACACATAGCAACATAGTAGAAAATTGCTTATGGTTGCTGCTTGTCTGGCCATCTGGCCATCTGTCCGATTATTTGATTGTGTTTGATATAAAAAGAAAAATCGATTTCAGTGTATTTTTGTGATGTTACACTATTTCAAGTACATTGTGATGAACATCACCGAAATGCATTACAAAACGCTTACTGTAGATTACGGTAGGTTAAATAGCATTTAACACACCACAATTTTACCGCATTTACAGAATAACACAAAAGAATGCGATTACAGAAGTGTCTATCAGAGAAAATTGCTGGGAGTGCATTTTCAAGTGCGGTATGTTTTTTAAATTTAACTAAATTTTTGCATAATACTTGATGTGCATAAATTCTATAGATCATATACAGGGTTACACAAAACAATTCAAGGACGTTTCCGTTTATTCACGGAAATTGCTGAAGGCGAATTTTCAACTGTGTTATGCGTTTCCTAACTGAACTTTAGCAGACTCTATATTATATATACAAATTTATAGATCATATACAGGGCTGCACAAAAGAAATTCTGATACTTTTCCGACTACAGACGGTAACTACTGAAATTGGATTTTCATATGTTTTATGCATTTTCTAAGTTGTTTACATAGATATTATCTTTAACATTACTAAACGATGAAATTTCATTACAGTATTGTGAATGTGTTGGAAAGTGTTGCATAATCTTATGCTTGAAGCATATATTTCCTTGCATGTCAAATCAATAATTTATCTTCGAATTATAACTGTTTTGCTTTTTTGATGTTGAAAGTCATAAATTGGAAAGTTTCCGATTTGAATTTTTTTTTAATTTATATTTGTATTAGACTTATACACTTGTTAATTCAATAAAATAAAAAAATAAAAACATTCTAAAGATGATATTTGAGACGAGTTGTAAATATTTCAACTTCTATAAATACGGATTCAGTTTATTAATTTTAATTGACGAAATCTTTCTAAAATTGATTTAATGATTTCACGAATGTTCTAACGCATTTTCAAAATATCAGAGAAAATGATTTTGAAGATAAAATTTTTCTTCCAAAGTATTAATTAAAAGTATTAAGGAATTAATACCTGATTCGGGACCTAAAGGCTTAAAATCCAAATCCTCCAGCTGAAAAACTGAAAAAATAAAACGATTTGTGCAAGGAAATTAAAGCGAATTTTTACGCTATAAAAAAGAGCTTGTGGCACTATAATAAGAAAAATGGAAATTAGAAATAAGGGGGGAAATGATAAAAAGAAGAGCAAATTATAAAATAATGTTGTCTGTAAGAAAAATGTTTAAATCTTCGCAGTACATCTTTCAAAAGATTTCAGTAGCGCTTCCTATTGCAGCATTTTTTTACAAAAATGTTTAATCCTAAAATACTTAAATTAACTAGTTTGTACTAAAGATGGGTTCGGGCCCTTTTTTTCTGATCCCTATACAAACGATTTGAAATCCGAGTCCGATATCGAAAGTGCACAGTAGAAAACAGTTAATAATATTTTAAAATTGTTTCAGTATTAATCTTCTCATTCAAAAATCTGTTCTTAGATCTGTTCTAAGAATCAATCCTAAATACACCCTCATTACAGCGTTTCGTGATTTTCCTGTCTCTAAAAATCTGTTTGAAATATCATATTTGATTTTAATACCCACACACTGCCAGAAATATGGAACATTTATGCCTTAGTTAATTTGTCATTAAATAAGTCGAATTATACTTCCTCAAAAAACAGATGGCAATACTGAACGACTGCCAGAAATATGGAATAATTACAATTCTTACGACAACAAGACAGTTTTGCCAGTGGATTACTTTTTTTTTAAATTCCCATTGCTTGATTGGCACCACTTTTTTAAGTGATATAATTCGCCTTGTTTTCGCTTTATTTAATCTGTCATTAAATAAATCGAATTCTACTTTCTCAGAAAACTGATGGCAATACTCAACCACTGCCAGAAATATGGAACAATTAAAATTCTTACGACAGCAAGACAGTGTTGCCAATGGGCTACTTTTTTTAAAATTCCGACTGCTTGATCGGCACCACTTTTTTGAAATGGTATAATTCACTTTGTTTTCGCTTTATTTAATCTGTCATTAAATAAGACGAATTCTACATTTTCAAGAAACTGGTGGCAACTAAGAAAAACTGAATAAAAAAATAGTAACCGACTGGCAACTCTGCAGCAAGACACGAACAAATACAAATATATACCTTTCCTTATATTCCATAAATATCAATTCAATTCCCTCTCAAATTGATTTTTAAAGGATTACAAAACACTTTAAGAAACTTAGACTACATTCTTATTTCTAAAATAGTATCTGGCAAGGTTTTTTTTTCCTTTTTTCCAATTTGTGAATAAATAAATTTTTTACTTTGATCCGAGCCTAAGAAGTGGTATAAAATCGAGCCAAGCTCATGGTCCGGAACTGAGCCCATCTCATCGATAGTTGGTACCCATCAAAACTTGGTATGATGGTAAATAAATGTAAATAAATGGTAAATATATGTACTGCTATATAAAGAGTAGAAAAACCTATACCCTTATGACGAAAGGTAGAAATCATGGAAAGTCTCAATGTTAAAAAATACTGATCTGCAAGATAAATACACGACGAAATATTTACATACACTCCACCCATTAACAATCCTTGTCTCTAGTTTAATTTCGGGATGCGTATTTTCGATATTATGAATACAATACGAAACAGTGCGAGATAGACAATTTCCATCTTCTTTGATTTTAATAGATATATAATACTATTCTCTATCTAACAAATATAATAAAAAAAATTCGCCAGAGCAACATACGTTATTACTTAACGAACTCTCGGAATAAACAAACCAATACGCTTTTTTAACATTTTAAACATATTTGAAAGTGTTTATCAATTATGTTTGCTTGTCTGTCTGTCAGTACTCTAACTCTCGTAAATATAGTTGGATTTCCATGCAATTGATATATGTTAAAGAAATTGCTATGGCATGTTAGAAATTGAAAATGAAGTTTGTAACGTTTATACTTCATTTATAAAGACACTCAAAAGAATTCCGTTAAATTACGATCTATGGAAAAAAATCGTTTGCGGTGTATTTTAATGATGTTACACTATTTTAAACATATTTAATTTGATATATATTACTGAGGTGCACTACAAGAGGCTTCCTATAGAATAGGGTGTGCATAGCACTCGTCGTTCATTTACAGGGACACACAAAAGAATTCGGTCACAGTACTGTCTGAGAAAAATAATTGCTGGAAGTGTATTTTAAGTTGTGGTTCCTATTTTTTTTTAATTAAACACGTTTTTTGCCTATTACTTGCTGTGCATAAATTCTATAGATTATATATAGGGCATCACAAAAGATCTCGAGTACATTTCCGTTTATTAACGGAAATTGCTGCAAGGGAAATTACAATTTTGCTATACGTTTCCTAAAGGAACTAAATTTTTGCATGCTATGTGGTATATATTAAAATCTTTAGATTCTATACAGGACTGCACAATAGAATTCAAATATTTTTCCGACTATTAATGGTAATTCCTGAAATTTGTTTTTGAAACGTGTTAGGCGTTTTCCAAATTGTTCACTTAGGCATCATCTTGCATCTTATTAAACTTTAATCATTCTGTTAAAGTATTCTTGAAGTGTTGGAAAGTATTTCATAATTTATGATTGACGCATGATTTTTTTGCTCTTGTTTAGCTTGCTACAAACACAAATCCGGAGTATTATATATGCGCCATAAGTATGTGCGTACAGACATTTTTTTACTACATTACGCATGAAAAGGAAGCAATTTCTGTTTAATTTTGCATTCTAAATTATCGCTTATTAATAGGAACCACATAATAGACCACAAAAACTAAATTTGATGCATTTATAACATGATATATTTCTTTTAAGACCAAAATGAAGTAGGCTGATGAAGTAAACGGATAGAGTAGTTTGTCGAAAGAATCGTGCTTGGTTTTTAAATATATAGATGCCTTCAGAATTATTCTGGAAATCCTTTCTCCAAAACCATAAAAAAATAACCAGTTCGTAATCGTAAAAACAAACAAGTTTCTGAGATTTACGGAAGCTTTTCTGAAATTAATTTAACTGGAAACCTCCTTTGCGACAAATCGCATTTATTTATAAAAACCCTTTGGCTATGAACCTGCTTACGGAAGATTAAACATACAATGTCATACTTTAATACCAACTTGAAAGCAGTCAACAGAAAAAAGGGTCATTTTATCCTTAACATAAAACTGTAATAGAAGTGAAGTTTAGTTGCTTAAAATAGATCTTTTTGTCTGAATATGCTCGAAACTTCCTCTTCATGTCGAGTGAATTAATATTTTGTTATTAAGCTGTTTTCGAAGACAGCTGTACTTGATACCAAATGGTTATCTACGCACCGTCGAAAAATAATTGTTTTCTAAATTTAAAAATTAATATGTTAAATAAATATTCTGGTAATTATTAAAACAATTATCATTAAAAGTTTATTTAAAAGTTGAATTGATACTAAGGACAGGCGTTATTTAACATATTAGGATAAATAATACTGTTAATCCAATGTAACTTATTACCGTAGTAAAAAGTGACTGGGAATACCCTGTTAAAAAAAAAATAACATTTACAATGGCCAAAAAGAGCAAAATTACAAGCTGTGCAGCAAAGACAGTGCAAAGGAAAAGTAAATTATATAGCATGTCTCGCACTGACACCAGACTGTACAGTCGAAACCTGAATGATTAGCAACCCTAGCCGGATCCGGCTTAGTGATGTAACTAATGTGATCCAATTAAAAAATCTTTCGAAATGTTTATGTAATTATTTTATTTTTAAATTTCGTACGCCGTTGTAATCATGAGAGACGGTAGTTTCTCAAGTGACGCAGCAAAAACCGAAAACCGAAAGCCCAAAACCGAAGATTTCCGTCACTCTATATATACACCTAGTTTGAGTTCAAAGGAAAAGCGAAACGCCGACATTTTATATCTCAGCAAATATGAGGCATAACGTTTTGATTTTTTCACAGCTGTCTTATATCTCCGGTCTAACTCTATCCTGAAATTTATACATTTTTACATGCAATAGATTTTAAGATCTGGAAACTCATTTTTAAGTAAAATGGGAAGTTTTTCTCTCTGCATGTAATGGTGTCATAGTGTAAAACGCTATTCTGGATATCCGCCCGGACGATTTTTTTACAATTAATATATGATATTAATCGGTTTTAGATGAAGCGAATCCCCCGACCCTCTTAAATAGGAAAACTCTAGTTTTTTTATATAATCCGGTTTTAAAATGGGACTATTTTCTTAAGCCTATTACTGTAGAAATGCATAGCATTTTTCACCCCTTCCCTCCGCCGCTAGATAAGGTGAAAAAATTATGTACGGTTTCCCGTTAAAACTTCTGATATGTTCGCGAGCAAATAATTTAGATTTATTTTAATGCAAAAACAATTAATTATATACTCTAAATATGTAAAACATATGTATTAAATTCAATTGTTGCTTATATGTTTTCTCTTTTTGTTACAAAGAAATAATTTCAGATTTTAAACAAGCATATGGTCGAAAAATTATTTCGATTCCTTTTCAAAATGAGGAAATATTTTTTTAATTACATGTATTCAATTTTACTGCTAAATATAATGAATCTTTCATTTTCTAATGATAAAATATTTTTAATTTCTTTGTTTCTTTCGCAACGAAGACAACCAACCAACTATTACTGTATCGACTGTATCAATGAGCGAAGCACAAATTAGCGAGAGTAGAGTATACAAACTGAGCAATTGGGAAAAGATAGGCACAGAAAATCAAAGATATTATACTTACTATTAGGTATTTTGTTTATTTATTCATTGTTTTTTATTTTATATGACTTGATGGTTCTTTTAAAAATTTTCGTTTTGGTAAGGTGCTTAGTCGGTCTTTGTCAGAGAAACTGCTAGTTACATGTTTTTATAGCTTTAAAATATTACTTTTATGTTATTTTGTAAAAGAAAATGCAGAAAGTTAGTTCTGAATTAAGTGTTTTATGTTATACAATGGATAAATAAGTTCTTATTTACTTTAAATCCAGAGTTTGAAAAGTAAACAAATAGCTTTTTTTTCTTTTTTTTTCTCATTACATTACCTCATTGCATTCATATTGCCAGTACATTGTTATCATTTTTTTCCTCATTGCATTTACAAACAGTTGTGTGACAAACTTCTATCTTCATGAATGTTTTGCATTTACTTTATATTAATTTTTCACATTCATTTTTTAATAAGCTTGTTAAATAGTTTTCGAGCACTATATTGTTTTAATGTCAAATGTTACATTAAAAAATACAGTAAAAAAATTGCTATTTGCTTGCGAAATTTAATAATATAATCATTTTAACCCACATAGGTTTTTTTAGCTCTAAAATATTACTATACAATGAATAAATAAGTTCTTATTTACTTTAACTTCAGAGTTTGAAAAGTAAACAAATAGCTATTTTATTTTTCAATTTTTCTATCATTTATCTGTGACTTTAAAAATCATTTAAAATTATAAATTTAGAGGTATGAAATACCTTATATGTGCTTAAATCACAGAAAAAATACAACTTTAGTAAGTATATTACATGGCTCTGTTTAAGAAGAATTAAGAAGAACTTAAAGGATCCTTCGCAATTTTTTTCATCTTAAAACAGTATCCTTCACAATTTTTTTCTTTTTGAAACAGGTTATTTCACATTTCTTTCCATATTAAAACAGGACACTTCACAAAAGTTTTTCCTACCAAAAATTAACTCTTTAGAAATTTAATCATCTTAAACTTTTCCCAATTTTTGTATAAAATACTGTTTACTGTTGACTGTAATAAGTGTTTGTTCTTTAAAGTAAATTTTGAAAATTTATTAAAGTTCAACTGCTGCTAATACATTTAATTTTTTGATTACAACTTACATAAATATCAATATTTTACATACGGATTGTTTTTATACAATTTTGACACAATTGAAATTTTACTGCAGCCAAGCATGGTTTCTCGTACAGCTGTGTATTTTGAAAACATATAGAAGAAAGAAAACATTTTTTTTAGAGAAAACCACTGTTAATTATTTCGCAAGGTTTTTTAATAGTCAGATCTTATAAATTAAATGTTGGTGAGTGCAAAGTTTGAAATTGTCTGAATATGTTTGATTACTTTTGCTGACTGTTAGAATGACATCATTAAATATGACAAATAATCTACATTCTGCACATATGTTCCGTTTCATGTTCTGCTGCTTTACAAGAAAATAGCAATTTTTTACTCTATTTTTTAATATTTTATAATTTTTAATGTAAATTTGACATTAAAACAACATAGGGCTCTAAAACTATTTACTTGCATAAGCTTATTAAAAATGAATTTGAAAAATTAATATACAGTAACAGCAAAACATGCATGAAGCTTCACAAACAGCTATAGAGCATCAAAGTATCAAATAAAATGAAAATTTTGAAATGGAGAACCATCAATTCAAAATAAATAAAAACAATAAATAAATAAACAAAATACCTGGGGGAGGGAGGGGGGAGTATTTTATCTATTATAAATTGCAGCTTGTATTTTCAAACAATTTGGAAGGGCGGATAAAATTTTATCATTTAAAAAATTAAAAAAAATTAATAATACCTTCTAAACTAGAATTTTATTATCAATTTTATAGATGATTTTCTTTAAACAATTACTCTCTATGAGAGAAAAGTTCTACTTTTTGCATATGTTCGCCACAGTATATTTTGTTTTTTTTCAGCCAGTCTCACATAACTTTTATTATAGAATTCTTTGCAGGAGTGCGGTTTTCAACAGGCATGTGATGTGGAGCATTGGCCATATATAGGGCACTATTCGGTTGCAAATTTGGAAGAAGTTTTTCCAACACTCATTTTTGGAAGTTTTCATAGTTCATTTGCACAGGATTGTCACCCTTTTTGTCGATGCTTTATACAGTAGTTGAGCATCCGTAAGGAAACACGTTTCCTCATTTTTACGCTCCAGTTAAGACCCTGGCGTAGTACATGGCCGTTAAAGTTTTTTTTTCCGTAAATAGTTAATAACTTGCTCCTTTTAATTCGATGTTATTCGTTTTTGGGTAAAGGTGAAAATAGGCACTCGCCAATCACCACTCGGCAATAAAACTTGAAAAACTGGCTTGAAAAATATGAAGAAAACCGGCCAAATGCAGGATTTTCTGATTTTCGTTTTCCCCCATGTCCGTTTGACAAAATTCATGATTTTTCCTCGCCAGATCGACGAAAATACTGATTTTTCTGCACCAGATCGATGAAATTAATGATTTTACTGCACTAGATGGGCGAAATTTATGATTTTTATGCACCGATTAAAGAAATTCGTGATTTTTACATGCCGTTCAACAAATTACTTGATCTTTATGTGCCCCGTTGACAAAATTTGTGATTTTTACATGCCTGATCGACTAAATTCATGATTTTTATATGCCCGATGGATGAAATTAATGATTTTTACATGCCGATCAATGAATTTCTTGATCTTTATGTGCATGTTTGACAAAATTCGTGATTTTTTTACACTGATAAACGAAATTCATGATTTTTACATTTGTGTTCGACAAAATTTATGATCTCCCCCTCCCTGATCCACAAAATTCATGTTTTTGCTGTGCCTGATTATTGAAACTCATCATTTTTACACACCCGTTCGACAAAATTCATGATTCTTACACACCGATCAACGAAGTTCGAGATTTTTACGCACTTGATCACCGAAATTCATGATTTTTTTCGTGCTCGATCGATGAAATTTCATTTTTCTGAACCTGATCGACGAAATTATTGATTTTTATGCAAACGTTTGATGAAATTTGTGATTTTTATGCACCTACTTAATGAACTTGGGATTTTTAACCACCCACTTGATGAATTCGTGATTTCTATGCGACTATTCTACGAATTGGTAATTTTTATGCGTCCGTTCTACAAAATTCATGATTTTTCCGTGCCTAATCGACGAAATTCATAATTTTTACGCACCGATTGATGATTTTTATGTGCCTGATTCATGAATTTCTTGATTTTTATGCATCCGTTTGATGAAATTAATGATTTTTATGTGCCGATCAAGGAATTTCTTGGTTTTTATGTATCTATTTGATGAAATTCGTTATTTTTATGCGATCGATAAACAAAATTCAAGATTTTTACGTGCCCGATTGACAAAATATATGATCCCCCCTTCCTCGATCGACAAAACTCATGTTTTTTCTGTGCCCGATTGATGAAATTCCCAGATTTTTACATACCCGATCAACGAAATTCATGATTTTTAAACACACTATCAACGAAATTCATGATTTTTTCATGCCCGATTGACGAAATTAATGATAATGTCCATGCCCCAATTTGACCCCCCCAAGGGGGTACTTTCTAAATTTTGCTGATACTCCTCATGTTATATATTGTTGGAAAGGTCTGTGACTTTTTAATCATATTATGCATCTCCTGTGTCCATACCCCCACTTTGCCCCCCTAAGGGAGTAGTTTTTGAAATTTTGCACAACCCCTCATGTGATATATCGTTGGAAAGGTCTGTGACCACTTAATTAGATTATGCACCTCCGGTGTCCATCCCCCCACTTTGCCCCCCTCAAGGGGGCACTTTTTAAATTTTGCTGATACTCCTCATATGATATATTGTTGGAAAGGTCTGTGACTGCTTAGTCATATTATGCATCTCTGGTGTCCATCCCCCCACTTTGCCCCCCTCCTAGGGGGGTACTTTTTAAAATTTTGCACACACCCCTCATATGATATATCGTTAGAAAGGTCTGTGACCACTTAATCATATTATGCATCTCCGGTGTCCATCCCCCCTTTGCCCCCCCCCAAGGGGAGAACTTTTTAAAATTTTGCACACACCCTTCATATGATAAATTTTTGGAAAGGTCTGTGACTGTTTAATCATATTATGCATCTCCTGTGTCCACACCCCCACATTGCCCCCCAAGGGGGTACTTTTTAAAATTTTGCATAACCCCTCATGTGATATATCGTTGGAAAGGTCTGTGACCGCTTAGTCATATTATGCATCTCTGGTGTCCATCCCCCCACTTTGGACCCTCCTAGGGGGTACTTTTTTAAATTTTGCACACACCCCTCATATGATATAACGTTAGAAAGGTCTGTGACCACTTAATCATATTATGCATCTCCGGTGTCCATCCCCCCATTTTGCCCCCCCCCAAGGGGAGTACTTTTTTAAATTTTGCACACACCTTTCATATGATAAATTGTTGGAAAGGTCTGTGACTGTTTAATCATATTATGCATCTCCTGTGTCCACACCCCCACTTTGTCCCCCCAAGGGGGTACTTTTTGAAATTTTGCAGAACCCCTCATGTGATATATCGTTGGAAAGGTCTGTGACTGCTTAGTCATATTATGCATCTCTGGTGTCCATCCCCCCACTTTGCCCCCCCAAGGGGAATACTTTTTTTAATTTTGCACACACCCTTCATATAATAAATTGTTGGAAAGGTCTGTGACTGTTTAATCATATTATGCATCTCCTGTGTCCATACCCCCACTTTGCCCCCCCCAAGGGGGTACTTTTTACATTTTGCACACACCCTTCATATGATATATTTTTGGAAAGGTCTGTGACTGCTTAGTCATATTATGAATATCTGGTGTCCATCCCCCACTTTTCCCCCCTCCTAGGGGGTACTTTTTAAAATTTTGCACACACCCCTCATATGATATATCGTTAGAAAGGTCTGACCACTTAATCATATTATGCATCTCCGGTGTCCATCCCCCACTTTGCCCCCCCAAGGGGGTACTTTCTATATTTTGCTGATACTCCTCATGTGATATATTGTTGGAAAGGTCTGTGACTGTTTAATCATATTATGCATCTTCTGTGTCTACACCCCCACTTTGCCCCCCCAAGGGGGTACTTTTTTAAATTTTGCACACACCCTTCATATGATATATTCTTGGAAAGGTCTGTGACTGCTTAGTCATATTATGCATCTCTGTTGTCCATCCCCCAACTTTGCCCCCCTCCTAGGAGGGTACTTTTTAAAATTTTGCACACACCCCTCTTATGATACATCTTTAGAAATGTCTGTGACCACTTAATCAAATTATGCATCTCCGGTGTCTATCCCCCCACTTTGCCCCCCCAAGGGGGTACTTTCTAAATTTTGCTGATACTCCTCATGTGATATATTGTTGGAAAGGTCTGTGACTGTTTAATCATATTATGCATCTCCTGTGTCCACTCTCCCACTTTGCCCCCCCCAAGGGGGTACTTTTTGAAATTTTGCACAACCCCTCATGTGATATATCATTAGAAAGGTCTGTGACCACTTAATCGTAATATGCAGCATGGCAGTTATACGGTGCCGCAGGCAGCGGGGTCCCGAGCCGGAAGTTCATTCGGTTAGAGGTTTATACTATTCGATGTGCAAATTAAGGTATTATCCGGTGCATGCATAGCACGACCGGTATACGGTGCCGGAAGCAGTGGAGAACCGGGTTGGTGGTTAGTTCGGTTAGAGGTTTATACTATTCCAAGTGGAAAATAAGGGATTATCATACAAATGAAGAATTCAATTAGATTCGAGGCCCCGATGTAAATTGAAGGCCCGCTTGTGAAAGAAAGCCACTAAGTTTTCTTCTTATATATTTATACCCTAATGCTTAATTTAGACTGAATGAAATTTTCATCAATAACCGCACAAAAGTAATGATATCAGTACAAAAACCCTTAACGGGTTAAAAGTTGTGACGCAGCACTTTCTTTTGGCTCTAAGAATTTTAAATATGGGTCTTAAAAGTAATGATATCAAATTTGAGTGACGCTATGCTAATTTTTTTTAAATCATCATTTTCTTTTTAGTTTTATTTATATTCACAGGTGCAATTATTTTCTTAACATGAAAATATATATAAAATTTATTCGCTGATGCTTTTTCATTCAGATCTCTCAGGAATTCAAAATATGGGTTTTAAAAGAAATGATATCAAAATTTGAGTGACACCTTGACGTGAATTTAGTAGGATCGTTTTAAAATTCTATTTAAATTATTTTTCGTTTGTCTTCTAAAGTATATTTACACATACAAACAATACTTTTAAGTTTTCAATGCACTGTTAAATATACCACTTTCACTGAGCCTATATTATGTATTGAAATGTATTTATTTCAATAAACTGATTTATGTTTTGTGCCACGCTATCCAAAATCATAAGTAAAATTTATGTAAATGATTATTTTGCGTCATATTATCCACTTGCATACATTTCCCTTTGTTTGGATACTATGACGCAAAATAATCATTTACATAAATTTTACTTATGATTTTGGATAGAGTGGCACAAAACATAAATCAGTTTATTGAAATAAATACATTTCAATACATAATATAGGCTCAGTGAAAGTAATATATTTAACAGTGCATTGAAAACTTAAAAGTATTGTTTGGTTGTGTAAATATGCTTTAGAAGACAAACGAAAAATAATTCAAATAGAATTTTAAAACGATCCTACTAAATTCACGTCAAGGTGTCACTCAAATTTTAATATAATTTCTTTTAAAACCCATATTTTGAATTCCTGAGAGATCTGAATGAAAAAGCATCAGCGAATAAATTTTATATATTTTGTTTTATGTTAAGACAATAATTGCACCTGTGAATATAAATAAAACTAAAAAGAAAATGATGATTTAAAAAAAAAAATAACATAGCGTCACTCAAATTTGATATCATTACTTTTAAGACCCATATTTAAAATTCTTAGAGCCAAAAGAAAGTGCTGCGTCACAACTTTTAACCCGTTAAGGGTTTTTGTACTGATAATTTATTACGCCAGCTCTACCAATATTTAAGATATTCTCATAAGATGACACAAAAAAATACATTCTATCACTTCTTGTACACACGTATCTCTTATTTTAGTAATTAAATTTATTGATCGGCACACTGATTTAAAAAATTTAAAAGTTTGAATAAAGAGAAATCAAAGATTATTTTGATACTTCACACATATATTATGCATTATCAACTTTTTTACATTAAAAAAATGCACAGAAACGTTTTTTATTTATTTAAATTCGGCCCTCATCATCTGACCCTGGGGAGCGAAGAGCCCTTTTATTACAACTTTGGACACATACGTCCCAGTGGACTATATTTTTTTCTGTTCCTACCATTTTTTGAAAACTAATCTCTGTCACTCACTTATAAATAGGAAAGTTTTAAGAGAAATCTAACACGAAGAAAAATGTTTGTAAATCGTAATACGACTGAATATAAAAATAGTCGCAAGTCCTAGCCCGTAATCAAAGGTTTATTACAGGAATAATATAGCACAATTGGAAATAATATAGAACAATTGAAATAATATAGCACAATTGGGAATAATATAGCACAATTGGGAATAATATAGTTCAATCGGGAATAATATATCACAAGCAAGTGCTATATTGTTCCCAATATATCACTACACTTATCTTCGGACTGAACTAAATGTAATCTAAAAGATGTTATGATTGCAGTGTAATGTGGCGTTTTTCAGAAAGTCATTCAGGATGGTGGATATTGTGAACACTATTTTTTTATTCACAATCCCGCACAGCAAACAAAGAATGCACGAAGACAAATACACAGATGATTATTTAAACTGGAAGTGCAGTCCGTTCTGTAATGCAGGTGCGTTTCTGTTACCGGTTGGTATATGAGTGCAATGCACGTACTCTCTGTTTCAGTCTTTTGAAGACTGTTATGATCCTCGGTGATATATATGAATTTCAATATGTTTAAAAAAGTGTAACATCATTAAAATAAACCGTAAATGATTTTCCCCCATAAATCGTATTATAACGGAATTCTTTTGACTGTCCATGTAAACTAGTTATAGGTGCTACACATGCTACATTCTATAGTAAGCATCTTGTAGTGCGTGCACTTCAGCGACGTATAATAATTTCAATATATTTGAAATGTGTAACATCATTAAAAGGCTACTTCACTCAGGCGAAAACACCCGCTCTCTAATGTTAATCCTATGGGTGAAATAATTTACGAGATCTCGTTCGCATTTCAATATTTATATATGATTTTTTTTTGCATTGGATAGCTCAGGGCAATCTTTATGCACACTTCTTTGTACTTTTTCGATTTTTGTTGCAGTTTTTTTTATTTGGGGATACTTTAACTTTCGAAACCGGTTCCGAAAGTGAAAGTATCGATTTTTGCCCATTGACCCTAATGTAACGGCAATATTTTTGAATGCCGCTGTACACGAAGTATAAGTGCTACATACTTCAATTTCAATACCAAACATGCCATAGTAAACTTCACTAACATATATCGATTGTACGGCAATCCGAGTATATTTACGCGAGTTATATCACGGATAGATAAACAGACGGCAGACAGATAAACTGAATTCATGAAGAGTTTTCAATGATCTTGAAAAGTTTTAACAACTACTATGTTGGAAAGTGTTAAAAATACTGATATCATACATGACTTGTACCGCAGTCAAAAATCGATATTACCATATAAATAATGAGTAATTAGAAACCAGTAAAATCAGACAGAAACTTATTTCATGTTTTAGTTTCATTTCCTTTTGAAAGAAATACATTTTAAACAGTCATAATTCTAATGTTATTTTTGTTTTATTTTATTTTCAGTGTTTGATTGGTATTACAAGTAAGAAATAAATAAAGTAAGAATACCACCCGTTCAAAATTTCTAATTATAAATTTTCTTTTTATTCTAATTATTATCTTCATTTGAATTTCTTGTTCAAAAGATGAAAAAATTAATTCAAGGAAAATTATTCATAAATTTAACGTAAAGTTTATACTTAGTAACAAAGAGAACAATTCTTTTAATTAATGTTTTACTAATTTATTAAATATTTATACATTTTTAACGCAGACATCTTTATAATAAGTATTTTTAAAGCAGCTGTCTTCCTAATTCAGTAGGAATTATTTTTCAATTCGAAGAAAGTATGTTAATCTTTAGGAGGCTAATTAAAGTTTTAGTTTTATCTCGGAACTTATTTGACACCGATATGTACTAACTAGTACTTGAAAATTGCATTTAATTAGGAGGCCTTGGGCAAATTTACATTTTATTTAAAGGTGTTGTTGGCACCAATTTTCAGAGAAAACTAATTGTTATTTTTATCTTAAGTTATTTATAATTAATAACAGTTAGATACATTTTTTTCCACTTTAATAAAGTAAGCAGTCAACACCATAGTTTGAGTGGGAGGAGCTTAAAATAATTTTATACTTTTGAAGTTCTTCGTAATTCATGTTAAATTAACTGTTGAAAGTAGATACTTGTGTATTTTAGCAAAAAATATTTTTCTTTGAGAAACTTTCTGACACATTTACAAGATCATTCTTACACGTGAAAATTTGATGTTTTCAAACTTAACTATTAAAGCGATTAAGAGTCTTTTATTCTATTATTATTATTTTTATTTTTTAGACTCTTTTATCTTAAGAGCCTACACTAATCACGGGAAGAAACGCTCAAGCTAATGTTAAGTCAATATGGGAAGGATCTAGCGCGATTTCTCGCTCGCATTTTAATATTTTTAAATGCTGTTTTAAAAAGCTTTTTAAAAGCATTTAAAAATATTAAAATGGAGCGAGAAATCGCGCTGGAACTTTTCCATAGACTTAACATTAGCTTGAGCGTTTTTTAGCATGACTGTTGTAGGCTCTTAACTCTTGGATTTTAACGCATTCCAACAAAGATTAAATGTGTTTATGTATTAGGTTTGTCTATCTGTCTGCCGTCTATATGAATGTGCTCTAACTCGCATAAATATACTCGGATTGTCATGTGATTGATATATGTTATTGACGTTTATTATGTACGGTATTAAAGATGAAGTGTGTATAACTTATAGTTTCTTTACAGGGGCAATCAAAAGAATTCCGTTACATTACGGTCTATGGAGAAACATCATTTTCGTTTTATTTTGATGATGTTACACTATTTCAAACATATTGAAATTGATCTACTTTACTGGGGTGCACTACAAGAGGAATGCTATGAATAATGTGCATATAGCATTCATCCTTCATTTACAGGAGCACACAAAAGAATTCTGTCAGAGTGCTGTCTATGAACAAGAATTGTTGGAAATGCGTTTACATTTGTGGTACGCGTTTTTAAATGTAACTATTTTTGTATTTTACTTGATATGTATAAATTCTATAGAAATATGATATACAGGAACACACAAAAGTATTAGGTTAAAGTACTGTCTGTTAATAATAATTGCTGGAAGTGCGTTTTCAGTTGCGGTGCTCGTTTTTATATGTAACTATTTATTTGTCTGTTACTTGGTATGTATAAATTCTATAGATCGAATACAGGGCAGCTTAAAACATCTGGAGTAGATTTGAGTTTACTGGCGGAAATTGCTGAAGGGGAATTTTCAATTGTGCTATGCGTTTCCTAATTGAACTAAATTTTAGTATACTATATAGTACATATACAAATTTAGAGATCATATACAGGGATTCACAAAATAAATGGGATAGTTTAGAGAGTATTGTTGGTGTAAATGTGTTATGCGTTTTCCAAATTGCTTACTTAGACATACTCTAAAAACGACATTTTCAAAACTGAGCAAATAATATTCAAATCTGGGTATGTCGCATAGTCAAAAGGGCTCCGAATGAACATTACTCAAGTTTTAAACATGTATATACTCATTTCTGAAAACATGCACACACTCAAGAATAAAACATCATGTGCTCATTTTTGAGTATCGCCCTGTTTCAAAAATGAGTTTGAACTGGCTTCTATGTGCTCATTTTTGAGTATCGCCATGTTTCAAAAATGAGTTTGAACTGATTCTAATCATTTTTGAGTATGTCCATGTTTCAAAAATGAGTATGAACTGACCTCTATGTGAACAGTTTTGAGTATGTCCATGTTTCAATATTCTGAGTATTTCTGGTATTTCAGAATGGAAAGCATTGTGTCGTCCTATTTGAAACAAAAAGTTTCATAACAAAATGAAAACATCGATTTACTCAGATTTGAAAGTGTTACTTTTCTCAGTGCATGAGACATTAGATTAAACGGTAAAGATTTCTATAATTATTTTGGAAGTGTTGGAAAGTATTACATAAGCTATGCTTGACGCATGATTTTTATTTTTGTTGTATCTAAAGATGGAATTTTGTTCCGTAATTTCCGGCGTATAATCCGTAGATCAAACAATCATGTTTCGACCCAGAAATTTTATTTTATAAAATGTAATTTTCTAGATCGCCGTAAATATTTGACTTCAATTATGAAATAAAATTTCCGGGTCCAAACAGAATTGTTCGATCCGCGGATTATACGCCGGAAATTACGGTAATCGATTTTTCACTCAAATCCTTAAATTCAAAAAATATAAAAATTATGTACAAAATTGTGTTCCCGATGACAATACAACATTTTAATATTTTGGAAGTTATTTGTAAATTAGCAACGTAATTTTAAGGCATTTTTTCGTTATCGCGCTAGAGGTGATAAATAGCCTTATAATCTTTATGGAGTACAATTGTATACGTGATACAACAATGATGGATTTAATGATGCGTCAAACTACGATCGCCAAAAAAAGGCCAACTGGCTGTGAAACTGCAAGATCGGAATATTTTAAACACTATAATGTAGAAAATAGAAATAAAATCTAAAAAGATGTAATAACTTGCGTGTAAATTTAAAAAAAAATACGCTTTAATCAATTACTGGTGTCATATTAATTAAATTAGGATATACATTAAAAATCAATTTAGAAATCTTAAAAAGATAGTTTAAATATTGCTTTTTTGTTCTTTCCAGTTGCCATATCTAGAAAACTAAACAAAACATAAATTATGTCTTTTAAAAAATAAATTCGGAAGCTCACGATTTCCATCAAGCGTGAAAAATGGCCAATTTTCCAAATTAATGTATTTTAACGGAAATGTTTTGGGAAAATCATCAATTGCAACACATGAAATTAGGAGTGAATTTCAAGAAGAAGACTGGTTGCGCTTAACAGTGTGTATTTAAAAAATACTATCCTTATTATTACATATATTTCATTTTTCAATACAAAAAATTTATCTTGAGTTAAAAACTTGTTTGTCTCTTAACGACCTTTACAGGGCCCTCCTGTCCGAAATTCAGTTCAAAACGCCATCTTTTACAGCATTCTCTAAAACATTTCTAACCTATACCAAAACCTGAAAAAAAAATTATATTTGATAGGTTCTGAACAAGAGCAAATGCGAATCTCACCCGTTTGCGAACACAGATAAATTCAGGAATACATCAAAAAGTAGACAGTTTGGATTGCAGAACAACCTTAAACGAAATGCAAGCACTTTTAAAGTATTTTATGTGTTTATATCTAAAAAATGTTATATTTTTATCTGGTATTTTGTCTGCGCAGAGTATTTGTTTCAATTCTGTATTTGTTTCAATCCGTACGCACTTTTACGAATAGGTTCATGATAAAATACTGCATCACGGAAACTAGTCGATTGTGCCAATCGCAGAACTTCCTTCTATCTCATACATGTTAATACTTCAAAAAGCGTATTTTTTTTTTAATTATGCATTTTATAATTTAAAAAAATGCCGCATAGTAGTGCCTGTCATAGGATTTAAACGAAAATCGAATCAGCAGCAATTTATGATCAGAATATGAAGTTTGATGAAATTCCGTGCAATAGTTCTTGAAACAGGACTGTCACCAAAGTCGTGTAAATTCTGAAAAATGGAACATAGCATCGCTACCTGTTGGACGATTTACACAAAAAACTAATCAGTAAATCAGTAATCAATAACTAATCAGTAAATTGTGTCAACGTCTAATTGAATCTGAAGTTAGGTGAAAATCTGTGCATTAGTTCTTGAGATAAGCTATTGGAGATATCGTGAAAAATGCAGCAATGCAGCGCTAGCTGTTAGGCGATTTACACCAAAAACGAATCAGCACTAATTTATATCAAGGTATAACCGAATATAAAGGTTTATTAAATTCCGTGTATTGGTTCTTAAGATAGAGCGGCCACAAAATTTTTGTCCCAGACGGACAGACAGACGGAGAAATTCTTCTATTGAAATTTCCGGTACGAATTCGTAATTTTAGATTGAAAAACCACGAGTATACTCGTGGTTGGCAGCGAATGGGTTAAAGCATTTTCCTGTGTGGCGACCACACATGATAAATCGCCAAATATTTTTTTTATTATTACAATTGTAAATGAGTTATAAATAAAACAATGGATCTAATTAAGCGCCAATCGACGCTAGCCCAAAATGTCTGCGAAACTGCAATAACGAAATATTTTAAAGATTAAAAAAGAAAAAGAAAATATGTATAAATATAAAGAATGCAATATATATTTTTAGAAATATACTTTAATTAATTAATAGTTTTACATTAATTAAATTAAGATTATACATTGGGAAATCAATTCAGAAATCCTAAAAATAATAGTTTAAGTATTCCTTTTCTTTCTTTCCTGATTCCGTGGCTTAAAAAAGAAACAGAGCAAAAATTATAATTATTAAAATAAATTCGCTAGCTCTCGCTTTGCGAGATTTTGCATAATCGGATTCGATGTCCACGCCACATTAACGTCTATTGTTTCTTCTGAAATACGATTTTTAGGTACAAATCGCGAACGCACCGGAGTCTCTTTTTTTGACGCCAAAATGGCGATTTTTCGCTTCGCGTGGTAACCAGGCGATTTTGACCAGCAGACTAGATAGTGGGTATCAGACCTGCCAAGTCTCCGGCTTTTTGGATACCAGTAATTTAGTACAAAAAATATTGTTTTATTGAATCGGAGCATTTTGCGATTTAAAAGAACAACATTTTCTCAAAAAAATTACTGCTGTTCAAAAAGCCGGAGACTTGGCAACTCTGGTTGGTATTAATCAAAACCCTCTGGTATTAATAGCTGAGTCAATTGTATTTTTGACAATGTGCGGGCTTTGTGATAAATTAAACATTGTTTGTGTTTTATAATAAAATAATTTGTGTGTGTGTTTATAATAAAAATTGTGACTGTTTTAAAATAAAATAAATGTGTGTGTTTTATAATAAAATTGTGTGTTTTTTTTTATAATATGAATTGATTCATAATAATGTAAAATTAGCATGCTGTTTTCGTAGACTAGGTATGACGTGTATTCGAAAAACGGGATTTTCTTGCCGAAATCGTGCAAAAAAAAATCGCCAACCACGGTGCGTCTGCGACAACTGTTCCAATTTTTATGTTGTTACATAATAACAACAAAAGCTATATAAAGATACACGCACTCAACATCTAATTATGAATAATATTTTTATTCTCATCATTTGTCTTCGTTCTGGAGATGAAAAAGGATTGCGAAAAATTATTCCTTAATTTAACGAAAATTTTCTACTAAGTATCAAAGGGGACAATTCTTTTAATTAATGTTTTACTAATTTATTAAATATTTACACATTTTTAACACAGGCACACTTATAGTAAGCATTGCATTAAGCCTTTTTAATTAAGTAGGAATTATTTTACAATTCAGAGAAAGTGTGTTAAATTTTAGGAGGCTAATTAAAGTTTCAGTTTTATCTCGGAACTTATTTGACATCAATATGCACTAACTAGTACTTGAAATTTCAATTTAATTATGGAGGTAATTTACATTTTATTTACAGCTGTTGATGGCAGCATGTTTTAGAGAAAATTATTATTTTTTTTAACCTAACTAGTGATAATAGATAAAAGTTAATTAACCATATATATATATATATATATATAAGCACTCAACACTGTGTCTTAATCTGGAGACACTTGTGTGACAGGATATTAAAACGTTTTTATACTTTCATGATTCTATGTAATCCAGTAATCCATATTAAATTCTATTATAACTAGTCAGATGTGCCAATCCCAAAACTTTCTTCTATCTCACACAGGTTTCGCATACACTAAAAAAAGTCAGTACCGATTTATATCAAGATCTAACTGGAACTAAAGTTTTATTAAATTCCGTGCATTAGTTCTTCAGATATGACTACATTGCTAAAATCGTGTAAATCCTGAAAAAGGCAGCATAGCAGCGCCACCTGTTGGGAGGTTTAGATAAAAAACTAATCAAGAACAACTTATGTCAACGTCTAACTGAATCTGAAGTTGGATGCAAATCCATGCATTAGTTCTTGAGATAGAGCTATTGCACAGCTATTGAGATAGAGCTATTGTGGAAATCGCGAAAAATGCAGCATAGCAACGCCACCTGGTGGGTGATTTTCACCAAACACTAATCAGCACTAACCTATATCAGGGACTAACTGAATATAAAGTTTTATTAAATTTCGCGCATTAGTTCTTGAGGTAGAGTGCCCACGAAATTTTTGTCGTATACAGACTGAGTTACAGACTCACAGACAGACATTTTCTAAAAAGAGTCAAATCGTATTCAGGACCTTCTAAAACGTATAAATCTGTCGAAAACCGGAAGTCGAAAATGTCCATGTATCCAATACTTTCTTTTTGTAAAGATAGAAGAAAGTAAAAAAAAAAAAGGGATGATTAAACAAGTGGGGGAAACTCATTTTTGAGTACTTTTCTCAGCTATTTATAGTTCCGGGTATATTCTCTCAAAGTTGAATAACACACATGTACTAATTTTTTTAAACCTATTCTTCTGTTTTATATGACTTCGCTATTATATAACATGGCTTTGCAAATGCATCTATGACAAAATCACTGTGTCACAAAGAATATAAATTAAAAGGGACACATATATTGAGTATTGATCGCAGTACTATTTGTATATTGAAGAGACTTGTTTAAAATAGAACGGCGTTTAATATACCAGGTTCACCATAAGCTCGTTACAATTTAAAAAAATCATTAAAAATAAACAAATTATACTAAAAAATTGCGGTTTGCAAAAAATGCAATTAGAGAAAGAAATGTTTTTATTTAAAAAAAAATGTGGTTCAAAAAATTACCGATAGATGGCGCTGGCATGTATAATATGAAGAAGATTTATGCAAATCAGACTGACAATAAAACACCCCAATGCACAAAAATTCTTTATTCGATACCAGCAGTATTCAATTGTTACCAGATCAAGCGTTGTTGCTTAAGCCCTTTTGCAAGAACAGGGAATCAGTAACCGGCGCGTAGCGAAAATTCCGTACTGCAGAAGGACTCAAGACGAGAAAACGCCTCATTCCATGTACTGGTTTACTAAAGCTTGTCAGACTCTTCGAAGAAATGGATCTTTTGGCTATTCGTCCCAAAGAGGAAGGTCCTCCTTGACATCTGCTGCATATTATGCATGCCAGCGCCACCTATCGGTCATTTTTGAACGACAACTTTTTTTGTTATTAAAAAAAGATTGATCTTCTTCTAATTCCATTCCGTAATTGCAAACCGCATTTTTTTAGCATCATTTGTTCCTTTTTAAACATTTTTTTAAGTTTTAACGAACCTACGTCGCACCTAGTATATAAATCTTGGTTGATACAGGGTAAACATAGTTATACACAAGAGTAAAATTGAAATTACTCGTGGCTTACTAGCCGCACTTGTAAAATTACATTTTATTCTGGAGTGGCTTGGAGATCTGGACTCTCCAACAGATCCTCAAGCTTTAATTTGCTGACTCGTTTCTTCTTTGCGACAAAGATACCTACGTCATTGAGAACACGATTGTGAAACTGCTGAATTGCCTTTTGCCATGCGCTCTAGTACTAGTTGGCCAGCCATAGCTAAGGCCCCTATTAGGGGAGCTGACGCATATCCATCTTTTTGTCCAAAAATAACCGCCTTGTTTTAACCCAGCTTAGCAATAGCAGTGATGGAACAGTGAGGCACCAGAGATCCAATTGACACCGCTTAATGTAAACAGTGTTCTTCGTCTTATTTACGGACAGAATTTCTGAGGGTTTTTTTAAGACGAAGTATTAAAATTTAGTGGTGACAATCGCCTAAATGCTGCGCCACTGTTCCACAGCTGCATTCGTCTAAAGCCAGAGATGGGGTTTGCAGTAGTTAAAAGGCACTGTCACTGTCACTCTCCGTCCACCATTGTGGTAATGCTAACCGGTTTTAGCTTGTTTTTTGGATAAAGAGTTAGTAAATGGCGGGGATATTCCAGTCTGTATTATAGGAGCTCTAGCATACCTAAGGCTCCTATAAGGGGAGATGACGCATATCCATCTTTTTGCAAAAAATTACCACTGTGTTGTAATCCAGCTCAGCATTCGCAGTAATGGAATAGTGGCGCACCAAAGAACCAACTGATCCCGCTAAATGTAAGTAGTATTCTTCGTCTTATTTAAGGACAGAATTTCTCAGGTTCTTTTTAAAGCGAAGTATTAAAATTTAGGGGTGACAATCGCCCAAATGCTGCGCCACTGTTCCATCTCTGCATTAGTCTACCGCCAGAGCCGGGGTTGGCAGTATTTGAAAGGGCCGGTCATTGTAACTCGCCGTCCACCACTTCGGTAATGCTAACCACTTTTAGCCTGGTTTTTGGTCCAGGGTTATTAATTCGCGGGGATGATCCAGTCTATATTATAGGAGTTCTAGCATACCCAAGTATCCTATAAGGGGAGCTGACGCATATCCATCTTGTTGACCAAAATAACCACCATGTTGTAACCCAGTTCAGGACAAGTCTGTCGCCAAAGCTGGGGTTGCAGTATTTAAAAGGTCCTGTCACTGTAACTCACCGTCCACCACTGCGGTAATGTTAACCAGTTTTAGCCTGGTTTTTGGTCCATGCTTATTAATTGGCGGGGATGATCCAGTCTGTACTATAGAAGTTCTAGCATACCTAAGGCTCCTATAAGGGGAGCTGACGCATATCCATCTTGTTGACCAAAATAACCGCCATGTTGTAACCCAGTTCAGGACAAGTCTGCCGCCAAAGTTGGGGTTGCAGTATTTAAAAGATCATGTCACTGTAACTCACCGTCCACCACTGCGGTAATGCTAACCAGTTTTAGCCTGGTTCTTGGTCCAGGGTTATTAATTGGCGGGGATGATCCAGTCTGTATTATAGAAGTTCTAGTATACCAAAGGCTCCTATAAGGGGAGCTGACGCATATCCATCTTGTTGACCAAAATAACCGCCATGTTGTAACGCAGTTCAGGACAAGTCTGCCGCCAAAGCTGGGGTTGCAGTATTTAAAAGGTCCTGTCACTGTAACTCACCGTCCACCACTGCGGTAATGCTGACCACTTTTAGCCTGGTTTTTGGTCCATGCTTATTAATTGGCGGGGATGATCCAGTCTGTATTATAGAAGTTCTAGTATACCCAAGGCTCCTATAAGGGGAGCTGACGCATATCCATCTTGTTGACCAAAATAACCACCATGTTGTAACCCAGTTCAGGACAAGTCTGCCGCCAAAGCTGGGGTTGCAGTATTTAAAAGATCATGTCACTGTAACTCACCGTGCACCACTGCGGTAATGTTAACCAGTTTTAGCCTGGTTTTTGGTCCATGCTTATTAATTGGCGGGGATGATCCAGTCTGTACTATAGGAATTCTAGCATACCTAAGGCTCCTATAAGGGGAGATGACGCATATCCATCTTGTTGACCAAAATAACCGCCATGTTGTAACCCAGTTCAGGACAAGTCTGTCGCCAAAGCTGGGGTTGCAAAATTTAAAAGGTCCTGTCACTGTAACTCACCATCCACCACTGCGGTAATGTTAACCAGTTTTAGCCTGGTTTTTGGTCCATGCTTATTAAATGGCGGGGATGATCCAGTCTGTATTATAGAAATTCTAGTATACCCAAGGCTCCTATAAGGAGAGCTGACGCATATCCATCTTGTTGACCAAAATAACCACCATGTTGTAACCCAGTTCAGGACAAGTCTGTCGCCAAAGCTGGGGTTGCAGTATTTAAAAGGTCCTGTCACTGTAACTCACCGTCCACCACTGCGGTAATGCTAACCAGTTTTAGCCTGGTTTTTGGTCCAGGGTTATTAATTCGCGGGGATGATCCAGTCTGTATTATAGGAGTTCTAGCATACCCAAGGCTCCTATAAGGGGAGCTGACGCATATCCATTTTGTTGCCCAAAATAACCTCCGTGTTGTAACCCAGCTCAGCATTAGTCTACCGCCAGAGCCGGGGTTTGCAGTATTCAAAGGGCCCTGTCACTGTAACTCGCCGTCCACCACTGCAGTAATGCCAACTAGCCTTAGCCTGGTTTTCGGGCCCGGGTTAATAAATGGCGAAAATGATTCATCCTGTAGTATAACAACTCTAACCATACCCACATATATAGTCACATTTACTCGATACACACGCTATAAAATATAGTTCTGTAAGTTTGATGTGTAAAACGTTTACTCAGTTGTGTAATTAGTTGTTTAATATTTTATTTAATCTAATAAAAAATCAGGTAAACATTCTTAAATGTTTAGGTAAGGAAAGATCTAATTTGTTTTGTTTATCATATTTTGATTGTGATAATCCAAGTTACCAGCCACGGCGGAATGTAACCCATTAGCTTGGGGAGAAGTCTGTGCATGTAACACAAATAATCCATTACATTTTTTTGTATCTCTTAACTTCCCTGGTTTTAACCCTTAACTACCCTGAATGGGTCTAATCGACCCGTTTGAATAATCGATTTCATTCGATTCGAACCAGAAACATTTTCATAAAGTAAGTTAAATAAAAGACCGACACAACTAAGTAAAATAAATATGTTAAGTAGTTTTAAACAAGAATTCTGGTGGGAAATGTTTTTATCAAGGTTGAGTAAAATTTCAACAGGGTAGAAAGGTTAAATACATTTAATATCGTGATTAATATATATACTACACTACAAAAAATTACTGCTCAGGATAGTATGGGGTAATTTGGTATACAGATTTTGAGATTACATTAAAACGCGTGTTACATATTGAAAAGATATGTCTACATTAACTAGAGGAAAAATAAAGTAGGTGCATAAATATCAAAAGTTTACAAAATCTGACTCAGCTGGTTCTGGTTTGATTTTGAGTGCAGATGTTTTATATGTCTTATTTTCACGGAAATCATCATGACTAATCCTAACGTATCTTCTTCAAATTGATGCTTCCAATCTGGAGCATCAATCTGAAACATGTTTTTAAAATTAAATTTCATTAATAATGAGTTTAAAAAAAATTATAACTGAAGATGACTTGATGTTTTGAAAGAAAAATTGCTTTAGATAAAATAATAATAATATTATTATTAATAATAAAGGGCGAAGGGAAATCATAACAAGTTGGAAATTGTATGTTAAGCGTGACAACTGAGGCGCGTTCGTTACGTGCTATAACTAGTTTCACAATGTAAAAAAATTCATCGTTATTATTTCAGTGGAATAAATTATATCGTATTCTATGAGCGAAATGAGGATGCCTTTTTTTTCTTATTACATATGCCACGTTTACAGATGCGAATTTTTTTTCGACACCAGACAGCGCTGTAAAATTCCCCATGGAAATCTTGCTTTGCGAATGATTACGTCCATGGTTAATTATTTCTATGACTCACGATGGATGAATCTTTTGTTTATGTACTTTAATGGATTGAGATATTCGGCTGTTAACCTATTATTCACTAAAGTTATCTCATATTCTATACATTTTTTAATGTAAATCATCTCTCAAGCAAAGCATTGTTTTAAACGATCTTTCTAAAAATTTAACTTTTATGCAATTTTATTCGAAAATATAATTTGAATAAAAATGGCCGCTTAGCATATAAAAAAGAATGGGTTAAAAAAGAAGTGGTTTGTCCGTATTGGTTTTCCTCAGTCACATGACTTGCGCTTTTATTATATAGATTACCTACGATAGGATTTAATAGAATAAAGAAAACTTTTATCAATATATTTTTTAATTTTGATTCGATTTTCATAAAATATACATATGACCACCGACTGTACACATGGCGCTCTAATAAAAATAAAGTGTGACTGCCGGCGGTTAACACTCAAGGTGTTAAATATATTTGCATTTCAACGATAATTAATTGGTGGAGGATACTGCAGCCATTATAAGTTGGCCGATTACTTCGAAGGATTCTGCCTTCCAACTATACCGTAATTTCCGGCGTATAATCCGCAGCTCAAAGAGTCGTTTTTCGACCCAGAAATTTTATTCAATAATTGTAGTTAAATATTTACAGCGATCTTTTAAGTTACATTTTATAAAATAATATTTCTGGGTCGAAAAACGACTCTTTGAGCTGCGGATTATACGCCGGAAATTACGGTAAATGAAAGTAGCTAAGAGACACAAATGGTGAAGAAAACGAACTCGCATTTAATGAAAACCCGATTTCTGTCGATTGTCATTTGTTATTTTCACTTTAATTGGCGAATATAACCTAAATTTGCGTTTCTCATCGGTCAACTTATCGTGGGTATACAAGAGTTGCAATTCTAATTAACAAGTACATATTTTATTGTCATTTACATAAAAAAATACTACATCTTCCTTACTTCAAAATATAGCTTATGTCTTTTTTTTATTTAACCCCTTCGCCTTTACAGAATTTTTAATCTTTTACCACCAGTTTTTCAGTACAGAAATTTTCGACTAGTTGAATCGCAGAAATGCTATGATTTAATAAGGAAAGCTTACAGAAAAAAATAACTAGTGAGAATAATCGAAGATTCTGAGCATCTTATTCTTCACGTATACGTCTCGCTCGTCCCCAAGGGGATAATGAATATATTTTCGTTTTTCGGTGCGTTCGTAATTATATGAATATATAGCCCCTATAGTCGTCGTATTTAGATTATTCAAAATAAGGAAAAACCTTCCCTACAAAGGACACAATATTTCAATTTAAGTAATTGGAAAAAAAAATCCATCTTAATTATCACATTTTCTTTCTTCACCATTATATGAAAATTAAGTTTTTTTGTTTTTTCAATAAAATATGCACTTGACAATTTGCGATATTTTTCTTAGTCAAAGGTTATTTTTAATTGCATTCATTTAATCAATAAATGAGCTAAAGTTATTTGTCGTGAATTTTTAATTGTCGAATTAATGATAATTTAACTTTAAAAAAGGAAAATGTTTGCTTATTTACGCTGAAATCTGGATGGAAAATAACCTACCTAGTTGGTTATTGCAATAATTTACCAAATTTAGTATTATAATTTTATTCAGTTTTTTATACGCTTATTACGCTTTTTATATCATACTTTAAAAGAACGATATTGAAAAATATTCGCAGTTTTCTCTTAACACTTTGAGGACGAGTGGTTTTAGCTTTTAAACAGGAATCCCCGCCTATGGGCGTTTGCATGTTACATTATTTAACAAAAAGATTTTTTCAGTTTGTGTTTATATTATAAATGAATGTATATAATAATGGTATTGTCTCTAATTGAACTATTTATATGCACAGTACTCTAATAGTAAAAAATCACTGACGGTTCGGCATACAGGCACAGGTAGATTTCGAAGACGCAGACCGTGGGGCGCCTGTTTGTTGGGAATTGCGGAAGAACTGACCTTTTCGCCATGATGCGGTTGTTGAAACGGCCCACTTCGAAACTTAACTTGTTTGCAAGCGGAGCCGGCAGGGATTTTTTTGTTTTTAATTTTATTTTGCTATAAGGGTTGGTCCTACAAAAAACTTGTCAATATAAAAGTTTTTGATAATATCAAGAGGATTTATAACAAATTTAAGCGGATTTGATATATTTTGGATTGACGTAGTTATGAATTTTTTCTTCAAACCCCCCAACCTTTCCCCCCCCCCCACCCTTGGGGGCATTTTTAATGATATCAAAAATCTGTCATACATAAATTTTCGGTCCTTTTTCTAGAAGTAATAATAACTTTAAACGGATTCAATACGTATCATAATTAAGAAATTATGGGTTTTTGTTCTGTTTTCACAACCCCCCCCCCACCTTGTTTCGATTTTGCCCATTCACGAACTTGACCGAGATTTTATACCCCTTGAATTTATGCATCAGTTTGGAAGAGATTTGTGCAGAATTATTGCAGTTATCGTGTCCATAAAAAGTAACATAGATAGATAGATAGATAGATAGATAGACAGATAGATAAAGTTTTGAACTGGGGATGGTTTTAGGTTCTGGGCGTCATGATCGGCGTAGATCTGCAATTTTTTTTCAAAAATTCCAACTTAGGTGAAAATGTAATAGGTAGTATTTCTTACGAAATCTACCTAAAATACGAATTGCGTGTAAGTTTTTTGAGAAATGATGTAAAATATAAAACACAAAAGTACCGCCCATGGGCGGAATTACAGATGTCCAAAGGACGTTAAGCCGCGTCTGTCCTCAATGTGTTAAAAGTTAACTTTGTAATCATATTGGCAAAAAATATTTAATTTCCTAGAAGTGAGAATGACAAACCATATCAAGTAAACATACATTAAAATTCAATAAAAAAAATATATATATATTATATAAGGAAAAATTCACATGAAATTATTAAGGTATGGAAAACATTCCAATATAATAATGTTTATTCAGGGAATTTACTTATTACATAAGCTACTGGAAAAAAAAATCTCATTTTCCATTCAGAAACTTTACTCGCTGGAAATAAATAACAAAAATAAATATAATCTGCCAGTGTTAGATTTAAAGTATCCTGAAACTCCCTGTTTTAGTTATGCTTATTGCTTTTTTCATTTGAAAGAAATTCTGTTTCTGTGCTCCAGTACATTTGGAAAGAGCAGTAATGAGCTGAAAATAATATAGCGGAAGAATATTTTTTTCTGTGTTAAATGTGATAAAACATATTTCTTTGTTTTAAGGCATCTACTTTAAATAACATATTGTCCTTTAAAATAAATATTTCCTGTTGGTATTAAAAATTAAAAATTCTAAATTTGGATCATGAATAATATGCATTTTTAGTCTTGTAAGTGATCTGCAAGCAATTTTTTTAGGACTGTAGTTAAATTTTATATAATATCGTGTGTAAAAAACTTATAGTAAAATGAAATAGCAAAGATGATTAAAAAGAGAGAGTGGATATATTTTATATATTAGTAAGTTTGTTTTATCCATATGATTATTTTCAATACGGTTTGGAAAGTTTTTATTTAAAAGCAGCTTTCTAACTTGAAATTATTCTGAATAACTCATGAAAATATTTTGTAGTAAAAATATTACGTTAACTGGGTCAATAACTAGTAAAACACCTGTTAGTTACGATTGTATATGTCAGGGTTGCCAGTTTTCATACCAGAAATTTTCTATAATGTTCTTTTTTTTTATTCAATGACAGACATTTCGTGATTGCTTAAAGAAAAAAGTTTTCTTTCAGAATTTCCGGTACGAATTCGAAATTTCTTAATTAGAAAACAGGCCAACCTAGCAACGTATAAGTAACAAGAAATAGTGAAATAAACAGAATACGAAAACCAAAACAGAAATAAAAATGACATCTACGCCATTCTTTTTCAAAAATTTTCAGCTGCTCAAGCCCCTAATCAGCGTTCTCATTCAGTTTATCACTTGTAAAACTTTGTTTATCAAACTTGAAAAACAAACAAAATTCCACATTCGGCAAGAATATGTATACTGTGGACATTTTTAAGGGGTTGTAGGACTTTCAAGCCTTCAAACCATTCAATCTTTGAATATTGAAGAGTAGTCATTTTTTAACACTTTAAAACAAAATGAATAATACTCTTAATAGTTCTTAAATATGGAATGTTTTCAAAGAAGTGTTAAGTTCATCTTTAAAGTAATGTTTTTTCAAAATGTGGTTTTGGGGCATTGTGCGCAAGATAGTTAAAAAACTTTTCGATATTTTTTATGAAATTTTCAGGATATATATATAGTGTATGGTAGGCTTTATAAAGTGAACCTAAATTTTTATCTCTTTCACTGAATAATTTTGTTAGTGTTATACTTCTAAACTTTAAAAAAAAGTTATAAGCAAGATGAATTTTTATTTTTAAAACATAAAATTTTATAAACAAACACTTTTTTTAGGTTCAGTGTAAACACAATACTCTCAGGTATAATTATATACCAAAATTTTGTTTTACATGCAGAAATTCTTTTGTAATCCTGCCCGCAACCTGTGATTAAAATTTTTTGCACAAAAGTGTAAAAAATCTTATAACAAATAATTTATCCTATAACAACATTAAATCCTATAGTTTGGCGATAGTTTTTTCATGGAAAGTGGTCGACGGGATAATGGAGATGTACACTTATATCTATAAATGTGTACTCATTTTCTTTTCAGAGTTATTTAAAAAAGTATTTCTTTTGAGATATCCATTTTAAATAGCACGAGCAGGGAAGACCGAGCTATGCTCGGTCAAAATTAAATTTGAGTTCAAATATCATGACCCATAACCAAAATGACCCACTAATTGAATTATCTCGAACATGTGACATAGCCCAACAGTCTTCTCGTGCCCGAAAACCATAGGATGCAAAATTCAGTGTAAATAGTCTGAGCCGTTTTTAAGATAAAATAGCTTGACCCATAATGACCCATGACCAAAATGACCCATTAATCGATATTTCTCGAACATGTGACCTAGCCTAATAGTCTTCTTGTTCCCTAAACCTGTAGGGTGCTAAATTTATTTCAAATCCTCTGAACCGTTTTTAAGATAAAATAGCTTGACCCATAATGACCCATGACCAAAATGACCCACAAATTGAATTTTCTCGAACATGTGACCTAGCCCAACAATCTTCTCGTGCTCGAAAACCGTTGGATGCAAATTTTAGTGTAAATTGAGCCGCTTTTTAGATCTTGACCCACAATGACCCAGAAATGACCCACGAATCGAATTTTCTCGAACACGTGACCTAGCCCAATGATTTTCGTGGGCCCGAAACTCGTAGGATACAAAATTTAATCAAAATCGTTAGAGCCGTTTTTAGATAAAATTAATTTGACCCGATTTGACCCAAAAATGACCCACTAATCGAAAGTTCTCGAACATGTGACCCAGCCCAATAGTCTTCTCGTGCCCGAAAATAGTCGGATACAAAATTTCGTCAAAATCTTTTGAATCGTTTTTTAGATACAATAAGCTTGACCATGACCCAAAATGACCCAAAATGACCCACTAATTGAATTTTCTCGAACATGTGACCTAGCCCAACAGTCTTCCCGTGCCCGAAAACCATTGGATGCAAAATTTAGTGTAAATTGAGCCGCTTTTTAGATCTTGACCCACAATGACCCAGAAATGACCCACTAATCGAATTTTCTCGGACATGTGACCTAGCCCAATGGTTTTATCGTGCTCGAAACTCGTAGGACACAAAATTTAATCAAAATCGTTAGAGCCGTTTTTTAGATAAAATTAATTTGACCCGCGTTGACCCAAAAATGACCCACTAATCGAAAGTTCTCGAACATGTGACCCAGCCCAATAGTCTTCTCGTGCCCGAAAATGGTCGGATACAAAATTTCGTCAAAATCGTTTGAACCGTTTTTTAGATACAATTAGCTAGACCATGACCCAAAATGACCCAAAATGACCCACTAATCGAATTTTCTCGACCATGTGACCTAGCCCAATGGTTTTCTACTGCCCCAAAACGGTAGGATACAAAATTTCGTCAAAATCGTTAGAGCCGTTTTCAAGATAAAATTTGCATATATATATATTTATATATATAACCACACACAAGATTTGCTCGTATTAGAATATATGATTATGTGATTTTGAAATGAATATATCATGTTGGTATTCACTAACAAAACGCACTTCGAAAACAATATTTTTATAAGCATAATTTAAAACTAAATAAAAACAGTATCGTATATCAAGAAATTTGCATACTAAGATATGTAATACAAATCAATACTAAAAGGCTTATTTAGTGAATATATCTGTAAGATATCGTACGAGGATAAATCTTTCTTTTCCATTCTGAGTCTTTACTAAGCTGAAAATGAAATAAGTGTAAATATTATTTTGTCTGTTTATTCGAAATATTCTGTAACTGAGTGCTACAATTACGAATAGCTTTTTTTTTTTTTTAAAACAAAACCTTCTTTTGGAGCTCTAACAAAGATAAACTGAACAATAAGAAGCTGAAAATAATATGATGAAAGTACGAATTTATATTCTGTATTGAAAGATTTTTTCTATGTTCTGCGTTTCAAGACGTCCACTTCAAATAGCATATTGAGCTTTTAACATAAATACTTCATCCAAGTATTTCATTATTAAAGCTTTTGACAGTAATAATTAATATTTCCATCTTTGTAAGTGGTCTGCAAATAAACTGTAAAAGTTGTTGCGAATGTGTATTTAAACAAATATACATAGAAATTTTTAATTCCATGACAGAGAAAAGTAAACAGGAACGATGCCTGCCACGTATGCTCAATCGTATTTTTTCTTACCTTAAAAAGACTTTTTTCAAGAGTATTTCTTCACAATAAGATAAATAAGTTAATACAGTGACACATGCTTAAATTTAATTGATTTAAAATTTAAAATATTCATTAAAGATTTTAGGGAATTAACATTTTATATGCTATTTTTGATGATTCTAGATCAATGATTTTCAGTTTTTATGCCTCGCGTACCCTTTTAAGAATCACGTGTGCCTGGCGTACCCCCGATTTGTTTTATTGTAAGAATCCGAAATAGTAAAATGGAAACAAATAAACAACGAATCAATACAAATAAACTTAAATTTTATTTTACATTTAATATTAGCTTTGCAAGTATAAAAGTTTGTACTTGTTTAAAACCCCTTCAGGAACAAAGTACTTTCGTAGCTAAAATATTGAAATGATTGATTGACACCAGGATTCACGAACGAATTTATTTTAAAATAAGTAAAAGCTTCTCCTCATGTACCTTATAAATTCAAAATTTGATTATAAAATTCTGGTGTCATTGTGGCATTTTGGAATTAAAATTAAGTGGTATATATTATATACCGGTGCCCTTCAAGGGGTTAATATTGGATGTTTGGTATTAGTTTATTGTTAAATTAGAACAGATAGTTGGCACATCTTTGGCAGTTTGCTAAAACCGTTGGAAAATACTGGAAATCATATGCCAACAATAAGTCAACTGAGAACCTTCTAATTTAGAGCGTTGTTCAGCCAACCAAAAATAAATTTTTCAGGCTGCATCGAGTTTTACTGATATCTCAGCAATTAACGTTTAGACCCCTATTGGGTAAACATTGGCTCCGTACAACATGCTTTACGCAAGTGTAGATGCTGTCCTTCCCCAATACAACGGAGTTTTCTACTTTTATTTACCGACGAATGCTTTGACGCCATTTTTTCAGATTACTGTTGCATGTTCAATAAGGAAAGATCAGTTGACATCACTCAGGGCAAAATATGATTTGATTGGTGTACGAACAGGGACGAGTTTGTCTGATTGGTTGGAAGAGGGAGAGATTGATTGACGGGAGTGTATGTTTGTAAACATGACCTTCCCTTATTTGATACATGTAATTTTATAATTTTGTCCATGCTAGTAAATGGTTCATTGGCCAATGGTATGCCAGGGCGGACATTTCTTACCGTTAGCCAAACACAGTTAGTCGACGTTGTTACAAGCATTTTGCGCTAATTGGGTGAGGCAGAGTCTTAAATAATATTTGACGTCTGTGTTTTTAAAGTCGTTGATGATTAAAAAAAAAAAACTTCGTTTACTAACTCATTTACTATTTACTCCTCTCTCCATGTTGGTTTACTAAAAGATTCGTGACATATTCCCTAGAACAACTTCATGAACCTCTAAAAAATACCCCTATTCTAGTTTGAGAATCAATCTTCTGAACGAATATTTTACATAACAATGTTACTTACTCCTTAATTTCGTGAATGAATTCAGAGAAAATAAAGAATAATCGATACAAGTAATTTAAGAATATTTTTAAATTATAATTATGAGTTTCAAAATTATTTGTTTCATTATACATTTATTTTAAGTGGTAGGTCTTTAAAACAAAGTAATTATTTTAGTATTCCACTGATTAAAATTGCAAGGTAAAATTCTTTGTAATGTAGTGTAATAAAAAATTTAGGTACTTTTCGGTTAGCCGGGCGCCAACGATATTTATACATGTATATATACACACATATACATATACATATATATCTACACATATGCATAGGTATACATAGACATATATGTACACATATATGTATGAATATATATATGTATGTACATACATATATATTTATATATGTACATATATCACTGGCGCCCGGCTAACCGAAAAGTACCAAAATGTAAAATTAAATTTTGAATAAAAATATTTATATTTGCTTACAGAGTTTAAAGAAATATTCAACCCCTTCTGTATTGTTGAAGATTAAGTGATAATTCAAAATCAGCGTCTATTAAACGATTTCAGCAAATGTAACGCAATCTATTTTCAGATACAGAAGTATATTAATAATCTGCATATTAATAATCTTTATAAGAATCTGCAGCTATAAGTTTTATCTTAAGGAAATAAAATATGTTAATATAAGGAATAAAAATCTCGAATGTGTTATCAGGAGTAATAATTTGAAAGACGAATAACGAACTGGAAATAATATGACGAAAGAGTGTCAGTTTTGAATGTTGTCAAAAATCTCTCCCTTTTAAGGCATTTACTTTTAAAGTAAATATGTCGTGTTGATAGTTAAATGTCGGTAAATAAAATGTAGGTAGATAAATATGTCATGTTGCCTTAATGCATTTACTTTAAATAGCCAACGTACTTTTAAAATAAATATGTCATGTTGGTAGTTAAATGTCAGCAAATAAAATATTGGTAGATAAATATGTCCTATTGTTTTAATGCATTTACTTTAAACAGCCAATGCACTTTAAAAATAAATATGTCATGTTGATAGTTAAATGTTGGTAGATAAAATGTTGGTAGATAAGTATGTCATGTTATTTTAAGGCTTCTATGTTAAATAGACAATCTACTTTTTAAATAAATATGTCAAGTTGGTAGTTACATGTCGATAGATAAAATATTTGTAGATAAATATGTCCTATTATTTTAATGTATTTACTTTTAATAGTAAAAAAAAAGTTAAATTAATATGTTATGCTGGTGTTTCATAACTAACTATTTTTAAGATAAATATTTTTATTCTTGTGCTAGGTCTTAAAATACTTTTTTAAAGTGCGCATGTAAAACTTTATTAAAATTATCCGAAAAAAAATTAACAAAAATAATACCTGACAGTAGCGGCTCGTGGTTAGCTTTATTTGGGGCACTAAATACATGGCTGCCAAATTTATTCTTTTCTTACCACAATATTTTAACCCTCTAGCCACGGGCGATGTTTCCATTTTCTTATATAAAACCGTGGCCTATTTTTATTCGCCACTCATAATAATAGTTATAAGGATTGAATGTCACTGGAATTAAAAAACAAATTTATTTGTAAATAAGAAGTAAAAATCAGATTCTTCATGTACATTATAAAAACAAAGTTTTATTTCAAAATTCCGGTGGGAATGTGGCATTTTTGGATTCAAAATATTTCAAAAACTGCAGAGCTTTCCGAATCATCTAGTGCAGGGGTCGCAGCGTCCTATATTTTTTTATATATTTCATACCACTATTTTCAAACTATAAATGTCATGCTAGATTTCTTTAAAATGTGCAATAGAAGGATATTGTGAATATTATATTTTGAAAATAGTGGTGGGAATTATTAAAAAAAAATATAGGACGCTGCGACCCCTGATCTAGTGCATGAAATGATATATACAGGGTGTTCCGTTAAAGGGGTCCAATATTAATAGGGGTAATAGAGGAGATCACACGGAGCATAAATCAGTATATAATGCCTGGCCGGATCTCAATAATTTTCAAGTTACAGCAAATAGAATGAAAAATCGGAAATTTGTAAAAAAACCCTCATTGCTAAACTATCGATAATGCTACAGAAAAACGAAGCACATATTTAGAAAGAGCAGAAAAAATCCTACGAAATGACATAAGTTGTTTTAGAATATTGAGAATTAATGGCGAGTTACAAGCTCTGAAACAGTGAAAAAATACAAAATCAAATATTTAGCAAAATAGTTAATCGTTAATTCCAAAAATGCAACTCTACCTACATCAAGGAAAATGTTATAAAATTTGGTCCATTCCGAAAGCTTTCGAAGAAGCTGACAATAAACCATATCAGTTTAATTGTATGGGAGAAATCAGGCAGTTCCCTAGTTACAACTCTGTACTGTTGCACGCTCGGAAAGAGCGAAACTCCACCCATGACGATTGTAAACACCCCGTTTTAATATCTTTCAATTATACATTTCTGATCAACCTCTATCAATACCCTTTCATTATTCAGTCTGGTCAAGTGAAAGACATATTGTGCAGCTCTCGCCTTGTCTTAAAGCAAACTCCGTGACTGCTGCGTTTCCTTCATGAACTTTCAGGATGATGAAGAAGAAGTACTTTTTATGCAAATTTTCTATGTGTATAGGAAGAAAAGTGTAATAAAACAGCAGTCATCAGTGGGCGTTATGTTAAAGGGAGGCTCTTGTAAGTGGGATTGTAGTAAGTTGATGTATAATAATTATGCCGGAATACTCTAACGAAGAATATGCGGACATGCATCTGATGTACGGGCAAGCTCACGGAAATGCATGTCTAGCACAGCGCATGTACCGTGAGCAATTTCCAAGGAGACGTTGCCCAAGTTCGAAACTCTTCATAAAAATCGATAGACGATTACGGGAGACTGGATCGTTTAATACAGCAAGCATTGATGCAGGGAAACCTCGACATGTACGAACACCTGCAATGGAAGAAGATGTCCTGAATATTTTTAAAGATAACCCCTCCACGAGTACACGAGCTGCTGCGTCTGAAGTCGGTGTTTCTCACCAACTCATAGGACCATATCTCATAGGACCATATTTACTCCCAGATGTACTCAATGGCAGTACGTACTTGGTTTTCCTACGGGATATCTTACCGCAGTTACTGCAAAATGTGCCAGCAACATTGCGCCACAATATGTGGTTTATGCACGATGGCGCACCGGCACATTTTTTCATAGGTGTTCGCAATCACCTCAATTCAACATATCCTGGGAAATGGATTGGACGCAGTGGACCTGTTGCTTGGCCTGCACGCTCTCCAGACCTCAATCCGTTAGACTTTTTTGTTTGGGGACACCTTAAATCGCTGGTCTGTGGATACACCGGAGGATTTACTAGCGCGAATCGTTGTCGCTGCAGGAGACATTCCCAACTCCGTCGGAGTTTTTCGGCGTGTTCGCCAATCTTTACGACGTCGCTGTCGGCTGTGCGATTCTGTTAATGGGCGCAACTTCGAACACGTATTATAATAATGTCCGTTCGTCTGCCTTCCGACATTGAACTGTGCAGCGCAGGCCAGAAGACTATGCTTCACATATGTCATAAAGTACGTGGAATGTAATTCTTTATTTGTCATTTTTCTTTTATTTTCAACACTTTTTGGCACAGTATTTTGTAAGTCACAGACTGTGGTGTACTCAAATTGTAAATTACAAAGTTTGTATGAATTAATTAAAAATTTAGTGTCTTTTTTAAATTTATAATTAATAAAATTATTATGCTATTTGTTATTATTATTTCCTATCATAAATTATGATGCACATATACATACAATAATTGTCCATGTAAAACATGTACTGAAACTTCTTTCATAGTTACAAATCGCAATATTTTTAATTATTTCCGAATTTTCACCACCAGTTTAATTTTAAGGAATTTAACTTAAGCTTTATATCAATAAAAGACCACTTTAAAATGTAGACTATTATTGTAAAGTTATTTTGGTTCATTCAACTCTTGAATAATTAAAAATGTTGCATCTCAGAAGAAGCATGATCGAAAATGTATAGTTGAGAGTAATTAAAAAGGCGGTGTTTCCAATCGTGATGGGCGGAGTTTAACCTTTGCTAGTGTCAAAGAAAGCGGAGTTGTAACTAAGAAACTGATTAATTTCTCTCACACAATTAAACCGATATGGTTCATTGTAAGCTTTTTCGAAAGTTTTCGGAATGGACCAAATTTTACTACATTTTCCTTGTTGTAGCTAGAGTTGTCTTTTTGGAATTAACGATTAACTATTTTGATGTATATTGGATTTCGTACTTTTTTCACTGTTTCAGGGCTTGTCACTCGTCAATAAATATTGCTATTTTAATACAATTGATGTCATTTTGTAGGTTTTTTTCTGCTCTTTCTAAATATGTGCTTCGTTTTTATGTAGCATTATCGATAGTTTAGCAATGAGGGTTCTTTTACAATTTTCCGAATTTTCATTCTATTTGCTGTAACTTGAAAACTATTGAGATCCGACCAGGCTTTATATACTGATTTATGCTCCATGTGATCTCCTCTATTACCCCTATTAATATTGGACCCCTTTAACGGAACACCCTGTATATTATGATTTGTAAACGAATCTCTCTGTATCTAAATAAAAGAAGATAGATTCAACGAAGAAATAGAGTTTCCCGATGCTGAAGTGATTAAATTGTGGTGAACGACAAAGTAGCGTATCCCGCGGAATTGTATAGAATAAGTGAAACGTGGTAGGAACGTTACCCGCGGCTGGAGAGTTAAAAGTAATTTTTCCCGTATATTTTAGCTAAACCATCTGCCATTAAAGAAACAATATATTTAAACAAAAGATAGCGGTACGACAAGAATAAATCTTTCAAGCATATATTTACTGCCCCAAAAATAGTCAGCCACGAGCAGCCACTGATACTTCAGAAAAGTAAAATGTGAGGACGAATTCCAGGACATTTTAAAACTTTTGTATGAACCTTGCTTCTTTGTTAATATTTTATAACATACTTTCACTTACAAGAAACCGTGTCGTACGAATTTAATATTTCAACTAAACATGGAGATATTTAATAACAAGAACGAAAAATCTTGCGTCAAGCATAGATTATGTAACACTTTCCAACGCTTCCAAAATAATTTTACAAATCATTACCGTTTAATAAGCTGAAAGATAACATCTAAGTAAACAATTTGGAAAACGCATAACATATTTAAAAACGTATGTTGGATTCAACTGATTGACCTTAATTTCTTTATGGACTGTAAGCTGGATTTGATAAACACAAAAAATTCGTCGTTCTGCTTGGTAAAAGGTATTTAATCTGTACTAAAATTGAATGAATCACATTGCCTTGCCCGACACATTTCAGGCGAATAATTCACAACAACACGTCGAGTCTTACATGCTCAACTGAGAACAAAAAAAAAAAGAAAAATTTATTATTCCTACGCAGAGGGAAAAATAGTGTACCGGTTTATATCTTCCCTGCGCAGAGGGAAAAGGGTTAGAAACATTTATTTTTCTTTCGCTTTAAAATGAAATGTAATTTTAAGAACTAAACATTCTCCCGGCCTTGAAAGCCGAAAGGGTTTCAACAGTTATTCTAAAGGTAATTTACACAATTTAGTAATCGGCCTTTGTAATTCACTGCTTTCAGTTTTCACAGTTACTACACGAACCTTTTGATCAGGTCCAGGATGAGTTTTAACTACTCTAGCTAACTTCCACTGTAAAGGGGGAAGGCCCTCATTCTTTATTATTACCAAATCACCTATTTTTATATTAGGCTCTTCCTTTAGCCATTTCCCTCTCTGTTGTAAATTAGAGAGGTACTCGTTGCTCATCGCTTCCACAAGTGCTGAAGCATTCGTTGTACTAATTGCCATCTGGCCAATTTTGACTCTGGTACCTCTGAAATATCACCTTCAGGTATTGAAGTAAGAGGAGCCCCAATTAAAAAATGGCCAGGCGTTAAGGCCGTTAAATCATTAGGATCAGAACTTAAAGGACAAAGGGGTCTAGAATTTAAACATGCTTCGATTTGAGCTAAAAGAGTTGAAAGTTCTTCGAAGGTTAAAACTGAATTACCAATGGTTCTTTTTAAATGAAATTTCATAGATTTAACACCGGCCTCCCAAAGTCCTCCAAAGTGAGGAGCTGAGGGAGGATTGAAATGCCAAATAATTTCTTCAGAACTTAAGTATTTTGCCACTTCTTCATTATGCTGAGAAGAAGTTACAAGTTTGTACATTTCTTTCAACTCCTTGCTCGCACCAACGAAATTTTTTGCACAATCACTTACAATTTTTCTTGGCTTACCTCGTCTGGCTACAAATCTTTTGAGACAAGCCAAGAAGGCTTGAGTTGATAACTCAGAAACTAATTCGATGTGTATTGCACGAGTAGAAAAACATATAAATAATGAAATGTAACACTTAAATGATTTAGCACCTCTACGTTTTCTAAGTTTACATAGTATAGGTCCAGCATAGTCAACTCCTGTAAAAAGAAAAGCACGTGAAGGTTTCACTCTAGTAGAGGGTAAATCAGCCATGATCTGTTTAGACATGGAAGCAGAAGCACGAGCACAAGTAACACAGCTTCTGACGATTTTTCTTACAACACTTCTTCCACTTAAAATCCAATATCTCTGTCTTAAAACACACAATAATAATTGCCCGCATAGCATGCACAGTCACAGTGACGTCATTGTGACGTCAATGTGAGTCACGTACGTCACGTCACATCTGTGACCAAAATGCCACCACTTTGTAACGCCACACTGTGACAAAAATGTGAACGTCTTGGAGATCTAAAGAAAACTTAAAATAAACTTTAGAACATCTTATAACATAAAGAAAATTACTTTTTGACAGTTTTAAAATTTTTTGTGACGTTGCAATGACGTCATTGCAAGTCACATAAGTCACGTAAAACCTATGACCAAAATGCCAACACTCTGTGACTTCACGGTGTGATCGGAGAGTGAATTTGAAAAAAAAAAAAACTCATAAAATATAGATTTGAATTATGTCATGTACCTAAATCATTAATAAAATATTGTCACACACTATTTAAATATATTGAGTATTTCCAAAATAAAATAATAAATAAATATCTGTCTACATATATGAAGCAGATAATTTTTTACAATTTTCATTACCATTTTCATGAAATTTAACAAAATATACTATATAATACACAGGTAAAAATCCTTAAATAGAAATTTAGTTATTTATCGAGTTAAGCAATTCGTGTCACGTGACGACCAGTTTTTCACTGTCACGTCGGATATTCAAATCAAAACGCCGACTTTGACATTCTTTTCTGAAAGATCTTCTGATTTTAACAAAAAATGGAAAAGATTTTTCAATAACATAGTTTCTGAACAAAACACGAGCCAATTTCGTGTATTTCCGAGCAAAAATTAATTAAAAACATGTTATAAAGTATATGTCATTCCTATAGCAATTTATCCAAAACTGGCCAGTGCTTAGTAAGATGTCACCTCTATTAAATATATTGCTCTTTTCGATAGAGTGTAAAAAATGAAAAATTTGTACTTAGGAAATTTGATTGCAATTTAAATGTATATCGAAATTACTTTATGAAGCCTATTAAATCAATTATTATTTAAAATATATCTTTACTTTTGACGACTAAAGCAAATGCAATGGATTAAAAAATATATAAAAATGTAAATTTTCACAGCTTATTTCTAAGAATACAAAACTCTCTCATATAAAAAAAGAATATTATAGCATCATTAGAAGTTCATTTTTCAGCCATATAAATTATAAAGGTTTTGAAATGTCTTTATTTAAATTATTTTCTTCCTATATCATTTGCGGTAAAAGTTGGAAACATCTGCTAGCTGTTATTTTGTTGTGTTTAAACAATACTGCGCGCGCATATTGAAGGCAGACGACTTTTTCTCATTCGAAGCTAGGATTAGCGTGTGTTGGGTTCTTTGAAGTTTGTAGATTTATACTGTGTAAGTAAATTAACGTTTTAAAGTGAACAATCTCCATTTTAAAGTAAACCATCCATTTTAACATTTCACTGTGTCTAGCCGGGTGTGTTCATAAGGCCTGGGTGATATTTGATTTCTCAGATCTATGAACACATCGCTTCTGCTGGAATAATTTGAAAATTATTGTAGTGGATTTACATTCTAATTTTTCAATGAAAGGGAAGCAGATAAGGAGCATTCCATCATAACCCCTTTATCTATAGATCAGCAGGTAACTTTTAATGTCTTCGCAGTTTTATTAATAGTGCATGTTTAGTACTAGTACATTTAATAGTGCATTATTTAAAAGTAAGATGTTTAAATTTTCTTTTAAAAAATCACTTGTATTAAATTTTATCTCTAATGTTTTATATTTTTTAAAATAGATTGTTTGGAAAAACTGTATTTGCTAAGAATATGTATTCTAAATGTAAAGTGTTATATAAAATGAGGAATTTATTTAATATTTTGCGTTTCTTAGTTCAATTTTCATAGTTATTCATTATAATTAAAAACATTGCAATTTTTAAAACTATTAATATTTGATTTGCAATTTAATAATTTCGTTGCTAGTGTAGGTTTCCAGAAATAATTTTCCGGTATATTTGAAAAAGAAAAGTGACAATTTAATGCATTGAATAATTTATTTGTCGAGATATGTCAATGTTAGATGCACAAAAATAATAAATATTGATGAAACAATAAAATAACTGTTTAGTTAAGGTAATTTTTCCAGCTGTGTTATCGAATGTTTTTACTGTAAAAATTTATATTTAAGTTCTGCATTTAGTATTCTATCAAAAACTATAAATAAAATAATTTGTAAAGAAAAAAAATATATATAATTTTTTTTTTTTTGGCATTTATGATCTTAAGTTCTATATTTCATTTACAACGAAAACTGTTTTACTGCTTGATACAATGTTTATTATTTAATAATATCGCACAATAGGTATATCTATTATTTAAATTGATTCCTAATATAAATTTTTCAGAATGCTTATTTGAAAATGTGTACTTATATTTTCTTTAAAGTTGTTCTCAAATACAAAATAGCTAATTTCTGGCATATTTCTAAATTCATTTTTATTCGGAAATATATGAAATTGGCAGGTGTTCTTATTCAGAATATATATAATCGAATGGCGTTATCCATTTTTTCGTAACGGCAGATGATGTTTCAGAAAACACTATCAAAGTCGGTGTTTTGAACCAAATTTCCGACGCGCAGCGTCAGAAACGGGTAAAACGTGACCGACATTGATCTTAAGTATTACATTTATCTAAAAATGGAAAACGTATTCATTCCAAATAGCTTTAATAATCAGGCATGCAAGTGCCATGCGTTTAAAAGTTTGTTCATAAATGTGTCAGAAAGTTTCGTGTTAACCGGTTTCTCAATCAGATGCAAAGTTTTAATTTGAATACGAGTTGCATCAATAAAAATGATTGCCGATCCAATCCTTATCGTCGATCTTATCCGTATTTGGTGAAATCTTGTTATCCGAATCCATGCAAAATCATTTATCAGGTTCGGTCGGGTTGTGGGCTTACAGATTTTTTGTTGTTGTTGTTGCTGGGTTAGGGTAAGAATACGGGTTGAATCAAAATATAGTTTCAGTCAACCATCATTCATGTTCAAGTTGACATTCAATCATGTTCAAGAAGTATATAACCGGATTCGTGTATGACTCTAGATCCGAGCCGACATCAGAAATTGTATCGTAACACAATTTCTGATAAAATCTGGTTACTCGGTCGTATGCAAGATTCTATTCCAAACAAGACTTACAGTAAAAACATTATACCCGACTCGGGTCAGATCGGGTTCACGAAAATCAGGTCACACGACAACTAATCCAAATCTATTCTGTAACCAAACAAATCCAAAAAGATCGATCCGAAGTTTCTGGATTGGATTCGGTTAAAATCTGGTCACCCGACCCGGTGCAGTGTCGTCACAAACGTCACAAACTTGAACCATAAAAAAATTTTGATCCGAACAATCCGTATAGGATTCGGGTAAAATCTGGTCACACTATCCGATGCAGATTCGTCACATTTTTCACATTTAAGTCGCACGGTGACTTCACAAAGTAGTCACATTGTGAGGTCACAGAAAGCCTTGAAAACGGCCATAACGACCTCGCATTTACGTCACAATGACTTCACATCGACGTCACGTGACGTCACGACGACGGTCACAAAGTCACAATGTGACTTCACAGTGACGTCGCCGTGACGTCACCATGCCTTACGGGTGGGGGGCAGCATGAAAGTGGGACAAGTGAAAATATCGGATAATTAAAGCAGTTACTGGATGACTTTTGGGTAATAAGATTGGGTGCATTTGATCTTGAGTCAGATTTGAATGACGAAGACGTCCTCCCACCCTGAGTATTCCTTCCTTATCAAGGAATGGAGATAGGTTCAAAAGTTTACTGTTGCGAGGTACACTGAATTTCTGCACTAAAAGATGATATTTGAACTTGTTTAATTATGAACCTTGAAGCACACTGAATTTCTGAATTTATAAGATTACCGAAGTTTCTTTGAGAAACAGGTAAACGAGAATTCGCAAGAAATCTCAAACACCAAGCAATTACACGTTTTAATTTGGTAAATGACGATATCTGTGAAAGAATAGGCATTTCTTCATTTAACTGAGCAGTAGCAGAAAAATAATTTTTTCTTTGCTCTCGTAAAGCTTCATCACACAAACCACTAAATGAGTGTGATTCTGGATTGGTGAAAGATGAATCACTTTCTGACGGAGATGATGCATCAGTTATGTTAAACTCCGATATTCCATTTAAAGGCTGACTTAACCAGTCAGGTCCATGAAGCCACAAGTCATTAGTCACAAGTTGAGAAGGTAGTAACCCCCTTGTACCAAGATCAGCTGGATTGGAAGTTCCAGGAACATGATACCATTTCACTGAGGGAATAGTTGTTTGTATCTTAGAAACTCTATTGGCGACAAATGGTTGCCAGCGATAAGGTTCGGTTGACAGCCACGCTAGTGTTATGGTGGAATCTGTCCAAGCCATAGTGCTTTGGATTGGTAAGTGGATGTCCCTTAAAACCACTTCTAAAACATTAGCCAGTAATAATGCTGAACACAATTCTAAGCGCGGTAAAGATTGGGTCTTTAAGGGAGCAACTCTTGTCTTGGAGGTAAGTAAGAAGACACAAATGTCCGAATTTGACAAAATACAACGCACATAAACTGCAGCACAATATGCCTTTTCAGAGGCATCGCAGAATGCGTGCAACTCTATCTGAACACATGAGGGATTTAGCACACATCTTGGTATCTTCATTTGTTTAATAAGGTGCAGCTCTTTTCTAAATGAGATCCACATTTTATTGAGATCTTTAGGAATTGGTTCATCCCACGTAAGCCTATGCTTCCACAATTCTTGAAGTAATATTTTCAGAAATACTACACATGGCGAAATTAAGCCCAAGGGATCAAACATACGAGAAACTTCAGATAATATTTCTCTTTTGCTATTATCTACCTTCTCTTCCATCGGCAGTACCGAGAAACTAAAACTGTCTGTTTTTGGATTCCAGTTGATACCGAGGACCTTCACTTCACTTTCAGAATCAATGGGTATCATCTGCTGCTCTTCAGACGATTCTTCAACAATTGTAGCAACATTAGACTTCCACTTTCTCAGATTAAATCCCCCATGGTTCATCATTTTCTTTAGTTGATTAACAAGCTCAACTGCTTGTTCCTCCGATGCAGCGCCAGATAAAATATCATCTACGTAAAAGTCATTCAAAGCAGCATGAGAGGCTAAAGGATAATTATCCTTTTCGTCTAATGCTAGTTGTTGCATTGCTCTAGTAGAAAGAAATGGGGCGCAAGCTGTCCCATAAGTGACGGTGAGCAGTCGAAATTCAAGTACTGTGTTTTCAGGAGTATTTCGCCAAAGAATTATTTGCCAATTGATATCATCACGATGTACCTTAACTTGACGAAACATTTTTTCTACATCGGCACATACGGCCACTAAAAAAGTTCTAAAACGAAGTAGAATAGGGTATAAATCTTGTTGTACGCGTGGACCTATCATCAGTAAATCGTTAAGTGAAAATCCGGTGGATGACTTAGATGAAGCATCGAACACTACACGTAGTTTTGTAGTGCTACTAGATTCTCTTAAGACAGCATGATGCGGGAGGTAATATGCCTCTTTTATAGCATACTCTGATTGAGGAACAAGTTCCATATGTCCTAGCTCCTGATATTCTTCCATAAATTGTCTGTACTGTTCATATTTCACAGGGTTAGAAGTTAATGAACGTTCCAAAGATTTTAATCTAAGTAAAGCTGACGGTCTAGAATCACCTAATTGTGATGGCGAAGAATGGAAAGGCAATTTCACAATATACCTTCCAGTTTCATCTCTGGAATGATTTGATACGAAATGTTCCTCACATGCCTTTTCGGCAGTTGTTTGCAAATTGGCGGTCGGAACGGAGTCCAGTTCCCAGAACTTATTTATTAGTTGCTCGTTGACTAAATTAATATTGTTCACATGAATTGTAGGCGATTCTTCAGGTGCAGGAACATTACCTGCAATGATCCAACCGAGGTCTGAACGAATAGCAAAAGGCTTTCCTTCACCCGATGATAGCATTTGACCCTTTAACATAGGTGATGCAATATTAACACCAAGCAGAATGTCAATTGTAGAACTTTTATAAAATGTTGGGTCCGCTAACCTTAAATCACCAAAGGGTTCAAACCAGGCAGAATCCAAACTAACAAGAGGAAGTTGACCAATAATTTTTTGTACTGCATAAACAGATGTAGAAAAATAAGAATTGGATGGGAAATGGGGAGAAAACCTAATTCGTGAAACACCATTGGTATAGGTATCCGAAGCACCTAAACAAGAAATTAACACATTTGCTCTCTTTTTTGGTAGACCAAGCCTTCTAAGACAATCATTTGTGATTAAACAGGCTTGACTGCCTGGATCAAGAAGAGCTCGACACAATTGAACTCCTCCTTTAGAATCATTCACCTTTATGATTGCTGTACAGATTAGCACTTGGGCATCTGAGCCAAAATTAGAACAACATGAAGTAATACTAGAGTTTTTCACAACTTCACTAACTGAATTAGAATCATTATTGGAACCGATAGAAGCAGCAGGTTGAAACACCTTAGCTGTTGCAGATAAACTACTAGCATTTGATGAATTTGTCACTGATTGATCACGATCAAATCTTGGCTCAAAATTATTCTCAAAATGTAATAAAGTATGATGAGATTGTTTACATTTGTGACATCTAGCCGTACTTTTACAATTTGATTTACGATGAAATGGAGTTAAACAATTAAAACAAACATTATTAGACCTCACAAAATTCACTCGTTTATTTACGGATAACTTTAAGAACGAATCACATTTATTTAATGAATGAGAACCCTTACAAAAAATACACTGAGTTTGAAATCCTGAAGCTAACAATGTCACACTTTTAGAAACATTCTTTTTTACTGCCTGATTACCTGAAACAATTGATCTGGCATGATTAGAAAGAAATTCCAGCAGATCGTTTAAATTTGGAAGTTCATCGCCCTTTAACGATCTCTCCCACCAACTTCTAGTAATTGGATCCAACTTAAATTGCACGATAAACATAAGCATGGTGTCTGCTGCGTCCTCGATTTTTAAATCTAAAGTTTCTAACAATCTAACGTACTCTTTAGTCCAATCAACTAAATTTAAAATGTGAGCATGCGATTCGTTATTTAATTGAGGCATGTTTAAGAGTTTCTTCATCAAAGAACACAAAATTTCGCGTTTATGAAAATACCTTTGTGTCAAAAGGTCCCAAGCTATTTTGAAATTTTCATCAGTGATCGAAAGTGATTGCACTATTTTTTGTGCATCATTCCTTAAAACTCCCTTAAGATATTGTAGCTTCTGAGTCCCTGATAGTTTTTGATTATCTATAACAGCAGCTTTAAACAAATCGGAAAATGTCAACCATTCATCTACAATTCCCGAAAAAATTGGAAGTGATAACGTAGGTAATTTAATCTCATTAGAATTAGAATTATAATTAGAATTGACATTGTTTATCTCATTCCTTTTATCACTACTCTTTAAATTGATTCTATCAATAGTAGCCAACATTTCATCTAAAGTTTCAAAAAGTTCTTCCCTTTCATTACTAAATTTCTCAATCTCATCATCCTTACATAACCCAAAAATATTACTGAAAATAGTTTTTAATTCCTCTCCTATATCACTAAATCTGTTTCGAATTACGTTTAATTTAGCTGAATCTAAACTATCCAATTCTTCCGTAGTTTTATTCTTTAATCGGGTAAGAGCCGATTTTGCAACCTTTTTTTGATTTAAAAATGCTTTGATATCCATAATGAATTACAATAAACAAAATACAGAAATACAATCTCAAACACAGAAATGAAAAATCAAAAATATTCCTTAAAACTGAACTAATGAATGAATAACAAACACAATATGAAACGAATAATACGAATTCGGATAAACAACAACAGGAAATAAAGAATAAAACGAGTCAAAACCACTCACTTATTGTTTGAAATATCCAAGACAAGAAAACATTAATTCCTCATTATCACATGAAGTGACATTGCGCAATAATAGAACACTTACAAAGCAGAAAAACGAAAGTGAAGTACCTTATAAATTCACACCTCACGCTCAAGACGGACCATATGTTGGATTCAACTGATTGAACTTAATTTCTTTATGGACTGTAAGCTGGATTTGATAAACACAAAAAATTCGTCGTTCTGCTTGGTAAAAGGTATTTAATCTGTACTAAAATTGAATGAATCACATTGCTTTGCCCGACACATTTCAGGCGAAAAATTCACAACAACACGTCGAGTCTTACATGCTCAACTGAGAACAAAAAAGGAAAAGAAAAATTTATTATCCCTACGCAGAGGGAAAAATAGTGTACTGGTTTATGTCTTCCCTGCGCAGAGGGAAAAGGGTTAGAAACATTTATTTTTCTTTCGCTTTAAAATGAAATGTAATTTTAAGAACTAAACAACGTAATTTCAGGAATTTCCAACATATACAATATTCGAAAAAATATCCGAATACTTTTATTCAGCCCTGTATATGATCTATAGATTTGTATATATACTACATAGGATGCTAAATTTTAGTTTACTTAGGTAACGCGTAGCACAGTTTAAAATTCTCCTTCTGTAGTTTCTGTCCATCAACGGAAATGTGTTCGCGAACTTTTGTGCTGCCCTGTATAGGATCTACAGAATTTATACACACCAATTAATAGACAAAAAGTGAGTTAAATTTAAAATCGCGTTCAGCAACTTAAAACGCACTTCCAGGAATTATTGTTAACAGACAGTAGAGAATTCTTTTGTGTGTCCCTGTAAATGAACGATGACTGCTATACACACACTATTCAGTAGTAAGCCTCTTGTAATGCACCTTAGTGATATATATAAATTTCAATGCGTTTAAAATAGTGAAACATTATTTAAATAAACCGCAGACGATTTTTCTCCATAGACGTAATGTAACGGAATTCTTTTGACTGTCCCTGTAAAGTAACTATAAGTGCTATGCACACCCTATTCCATATGAAGCTTCTTGTAATGCACCTTAGTGATATATATTAATTACAATGTGTTTTAAATTGTGTAACATCATTAAAATAAACCGCAAATGATTTTTCCCCATATACCGTAATGTAATGGAATTCTTTTGAGTTTCCCTGTAAAAAAACTATAAGTGCTACACTCTTCAGTTGAAATAGGGAACATGCTATAGATGACGACAATAACATATAAAAATTGCAGGGCAATCCGAGTATATTTACGGGAGTTAGAGCACGGACAGACGGCAGACGGCCATACGGCAGACAAACCGAAGTCATAAACACTTTTCAACTAGGTTGGAAAGTGTTAAAAATGAGCTATATATGACAATAGTTGTATGTATGTGTTTAATAAGTATGTGTTTTTCATGAATGCAAAATGATCTAATAAAAAATAATTTTATAATTTATTTATTATCTTTTGTTCAAGTGAAGAATAAAAAGTAGTCATCGGGGGCCACCGTAATACTTACCCACCATGGATATGCATAATATAAAATATGAAAATAAGCATGTGTAAACTACTTATAAAATGTATTGCAATTCGAATAAAATCGTGGCTTGATGACGTCTTAAACTTTAAATGCTCTATTAATGAATTGCGTAAAAGCAAAATCCACATAACTCCAAAAATGTTAATCCTATTAACAAACAGTTTACTGCGTCGGATTAAGCGTCTCATTTCCAATTAAAATATATCTTTGAATTGCAATTTGAATAAAATACAGGTCACGAAAAATCGAAGAGTGTGGAAAATAGGATTCCAAATATCTCGTATGCGAAATTTATGTTTTTTTTATTGTCTTTTATACTCATTCCTTAAAATTAACAATTTCGAAAATTTTTATATACCTTTTATCAGAACGAATATTTTAAGAGTCCGAAAAAAATAGTTCCCGATAATCGAGGTTACGGAAATTCAATAAGCTTCTTTCCATTATTACGCACTAAGTACATACCAAATTTCAAGTTTCTATCTCAATTTGTTCGGGAGGTAGAGCATTTAGAGACACACATCAGGCACACAGACAGACGGACGGCAAAAAATGTTTTCGAAAAATATGTTTTTCCGAATCTCCAGTGTCTGAAACGTGTAAATCCGTCAATTTTGTTTTCGATTTTTAAAACGATTGCACAACTTACCCTACGTATGATGGGTAAGTAATAAAAACAATTACGGCGCCAATAATAAACAATTAGCGGATGTCTTGCATTAAATGCACAGACATAATTTTTTATCTCAAATGATATTACCTGTTGCGTCTCAGGAGTCTTACTTTACCTCCGAAGATGCAATTTTGCATCATGTCACATTTTATTTTATTTCTGATTTCATATAACACACAATAAAATGAAATTTTTAACACTAATAGGTCAATATCTTATTGATTGAACATAATTATTTCAAAGTTGCACAATTCGTATTTAATGATTAAAAGAAGTTTAAATTTTTTTTAAAAGTAAAAAAAAACTTTTTCACCTGCTATCCATTGCGCGCAAGGTTGTAGAAAAAATAATGCTTCAAAAATAACAAACAAAACTGATAATGATGTAAAATTGATGTATCTCGAACTTATACTTCAATTTCAAGCAATTAAAAATTTAGTTTTTTAAAAATTTAAATTTAAACTGTAAAATGTTTAAAAAAATTGATTTTTTTGTTGAAAAAATGCCAATTGAAAAATAAATAAATTTTTAATTGCTTGAAATTGAAGTATAAGTTCAAGATACATCAACTTTATATCATTATCAGTTTTGTTTGTTATTTTTTTAGCATTATTTTTTCTACAACCTTGCGCGCAGTGGATACCAGGCGAAAAAGTTTTTTTTTTACTTTTTTTAAAATTTTAAACTTTTTATAAATAATTAAATATGAACTGTACAACATTGAAATAATTATGTTAAATGAAGCAGGTATTTACCTATTAGTGTTAAAAATTTCATTTTATTGTGTGTTATATGAAATCAGAAATAAAATAAAATGTGACATGATGCAAACTTGGATCTTCGTAGGAAAAGTAAGACTCCTGAGACACCTTAAATGACAAAAGTATTTTTTAATCTTCTAAAACTTTATTCAAGATGCTTAAATAGAATTTTCTTTCACACTGAAAAATAACATTACAGATTTTTTTAATCATTTTATTGAATGCATAAGCATCTGTATCTCTATTTTTCTTGTTGAAATTTGAGAACAGAAAAAGAAAAACGAGAAATAAAGAATTAAAAGTGTAGATGACTTAAAATTACTTGAAACACTCGCAAGACTTTAAAAAAAAAAAAAAAAAAAAGAGTTATAATCCTTTCAAAGAATCTGCAGCATATTTAACTGCATGTTTTCTCGACTCAAAAGAAAAAGCATACAGAAATTGCTTAGAAAAAAACAATAATAAATAAATAAACCATGGATCAAAATAGACAAAGCATACAAAATCGATTTTTATACGTAACTAAAATTCCTTCTGAAGTACTAATTGTAAAAAAGAATACCGTAATTTCGCGCGTATGCGCCGCATCTTAGTTAAGTCTTTCTCAAACCGGGAATTTTATTGAAAATAAGAAGTCAAATAAGTGTTAAGCAGAAGTAAATCACATTTTATTTTAAATAAATTCTGGTAGGAAACCGAATTGTCTGAGGTGCGGCGTATACGTGCGAAATTACGGTAATTTAAAAGTTTAATTTTATAATCTTTCTTTAATAGGGTTCGTCCGTTTTTACCACAAATTTTTAATAGACATTTTCACCTTATATAAATGCAGAAAAGTATTACGAAACATGCAACTGAAGGAGGCGTCTAGAGTTTCTGCTATCCGCCTTGAATTTGGGGATAGTACGATGGAAGGGGCGCTATACTTGGGATTTTTGTACCACTTTCACTATTGTACCAGGGTTACCAGTTTGGCCTTTCTTTATCCCGAAATTTTGCATTCACACCAGAAATTTTCTATAATGTTTTTTTGTTTATTTAATGACAGACATTTTGTGATTGCTTGAAGTAAAAAATTTTCTTTCAAAATTTCCGGTATGAATTCGAAATTTCTGAGTAAAATAAAAGGTCAAATTGGCAAACCTGTATTGTACCAGTGTATCAAGTTCTGCCTAAGGAAAGGGCGGCTGATGTCACTATTGGTTAAATTACTCTTAGATGGAAAGGGGCGCTGCGATAGCGACTTTTATGCCTTTTGCATTGTTGTATCATCGAAAAGTGTATGTGAGTTTATGCACAGAATCTAAACAAATTTTATGTATATTTTTTTTACTAGGCCTGCAATCCCCAGTTTAATTTGGCGATATTCGACCGGAAGGGGGCGCAGTGATAGCTACATACAGATTTCAAATTCAAAAAGATGTATAAAAAATTTGAAATTCTAAAAAGGTTTTTCTGTTAAATGTTCGGACTTGATCCAAGGATTCCGGAGCTGTTTTGCCTCTATTTTAAAAAGTGGCTGAGATATAGCAGTTTAAAATTTTAGGGTGGCTGATATTTTCAAACAATACAGCAGGATTCATCCATAGACGGGTTTAATATATGCTTTTTAGTGAAATTGGTTTCGGCAAATTTTATTTTATTGTTGCAATCATTGTTCGAACTCTTATATGCTTAACACTATATATTTATATTCGCCAACTTCAAATTCTCGCAAGCTTGGCACACTTGGCAAAATATCGACAAATTTGGCGACAAAAATGGGTTGCCATAAATGAAGCCAACTTGGCTGTAGCAGACTAATTTGGCGATAGTCTCATTCAAATGCAATACTGACGAAAACTGGTAATGAATCTTTTTTAATCGGGCTCCCCGCATTTTAGCTTCGTATTTTCCAGTAAAATTAGCTAAAATTTTAAAACCAAGGAGTAGGGAAGATTTCTTTTACTGCCGGTACAGGCAGGCCTTTTCGTAGAAAGACAGAAGGACTTTTCGTAGTTTAGTATGCATCGGTAATCGCATCCAAGGAACCCGACGATTAGAAGCAGCTGACGTACAACAGAATGACGAAAATTATTGGTTTTATTGGTGATATGATACCAAATTTTGAAGTAATAACATGATTGAGATAGAAGAATGTTTTGGGATTGGCACATCCGACTAGTTTTTTAATTCAGTTAACCCTACAATTATCACAGCCTAATCTAACATCGTTATCTGAATTTTTATAGCTACCTAAGAATTTTCTAAAAGATGGGACTTTAACATTTTGAAATATATGTATATATATGTTACGATAATTCGGTAAGGTAAAACTCCATTTCGATAAATACTTAAGATTATTAAGATTATTAAGATTATTAAATAGTTATTATAGTTTATGCAGTCGTCGTTATGATACCTATTGGCCTTGGTAAAAAAAACACTGGAAATTTCCCGAATAAAGAACAAATCTTCATCACAGAAGAAATTTTATTAGTTTCTTCTAATATACTACAATTGAAAAACATCCACTACAATACTGCAATTAAAATATTAATATATTGAATATTTGACGAGATATGGGTATTTGTACGAAATAAAATTTAATTACTAAGCACGAACTAGAGCAAAGATTTTTTGGCATGATTTGGTAGTCATTTCCATAGAGCAACTAATATAAAAATACCAATCAAATATCAGGAAAACTCAGAAAGATACCAGCAATATAGTAAGCTAATTGACAAATTGGAAAGGAAATCCCGTATAATCGAGTGAGATTTTCCACCGAATTATAATCGATCAAGTTTAAAGCTAAAGAGAAATTGTCACGTAACTATGTATTATAAAAAATACAAGAAACAAAATTGTTCTGTGTAAAATTGGGATAATGCTTCTGAAATAACTTAATATAAAAATCTAAATTTTAATTAAAAGCACGAAAAGTGTTTTTCAGCAAGTGTTCATTTGTATGCTAAACTAATACATACCGTCACAGTTGCAATTAACAAAAAGACATTTTTCTGCATACGTAAATCTTAATTCATTAAGAATAGACTAAAATTTTCATTAAATAATAGTTCATTCCCGAGTAATATATCCGTCGTACGTATAATCGATCAAGTTTAAAGCTCAAGATGAATTTTAACGTAACTAAAGTGCTGTGAAAAAAAAATGGATTGAAGAAAATTGCTTTTTCTAACATAAAAAATAGAACAATTCGCTGTTCCTAAGAAAAGTTTTAAAAAAAAATGTTGAAAATTAACGAGAGAGTTAATTAGTGAACTTCTACCTTTTTTTAGAGGGAAAAAAAAGAGAATTGAAAAAAGGAAAGGAATCCGGTTACACTAACTATTTTAAAATTCATTAAAGAAACTCGATAATGAAATAAAATTTCTAAATTCTTGGCTAAAGTATTTTTCAAAATCAAGTGACTCGTTTTTTAAAGTTAATGATGCTTCGTAGATAAAAAAAAATTTCGAGTTAAATTATTCAGCGACTGAGTTGGTTTTTACTTCCAGTCCTTCTAAAATACTTGTGTTATTTATCATAAATGTAACTCGATCAAGGAAAGAAACCATTGCTGTAACAATTTTTGTGCTGTAGAGGGAATCTGTTACTGATTAATTTCTGTATATTATTTATCTCAAATAAAATTTAAACATAAGGAATTTTTGCAGCATCCTAATAGATATAAAAAGAACTCCCATTAGCACGAACTTCCAAGGAAGGCCATTTTTGTTCGCACTAATCGAAGTCCGCATTAAACCATGTAAACATTTGAATGGTATAAAAATAATACCGTGCGTTGAAATAGTTGAATTCAGTTTTTTTAGACATTAAATAAGTTGAACTTTTAGCTAAATGAAATAATGATATATATTATTTCTGTCGTCCAAATCCCTTTTTCTAAGCAAATACAAAGCGCAGAACGGTAAATGAGATACCATATGAAAGGATTTTGAACCGATGTCTGACATAGTACACTTATATTTCGTTAAAACATGTTTTTGATTACAAATTTAGAGGTGCCAAGGTCTCATTAATCTTCCGTAATATATGGGTTAATTTGACCCAGGTTTAATACGTTTCACACCAGAATTTTTTTAAGAAATGAAATTAAATATATTCCACGTAGAAAGTTAGAAATTAAATAAATAAAGATTCATCAAATAATTTTTTCTTTTTCGAAACATTGTTAAACTGGGTCAAATTAACTCACATACTACGTAAGATTAATGGGAGCTTGGCAACTCTGCAAATTGTAACACTGTTTTCATAAATGAAATGAGAGGTTTTTCTCAAATAAATGTTGCCACAAAATTAAAATACTGCATTATATCGTGCTCAACAATGATTATAAAAAGCAAAAATGTAAAATAAAGATAAAGTGGGACATTGTTACTGCAAGGGTTTTATATTTATGATTAAAAAGCAAAATTTAAATTATGCTCAATTTACTTTTCTTTACCCCATGTTTATTTTCCGAAACAGATGATGTCATCCTCTAATGCAGTTAAAATACGATTGATTTGATACGATTGATACGATATATTTTTGCCTTCTCTAACTGCGATCAGTTTTTACTGTAACTTTGATGGAATAAATGAGATGATATTCTGGCTTCACTAATGTTGCATGGAGATAGTTTTAGTCCTTGTTTTTTTTTTAATATATATATATATAAGTTTAAACCTGCATCGAAAAAATATTAGACTGCAGTGCGAAATCTTCGCACTTATCCACTGGTGTTCTTTTAATACAGTATTTTAAGTAAAAATGTAAATTAATGGCTGTATTGTTAAAACTAAAGAACTAATTACTCAGGACAAATGTACAAATAAATTGCCGGACTTACATAATTGAAATATATTTAAATTATTAAGTGACTTTTCTTTTCGATAGTGTAACAAGTGCTCTTTTTACTGCATTGTTTTCTAATTTTGCGACATACTTGAAAATTTGGCCCGTTATATGAGATATTGATTGGTAATATCGGTGAACAGCAGGCAACATTGTTTGGACCTCTCACATTGTCGACTGTGGAATGTCATCTTTTTCTTAATCAGTGTCACTAATAATTTATTGATCTCTTTAAAAAAAATGTGGCAACAAGGTTGCTCTTAGAAAAGTATTGTGCTAAACAAGTATCTTTAGATTCCGACCGATTAGTTGTGAAAAATTTGTCCGGATTATCCGATTAATAGTACACATTAAGCAATGTCGTTAACATTCATTTCAAATAGAAAATGATAGGGGAGAAAATTATCCTCAACAACCGGAGGTACGTATTAAGCGGAGATGCATTAACGAGAATTTAGTGAATTAACCCATTCGCTGCCAACCAATCTAAAATTAAATCCAAAATTTAAAAAAAAAACCTTTCCATTGAAATACGCATCTTGGTTTTTCAATCTAAAAGTACGAATTTGTACGGAAATTTCGATAGAAGAATTTTTATTTTATGTAATCACGAAATGTCTGTAATTAAATGTCTGTAATTAAATAAAGTAAATATTGTTATTAGTATTTTCTGTCCGATGGATTGAATTAAATGAACTTTTGTGTGTTTGTGTGTGTGTGTGTGTGTGTGTGTGTTTTTGCCATTTTAAGGATTTTTTAGATAAAATTAAATCATGTAATTAAATAATTCTTTTTCAGATATACAAACATATGCTGTTACAATTGAAAAGCAGGTTTTCGAACATTTTTAATCGATATAAAAAATAGCTTCCTCTTGTTATCATTTTATTATTAAATTTAATGGTGCTGCCAACAATGTTCTTATTGATAATGTGTATTCATAGATGAGGAAGATAATTATAAATATTAATGATTTGGATTTTTTATTTTTTTTAAAGGATTAGGTTTTTAAACTAAACACACCGAGAATTTTACTCGTGTTTTATAAAAATATTTCAACCAGAATTTTTATTTAAAACTATTTAACTTTTTTACTTTTAAGCGCTATTTAAAAGAGAAAAAAAAGAAAAAAAAAGAAAGAAAATCTATGTATTTCCTATACTCATTCTTACACTAACATTAATTTAACTATATTTAAATGTATGGCAATGAAAACTGCCTTTTTTTAAATTGAGGTAGATTTGCGCTCTTCCTGCTTTACTTTGCCATTGTGATCAAGTTGTTCATTATTGAAGAATAAAGAAATTTCTTTTTTACATTAAAGGTAATAATTTAAATGTAAAATATTCTCATGTATTCCGTAGGCATTATGATTAAATTTGAAACTTACACAAAATTTAGAAAAAGCGATGCAGGTAATTAAAAAATATATGGACACGTAACATATATTGAGTTATTTAATTATCAGAATTAAATGCAACGTATTTCAAAATATACTAACATGAATTAAAATTTGCCAAACAGAAAAAAATTAGAATTTTTTAAAACTATTTTATTATATTTCTTAATTGCGCCTGGGTAAAGTAGATACTATATGAGTCAAAGCTAACAATAATTAAAATAGAAGTAAAATACATATAGAAACTGGCGTCAGATAAATACGATACAAAACTTTGTAATACAACACGTTAAAATTATACAATTTAAGTTTTTGTGGTATTTTAATAGAAAGTTTTTGTACGAATCGTATCTTACGTATTCGTATCTTGCTTAAAATAATGTTTTAAAATGCATGTTTTTTTCCGTTTTTTTCTTCATAAAAAAATATTAATTAATTTAATTTCCGATTTGTCAGATTCTAAAACTGAAACGATATTTGTTTTTAATTAGTATAGTAAGCCGAAAAATATAAAAGTTAACTGAACCTGGAACAAAAATTATATAATCAAAAAATATTCAGCATTTGAAATTTTAGATTTTTTTCAAACAAAAATCAATTATGTTGAACAAAATTAAAAAAGAAATAAGATTAAAAAATCTTATAAGCTGCTTGTAAGAATCAAATTAAAATTGATTTTTAAAGAGGCGGAAAAATCTTTTAAGCTTAAAATTTAATCAGCATCTTTTTTTGAAATTCTCTTTTTAAATATTAAAGTTAATTGAATGCAATGCAAGAAGATATATGAATATTTTATTTCTTAAATACCACATTTAGTTTTTGAAAAGAAAAAGACCTTTATGTGATTTTTTTGCTGTTTTTAATATTCGGCAGTTTCTTAGTTTTATAAAAGAATGTTTTAATATAATATAATATAACAATACTTGAAAATGACGAATAATAATAATAATAATAATAATGAAAAGAAAAAAATAAAGAAAGAACGCGTTATGCAATTATTGCAAAAATTCTGTTTCTATATTTGTCAGCTATCAGCTGTTATTTCGGTTTAATTTTTATGCGAATAATTAATGAACTTTTGTCATTTTCGACAAAATTTGAAATACATAAAAAAGATATATTTTTAAAACATTTTTCTGCACAAAAATATTAAATACTTATTCGTCGCAACCATGTTCAAAGTATCGAATATGAAAAATGATTTTTTCATTACTTTTAAAAATTAGCCGATTGTCACCACTAAATTTTAATAGGGTTGCAACATCTCCAGTGTTGCCAGTTTGCCCTTCTACCCTTTTCCATTCAGAAATTTCGAATCCATACCAGAAATTTAAAATAGAAATTTTTGCTTTATATAATGGCAGCATATTTCGTGACTACTTAGAGTAAAAAATTTGTTCTCCAAATTTCCGGTATGAATTCGGCATCTCTGAATTAAAAGTGAGGCCAAACTGTTCTTCGCAGAAATTTTATTAGTATTTTTACTAGGCGAAGAATTCTAATAAAATTTAGTGGTGACAATCGGTCCCTTTTAAAAAGTAATGAAAATTGCATTTTTCGTATTCGATAGTTTGACATGGTAGCGACGAATGTTGTCAATAATATAAGCCCATAGATTTCAAAATCACGACTATCGTTCTGGACCGAAAATTAAATCAGACTTTCTTCAGGTAAATAAAGAGCCACACGAACAAAGAAGGCAAACACGTATTGCAGGGAGCGAATCTATTGAAGCAAGAAAGCTAGAACATGCGTGTAGAGAGAAACCATTCAAAGGAGATGGAGGGCAAGAAAATAAGACACCAAATGCTTAAAGAAGAGAACAAGCTAAAAAAAAACTAGAAAATTGAAAACTGTTTTTCTATTGACAGATTTCACTTTATCTCCATAGGTTAAAGGAATGTTTTAATATAATATAACGATACTTGAAAATGACAATAAAAAAAAATAAGAGGAAGACGAAAAAAAGAAAGAAAGAACACGTTCAGCAATTATTGCAAAAATACTGTTTGCAATGTTTGTCAGCTATCAGTTTTTTTTTTCGGATTAAATTTTATGTGAATAATTAATGAGCTTTTGTGATTTTCGACAAAATTTGAAATACATGGAAAAAGAGATATTTTTAAAACATTTTTCAGCACTAAAATATTAAAATACTTACTTTTTTTTTACTTAAATGTTGTCAATAATCCCATAGAGTTCCCAATCACGACTATCGTTCTGGTCCGAAAATTAAATTAGCCTTTCTTCAGGTCAATAAAGAGCCACACGAACAAAAAAGGCAAACACGTATTGCAGGGAGCGAATCTATTGAAGCAAGGAAGCTAGCACATGCGTGTAGAGAGAAACCATTGAAAGGAGATGGAGGGCAAGAAAATAAGACACCAAATTCCTGAAGAAGAGAACGAGTTAAAAGAAACTAGAAAATTGAAAACTGTTTTTCCATTGACAGATTTCACTTCATCTTCATAGGTTAAAGGAGTGTTTTAATATAATATAACAATACTTGAAAATGACAATTAAAAAAAAAAAAGAAGAAGAAGAAGAAAAGAAAGAAAGAACGCGTTATGCTATTATTGCAAAAATTCTGTTTCTACATTTGTCACCTGTCAGCTTTTGTTTCGGATTTATTTTTATGAGCTTTTGGCATTTTCGATAAAATTTGAAATACAGAAAAAAAAAGATATTTAAAAAAAAAATTTAGCACAAAAATATTAAATATTTATTTTTCATTACTTAAATGTTGCAATAACCCTATAGAGTTCACAATAACGACTGTCGTTCTGGTCCGAAAATTAAATCAGCCTTTCTTCAGGTCAATAAAGAGCCACACGAACAAAGAAGGCAAACACGTATTGCAGGGAGCGAATCTATTGAAGCAAGAAAGCTAGCACATGCGCGTAGAGAGAAACGATTGAAAAGAGATGTCGGACAAGAAAATAAGATATCAGATGTTTTTAGATAGAAGTGAACAACAGAAAAAAAAAAAACAGAAAATTGAAAAAAAAAATTCGTTGACAGATTTCACTTGATCCCCATAAATTAAGGTTTATCTAATCTTATGATTACACTGTAAAAAAAATCTCTCAAATTGACAGAAAAAAAAACTGTCAATTTTGGTGCCAGTGGGAAACCATTCATTTTACAGAAAATATCTGTATATTTCATTAAAATAGTCTTTTTCTGTAGAACATATAGATTTTTCTGTAAAAATTACAAAATTCACATTTTTTACTGAAAAACTGTTTTTTTTTTTCTTTAAACAGATTTTTTTCCGTAAAAAATACAATATTTGTCTGTCAAAATTACAGATTATTTTTTTACAGTGTAGTCTTTCGTTATCGGATCTATATCCAAATAGCATATTAAAGAAATATGATTTGGCGCAAAAGTGTTGTTTAAAATCGTAAGTGTTAGTCACATCCATTTTAAAGAACATTCTAGCCAGGATTGCAACGCGCTTGGAAGCGGACCCAATTGAAGAAGATTAATGTAAAATAAAAGAAAGAAAGATTATTCACTTTAATTTATTCTGAGTAATCCACTGCCAACTGCAACAACACATCTGTTACTAGTAACTACTTTTCAGTATTGTATAGCAAACAACTGTTCATAGTTGAGATAGACTTAAAACAATTCGTGCTTTCAAATTCTTTGAAAAGCCATAACATGTCACTAACTTTGGCTACAATTAAAAAAAAATTCCATTCAAATATACATCCCCCCCTATTCGATGATGTAAAAATGGAGATTAAGCGATGTTATTATGCGAATATCCAAAGTTATGTAAGCTGTGTTGTCAGCACGCTACATTTTTAAATGAGATTTCTTGATTGGTACCACTTTCTTGAAATAGATGTGTCTTACTTCCACTCTATTAAATAAGCAGAATATTACTACTTAAAAAAAACTGATATTAATAAAGTAATTTGATTTTTTTTTAAAGTAGCGGGGAAAAAACTGATAGCAATAAAGTCATTTGATTTTTTTTAAAGTAGCGGAAAAAAAACTGATAGCAATAAAGTAATATGATTTTTTTTTAAAGTAGCGGGAAAAAAAATTGATAGCAATAAAGTAATTTGACTTTTTTTTTTTAAAGTAGCGGGAAAAAAACTGATAGCAATAAAGTAAGTTGATTTTTTCTTTTTAAGTAGCAGACTGGAAACACTGGATATAAGAACGATAAAAGTGAAAGCTATAGCGCCTGTCGTTGCCACCATCGTTATATATTTTCAAATTAGCTACTGATTTTTGGTAATCGTCCAGAAGTGAACTGCGATATTTCAGAGACGACAAAAAGTTCCTTAGTGAAAGAAATAGGACTTTGTTACTAAAAGATGACAAGCCGAGATTATGGTAGGGATTGTAATGAAAAAAAAAAGAGTAAATAGAAAAGTAAAAACAAAAGTGAAAAAAATATTTTTTACTGTAGGTAGGAAAGAGAGAGATTATTAATATGAACAATCATCCGTAATATATTTATAAAATATGGTCAAATAATAAGAATAATCTTCTGCAGCAATAAATGCCTGCTGCCTACACTTTTGTTTGTATCGCTTTGCACATTTGAACTGATCTTTGTAACCTACACTTTTGTCTATATCGCTTTCCACATTTAAACTGATCTTTGTAACCCACACTTTTCTGTATGTTTTCCCCATTTGAACTGATCTTTGTAACTTACGCGTTTGTCTGTATCGCTTTCCACATTTGAACTGATCTTTGTAACCTACACTTTTTTTGTATGTTTTCCACATTTCAACTGATCTTTGTAACCTACGCTTTTATCTGTATCGCTTTCCACATTTGAACTGATCTTTGTAACCTACACTTTTTCTGTATGTTTTCCACATTTGAACTGATCTTTGTAATTTCGTTTTTGGTTATCGTCCAGCAGTGAACTGTGATATTTCAGAGAGGACAAAAATTTCCGTAGTGCAAAAAATAGGATTTTGTCACTAAAAGATGACAAGCCACGGTTATGGTAGGGATTGTAATGAAAAAAAAGGACAAGAAAAACAGAGTAAATAGAAAAGTAAAAACAAAAGTGAATAAAAATATTTTTTAACGTAGGTTGATAAGAGAAATTATTAACATGAACAATCAACCGCAATATATTTATAGAATATGGTCAAATAAAATGAAAAATCTTCTGCAGCATTAAATGCCGGCCGCCTACACTTTTGTGTGTATCGCTTTCCACATTTGAACTGATCTTTGTAACCTACACTTTTGTCTGTATCGCTTTCCACATTTGAACTGATCTTTGTAACCTACACTTTTGTCTGTATCGCTTTCCACATTTGAACTGATCTTTCTAATCTCAACACCTTCCTTAATTATTTGAAATTTCTTGCTGCAGTTCGCTTGTATAGTTGGAGTCAAAATAAACGACACATATACTTTAATCGCCAAATTATTGCAGGGAAAACGATAATAACCATTTGATTGCAAATCATATCTTTAATTTATGTTTAAAAAAAGCTTAGGAGGCCGTTTTCATACAGAATTTTTCCGTTTACCAAACTCTGAAATTTTAAATATGATCACCCAATTTTGAAAGCACATTTGGATATGTGGTAAATTTTATCTTCGGATACCAAACGAAAAGTTATTGTGTTAAATACCTTAGGTTACCAAGCGGAAAATTATTGTGTTGAATATCTTAGATTGGTTGGTTGATTGGTTGATTGATTGCTGACGGCCGATTATCTATTCGAGGGATATAGGCCCTAGGATAGAGTGCCCTCCGTGGGGTCTTCTAAAGTTTCCTAACCCGTATTTACGGTAAGGTTCGAAGAAAACCACGCAAAGCTCCAAACGGTTAGGAGCGCGACAGGAGTATGAATTCAGCACCTCCCGTCTACCAACTTTGAGAGAAGAACCTCTCAGACACTGGTGGGGATAAACATCTTAGGAACTACAAAGGTTGAAAGTTTGGAACTCCTTACGTTAAATTCCCTTTTAATCGTTGCCAAACAGATGGCAGTACAGGTAGTTTTTAAACCATTACTCAAAAACAAATTGAATCTTACACGTTCAACTCGAATATGAAAATTCTCTTTGGAGTTAACTTGAAACCTGACTCGAATTCAAAACAATCCCAAACCAGAAAGGAAAAAAAATGAATCTTTTTCTTTAAATAGAATTATCTAAAAATATTCTACAATTTTATCTCTAACATCAATTTTACCTTTTATGTTGGAAATATGTATATATAACATATATATATACTCGTGCATATTCAAATATATGTTTTTCCATATTAAAAAATATACTGAGGGATGAGATTTCTCCGCTTTTTTGCATACCAGTATAATCTTACAGAAAATGTTTTTATATTTAATCGGAACATTCTGCGATTTAACAGAACAACGTTTTCTCTAAGATTATACTGGTATGCAAAAAAGCGGAGAAATCTCATCCCTGAATATACTATACTTTCTTTTAAAAATCGAGTTAAACCGAATCAAAAACAATTAGAATCATCCCGGCCCGCAGCGAAAAAAAAATTACGTGAACCCACTCCGATGAAAGACTCTAATTTGATATGTGAATCAAACAATGTACAGCAGGTAATTTAAAATATTTTTATTCTTCTGATACGATTTATGGAAATAAAAAAGTATTTTGATGAAAAAGGGATTCAAAAGGATTGATAAGAATAAAATGTAAATTGATTTTAGGTAAGGAAAAATGTAAGTCATAATTCAATCAGCATCTATTCTGCAAAATATAAAATCTTTTTTAAATTTTCCCATGTTACACAATAGAAAGTTCTATATAATTTTCAGGTATAACATATTTTTTTAACGGAATGCATTGATATAAAATAAAATCTAGTCAGCGACTAGCATTAAAAACCTTTTTTGTGCATTTTATTATTAAAAGATTTTCATCGAAATATTCGACAATATGTACAAATAAAAATTAATTTCATAAAATAGATACATATTTGGCAAGATAAAAAAGTATTAATTGAAAGAAATTTTAGTTTTCGAGCTTCTAAATAGGAACGAAAAAAATCTTATTCAAAAACATTTTACCTTATTTGTTGCTAACAAAGCAAAAGTAATTGATAAAACTTAACAGAACTTGAAAGATACTTTTAAAACTAAGAAATATTCAACATTCAAAATATATCCTTTTCAAGGATGAATTAATAGGGTAAATACAAAATGAAATATCTGATGCAAAAAGCTCATAAAAATTCTTATAAGAATAAAATTAAATCTGATAATAAGGGAGAAAAAAGGAATTTATTAAGATGAAAATAAAATCTGCATTTTTTATTCTTGAATTGTTATAAATATTAAAAGTTGCAAAAATCACTCCAGGAAGTGACATGAATATTTTATCTTACTTAAATCACTTTAAGAAAATAAAGAAAACTTTTCTTAGTTTCTTTTCTTTTTTTTTTTAATTTTACATATATTAAGGAATATTTAAAAATAATTATTTAATATGTGCGACAAAAAGAAAAAAAAATCCTTTCACAGCTGAAAATTATTTATGCTTCGGTTTGTTAGGTGCTGTTCATTTTCCTGAATGATCGTTCTCTATTTTTCGTGAAAAAGATTACATAACCATAAAATTTAAGTGCGTTTTTAAAGCAAATAATTGCATGTCAAACCTTGAAAGATTATGTCTGTGGTCAGTAGCGGCTCATGACTGAAAACTTTTCAGACGCTAAATGCATACTTGAAAGATTTATTGTTTTTTACCAATATTTGTTTTAAAGAAATTAATTCATTATTTAATGGCAGAACATTCTGCCTATAAATAAGGAAAATATTTCTTTTAAAATATAGTGGTAAGAAAAGAATAAATTTGGCAGACATGCATTTAGTGTCCCAAATAAAGTCAGTCAAGAGCGGCCATGGTCTGTGGTACACATTCATTTTTTTTTTCTTTTCTGTTTTGGTTTACATGGTCGAATTTATTAACGATTTTTGTTTGTTATTTTTGTGTAGCATACTTTCATAATCTTTCAGTAAAAAAATTAAATGTTTTTACTTTTTTTCGAAAAATCACTAAAATTTCAGTTTATCAAGTCTATTTTCTTCGACTCTTTAATTACCATTTTGCGCTACAATATATTAAAAAGCACTTGTTTCATAACAAGTAAGAAAGTTTTTTTTTTTTTTTTTTTTCCTAATGGGTGTTCATGACTTAGGTTTGTTACGAGAGCAGTCTTCTGTCTGTTATTTCTCGTAATGTTTAACCCTTTAACGGATGAAGCACTTCAATTTCTCAAATGTCGAAATAAATGATTGACACCGGAAATTATAAAGAAATTTATTTTTATATAATAAAAAAGCGATATTTCACATACGTAATAAATGGAAAACATTTCTATTAAAATTCTGCTGTCATTGTTCAATTTCGTAATTAAAGTTTTGTGGTTTCCTAGGGAAACCAATGAACGTTAAAGGGTTAAAAGTGTTTTTAAAATAACTAGCCAGATGTACCAATCCCAAAACTTTCTTCTATCTCATACAAGTTTCACATACACTAAAAATGAATGAGTACCAATTTATGTCAAAGTCTAACTGAATCTCAAGTTTTATTAGATTCCATGCATTAGTTCTTGAGATATGGCTATCGCTAAAGTCATGTATATCAAGAAAAATGCAGCATAGTAGCGCCATCTGTTGGAAGATTTACACCAAAACCTAATCAACAACAACTTATGTCAATGTCTAACTGAATCTGAAGTTTGGTGAAATTCTGCTTATTAGTTCTTGAGATATAGCTACCGTGAAAATCATGAAAAAGGTAGCACAGCAGCGCCACCTGTTGGGCTGTTTACACCAAAACGCAGCCAGCATCTATTTAAGTCAATGTCTAACAGAATCTGAAGTTCGATGAAATTATGTGCATTAGTTCTTAAGATAGCTATCAGGAAAATCTTGAAAAATGTAGCATAGCAGCGCCACCTGTTAGGCAATTTACACTAAAAACTAATCAGCACCAATTTATATAAGGGAATAACTGAATATAAAGTTTATTAAATTCTTTGCATCATTTTTTGAGATAGACTGCCCACACAATTTTTGTCACGTACAGACACATGGGCAGAGTCAAGACTCACAGACAGACATTTTATAAATATAGTCAAATTGTGTTCAGGACAATCTAAAACGTATAAATCCGCCAAAAACCGGAAGTCGAATTTTTTCCCGAATTCAATATTTTCTTCTTGTAAAGGTAGAAGAAAATAATAACAATATGTTCCACCATTACAAAATGTCTGGCATCTCGGAGATAAAAAAAAATGGATTTAATTATAATATAGCACAGACTGCGTCAACAATTACAGGTATTAAATTCTTTGTAACAAGATATTTTCATATCTAAAAACTAATAAATTCTCTGCCCCGATATTATTAATTTAATAAAAATATTTTAAATAATTTTTCTGGTTAGAAACCAAAAAAAATAAAATAAATAAAATATAAAATTTATGAATTTAAATCATTCTTCATTCCAAATTTATGTATTTTCCTTTTTCATCTCTAAATTTTGAAGAGCAAAAATCAAATATAATCATGTAAAAATACGTTCGTAAAATGCAAGTGAAAATTAAGTTAAATTTGATTTTAAAGCAGCCGAAAAAATCGTTTGCTATCCAAATTCGTTCAAATTCTTTTATTCCTGAAATTTTATTTTAAAGTTCATTGAAATCAATGCAGAAAGATACATTAATATTTCATTTTCCAAAGTTATTTTGACAGACGGGAAGAAAGAGATTTCTTTGAATTTCTCGTGGTTTTAAAATTTTGCATAGATTTAATTTTATGAATGAATATTTTAAAACAATCATTTGAGAAATATAAGGAAAAAAGTGGGATCTAAAAATGTTTTATTCAATCATTATGCGAATTGCTTTTAAATTTACATACCTTTTTGTGCATTGTATGTTTTTTTTTTACATTTGTATTTTTACAATCGATTCAACAAATTGTATTTCACTTATACGTGATACACTTAAATCATTTTTCGGCACCAGTTTTTTTTATAAGGTAATTTTCGGCTTCTTAAATCGCAGAATTTATAAATCGACTTTGACTGTTTTAAAATAGTGGTATGAAAAAGTAATTACTGAACATCGCGTATAAGTGAGAGATCACTGTATTTGACTCAATCAATACTCATAAAATTATTTTAGCGCTTACTAAAGTTGCTGATAATTGTTAATTTTTTTCACCCATCTATTCGGAAAGATCCTTTCGTTTGGGAAAATTAAATCGTACTGGCAAATTCTGTCCTTCAATTATTAGACATTGGATATCAGAATAGATATATAAAAATTAAATGATAGAATTTACCGGTACAAACCAACTTTTCTAAATGGAAAGAACTTTCCATACAACCCAATACATACTTTTTAACCCTCTGAAGGGTGGTGGTATATTATGTATGTATGTATACTATAATATTTATCCAGATTTGCAACAAAACTATCGAGTACAATTAATTTTCATATCATTGACGAAATAAAAAATTAAAAATGTATTTCTTATTGTCAAATAAATTCTTTTGGATACTTCTGGTGTAAAATCAACATTATAGAAACGCAATTACGTTTAAGAAATGTATAGAAAATTCCATATAGTAAACCTCAAATTCACCTTCTTTAACATAAAAAACCCAATGCAATGGCACTTCTAAAACATATTCATACGTAGGCATGACAACTCGCAAATTAAAGGAAAGGATCAAAGAACATACATTTGACATAAAGAAAGGTAAATTATACACCGCTCTATCTAGATTAATACAAGTTAAGGACATTGATGCGTTTTTCAAAAAAAAAAAAAAAAAAAAAAAAAAAAAAAAAAAAAAAAAAAAATGCATTTCTTATTTTCATATGAATTCTTTTGGATATTTCTGGTGTGAAATCAACATTACAGAAACGCAATTACGTTTAAAAATATATACAAAATTCCATATAGTAAACGTCAAATTCAACTTCTTTAGCTAGAAAAACCCAATGCAGTTCAAAAACATCTTCGTACGTAGGTATGACAACTCAAAAATTAAAGGAAAGGATTAAAGAACATACAGCTGACATAAGGAAAGTTAAATTATCCACCGCTCTATAGAGATTAAATCAAGTTAAGGACATTGATGTATTTTTCAATAAAGTAGAAATAATTGCACATGGTTCACAATATAAATATTACATAATCAGAGAATCCCTGTAAATTTTGAAAATGCGCGACAATACATGTAATAATGTATTATCTTATCAAATCCCGCATATTTGGTATAATTTGCTTGGTGTCACTGGTGTTTTTGATTTTGTACAACACCTCCCCCCCCCCCCCCAGCTTTAAATGATATCGCTTTATCTTCCTTCACTGCCTCCATTTTATGGTTTGTTGGTTTCGCCCGTTTTCCACCTGTCCAGTGCACTGCTTCAGAACTGTGTTTTTCGACTGGTTTTATCCTCTGATGTTGGCTAATGTTTAGCGGAAAGCGCTTAGGTATTTCGACATCTGATTTTACATAATAATTAGTTTTTAATGTTTTAATCCTGTATTTTTAGTATATGCACCTATAGATCAGTTTCAACTAACGTCACACCCTAACAACCACCTTAGCAACTAGGTTTGCCCATCAAAGATGGTGGATTGTGATTGGTTGGCTCGTAATACAGGCTACAAATCCACGATTATGATTGGTTGATAACTTTTGGTGGGCTGGTGATCACGTGGTTGAAACTGATCTATTACAGTAACAAATAAATTTTTATCAATGTGTTTGCATTGGGTTTAACACGCAATTACATGTCTTGAAAAAAGTTTTAAAAAGTCCAGAAAAGGATGATAAAAAATGTATACATTACATACACTAAGCATAAATCAAACACTTTGTGAGAATTTTAAATCATAAACTAAAACCATTAACAACGTTATAACGCACAAATGAAAAAATGGCACAAAAAATTACATACGGCCGTTTCGAGGATTCTTGGATCCCTTTCCTCAGTGAAAAAAAAAATTAAAATGGGTTCAAAGAACGCATCGGTTATAGCCCCGAGTACTGGCTATACTACTGGTAGAGTACTATTGTAGCCCGTACTCGGTGCTATAACCAAGGGGTTCTTTGAACCCATTTTCAATTTTTTTTTTCACTGAGGAAGGGGATCCAAGAATCTTGGAAACGGCCGTATGTAATTTTTTGTGCCATTTTTTCGTTTGTGCGTTATAACGTTGTTAATGGTTTTAGTTTATGTATACATGCACTGTTTAACGGGTTATAACTTTCTGATTTTTCTTTCTTTTCAGGGTGTAGATAATTGGAAATAATGAATAGACCAAGATTAATTTTTGAAAAAAGATAATTTATTTTAAAATGCTATTGTAAATATGAAACTGTAGCAGAAGTGCAAAGACCATTTCGCAGGGAGTTTCAGTCAGATCCACCTACGCTACTTACTATCCGATAAAATATAAGTTTGAAACGAATGAATGTTCATAGACAACAGCCCCATCAGTGGCTGAGAGGTTCTGCTCTGAAAGCTCGTAGACGGGATGTGCTGGGTTCAAACCCCTGACGCGCCTGTCGACCTAACCGTTCGGAGTTTTCCGTGGTTTTCTTCGGACCTTGCAGTAAATACGGGTTATGATCCCTTAGAAAGACCCCCCACGGAGTGCACTCTCCCTAGAGCCTATATCCCTCGTGTAGATAATCGGCCGTCATAAATCAACCAACCAACTAAACATAGACAGCATTCCGGAACTGCAATTTAGTGAGAACGCGCCACAACACCAAATGAAATGCTTGTTAAAGTTTGTGAATCAATAGCCCACCGTTATCAGCAGTGCATTGACTGCGGTAGGATGAAAAGTTATACATTTTATGTAGATTCTTTATTGCAATTTAAATATTTATTATATGTAAATAAACACTGAAGTTATAATCATTCAAACAGTGTATCATTTTTTAATCACGTTATATTTAAAAACTTCTTCACTTTTGCGTGTCTTGTGGTTTGTTATCGATATAGCCTTAATTGCTTTTTAAGACAAACATATAAATAATGCAAATCATCTGGCATTGCAGTTCAAGCAATAGAAACAATTATTTTTTAACTCCTCTCTAATAAAAATTTAACAGTTTTTCGACTTTTTTAATGGGACTCCAAACTTTTCTGAATTTACATACCTCTATTCCAACAGATGGAGATGAATTTGTTGCCAACAAGGACAACGAAATCCTTCTCCCATTTGTGCATTTCTGTGTACAAAAATATATATTATGTTTTAGTTTGTGATTAGTGTATTTTTACCATGCGTATTCTATGTATTGGGTTGTCCGGAAAATTCGTGCCGTTTGGGAAAATTAATTAGTACCGGAAAAATCAGAACGTTAATTATTAGATATTAGCTATCGAAAATAATGTCTAATAACTAAATGATAGAATTTTCGGGTACGAATTAATTTTCCCAAACAGCACGAATTTTCCGGACAACCCAATACTTCAGGGCTGTCCAACTCGCGGCCCTTTGCTACACTCTATGGTGACTGATTTTTTTCAGCCAACCACAAACGTTATTAATTTAATCTGTGAGCAAGGTAGAGCATGTCTCAGTGAAGGTAATTAATAAAATAATTCGACTACATTTTAGTAATAAAACATATTAATATTAAAAATACAAGACGCGTGCACTGTATGCAACACGCATAGTAGCCGAGATCGAACTTCGCAAGAAGGGTACGGTTACAGATATATATGTATTTGAAAAACATAGAGTTGAATTGTTGTGACAGTCCACGTTTTGGAATGTTACAGTTAAATTTTCAGTTTATAAGTTCTGGGTAGTATTAAAGTTGACACTGAGTAATATTAACGTAGACACAGTCACAGTAGGTTGCGGTTAAGGTAAGTGGCGGCTCGCGACTCTATTTTTGGGGCACTAAATACATACCTGAAAGATTTATTCTTTTCGTACCACAATTTTTTTAAATCATTCTTTATTTAATAGCAGAACTTTCTGCTAACAGATAAAACAAAAATTTCTTTCAAAAAATAGTGGTAAGAAAAGAATGAATTTGACAGACATGCTTTTAGTGCCTCAAATAAAGCCAGTCATGAACCGCCACTAGTTAAAGTTAAACCGCCACAACTCTAATGGACTACAGGCAAAATTTTGGACATTCCAAGCATCATCGCCAAATTAATGTATGTATGTGTACAGTTAATGTGGAAACAAACAGAGATATGTGATAGAACATGTCAAAATAATCACATCTTACTAAGAAACCAAGTGGTTCCCTATTCATTTATTAAATCAAGAATATTTGGAATCACACTCCAAGCTGAACCCGGAATCTCGTTCAGAACATTAACAATAAAAAGCACAGTAGTGAACACTTCAATGGATTTACTTTTCTTTGTATGAAATGTGTTAATATCATAACAAGTACTAGATGTGTGTGTGCATCGTCCGTGTACAAACTACATTGAGTTGGATACTCCATACTTTGGAATGGGTGACAGTACGTACGGTGTCACGGACCAAATATATGCACTTTCACCACTTCTTTCAATCTTATCATATTGCACGCAAAACAAGGCAAATCCGTTGAAAGTTTCGTCCATTTACCTGCATTATTGTTAAATATACGAAAAGCCGGAATTAGCATGGAGTGTGGCATCAGTTACTTTTATCCTATAATAAAGGAACGTGATTCATGGTTCTCCATACAAAAATTGTTTATCGGCACACACATACATACACTGTCAGAAAAACTAGTCTTTACACACGAAATTATTCCTCATTTTTCCACAAATAATTTCTGTACTCCTAAAAACATGCTTTTTCCGTGAATTCTTCTCGAAAGCTTGAAGAAGAAGGAAATTTTCCATTTATTGCCTGCACGCATGCGTATTGGCTCTAGGTACACTAAAACTCGAATTTACTTTAAAAATAAAAAAATAAAAATTCAATAAATTAAAATTTCGCAATTATTTAAAAAAAGTGCTTTCGATTTTAAAAAAGTAACAATTAATTTTCACATTCGCTTAAAATTGTTTGCAATTTATTTTTTAAAGTTATAAAAATATATTCTAAACAAACAGATTAAAATGTATATATATATATATATATATATATATAATTAATTAATAATAATTAATAATATATATATATATCATAATTAAATTAAATGAAAAACAAAATCAATTTTACTAAAAGAATCAACAAACAAAACAAATGCTTTCGAATTTAAAACAGTAAGATATAATTTTCTCATCCATTAACAAATTTTCTTATTTTATTTTTTAAAGTTATACACTCGCGCTTAAAATATATTCTAAACGAATATGTATAAAAAATATATATAAAATAATTGGAAAAAATCGATTTTACTGAAAAAAGCAAATATTTAATTAAAAATATAATATTAAGCGAATTTAATTAAAAATATAATATTAATATTTTACATCTAACAATGAAATTAGGAATAAATATAATTCTTGTTTTTATTCTCTATTAACACTAAATGTTAAGAAACCAACTATCATATCTAACGACGAAATCTCCCCGCAATTAACTTAAAAATTAACAGCTTTCTAAACCCCAAATTGTTTAATCCCCAAGACGCCATATGAAGAAAACCCGTATCATCATTCCAAACTCTTCTTCTAACAAGCGCCCTCTAGCTTTACCGGTGAGATACACGACTCAAGGCAATCAGATCTCTGGATCGACCCCAAGTTCAGCCAGAAACCAATCTTAAATTTGTGCTAACTTCTGTAATAGTCCATAGATAGCAGCACGGAGAAAAAGGTAATTTTTGAAACAGACGTTCTTCAATGAACGAAAATTTTCCCTTATGTAACAGAGAAAAAAATAAACAGAAATTCTTCAAATAACGGGAATATACAAACAGCAGTTCTGCCAAGAAAATTTCTGTGATTTGAAGGAAGTATTTCTGAGAGTATACGCACACTATGTGGAAACACACACATTTCTATATCACTATAAAAGGATTAGTTTTTTAAAGCAAAAATCATGCACAAAATAGTTCTTATTTCACAGTGATAGAACAGTGGCAAACCATTTGGACGATTGTCATATCATTAAATTTTAATAGTATTATTCGTCTTACAAAAATCTAAGAAATTCTGTCTTTAAAAAAGACGAAGAATACTATTTAAATTTTACGGTGTCAGTTGGTTCTCTGCTGCGCCACTGTTCCATCACTGATTTCATTCAGTTATCTACCCTATTAAAGTGCGTACGCGTATATAACGCTATATAACATCAAAAACTCGGAAACCACAGGGCGCAGAACTACGACATTTGGCACATGGGTTGCTGGTAGGCGGCACATGAACGACTGGGGCAAAAAATTCGAAAATTTTAAAGTATTTTTTTTTAATATTTTTGACGAATTTTTGCCTTTTTTATGTTCAACCCGTAATTGCGCGAGTTTTAACCAGTTCTAAATGTTTACTGCAATGTGAGATGTACATATCACGTACGCTACGCTGCAATACTACGAAGCTGTAGCAGGCATTACATTAATTATTTTACCTCGCATGCAAATAGTTAGAGATTATTTAATTACGCTTAATTGTTAACTTAAAAAAAAATAAAGAAAAACATTTCATTACAAACATCAGCTAAACTTTTTATTCTATTTATTCCCTTATTCCAAAGATATCGTTTTATCGTCTGCTGCCATAAATCTGTCACCAATCATATGTCATAATTATTATTTATATTGATAAACTTTAGTTTGATTGCACTGATTTTTATTTTTATTTTTATTTTGGTTTTAGAATTAAATTCATGAACTCACGTGCGTATAATGGGTTAAACAGCAAGTAGTCATTTATATCACGACTGAACATGCACAGAAATGATTGCGTGTTATTTTCATCTTGAAAGATTATTTAAAAATTACATTCTTAAAAACGCGTATCTAGGAGCTGTACATATATAACGTTATCAACATTTTGGTAATTTTGGATTCCCTCCCTTTCTTGTGATAGTTATTATTATCCCTCGAAATCCTCCTTTCCCCTTCAATGATTCCGGCATCAATTTCTAAAAATTCTTTTTATTTTTACATTTATTTATTTATTATTTTAATTTTTTTGCGTTTGCAGTGATGTACAGATATGGTCATACATTTATTATTCGCATATTTTACGGATTCAAATGAAGAGAGGAGTCAATAAAATATCACTATTATACAGATAAAATAACTTTATATCAAATAACATCTAAAAGAGGTAGTTACTATTTAATCCCTTCAGGGGTAAAGTACTCTTTGAGCTAAAATATTGAAAGGATTGATTGACACCAAGATTCACAAACGAATTTATTTTAAAATAAGTAAAAGCTTTCCTTCATTTACCTTACAAATTCTAAATTTAATTCTAAATTTCTGGTGTCATTGTGGCATTTTGGGATTAAAATTAAGTGGTATGTATAATATACCGGCGCCCTTCAAGGGGTTAAAAGCACTTAACCCTTAATTGCATAGTGATGTAAATTTCCATCACTGTTTATTTAACTTTTAATAAATAAATCAACTTCTTCGCCACCGCTATATTTATATAGAAATATTAATCCAGTAAATTTCCCGTGAACTTTGTTGCTGAACAAAGTTAAAAATCTATCTTAAAATTTCTGGTGTCCAATATTTAATATATGTATAAAAAAACACAATTGTAAAAGAAAAACGCATGCAAAGAAGGGTTAATAATAGCTTATTGTCACATAATTAATGCGTTCAACAGTAATGTTGTCTTTTTACACATGCCCCTTCATGGGGAGTGTGAAAGTAAAACTTCTTATCAACATAACAAGTGGACAACATTCTCTTTCTTTCTTTACTAAACTAGTAAAAGCAGCAAGTATCATTTCGAACAAATTTCGCACCTGGTTAATGCAACAGTCAATTGTATGCGCATTTGGCAGAAGAGCAGGAATCTCGAATCTTGGAGCATTCCATATGTTGGAATGAAAGGATTTTGTAATCATTTAATGACTTTAACAATAACTTTGTATTTTCATAAAAGTAAAGTGTCACATGATAAGACAAAAAAAATAGTAACAGATTATTTTGATGTGCAGAAAACGTTACAGAAAAAAATGTTTAGATAAAAAATGATAACGATATCAAAAGACAATCCCCCCTCACCCATAAAGTGATATATGCACAGCCCCCTATTTAGAAAACAAAGATAAATCATCAATGATGCTTTCCGTCTCTTCCCTTCAATATATATATTTTTTTTAATCTGGGAATTAAGAATTGTTATCGAAAGAGTTTAATGCTAATTATTTAAAGCCCAGAGGAAGTTTGGATTAAAAAATGTGTTTTGGTGGATCAACATAATCTGCCTATTTTCAAAGTACAGTAAGATTAATTATAATTATTTAGGGATTAAAAATAAGTTTAAATTTTTCTTGTATAAGCTAGAATAAATGATGTTGCATTGTAAATTGTCTTAGCGCATAATATCTTGATAGTGACAGGAACATGTGTTTGTGGATAAATTTTAAGATTTTAATTTGTTGCTAATAATTGTTGCATGACATTCAATCCCTTTAGGCATTAGCAAATTATAATTATTTAGAATAAAGAAATATTAAATATTATTAAATTTTTCTAATAGTACATTATAAAACAACATGCTGTTCAGGAAATTGTTGATGGTTTAATGTTATCTATACCAGGAAGATACTCCGCGCCAAACACGGAGCCAATTAAAGTAACCCTTATATTTTTTACTTTCTTCTGTTTTTACAAGAAAGTATTGGATTCATGAAAATTTTCGACTTCCGGTTTTCAACGGATTTATACGTTTCAGAAGATCTTGAACACGATTTGATTGTTTTTAGAAAGTGTCTGTCTGTGAGTCTGTGACTCTGTCTGTCTGTCTGTATGTATGTTACAAACATTTTGTGGGCGCTCTATCTCAAGAACTAAAGCACGAAATTTAATAAAACTTTATATTCCGTTAGTCCTGATATAAGTTGGTGCTGATTGGTTTTTTGTAAAAATCGTTCAACACGTGGCGCTGATATGCTGCATTTTTCACGATTTCTGCAATAGCTCTATCTCAAGAACTAGTGCACTTATTTTCATCAAACTTCAGCTTCATTTAGACCTTGACATAAATAGATTCTGATTACGTTTTGGTGTAGATATCCCAAGAGGTGGCACTGCTATACTACTTTTTCATGATTTTTACGATAGCTATATTTCAAGAATTATTGCACAGAATTTCATCAAACTTCAGATTCTGTTAGACCTTGACATAAATAGATGCTGCTTACGTTTTGGTGTAAATAGCCTAACAGGTGACGCTGCTATGCTACTTTTTTCATTATTATCATGATAACTATATCTCAAGAACTAATGCACGGATTTTCACCAAACTTCAGATTTAGTTAGACGTTGACATAAGTTGTTGTTTATTAGCTTTTTGTCTAAATATCCCAACAGGTGGTGCTGCTATGCTACATTTTGTAGGATTTACACGATTTTAGTAATAGTCATATCTCAAGAACTAATGTATTATTTTTAGTGTATGCGAAACCTGTGTGAGATGAAAGAAAGTTTTGGAATTGGCACATCCGACTCGTTTCTTTCTGCATGTTGAAACTGCATAGTTAACACAGGATGGTCACGAAAGGACTCCCTGATTTAAAATTAAATAACTCGGAAAAGGAGATGGATAGAAAAATGAAACAAGTAGTATGTTTATTTTGAAAGCCGTAAACTCTGATACAGAAGTTTAAAAATTACTTACAAGTTTTGTCGATAGGTCGCGCTGTATGCTGTAGTTGCAGTACAGAACCCAAGACTTAGACTGCAAACTGTCCTTTGCGTGTAGAGGTTGCAATGACATCACAACTGATTCAAAATGTGCACTTTCTGCATCATTAAGATGGACCAAACGAAGAATGAAATTTTCAGTCACTTTCTTCGTCCCCTTCAGTCACCCCTCTTTCATTCTTCGTCTACACAATCTTAGTAATGCAAAGAGTATACATTTTGAATCGATTGTGATGCCATTACAACCTCTGCTTACAAAGCACAGTTTTCCACGAGCCACTAGGTATAGCGATTCCTCCGTTAAACAACGCGCTCACAGTTTGGCAATAATCTCATATCTGTGAAGTCGACTAGTTTCGCAATTTATCTCTTGTTTGGCGAACAGACTTTTACTTTCTAGTCAAAAAATTATCAAAAATTCCAAAACAATATAATATATAATATGACTCAATTAGTTAAATTGTGAGAAAATAATGAGATTGCTATCACAAGATGCATAAAGTTTTTTAATTGTTTTCACAGATGTATACAATAAATGCTAAGTTTCTAGCAGTGTAACTAAAAATAAGTTTTTGAGGCTTTTATATGAAAATAGTTTTCTATATCAGATTAAGAGCTACTATTATAGCATTTAAATGGATATTTTATTTTAATTATTTAACAATATCTTATAAATAGTACTAAGTATTAAAATTTCATTAAAAAGATTTGATTTTAAATAAAAATTACAAGGCAACTGATAACAAATTAATACGTAAAGATAGAAACAAAAATCTTCATAGTGATAATAATCAAGGATAACTTTAAAAGATGAAAACTTTAATACATTAATTCTGCAAATTTTATATTTTTCTGTTATTGAACTTCTACCATAAAAATATTTTTAACGTAAGCTTAGGAGATTTATTATTGCATTTTAATAAATGTTTATTTTAATTATCACAAAGTAGCTTAAATGAATTTTAAAATTTAATTACCGAAATTTATTTAGAATTAAATTATATTTAATTTAATATAATTTAAATTTAATAAAAAATAAATAAAAAAAATTTAAAGGTAATTATAATTTAAATTTAATGTAATTACCTAATTGACAATAAAAGTAATAAAGCTCGACTGATCTTTATTAACTGACTTAATAAAAATCAAAACAAAACATTAAAAGCGCCAGCGAGTACAGAACGCGAAAACTTAACACTCTAACAAACAAATCTAAAGCCTTAAACATCCCTTGCTTTAACCACTAAGACAGATCGTCCATAAACAGATTCTATGAACAAAGCACCTGCCTGCTATACACAACACTTTTCCAAAATGCTTGGCAATTGGCAGAAAGCATTTGACGCATGCGCTGTTTAACGGAGGAATCGCTATACCTAGTCACTCCTCAGTTTGTCGCCTATTTCTCGGACTCTGCACTGCGACTACGACGTACAGTGCCACATGTCGACAAAATTTGTAACTAATTTTTAAACTTCTTTATCAGATTTGTCAGTCTTTCAAAATAAACATACTATTTGTTTCATTCTTCTATCGATCTCTTCTTCCGAGTTATTTAATTATAAAATCAGGGAGTCTTCTCCTTGACACCCTGTATATAGCTGCCACATTAAAGGCAATTTCAAAAGTATTTTATATAACTACATAACATAATGTGTATATAATATTGATAGATATAGTTGTGTGTATAGGATATATATACATGTATACAGGGTGATTCATTCGCAATAGGTCCTGAATATTCTTGAATAATTCTCGCTAGGATGAAGCAAATAGAACCATAACAATACGCTACATACCTGGAAGTTTGTGTAATCGAAGACATTACATATGCACACGGTATTTATTCCTAAATCCCTGTAATTTCTTAAATCACGAGCCTCGTCACTCACAAAGAAGGTCTCCGTAAGCACATACTCAGAAACTTTTGAAAAAATTACAGAATATTCTTCTCATGATGATATATAGAAAAAATTGCTACGGAATCTCGATATAAAGTCCGTAAACAAATTATGAAAATTTCGTGGTTTTGGCGATTTATCGCTGGTTGGTGACAGAATGAAAAAAAAAAATACGCTTTTATGATAATAGGAAAAGCTCTTACTACTCTTCATACTCAACAAGTTTAAGTAAGTTTAATTTAAATGAATACACTTTTATAACTACGGTTTTGCCGTATACATATATGTATATATAAAGAAAATTAGCAATCATATTCTATGGTTTAGAACAAAATTTAAATGGATTAAAAATACTTCAAACTCAAAATTAATGTCCGATTCTGAGAACAGTCAATTTGACTTCGATATTTTTAGTGTCGGAGACAACAAGAGAAAAGTATTGTTGCCATGGAAACAACAGCTTATTCAATATTATAGAAATGTATCATGAGAGCGTTCTTAATCGGACAGTAACTGTTAAAATACACTTAAAACTTATCCTGCCAGCATGTAAAAATAATCATGTAAAAATAAATAACTTCAGCAATACGCAACTTGTATAGATATTAAATAAGCTTATAGAAAAAAATAATACACTATTTAATCGTTTAAGTTTAAATTCATAAAGTACTACGCATTTACAAACTCACTTAAAAAAGCAATTTCCAAATGCATTAAAATAGCATGCATTTGCCGAGGAAAAAGTGTTGCTAAAGTAAAGTAAGGTAAAGTGTCTTTTTGCGCAAAATACTCGACAGTTTTTTTTTTTTGTTTTTTTTTTGCAGATTTTCTACTGGGATTCCGCAGTTAAATTTGACTGATCCTTTATTACGTACATGAGTAGTTTCATTAGAATTTTTTTTGCAAAATATTCTGAGTATGCGCTTTAAGGAAACCTTTCTTATCAGTAACTGGAAGACGTCGCTGCAGGATGGTGAACAGTAACGAGCAGCACGTATTCATAGCGCGATCACCAATTTATTTAAGCAATGTCAGTGTGAATTTAGGAAGAATTACGGCATATAATGCTCTTGATCACCCATACTTCCAGGTACGTAACATATTTTTTTAGTTAATATTGTTTCATCCAAGCGATAGTTATCCCTGAATATTCGGCGCCTATGACGAGTGAATCACCCGGTATATTATATTCATTCTGGCAAGCCCATACAGCCAGAAATAAAACTTATCTTTTATCGCTAAAAACAACACCAACCTGATGTTATGTATTTGATAAATGTATGTTAAATTGCTGTTTTGTATTATTTTAGTGTGCCTTATATACATTAATATATATATACATATATTTAATATATAAAATACGTATTCAATTACTGTTTTAAACACAATTAGCAACTGGCAAACATTTTTTACGATATCACCATGACACGAAAAATATGGATGTACCAAACTGATTTTGCATAAAATCTCTTGATATTGATTGCAACACGTGTTTGTGTCAGGTTGTAAGATAATTGTTTTTATAACAATTCGTTACTAAGCTTTTGAATAATTTTAAGGGCGAGTTTTACTTCAAAGAAAAAATAAATTGTCTTAGTATAAATATAAAAGAGCTCTTATTTAAAGTTTCAAAAAATTGAAATCTGTTTCTAAATAAGAAATTTAGAAAAAAATTGCATCATGAGTTTATAGAGCTTTCATATGTTTAATTAACATTCAAAAGTTATTTAAAATATAGAAAAACATCAGCAAATAACTTTTGCACGGACAACTTTGTTTTGTAAATTTTTAGGAATTAAATTTTGTGATATGTTTTATTTGTTTTTCTTTTGCCTACTGGAATTAACGTGCGTACACTCTTTTGAATTCCCAAAGATTCTGCTTCTACTATTAACACTAAATATACCAACAACCAGTCATTTGACTGAAAATATTCCGATTCGAACCAGAAATTTCTTCTTAACCCTTTAGCGGGCGGTGGTCACAAAAAAGTACACCTAATTTTAATTCCAAAACTTACAAACGGCACCAAGAATATTTAATTAAAATTTTCGTTTTATAAAGTAAGGGAAAATCAGCAAGTTATTCTTTTCTAAGGACATCGTTTGTAAAATCTGGTGTCAGTCCATTATTTCATTATTTTACAAACAGATTTATGCCGGAAAGGGTTAAAGTAAATATAATATAAATCATACAGAACAGTGCTAGAATAGTGAAGTAGCTTTGAGGGACTTCCTAGTTGTGACCAACTTAACCCTTCTTTGCATGAGTTTTTCTTTTACAATTGTGTTTTTTTATACATATATTAAATATTAGACACCAGAAATTTTAAGATAGATTTTTAACTTTGTTCAACTGCATAGTTCACGGGAAATTTACTGGATTAATATTTCTATATAAATATAGTGGTGGCGAAGAAGTTTATTTATTTATTAAAAGTTAAATAAGAAGTGATGGAAATTTACATCACTATGCAATTAAAGGTAAACGCCCAATTTATGGATATGATGTCTTATTAAATATTGAGCCAATGGGGAAATGATATAGATTGTAGTTTTAAACTAGATAAGAAGTTAAGTAAAATAAGGAATGTTTAAAATGGAATAAATTGATGTTAGTAAATAATGATAATAAAAATAATATAAAATAATATAAAATAAAATAAAATAGTAGAAATTGAAAATGAGGATAGATCAATTAAGTTAAGGTAAAAAACAGTATAGCTGTAGTATAAATACTACTTAGTAAATTAAAACTAAAATTGAAAATTTTAAGGATAAAGATAAGTTAAGCACTAGTTCAAAAACTGCATGGGGTAAGACAGTCAAACAAGGGTTGTATGGATACACGTTAAATATATATATATATATATATATATATATATTTTTTTTTTTTTTTAAGGAACTCTACTGAGGCATATAAATATATGTAAGTTTGCTCTACACAGTAATATTTTTTTTTAATTTAATTATTACACAGTTACTAAAATTGATAAGAAAAAGAGAAAAAAAGCAGTGTGGTGAACTCTAGATCAAGGGTCCAAAATAGTTGAATATTTGGGTCTTTTGCGGTAGTGGGGTTCGAAGGCGTCGTAGTCGGGTAACTCGGCAATTATTTCACTAGGAATATTATACAGACTTTCATAAAAATTTTTGAGAGATCATTAATACATTTTCTGAGGGTTGGAACGTTTAAGTCCCTTCTAATGGTGCTATTGCGCAGGTATTGTGAAGCATTGCGCACGATTCTGATATTTCTGTTGTGCAGTCCAGTAAGATTGTCCATAGAAGTTTTACAGGTAAAGTCCCAGACCGGACAGGCATAGGTAATCTAGGGTTGCCAAATTGGCCTTTATTTTAATTTCGAAATTTAACATCGTACCAGAAATTCCCTACAATATTATTTTCTTTATTTAATGACAGACATTTCGTTATTACTTAAAGTTAAAACTTCTTCTTTCAGAATTTCCGGTAAGAATTCGAAATTTTTGAATTAAAAAAGGGCAACCTACCAACCCTGAGGTAATGATCGTAAGGATGCAGGAGCTGTAAAGAAGAATCTTATTATAGATGTCAAGGGTTTTACTTGAGAAGAAGTTGGAATGCAATCAAAGTTCCGGTAACTTTAATAAGTTAAATATTGAACTTTAATATTTTTAAATAAAAATTCTGGTGCAAAATACTTTTTTATAATAAAATTCCCGGTAAATTTAGTGTTAAAGATACGAAAATTTCTATTTGATATCTACATCGCAGATTTTATAGTCACAACACTTGATCCCAGACATAGTAACATTTTTCTGAAATAAAAAACGGGGCGAAATTCTATAAACAAAGCTGGTAAAATTATACGTACCTATACGTTAAAAAATAAATGAAAACTTTATTCACTCTGATTTCTGATTCCTCTCTACTATACATATATAATTTAATTTTTTTATTTCTTAAAAACAAAAATCATTTTTTAAATATTTTATTTGAATATGCTGCGATCATTTTAATCATGATTAAACAATCATAGAACTGATTGTAAATTTGTTTAAATTTGAAGGCTGATATACAAAATAGGCGATCTTAAAAATTCTTGTTAAATAAGAAAACAAATCGATGAAATTCACTTTACACAGAGATTAATCACCAATAAAGTTTTTCGTCTCTTCTCTTCGATATATTTTTTTAATCTGGGAATTAAATTAATGTTGTGGAAAGTGTTTGTTGTCAATTATTTAAGCTCAAAAGAAGTTTGAATTAAAAAAATGTGTTTTGGTAGATCCACATAATCTTCTTTTTTAGTAAGTATAATAAGATTAATTATCATTATTTAGGATTTTATAGGATTAACTACTTTTCAATTTTCTCTGCATTAAATTAGAACTTAAATGATGTTTTATAGGAAAATGTTTTTGCAGGTAATCTCCTGTTAATATATTGTTAACGTTTTAACTGCGTTTAGGACTAATTTTACGACAATTTAAGCAATTTAAGACACTATTTTGTAGCTAATAATTATTTCTAGGTTTTTTGATGTATTCAGACACAAGGAAATAATAATTATTTACTGGGTCAGTACATTTTTAACACAAATTTTTAATAGAATTTTTCGCCTTATTTAAGTGCAAAAAGGTATTACAAATCCTGCAATTAAACGTGGTGTCTATAATTTCTGTTATTTAAATATTAAATAGAAGAATTCTATTTAATATTTAAATAACAGTAATTGTAGACACCACGTTTAATTGCAGGATTTGTAATACTTTTCTGAATTTAAATAAGGCGAAAATTTCTGTTAAAAATTGTGCTAAAAGCATACAAAACCAGATTTAAGATTCAGGTAATGAATTATTTTAAATTTTACCAACATTACGTTAGAATACATGATATCGTACCCAAAATTCTTTTTGAGCATTATTTTATTGATAATGCTACATTTGATGTTTAAGTATTTTAACTCATTCAAGGTGATTGGTAAATAATCTGTTTGAATCATTTGCAAGTTGCTGAAAAGTTGAAATTTCTCCAACTGAGTAAAAATGTGTCTTAACCGGGAGTTAAACAAAGAACCACTGATTTAAGCTGAGAACACTGTACCAACTAAATTATCCTGGACTAGACTGGTCACCGCTCCCTGAATTCTAGTCCTGCGCGTTGACAAACAAATGACGGCTGTCGTAGACTGATTTTTTTCAGCGTTTGTCCTTCAATTTGAATACCAATAATTTCTAAAAGTTCTCTCCGCCTTGTTTTTCTATGATTCAATAAGTCAAAGAAAATTTTGGAAAAATATTGGGGTTTTTATTCAAGGAATCATACAAATGCTGAAAAAATTCCGTCTACAGCAGCCGCCATTGTTGTATCAGCTGTCAAGCCTCGTATTCAGGGGGCGATGGTCTGGTAGACAGAATTCACTGGTGAAAACGAATTCTGTCCACTAGAGGTGTCCAGTATCATTAGAGCGTTGTCAGCTTATGCCAAAGTTTATAGGTTAGACTCCCAGTGTGGACAAATTTTCACTCAGTTTGAAATATTTCAGCTTATATCCAGTGTTGCCAGTGGACTATATTATTTTACTTAGATTGCTTGATTGGCACCACTTTTTTGAAATGATATAATTCGACTTGTTTTCGATTTATTTAATCCGTCATTAATAAGGCGAATTTTACATTCTCAAAAAAAAATGGTGGCAATCAAGAAAACTTAATTAAAAAAAGTAGCCCACTGGCAGCACTGCTCATGTATGGTAACACATTCTTTGCTAATAAATTATATTGAGTTCAAATAATTCACTATCATTACGTGTCCATCGCTGATTATGGAATTCCATTACTTGAAATTTGATCTATTAACCTGTGTCATATATCGCAAACTGGATGATAATGCCAGTACGTTGTCTGAGTGAATTGTGTACACCGGATTTGTCCAGCATAGCTTAGTTGGTAGAAAGTTGGCTGCTTAAGCCAAACGTTCTGGGTTCGACTCTCGGCCTGGACACATTTTCACTCAGTTTAAAAATTTCAATTCACACGTGGTTGTGACAGATTTTAAAATATTTTAAAATAATAATTTGTTTTTAAACTTCAACCGTTTTAGGGATGACTTTTGCTTTAGATTAAAAAACACTTGTTATAATATAAATATAACAGTTTTTTATTTACTTTTCAAAGCTTGAAATTTGTTTCAAAGTAAGAAATTCATCACAATTTTATATAATAAACAATATGATAATTAAGAAACAAAAGTTATTAGAAATATAAAAAATTATAAACAAAAAACTTTGATACAGCTTACTTTATTTTGAGAACTTTAAAACTGGAAGACAGTCTTATGTTCGATTTTTTTTTTTTTTTTTTTTTTTTTTTTAGACTACGGCAATTATGTCAAAAAATAAACGAAACTTTACTCAATATGACAACGGCATATTATGTATGTATCATTCAAAGTTATTATTTCTTAAAAGCAAAAATGATGTACAAAATATTATTTTTGATTGTTATTATATAGATAATAATTTACCGTCAGACTTTTGTGTCACTCCAGACAAAGTTTTATTTCAAAGTTAAACAAGTTAGAAATTGTACGTTAAACGTGACAAATGAGGTGCGTTCGTTTCGTGTTATAACTAGTTTTACAATGTAAAAATATCATCATTATTATTTCAGTGAAATAAATTATATCGTCTGCTATGATGATGCCTCTCTTTTTCTTATTACGCATGCCATGTTTACAGATGCGAATTTTTTTTCGACACCAGACCAGGCTGTAAAATTCACCATGGAGATCTTGCTTTGCGAATGATTACATCCATGGTTTAATATTTCCATGACTCACGATGAATGAATCTTTTGTTTATTTACTCTAATGGATTGAGATTTTCGACTGTTAATTTTCACTGAAGTTATCTCAGAATCTATGAATTTTTTAATGTAACTCATCTCTCAAACAAACAATTTTTTTGAACGATCTTTCTAAAAATTTAACTTTTATGCAATTTTATTCGAAAAAATAATTTTGAATAAAAATGGCTGCCTAGTATATGGCAAAAGATGTGGTTAGCAGGACCGTGCGAAGAAAAAACTGTGCAAGGGGCAAAGTTTCAATTTGGCGCTCCCCTCCCCTTCTTTTTTGTGACAGGTAACACAAAACTGATAAAGTACAGAAATAGAAATAAATTGTATTGAATAAACATTTTGCGTTTATTTTGGAACTTTAAAAGGTTTAATTTTAATTCAGAAATTGCAAACAACTAAATAGCGTAAGTAGATAATAATTGGGGGTTCTACATCAGCGCAGTTCGCGCAGTCGGCCTCAAGGTTGAAGGAAGGTCACCGGAAGGGACAGGTGTGGGCACCGGAAGTTGTGCGGGCTGTGAATGTCACCGGAAGTCGCAGGTGTGGATAACAAACATGTTGAGACAGGAAGTGTAGACAGGAAATTTAACCGGAAACGCGACAGGAAGTGAATGCGATAAGGGAGAGAGGGGGAGGGCTTATTTTTGTGGGGGGCTTATGCTAACCTGAAATAAAAATGGAATTATTTCTTACAAGTATCTTTTTTTTTTTTTTTTTTTTTTTTAACTTGAAATAATTTTTTTTTTTTTTTTTTTTTGCTAACTAACACATGAAAGAAAATGGAAATCTTTCTGACTTTGTTTTACTTTATAAAAGTTAGCATGAAATTTATTTTAAGACTGGAAACGTGACAGGAAGTAAGACCAGAAACGGGATTAGACATGTTTATTTATTTATTTATTTTTTTTTTTTAAATGGTTATCAAGAAGCAGGATGTTTGGGAGCGTGTTCGAACAGGAAAGGTGATTTGTAAGACCGGAGGTTATTAAGGTGTGAGTGATAAGGAAAGTATAGTTTTATACACATAGATTTTGTTCTTTGTAGAGGGTTAAATTATTTTTAGATGTTATTTATTTTTTAGTGTTTTGAATTTTATTTATTCTTAAACCGTTATAAATTATTTTTTTCTATCATTTTAATTTTTAGTGACACCAATTTTAGAAGTAATTGATCATTAAAAGAATTATTTTTCAACGCTGGCACAGGCATCAATTGAACCCACTATCTTCTATGTGGAAGACCAATGTGTTTATCCACTGTGCTAGCGGGAACTTGTAATGTTATCTCTTTAAATGCAAGAGATGGGGACTTCAGACATGTATTGAGATATCTTTACGGTCATTTATTGTACTTTTACTGAATGAGATAAAGTAATAGGGCGAAATTTTCTTTAGCTATTGAGTAACTCGAGAGTTTTGGTTTAATATGAATGCTATTACATCTATTTGTTTAATTTACAAACACATTTCTTTCACAACACTCTGTCAACAGATCACTTCAATATTCGAAATAATAATTTAGAGGGAAAATTTTTACTTTCTATACGAAATTTTATTTATAGAGATTGACGAAGATAGTATGCCTAATTCTTTCTTGTATTAACATTATATTCGAAATAGAGTTTTGTTACGAAAAATAACGTGTTTATACATTTTAAAAACGAAAGCAAAGTGATTTTAAAAAATGTAAATATAAGCTATACACCCACGCATTTTTGTTATTGAATTAAATTACAAGGCTTAATATTGTATTCAGCGTAATATTTTCTTATAAAAGCCGTTTCACAAACTTGTATACTAAAAGTAATGTGTCATTTTTAGGGGAAAAAATTAATTCAAGTCATTGAGACTAATCCTTTATGGGGGAAAAATTTGTCATACTTCTTTGTGTTACATTATATCTTCCGTTTTTTAAGTTTACAAATTTGTGGACTAACTTAAATAATCGTTTTTAGGATACTTAAACAATATATATATACTTTTTAATTATATAATTTTTTTAATTGACTTGTAATATAGCTTTTTTTTTCTTAAAAGGGTACTGTAGAATAACTTATCTCACAAATACTACATCCTTCTTTAGTTAAATATGTTTCACTTAAGACATGACAAAGTGTCTTAGAAACATTTCATTTTGGAGTTAAGTGATTAAACAAGAAAAATATTATTTATAAAAACACAACACATAAGACCAGTGACTGAGAGGTTCTGGTTTTAAAGCTACTAGACGTTTGGGTTTAAACTTCTCTCGCGCTCGTCGACCTAACCGTTCGGAGTTTTCTTCGAACCTTGTCAATACGAGTTAGGAGCCCTTAGAATGACCCCTAGAGTGACCTATATCCCAAGCGTAGATAATCGGTTTTAACAAATAACCAACCATCCACAACACATAAGACATTTTAGATCATTACATAAGACATTTTAGATTATTACATTTAGTTAAGAAGTGATTTGACGTGCAAAATATTATTTATAAAATCATACAATAAGAGAATTTTAAAGATTTTTTCCTTTTAAATGAACAATTTTTAGTGACTATTTAACTTATTAAAGAGAGCGGGTATTTTGTTTAGAGTTATACGATTAAAATAAATTTTCAATAGATTTGACTTTATACAACCAACATTTTTAAAAAAGGGAATGGAATCTAGTTTTTATAAATTAACGTTTTTCAATTTTACAAATACTTCACACCCCGTCTTTTTTCCCCCTCTTTTAGTAGACTTTACATACATAAGACATAAAAAGCGTTTTAGAATACATCATTTAGAAATTAAGTGGTTTGATAAATAAAATATTATTTATAAAAGCAATAGATACGAGAGTAATAAGGATTTTTACTTACATATGTACGAACTTCTGATAGGTAAGACTTTCTAAATCATTGTGCAAGAATTAAGTGGTTATTGAACTTATAACATTATAGGATGAAATAATCACGTGACGTATTTTTAAACCAATAAAATGTCAGTATTTTCAAACAAATAAAAAGTTAGTATTTTTACACGAGCGCCCTCTATCATTATATAAATTTCAATGAAACGAGTTCATAACATTCTACTGTGACCTGATATCGTTGTAATAGGTTGTATTTTTCATTTAAGTTATTGTGGAACGAGTTATGAATTCTTATGTTGGTGATGTAACCAACTTGGAGTGTCAACACTCATCACCAGAGTTAAATAATCAAGAGATGGATTCTACACTTTTATCCAAAGAAGGACTCGTTTCGAATTATGAAGTGAAACTCACCTCATCAGGACTAAAGAAACAGAAGTTACCCCATTTGCGTAAGATGTGTAACACAGCATTTCCTCGAAAAGTTAACTTAGTGTTTCATATGAAAAGTCATCTAAAGGAAAAATATTTTTGCTGTGAGGTGTGTGCTGAAGTTTTTTCACAAAAGAGTGATTTACGTAATCATCAAAAGATTCACAAATTGCCCAAACAATACAAGTGTAGTGATTGCAACGAGATATTTTCAAGAATGTCTGACTTATTAATACACAAGAAGACCCATAAGATTCGTAAACAATATTCATGTGCAAAGTGTTGTGAAATATTTAAGTGTGAATCGGATTTTTTACAACATTGTGATACTTTTCATAAAGTTTTACCTAACATTGCGAAATCACCCTGTTTAAAAGATTTGTTATTTGAACTTATAGTGAAGCTTATAGATTAGTTCGAACTTATAGTGAATTAAAAGACAAAATGATATGCAAAATATATGAACTAGAATTAACAGACCAAAACATACATGTACATGCTGAGAATGCCTTTTTAAAGTTGTACAACGGCTTTGAAGATTTCACAGAACGAGTGTTTAATTGGACATTACGAAAAATTTTGAAATTAGAATTGATTACAGCTCAATATGACAGGCTTATTTGATTTGTATTATTTTAAATGATTAATAAATAGTTTGATTTCGAAAAAAAGTGTTTTCTTTAGCATACACTGTGTGACTTTTAAACTAATGTTGTGTATTTTGAATGTGTCAGACAAAACAGGAGTGTGTTGACATTTAAAAAAAAAAGATTTTACATAATATAAAAGTTTTACAATAAAAATTGACTTACCTAAAGTTTTTTCAAGACAGTCACGATATCCTTTCCATTACAATTATTTTAAGGAAATAGAATTTAATTTTGTTGTGAATAACACTTTGTTGTTAACATCACGTGGTTTGTCTTATCATAACTATGATATCCTAAGATCACTTCCTATTAACATGATAACGAAGAGTAAAAAAAAAATGACTAATGCAAGCCGATTTTCCTGCCTAAACTTGTTATCAGCTTGCATGAGTGACTCATCTTTACATGTGTGGATTTGTATGTTGAAAAAATGATTGCTATGTTTAACCCGTGTAGACGATTTTTATCCGGAAGCTGTTTGAACTACCAAATTTCAGATATCACACATTTTACTAGAACATTTAAATATTTTAATGTCTTTTCGCCCGCAAATTGGAAACTTAGGATTATCACCTTTACATCGAGACATGGAAGGTAGAAAAATAATAACTTTACACTTAGACAATATTTTAATTTAAGAAGAATTAGACTTAACACATTGTTAGAGTTTCTTTGAAAAATATCTAGTTGGTTGTAAATTTTAGAAAATTCGACCTAACGAAATTAACACACTTAAAAATATCTAGTTGGTTATACATTTTATAAAATAAGCAACAAATAAACATTTCGATACATTGACAAAAGAAAATAATTAAGTTTAAGTAAACTTTACACTTAGACAATATTTCAAACTAAGAAAAATAATAACTTTACACTTATATAATATTTTCAACTAAGGAAAATTAATAACTTTAAAAATCAGACTTAACACATTGTTAAAGTTTTTTTAAAACAACACAACATTTTCAAAGCAGTGGAAATAGTATACCTGAAAAAAATTCAACTTAGTGGAATTTAATAGTGAAATTTTTTAACCTCACTCATTTAAAAAATAAAACTTTGTAAATTTTTTCCATTTTTAAAATAAAACTTATTTAAAAAATAAATAAGCAACTATTAAACATTTTGAATGTCTTAGACAAAGTGTGAATAAATTTGTTGAAATTATATAAAACATGAAAAATTTCATTACTTTTAAAAGAAATTTTATTTTTGGTGAAATAAACTCGAGGTATTTATTATATGTTACTTAAACTACATGAGAATTGATTGAAAATGTGTTACTTTTAATCACTCACAAGATAAGACATGATGTTACAATATACACATAGGAATGACATAGGAATTTCAGATGGGTTTTTCTCCCACACATGACGTCACTGATAACATATTTACTGATCAAGTCATAAAATCATAGTTTAGGGTAGGTTTTTAAGCACGAAGTTTAGTTGAGATTTAAGATATTTGAGAAATATAAACTACAACTTTGGCTACTTTTTGAAATTTCCCCCTACATAAGAAAAAGAACATAGAAAAATAAAATGAAAAGTCGTATTTGAATGGAATCAAATTATTATCCTTTCACTTAACAGCTGAATGCGTCGGTAATTACATCACAAAGGCACTGATAACAACTGATTGAATATATTGTGTTTCTTTTTTAAGGTTAAATTGATTTAATATTCAAGTTATTTCTTAATGATACACTTAAAAACAATAAACTTAATTCATATCATTTCACCATATTTAAAAACGATTCACCATGATTTAAAAACTTAGTAACATATTTTAAATTTATAAATTTAAATTAAAACATATTTTTATAAATAAACAATTATAAATACTTAAGTATTTTTAATTTAAATTTATAAATTTAAAATATGTTACTAAGTTTTTAAATCATGGTGAATCGTTTTTAAATATGGTGAACCGTGTGTTGAATATTGCAACCTTGTAAGATAATGTGTATAATTTTTTTACTAACAAAAATATAAGAACTATTCTAACTACTCCTTATATCATTCGTTTAGATATAATGCTTTGCATTTCAAAATAATATATAAAGACACGTGATTAGATTTTCGTTTAACACTGATTTTAGTTATATTGAAGTTTTGTATCATGGGACATAACGAGTTAGCTATAAGTAATATTATTTTTACAAAACTTGTATGTACTGGGTGCTTACAATATTTATTATTAGTGTTAAAATGTTACAAATTTGGGGAATTTATCTTAGACTTCGATTTAAAATCGGGCTTTACCATATTTTTGAACGAAAATTACATAGTAAATGTATCAGAAAAATAAGAATTTGATGAAATTTATAAATAATTAATATTTTTATCAAAGTTTAAGTAAGTTGTGACAAGACTTTTATATTTAAGTGATTGGTGTAAAGTATATTCAAGCTATGACAAAAGACATGAGGTGGTGGATACTAGACAAGTTCAAACAAGTAAAGCAAGATAAGCGAACGATGACTCACCCAAATAGACGTGCCACACAAAAACAAGTTTGGACAAGTCAACCAAGATAAACGAGTGATGACTCATCTAAATAGACGTACTGCATAAAAACAAGACTGGACAAGTTTAGACAAACACATGATGACGTCATTCAACAAGTTTAAACAACCAAACAATGAGCCAGCAGCAAACGGTTGTTAGCAAGGTAGAGAGAAGCAAGAATGACTGAGCGAGTGTAATTTGGATTTAAAGTTTATTCTTATCACACACCTGAAGACTACTAACGCCTCTAGCGGCGATTGCAGCGCCCCCTAGCAAAGATAAGGGAGAAACGTTAGTTGAGTGAAGACTAACACCCAAAGTGGACGTGTTTTTCGGTAAGTGTTAATTTCTGTTTTGTTTCTGAAAGGTGTTTTGTGGGAAAGGTAATCGAGTTGTGTATAGTAATTAAACTTAAAAGTTGGCAAATAATTTAAAGTCGAACTCAAGTTAGATTAAATGTCTATGTTTTTCTGCGCATATGCAGATACAGAGTATATAGTTGATATGCACCAGTTGGTTACAACGATAAACAGTTAGATTATAGTCTCTCAATAGTTAAAATTAAAAAGTTAATTTTGATTTACTTAAAGATTTTTAAACTTTTTGTAAACTTTAAATTTTTTAAAACTATATTTTTTTAACTTTAAAAACTTTTAGTAAACTTTATTTTTATTAAAAATAACTTATTCAACCCTCTGTTATTAAGTGAACCTAACATGTCAAATTTATTCACTTTAAACATAAATCCTAAGTTTATCAATAAGTCACCTTTCGAAAAATATAATTAATTAAAAAACTATGCATCGTGTTGTACTCATTTTGTAGTACTTTAAGCAGTAAACCCTTCAATTAAATTAAAAATTCAAATGATTTGCTTTATCGAATATCTTAAATCGTCTATAAATACTGAAATATCATGGCTTGCCTACCCTAAATTATAAAACCGAAAAATAATTTTTGTTGTGGGCTCGAATTCAAGTTAAAACTTTTAATTATCTCTTAATTCTATTACCCACCGATAGAGGGCGATACAAAAAACTATTATTTCATTTTAAAAGGTTCACATCTAAATTCTACTTAAACTCTAAGTCATTTCAAATTTTAACTCGTGACTTTTAAAACATTTGATTGTTTTACACAATAATGTGATCGTTTGCTTTTTGAATGCTAATTAAGTTTATTGTTTTTAAGTGTATCATTAAGAAATAACTTGAATATTAAATCAATTTAACCTTAAAAAAGAAACACAATATATTCAATCAGTTGTTATCAGTGCCTTTGTGATGTAATTACCGACGCATTCAGCTGTTAAGTGAAAGGATAATAATTTGATTCCATTCAAATACGACTTTTCATTTTATTTTTCTATGTTCTTTTTCTTATGTAGGGGGAAATTTAAAAAAGTAGCCAAAGTTGTAGTTTATATTTCTCAAATATCTTAAATCTCAACTAAACTTCGTGCTTAAAAACCTACCCTAAACTATGATTTTATGACTTGATCAGTAAATATGTTATCAGTGACGTCATGTGTGGGAGAAAAACCCATCTGAAATTCCTATGTCATTCCTATGTGTATATTGTAACATCATGTCTTATCTTGTGAGTGATTAAAAGTAACACATTTTCAATCAATTCTCATGTAGTTTAAGTAACATATAATAAATACCTCGAGTTTATTTCACCAAAAATAAAATTTCTTTTAAAAGTAATGAAATTTTTCATGTTTTATATAATTTCAACAAATTTATTCACACTTTGTCTAAGACATTCAAAATGTTTAATAGTTGCTTATTTATTTTTTAAATAAGTTTTATTTTAAAAATGGAAAAAATTTACAAAGTTTTATTTTTTAAATGAGTGAGGTTAAAAAATTTCACTACTAAATTCCACTAAGTTGAATTTTTTTCAGGTATACTATTTCCACTGCTTTGAAAATGTTGTGTTGTTTTAAAAAAACTTTAACAATGTGTTAAGTCTGATTTTTAAAGTTATTAATTTTCCTTAGTTGAAAATATTATATAAGTGTAAAGTTATTATTTTTCTTAGTTTGAAATATTGTCTAAGTGTAAAGTTTACTTAAACTTAATTATTTTCTTTTGTCAATGTATCGAAATGTTTATTTGTTGCTTATTTTATAAAATGTATAACCAACTAGATATTTTTAAGTGTGTTAATTTCGTTAGGTCGAATTTTCTAAAATTTACAACCAACTAGATATTTTTCAAAGAAACTCTAACAATGTGTTAAGTCTAATTCTTCTTAAATTAAAATATTGTCTAAGTGTAAAGTTATTATTTTTCTACCTTCCATGTCTCGATGTAAAGGTGATAATCCCAAGTTTCCAATTTGCGGGCGAAAAGACATTAAAATATTTAAATGTTCTAGTAAAATGTGTGATATCTGAAATTTGGTAGTTCAAACAGCTTCCGGATAAAAATCGTCTACACGGGTTAAACATAGCAATCATTTTTTCAACATACAAATCCACACATGTAAAGATGAGTCACTCATGCAAGCTGATAACAAGTTTAGGCAGGAAAATCGGCTTGCATTAGTCATTTTTTTTTTACTCTTCGTTATCATGTTAATAGGAAGTGATCTTAGGATCTCATAGTTATGATAAGACAAACCACGTGATGTTAACAACAAAGTGTTATTCACAACAAAATTAAATTCTATTTCCTTAAAATAATTGTAATGGAAAGGATATCGTGACTATCTTGAAAAAACTTTAGGTAAGTCAATTTTTATTGTAAAACTTTTATATTATGTAAAATCTTTTTTTTTTAAATGTCAACACACTCCTGTTTTGTCTGACACATTCAAAATACACAACATTAGTTTAAAAGTCACACAGTGTATGCTAAAGAAAACACTTTTTTTCGAAATCAAACTATTTATTAATCATTTAAAATAATACAAATCAAATAAGCCTGTCATATTGAGCTGTAATCAATTCTAATTTCAAAATTTTTCGTAATGTCCAATTAAACACTCGTTCTGTGAAATCTTCAAAGCCGTTGTACAACTTTAAAAAGGCATTCTCAGCATGTACATGTATGTTTTGGTCTGTTAATTCTAGTTCATATATTTTGCATATCATTTTGTCTTTTAATTCACTATAAGTTCGAACTAATCTATAAGCTTCACTATAAGTTCAAATAACAAATCTTTTAAACAGGGTGATTTCGCAATGTTAGGTAAAACTTTATGAAAAGTATCACAATGTTGTAAAAAATCCGATTCACACTTAAATATTTCACAACACTTTGCACATGAATATTGTTTACGAATCTTATGGGTCTTCTTGTGTATTAATAAGTCAGACATTCTTGAAAATATCTCGTTGCAATCACTACACTTGTATTGTTTGGGCAATTTGTGAATCTTTTGATGATTACGTAAATCACTCTTTTGTGAAAAAACTTCAGCACACACCTCACAGCAAAAATATTTTTCCTTTAGATGACTTTTCATATGAAACACTAAGTTAACTTTTCGAGGAAATGCTGTGTTACACATCTTACGCAAATGGGGTAACTTCTGTTTCTTTAGTCCTGATGAGGTGAGTTTCACTTCATAATTCGAAACGAGTCCTTCTTTGGATAAAAGTGTAGAATCCATCTCTTGATTATTTAACTCTGGTGATGAGTGTTGACACTCCAAGTTGGTTACATCACCAACATAAGAATTCATAACTCGTTCCACAATAACTTAAATGAAAAATACAACCTATTACAACGATATCAGGTCACAGTAGAATGTTATGAACTCGTTTCATTGAAATTTATATAATGATAGAGGGCGCTCGTGTAAAAATACTAACTTTTTATTTGTTTGAAAATACTGACATTTTATTGGTTTAAAAATACGTCACGTGATTATTTCATCCTATAATGTTATAAGTTCAATAACCACTTAATTCTTGCACAATGATTTAGAAAGTCTTACCTATCAGAAGTTCGTACATATGTAAGTAAAAATCCTTATTACTCTCGTATCTATTGCTTTTATAAATAATATTTTATTTATCAAACCACTTAATTTCTAAATGATGTATTCTAAAACGCTTTTTATGTCTTATGTATGTAAAGTCTACTAAAAGAGGGGGAAAAAAGACGGGGTGTGAAGTATTTGTAAAATTGAAAAACGTTAATTTATAAAAACTAGATTCCATTCCCTTTTTTAAAAATGTTGGTTGTATAAAGTCAAATCTATTGAAAATTTATTTTAATCGTATAACTCTAAACAAAATACCCGCTCTCTTTAATAAGTTAAATAGTCACTAAAAATTGTTCATTTAAAAGGAAAAAATCTTTAAAATTCTCTTATTGTATGATTTTATAAATAATATTTTGCACGTCAAATCACTTCTTAACTAAATGTAATAATCTAAAATGTCTTATGTAATGATCTAAAATGTCTTATGTGTTGTGGATGGTTGGTTATTTGTTAAAACCGATTATCTACGCTTGGGATATAGGTCACTCTAGGGGTCATTCTAAGGGCTCCTAACTCGTATTGACAAGGTTCGAAGAAAACTCCGAACGGTTAGGTCGACGAGCGCGAGAGAAGTTTAAACCCAAACGTCTAGTAGCTTTAAAACCAGAACCTCTCAGTCACTGGTCTTATGTGTTGTGTTTTTATAAATAATATTTTTCTTGTTTAATCACTTAACTCCAAAATGAAATGTTTCTAAGACACTTTGTCATGTCTTAAGTGAAACATATTTAACTAAAGAAGGATGTAGTATTTGTGAGATAAGTTATTCTACAGTACCCTTTTAAGAAAAAAAAAGCTATATTACAAGTCAATTAAAAAAATTATATAATTAAAAAGTATATATATATTGTTTAAGTATCCTAAAAACGATTATTTAAGTTAGTCCACAAATTTGTAAACTTAAAAAACGGAAGATATAATGTAACACAAAGAAGTATGACAAATTTTTCCCCCATAAAGGATTAGTCTCAATGACTTGAATTAATTTTTTCCCCTAAAAATGACACATTACTTTTAGTATACAAGTTTGTGAAACGGCTTTTATAAGAAAATATTACGCTGAATACAATATTAAGCCTTGTAATTTAATTCAATAACAAAAATGCGTGGGTGTATAGCTTATATTTACATTTTTTAAAATCACTTTGCTTTCGTTTTTAAAATGTATAAACACGTTATTTTTCGTAACAAAACTCTATTTCGAATATAATGTTAATACAAGAAAGAATTAGGCATACTATCTTCGTCAATCTCTATAAATAAAATTTCGTATAGAAAGTAAAAATTTTCCCTCTAAATTATTATTTCGAATATTGAAGTGATCTGTTGACAGAGTGTTGTGAAAGAAATGTGTTTGTAAATTAAACAAATAGATGTAATAGCATTCATATTAAACCAAAACTCTCGAGTTACTCAATAGCTAAAGAAAATTTCGCCCTATTACTTTATCTCATTCAGTAAAAGTACAATAAATGACCGTAAAGATATCTCAATACATGTCTGAAGTCCCCATCTCTTGCATTTAAAGAGATAACATTACAAGTTCCCGCTAGCACAGTGGATAAACACATTGGTCTTCCACATAGAAGATAGTGGGTTCAATTGATGCCTGTGCCAGCGTTGAAAAATAATTCTTTTAATGATCAATTACTTCTAAAATTGGTGTCACTAAAAATTAAAATGATAGAAAAAAATAATTTATAACGGTTTAAGAATAAATAAAATTCAAAACACTAAAAAATAAATAACATCTAAAAATAATTTAACCCTCTACAAAGAACAAAATCTATGTGTATAAAACTATACTTTCCTTATCACTCACACCTTAATAACCTCCGGTCTTACAAATCACCTTTCCTGTTCGAACACGCTCCCAAACATCCTGCTTCTTGATAACCATTTAAAAAAAAAAATAAATAAATAAATAAACATGTCTAATCCCGTTTCTGGTCTTACTTCCTGTCACGTTTCCAGTCTTAAAATAAATTTCATGCTAACTTTTATAAAGTAAAACAAAGTCAGAAAGATTTCCATTTTCTTTCATGTGTTAGTTAGCAAAAAAAAAAAAAAAAAAAAAAATTATTTCAAGTTAAAAAAAAAAAAAAAAAAAAAAGATACTTGTAAGAAATAATTCCATTTTTATTTCAGGTTAGCATAAGCCCCCCACAAAAATAAGCCCTCCCCCTCTCTCCCTTATCGCATTCACTTCCTGTCGCGTTTCCGGTTAAATTTCCTGTCTACACTTCCTGTCTCAACATGTTTGTTATCCACACCTGCGACTTCCGGTGACATTCACAGCCCGCACAACTTCCGGTGCCCACACCTGTCCCTTCCGGTGACCTTCCTTCAACCTTGAGGCCGACTGCGCGAACTGCGCTGATGTAGAACCCCCAATTATTATCTACTTACGCTATTTAGTTGTTTGCAATTTCTGAATTAAAATTAAACCTTTTAAAGTTCCAAAATAAACGCAAAATGTTTATTCAATACAATTTATTTCTATTTCTGTGCTTTATCAGTTTTGTGTTACCTGTCACAAAAAAGAAGGGGAGGGGAGCGCCAAATTGAAACTTTGCCCCTTGCACAGTTTTTTCTTCGCACGGTCCTGCTAACCACATCTTTTGCCATATACTAGGCAGCCATTTTTATTCAAAATTATTTTTTCGAATAAAATTGCATAAAAGTTAAATTTTTAGAAAGATCGTTCAAAAAAATTGTTTGTTTGAGAGATGAGTTACATTAAAAAATTCATAGATTCTGAGATAACTTCAGTGAAAATTAACAGTCGAAAATCTCAATCCATTAGAGTAAATAAACAAAAGATTCATTCATCGTGAGTCATGGAAATATTAAACCATGGATGTAATCATTCGCAAAGCAAGATCTCCATGGTGAATTTTACAGCCTGGTCTGGTGTCGAAAAAAAATTCGCATCTGTAAACATGGCATGCGTAATAAGAAAAAGAGAGGCATCATCATAGCAGACGATATAATTTATTTCACTGAAATAATAATGATGATATTTTTACATTGTAAAACTAGTTATAACACGAAACGAACGCACCTCATTTGTCACGTTTAACGTACAATTTCTAACTTGTTTAACTTTGAAATAAAACTTTGTCTGGAGTGACACAAAAGTCTGACGGTAAATTATTATCTATATAATAACAATCAAAAATAATATTTTGTACATCATTTTTGCTTTTAAGAAATAATAACTTTGAATGATACATACATAATATGCCGTTGTCATATTGAGTAAAGTTTCGTTTATTTTTTGACATAATTGCCGTAGTCTAAAAAAAAAAAAAAAAAAAAAAAAATCGAACATAAGACTGTCTTCCAGTTTTAAAGTTCTCAAAATAAAGTAAGCTGTATCAAAGTTTTTTGTTTATAATTTTTTATATTTCTAATAACTTTTGTTTCTTAATTATCATATTGTTTATTATATAAAATTGTGATGAATTTCTTACTTTGAAACAAATTTCAAGCTTTGAAAAATAAATAAAAAACTGTTATATTTATATTATAACAAGTGTTTTTTAATCTAAAGCAAAAGTCATCCCTAAAACGGTTGAAGTTTAAAAACAAATTATTATTTTAAAATATTTTAAAATCTGTCACAACCACGTGTGAATTGAAATTTTTAAACTGAGTGAACCTGTTTTGTTAGACGATTCTTGTAACTCTCTGTTATGCCTGTATATTTCAAACTGTTCATATCTTAACACGTTCACTGCCGGGTTAAAACTACCGGATTTTTTTTTATTATTATTATTTAGAAAGTTCGAATTCATACCAGAAAATACTGTAGAGAATTGAGCCTCTACCCTCGGGTGCAGCGTATGTTATCCTAAACTTTCCTGTGAGAGCACTTAGAAGGGAACTTTTCCTGCATACTTTCCCACGCTAGCATATCCTTGAAGGAAGGCAAAATGCCGAATATCCATTGTACTACCAGCGAAATGTTCGGACACTGATGCATTGGTAGGGTGGTACCCCTTATGCTTTGATCTGTGCCGAAACCGTGGGAAAGATGGCCTCTGCGAGGAAAGCGATATCTGCACACGATTTTTAGGTTTGCACACGAAACTATGCCCTTTGTCTTAGATCGTCCAATGACGGACTGATTATAAATGAAAGAGACGTATCTCAAGGCTGCTAAGAGGCTGGAGAGTTTCGAAGTGCACCGCCTCGACCAAAACCCCGCCCCTAGGGAAAGATACCCTGCGAGAATGAAAAAGTTAGAGAGGACAGTTTTTTGGATAGATCTGGACGAGAGTGTTGACTCTCTGGAAAAGGGAGGAAGAAACGAGAGTTTCGGACTTAGCGCAGTGGAAGCGCTAGTGAGGTCTGACCTCTATTTAATTGATACAGCAGGTATCAGGTGAAAATCCCAGAGAAGAGAAAAACACACCAAGTGCGAGAGTGGGAGTTCTTAAACTCTGAATTATCGAGAATTAGTAGATCTTCCGAAGAGAAGGAACGGACGAGCCTTGGTCCGAATGAACTTTATTCTGTAGTCACGACTGACTGTAATGTTTAGAGACTTTTGTTTGTTTCAGTTGCACTTAGAGTCAAGAGGTGATTAATTTATAAGCGATTGACCCACGAAAAATAATTAAATGCTGTATTAACATCTTGTACATATTTTTTATTAGAATTAATATTGTTATGCAATAAAATTCTATTTTCTAATTTATGCGAGAAATTCTCTTTGCCAACGATCTGATCTCACTACCACTCACCATATTTATCGGGTCGGTATAGAGGAGTTATTACAATACTATTAGCAATATTTACTTTATTTAATTACAGACATTTCGTGATTACTTGAAATAAAATAATTTCTTTCGAAATTATCGGTACGAATTCGTAATTTTAGATTGAAAAACCACAAGTATGGGTTAAAAAGCAAAAATTGTTTAGAAAATAATATTTTATTTTAATCTTTTAATGTCATTTATATGATGATTAAACTAGCACAGAATTGATTGTTTCACGAACTTTTAATTATAATGTCGACTTAATACTAAGCTCTTAAAAATGCTTGCCATATCGTAAAATAAATTGATGAATTTTATTATAAACATGGTTAATCTCCAATAAAGCTTTTTGTATGTCCCCCTTCAATATCTTTTTTAATCGGAGGATTAATTGAATGTTGTCGAAAGTGTTTATTGTCAATTATTTAAGCTCCAAAGGAAGTAGGATTAAAAAATGTGTTTCGGTAGATCGACAGAATCGTCTTTCTTTTAAAGTAGAGAAAACTGGAGTAAAACTTTAATATTAGCTACTTCTTGCGGCCAGAATTTAAGGTAACTTTGCGTACATATTCTGCGCTTATTCTTGTACCGTAATACAATTTTATTCATTTTATTTTATACATTCATCCATTTTATACATTTTAATTCATTTTTCTTACGTCACTGGTGGGGTAAAACTGTATGGATACGTTAATGAGAAAAAAAAACGCGCACTTCAACCCCTTTGATGTAAAACGGTACGAGTTTAGTATGAAAAAAGACGATGTCGTGGTTAATGGGGTTAAAAAATTAACAGACATCGCTTAAGTGGCCGGTTGCGATTTGATAAGAAAATGTATAAATACGTCTAATAATATTATTTCTGTTAATTGGACATAAGGCCATTTTAAATTATGTTAGCTTATCGTTTAACTATCAGCTGCTTACTTTCTCATGTTCTTTGGGCTTATTAAAAGTTTATGTTCGTTTTTGAATCTAGCGTAGTCAATTGCAACATTTTATGATGAAGTTACTTTATTTTTAGTTATCGTATAACACCGCATTAAACTTACAGGAAATGAGAAAGTTTAGACTTTCTGTTAAGAAGGGACAATATATTTTCTTTTACAACTTCAACTAAGGAAACTAAACGAATAACATTTAATTATAAGTCTAATGATTTAATATTGAATGGCTTGACATGAATGAACCTTTACATTACATAGATCCTTATTAGATTTGGATATATACCGTCCAACGCGTATCGCTGCTCTACTCTGTTTTTCACAATTTCCGAGACAACTATGTCTCAATAACGAATAGATTATCATTTAATTTTGTTTGCAGACGATTTGATTTATATAGAAGAAAGTTTTGTGATGACTACAATAAACTAGTTGCCATCCTTCCTGTTTACTTGACTTCCTTCAATTTCTTCCTACTCTGTTTACTTTTTGATAGTATTGTAAAATAAAGTGTTTCCAAAGCATTTAAATGAATATTTTAAAGTTATATATTTCTTCTACAGATAAAATTGAAAATAAAGAGATTATTATCTGCCATAGACCCATTAACTTCTAACGTAAAGGTGATGGATTACAACATCTTACAAGAAAGATTTCCTTTGTTTAAGATCTCTTTTTTAAATGAAGTTAAACTTCTATGAAGATAGATCATTTTTTGAAAAAGCCAAGTATGTATTTTGTAATAGAAAAATGTCTGTCAGCGTACTCAAAAATTCATGTTGAAACTGGACTATCGGTCATCCATAAAACATTTTTCAGAAAGTACTCTATTTTTGAAAATAGCCGCATGTTTTGGTAACATTAAAAGTATTGTTTGGCGTAATATGTAACGGGTAAATTAGTTTTTAAAAATTCTAATCAGAAATGATGGACCGTTTTTATGTATTTTTAAAATATAAAAAGTTGGTTTTTATAGTTCACGTCCTTTATACGCTTCTTTTTATTCCTGTTTTTACTCTGGTGATAGTTACAAGCAAAATTCTAGATTAACAGATTGAGATTGATTGCTTTCTTGAATCTTTGATGGGAAATACCCATCAAAGATTTGTGTTCCTGATGTTCTGTTTTTAATTTTATGCGGGTAGGTTATAGCAATTTGGTCTACTTTTGTTTTTATTATTTCTCTATTTGTAATCTACTTTTTAAAAATTAACTTCTCTTCAACTTAACATTTCATTATTTTATTTTTAAAAAAAAACTTTTATTTCTATTTAATAGTTACAAATTAGTCATTAAAAAAAAAAAAAAAAAAAAAAAAAAAAAACGTTTGTCTTAGGTACCAACTTTTCACTTATTCTCAATGTTAATTATTACTAAATTGAAATAGCATTTGTAAAGTAATATAATCATGCAATAAAATTTTTTGAAATCAGGTATATTGAGAAAAGTTTGACAAAATAAACGATGACTTACGATTTGAAACAACAACAATAGCGAGTAATTTTCAAGTAAATGGTAATATAATCAACTTGCTAGGTTCAAGGTTTAGTAATTTTTCGATAATAGACCAATGAATCTATTTCATGAAATTCATTAAACATACATTATATTAATCTATTCTAAGTTCTACAGAAAGTAATTTGAATAATGGGAATGGTGTAATTGTATCGTAGCAAAGAAAAGGAAATAAAAGACACTTAGTATCATGTTAAGAAGTTATTTATGTTACGGTTGTACGAGCAATAGAAGTATTTTAAGCTGTATCAATGTTTATGATTTGTTATAGACAACAATTTATGCCATAACATTTAGCTAATGAAACAGTTTTCGATAACAAAAACAGTCATTGATATAAAAATAAAATGAAAGGAAAATACAGAATATTAAATCTTTACTAATCGTTTATATAATAATTTAGATGTCGGCGATTCTGCATTTCATTTATTTATCATTATATGCTATAATTGATTGAAAATTAATGCAATAATTAATCCTACCTGTATTGCATTTTTTTTCTATTAGGATTTACTTATATGGATACATTAATATTTATGTAATGTTATATCATAATCAATTGTTCAGAAAGTTTCTTCCGTTTAGGAAATTTGGTTCGTGCCGGAAAATCCTATCATTTAATTATTAGACATTAATTCCGATATCTAATGTCTAATAATTGCCGGTCAGAATTTTCCGGTACAAACTGGTTTTCCCAAACACAAGCAATTTTCCGAACTACCCAATATATATAGTCGGTTTTCGAACAGAGTGATATAATTTAAAAACGAACATCCCGAGAAAACACATCATACATTTATTGTTTGATTATGGTATATTGCTTTTTTATTTAAAAACATATTTATCTAGCGAAAACCGTATATAATTTAAAAACGACACTCTTTTAGAAAACAGTAACTTTAATTTGAAAAATAATATCACGTGTATCTAAAAAATGATGAATTTTGTCTCGTGTCACTTTTATCAAAAACCAACGATATGTAAACAAGTATTGTAAAAGTATCTAAATAGCAAATATCTTATCTTGTACTAATTGTACACGATAAGACATGATTGTTCAAGAAAAAATTATATTCTGCATTCATAATTTAAATATCCGCGCACACACTTTATGATACAGTTAAAAAATGCAAAAGTAAACATACGACTCTACGCTGGTCACGTGGCGACATTCGCAAACTAATGTTAAACCAATTTAGACGTTCTTTGCAAAATTTTTTAACATAAATCTATTTATAGAAGCTACAAATATGCAAATCCTAAATTCCAGCTTATTCTGCCAAATGGTTTTTTGCTTAAAAAACTCTTCGCATTGCAATTGTTTTGAAATGATAAATAATGAATTTGATACTGGGAATTTCAAATTTTAAGCCTACATAATTTCTAAACTACTTTTACAAAGTTCTAGTTTAACCCTTAATTGCATAGTGATGTAAATTTTCATCACTGTTTATTTAACTTTTAATAAATAAATCAACTTCTTCGCCACCACTATATTTATATAGAAATATTAATCCAGTAAATTTCCAGTGAACTATGTTGCTGAACAAAGTTAAAAATCTACCTTAACATTTCTGGTGTCCAAAATTTAATATATGTATAAAAAAACACAATTGTAAAAGAAAAACTCATGCAAAGAAGGGTTAACAGAATTTTTTAATAGCAGACAAATGTTACAAATTATGCGATTAAATCTGCTACGAATTCAGCGATTGAACTAATAAATAGAACTTTTCTATTCGGAGATAGTGGTGACAGATTCCTAGAAAACTCAGAGATGGAGTGTACGCCCATTGTACATTTAAATATCTTATTTATCATGCAAAATTGCAATATTTTACATTAGAAAAAAATTAAACTTTCATTTTTATTTGCGTACATTTACAACACATTGGTGACGGCTAGTTTTAGTCTTTGAAACAGGGAGACATGTTTATTGCCGTTACACTTGCATGTTACATTATTTAACACGTTCGCTGCCAAGCTAAAAATACCGGAATTTTCATTTTATTTAGAAAGTTCAAATTCATACCAGAAAATACTAATAGCAATATTTACTTTCTTTTATTACAGACATTTCGTGATTACATAAAATAAAAATTCTTCTTTTGAAATTTCCGGTGCGAATAACTAATTTTAGATTGAAGAAACGTAGATAGCACTACGAGTATACTCGTAGTTGGCAGCGAACGTGTTAACAAAAATATTTTCTCTTTTCGCGTTTATATATTAATAATTGAATGTATATAATAAAATATGAATTTTGTACATGTTTTTTGAAAAATAATGTAACACATAAAATGCAAAAGTACTGCCCATGGGCGGAGTTACACGTGTCTATAAGACGTGAATTCGCGTAAACCGTCGACAATGTGTTAATAATATTCCTAATATACAGGGTGATTATAATTAAAGTTAGACTTTCAAAATGCTTTAAAAAAAGAACCACTGGTCAGAATGACCCGATATTTCATCCAAATATACGTGAAGCAATGGGAATTTGTTTTGCGAAAGAAAAAAAAATAGTTCAAAAGTGGATCGATAGATGGTGCTGTAGTCGTCATAAAATGCTAATTAAAAGACGCGACATGCGTACCGCACATTACACCTGTCACAAAAAGGCGAAGAACATGCAGTTCCTGTTATTCTGCGTCTGCGAAGGTAGTTATGACTCTATCATTGAAGGATGGGACTCTGCTTGACAAGTTTTTTTACGAGAACGGTGACTATGCAGGAATTGCATTGAAGAAATTCCGGACATTAAAGGGTTAAGAAGCAGCTCTGGTCTGATGACTGACAAAGAGGGCCACAACAGCATATCACTTCTATTAATTAGCATGTTATGACAAGTACAGCGCCATCTATCGGCCAAATTTTGAACTTTTTTAATCTTTCGCAAAACAAATTCTCATTGCTTTACGTATACTCAGATGAAATATCAAGTCATTCTGATCAGTGGTTTTTTTTTTTCACAGCCTTTTTAAAGTGAAACTTTAATCATAATCACCCTGTATATTGATTTTAAACTTTTCCTTGAATAAAACCCCGTTATGGGCATAACATTTTCATTTTGATTACTAATTCTTTTTAAAGAATAAATATTATAAGGATAAAATGAACTATAAAAAATGTGCTGATTTGGCTTTTTTTTTTTTTCAGTTTCATACATTTTTTTAATAAAATTTCGTCGTGATAAATGACTAAGATATTTAGTCAAAAACAAACAGTTTATCAATGTAATTTTTATAAGAAATATTTTTTAAATTAGCATTCTTATATTTTTGCATATTTTAATGTTAACTATTTTGTAATAACAACCCTTGGGCGCATCCTATAATACAGGAAAAAAGAAGAAAACTTAAGACTTCTTTTAAAAATTTCAATTAAAGTTCGCATTCAATAGCTACTTTGTATGTTTTAGCAAAAAGCTAATTTGAAAAACATATTTTTGTTTATGTAACTTCGAGCAGTAGTGATAATAAACATTAATTTAAAATATTTACCGAAAAAATTCCTCTTGCATTAGAATTTTCTTTTTCATTTTAATTATTTTTAAACAAATTTCCGAAACAATGGTTCTGAAAAATTTGCTAATTGAAATGTTCGCATTTTTTAAAGCACTACACAGTTAAAACTCATTTTTGTTCTGATTAATAATATGACAGTTTATTTAAAAAGAGAGAACGAATGTAAAATATGTTCTTTTCAGAAGGAATAGTTTAAATATTTCTATTATTTTATACTCATGTGTGTGTTTTTATTAGGCGCGTTCGTAATTATATAAATACTTAGCCCCTATAGTCGTCGCCTGGTCCTTCCGTCTGTTCGTCTGTCCGTCCGTCCGCATATAACAGCGCAAAACTGCGCATGTCCACCAAACATTTCACAATAGTCATTGGTAGGGCTTTACAAATTTTAAAACATCTGGTAGCCAGCGAAAAATTTTAGCCGTCAGAAAAAATATTTACTTGCCCTTCCCCTGTCATTGATTTACAAAAAGCACAAACGTTTTTTATTAATTAATTAAAAAAAAAAGCATAGCTTAGAATTATTATTTACATAGTTTAGAATAGTACATAATTTAGAAAGGTAAGATAAAATACGTTTTTTAATGAAACTTCTCAAAATTATATATATACGATAAAAAAAAGAAAAAGAAAAACACTGTAAAAGTTGAATTAAGCATTATATTTAGGAAATGCTGGTTGTCGAATGTTTCAAATGTCCGGATAGCTCAGTGCTACAAAATATGTATCTGATACAGGCCGAAAATGAAATAGTGAACCAGGAAAACAATGTTTTGCCAATTTTCCTGTCGAAGTCAACATTTTTTAAGATTGTATACAATTTTAGATGCGACAGATTTATGATTGACATTATTTCTTGCTGTTTTATTGCAACCTCTCCGCTTCCACCACTTCTACAATCTAATCAAATGACTTGCTAGTTGGCTAGAGCGGAAATTAATGAAGTTTACTGTGCATGAGATGGATACTGCCTTTTAAACTTGGTTCTCGCATTAAAAGGACCAGAAAAGAGTAAGTTCACTGCTTGCCGTGCACGCGCAGGCGTGGGGCATAGAAAAAAAAATACCGTTTATGCTAATTTTTTAAGTGAATTTTTGTACAAAAAAAAAAAATAAATAAAAAAAAAAGACGTCGTATTAAAAGTCTTGGTCACCAGACTGGCGACCGCATTTGTTAGGAACTGGCTCACAGGTATAATTAAAAATATCAATGTTCTTTCTTTAATAGATTCCACAACTATCACTGTTCTTTAAAAATCACATTTCTTTAATATTAAACATTATTTTTTTTATATCCACCAATCATTTTAGAATAATCCTGAGTATAAAAAAAGTTATATGCCAATGTTTTCCCTTTAATTTATTCTGCAAGGAAATTATTTTTATAGAAATAATTCAAATAATAATAATAATGATTATTATTATTATTATAATAAAGCAGTTCAAAATTTCTACTATGGTTTGCGCGTACAAGGTTCGATATTTTTTTCCATGGAACAGCATTTCTAGAACCATCTCTGGCCTCTTCAAATGCCAAGTCTTAAAATCTAGAGGAAATCTGTGAAATATTGGAAGGATACATGTGAGACCAATTTGCAATGAGAATTTCTCCTAAGAGAAATTCTTTAAGTCTCTGATTTCAATATTTATTTCTTTTGCAAGTAAATGTATGTCGAAACAGTGCAGAAGTTGAATCTGGAAAAATTAGCGGTTTGGGCTAAGAATAATCACAAAAACAAACATTATAAATTATTGTTCCCGGAAAACAACGGTTCCCCAGCCCCCACGATGAACATATTATGTTATTCTGCAATTGGTTAAATTGGTAATTGGTAAAAGGAACCACTATCAGAGATTCCATTTGCCAGGATTATTCGAGTAGACATACACATTAAGTTACTGTTAATTCAAATCAGAATTTTTAATTAAAATTTCTTTTAAATATTTCTGGTCTGAATAAATAAAACATTGTACAAAAATTTCATTTAGACATTTACTATACCATAGCTGCCAACTTTTACGCTTTTTCATGACCACTAAAAATTAATAGAAATTTTTGCCTTAGATTTCGGCGATTTAATAAGGTAAAATTTATTATAAAATTTTAGTGGTGGGAAAAACCGTAAAAGTTAGCAGCTATGCTATTACTATATTTCTCTTTAATACGCTTATTTACTATTATTGTTGTTTTTAATATACTTAATATACTCGCTATTTTTAATATAAAGAGCGTAATAATTTAATGTATTAAAGTTTTCGTGTTTATCTTGTCTTACATGATTATTAGTTTAAAATAGGTGTAGATTTTAAACGCTATGCAAACTTTATTTAAAGAAACAAATTGGAAATTGTACGTTAAACGTGACATATGAGGGGCGTTCGTTTCGTACTATAACTAGTTTTACGATGTAAAAATAAATCATCGTTATTACTTCAGTGATATAAATTATATCGGATGCTATGAGTGAAATGGGGATGCCTTTTTTTTCTTGTTACGTATGCCATATTTACAAATGCGAATTTTTTTTCGACACCAGGCAGCGCTGTAAAATTCACCATGGAGATCTTGGTTTGCGAATGATTACCTCCATGGTCTAATATTCCTATGACTCACGATGAATAAATCTTTTGCTTATTTACTTTAATGGATTGAGTTATTCGGCTGTTAACCTAATTTTCACTGAAGTTATCTCAGAATCTATACATTTTTAATGTAACTTATCTCTCAAACAAACAATTTCTTTGAACGATCTTCCTAAAAATGTAACTTTTATGCAATTTTATTCGAAAAAATAATTTTGAATAAAAATGTCCGCTTGACATATGGAAAAATATGTGGTTAGCACGTATTTGTTTTCCGCAGTCACATGACTTGCGCTTTTACTATACAGATTACGTATGATAGGTTTTATTAGAATAAAGAAAACTTTTATTAATATCTTTTTAAGTTTTGATTCGATTTTCATAAAATTTGAAATGACTCGACAAAATTCTGCAACGATTATAGATAGTAAATGTCAAACCATTCGGTTGGGTAGTTATTGTGCTGTTATATACGGACAGACGGACAAACAGACGGACGGACAAGAAAGCAACTATAGGTATTTATATAATTACGAACGCACCTAAAAACGGAAATCATGTGACTGAGGAAAGCAAATACGGGCTGACCAATACGAATGCACCTAAAAAGAAAAGAAAACATTAATACTATAACTAGCATGAGCCGTCATTTTGACGGTTACCAAATGAATATATTCCGATTCGAACCAGAAATTTCTTTTTAAAATAAATTAAATATTAAATTCACAGGAATACGTTAAATGAATAAGTTATGTAGTTTTAAATAAAATTTCTGGTGTGAAATATTTAAAAAAAAAACGTGAGTAAAATTTCCGGTAGTTCTAGTGTTAAATCAACTTTTTCTCAAAATGCAAAAAACAGAAACTGGCTTTATTTTATCTACCAAGGTGCAGGCTTATAAGTGAAACTCTTAATAAACTCTACTTTTCTACTTAACACTACTGATTTTTGCTAAGAATAACCACAAACACACCTATCACTTTGACAGTGTCAGTCTGTCAGTAACTTAATAAATGCTTTTTTAATGCATATCATTAAAAAGTACACAACTGCATTAAGGGGTTACATACGTTCTCCGCGGCGAAAATTTGATATATTTTTGATTTTTTTTAGAAAAGGGGTAAAATTAATTGAAAAGCTAATGATTCGTTGCTTTTTATTGTTTCGAGTATTTGGAAAAAAAAAAAACAATTTTTGTTAAATTTGGTCACATATTACGTCGAAAATATGCAGCCGTGTTGACCTGTACCAAAATATCCGGGCTCGATGGGCAGCATCCTAACTTCCTGTAAAAACCAAAAAATTATTAAAATCTCAGTTTGTTCTTGTAAAATAAAACTGTAGCTAACCAGGAAACCACGTCATAGTGTAATAATGAAAAGAATCTAGGTAAGCAGCAATCGAAAGAAAATTATGAAACGTGTTTTTGACACATAAATCATTTGCCCTCGTCTCCTCGTTATCGAGATATAAAGTCATAAAGTTTACTAATTTATTTATTTAATTAAGGGGAAAAGGCGTGGTTTTGATTAAGAAATTTTAATAATCAGATTAATATGAAATACAAAACACATTTAGATATAGTAATATAAAAATGAAAGAAGCCCGTAAAAAATATTCTACTGACAAATATGACACTGAACCAAAAAATGATTGAAGTGTAGAAAATCGTGGAACTTAGAGAATTTCATGAACTTAAATCTAGTGCAATTATTACAATGATCAACCTCCTGCGAAAATTTAAATTGCAAGGGCGTTTCAAATGCAAGTGGCCGAGTTTGCAGTAACCCAGACTTGTAACAAGCATAGCGAATCATTTTGGAGTATTGGGGTGTACTAAACTGGAAATGGATAAATGACTGGAGTTTGATGAAGGTGTTACATTGAAAACGTTAACGTTTCCTCGTTCAATCCTATCGACTCCGCCTTCCATCCTATTAAATCAATAAATTAACAAATTTTAAGACTTTATATCGCGATAACGGGGAGACGAGGGCAAATGATTTATGCGTTTAAAAACACGTTTCATAATGCCCAGTCGATTGCTGCTTATTTAGATTTTTTTATTAATACACTAATGGCGTGGTTTCCTGGTAAGATCATCGGCTCACATTTTTCAATTTTTGAACAATAAGAAAATTGCGCTCTTTTTTAAAAAAAAAATTTTTCGTCTAAAATTTTTATTTTTAAACTTATAGGAAAAAATATGAAAAAATAAAAATTTCAAAAAATAGCTCGATGTTCCTTAGAAAATTTAATTATGCGTAGATAAGCGCAAATTTTATCCAAAATTGTTGAAAATTTTTATCATATGTTATAGTTAATAAGTTCTTAGTGTATAATTATAGTGCATAAAGTTATCATACAGCTCATGTTGAAAAGTGTAGTTTCCAGAAAATCTCATTTAAAGTTTTAGAAGAAAAATTACTGAAATAATTTCTTTTTCAACTTACGCTTAATTTATTATCCCTGCGCCTTACTGTGGACCCTTCTGTGCCTTAATCTGCTCATTTAAAATGTTTTTTGAATCCTTAGTAGAATCTTTTCGGCGAGATCGGTTTTGTCGATCCTGCGCGCTCAGATTTTTGCTCATATCTTTCTTAATAATTGAGATATCATTTTAATCTGGTTGCCAATAATTCTACACATTATAAGGATTTAATTTCTACCAATAAATAAATAAATACATAAATAAGTAAATAGATTTTTTCAAAGTTGAGAACATATATAAACCCTTAAACCCATATGCAAAATCTGGAAGGATTACAAAGTACAAACGGCAATAGATACAGCTCAAAAGAATGGAAATATGTTTTTAACACAATATATTATATTTGAAAAGAGTTTATGAGTTCGATTTGTCTGTCCGTACTCTAACTCTCGTAAATATACTCGGACTGCTATGAAAATGTTATATGTTATTTATGTTTACTATGGAATGCTCTAAATTCAAACTGAAAAGTCTAGCCTTTATAGCTCGTTACACGCAAAATAATTCCTTTACATTATCACATTACAGTCCATGGGGAAAAATCGCTTCCGATGCATTTTAATACCTTTACAATACTTGAAACATAATGAAATTGATATGCATCACTGAGGGGACTAAAACATGCTTCCTCAGGAGTATAGAATAAATAGCATTTATATTTCGTTTACAGGGACGCACAAAATAATTCCATTACATTATAATGTATGCAGTAAAAGTTTGCGATACATTTTTATGGTGTTATAATACTTAAAATGTAATGGAATTCAAAGGGATCACCGAGGTTCACTACAATATGATTTTTATATATATTAAGGAGTGTGTTGCATTTATCTTCATTTACAGAGACGCAGAAACTCATTCGGTTACAGAACGGACTATGATAGATTTCATTGCATGAAAAAATAAAATTTCTTAACAATATTTTGTTAAGATTGGAAAATGTTTCATAATCTATACCTGATGCATGGTTAAACTATGACTTATATAGGTAAAGAAAGAAAGAGCGCAAAAGATTTTGTACACTTACCAAAGATATTAGGACAAAATAGTAATAGAAAATCACTATTTAAAATTTAAATAAAACAACGCAACCTGGATTTAAACTATCAGTAGGACAGCCTCTTCCACACGACTGAGTGGCGTTTCCCTACAGCACCTGAGTATAGGAAAACCACGTGACACGGCATCTCACCCCAAGATACCCTTATAGATTCTGAGATAACTTCAGATGAAATTAGGTTAACAGGTCAATACTTATCCCAGTATCTATTAAAGTAAACAAACACAAGAGACACGTCCATCATGAATCATAGAAATATTAAACCATGGAAGTAATCATTCGCAAAGCAAGATCTCCATGGTGAATTTTGCAGCGCCATATGGTGTCGAAAGAAAATTCGCATCTGTAAACGTGGCATACGTAATAAGAGAAAAAGGAAGGCATGCTAAGCTCATTTCGCTGATAACAGACGATATAATTCATTTCACTGAACTAAAACGATTCAAAGATAACGTACAATTTCCAACTTGTTGTCAATAGGATAGACCTTGCGATGAATTTTTTATCTTCGAAGTGAATGTTGTTTCTCACGGTGATTTTAATAAGTTTTGACATTTAATTAACATCTTTACTATTTAGAACTAGGTTTGAAATTCATTGTGAATTAACGTTTTTAAAGTATTTAAACATACAACTTTTTTATGTATAAAAGAAATTAGATAATCCGGAAATTGTTCAAAACAGAAAATTTTCGGGGGAAAGAAACTCTACGATTTAAATTACACAAGGAGTCAGTCCTTATGAATTGATTTATACTTAATAATATGGTGATCTAAATATTTATTTCAGACATTCAATTGTATTTTTAAATATAAACTTAGGTTATAATAAATTATAACACCTTGTAATAATATATTTCTTTTAAATGTTAAAAGGTGTAAATTAACAACATAATAAATACACGGTAAAAAAAACTTTTATTAGGTTGTTTGACATGTTTCGGCTCACTCGGGGCCATTTTCAAAAACAAATGGGAATATTCCTTATTGCACATTTTTCCTTCCAGTCTATACTATCCATACATAATAAGAGAAACCATAGAGATACTAACACGCAAAAATACAATATGTAACGATGCAGCATCTTTTAACTTACCGAAATTGTGGCTCGAGTGACTCCATGGTTACAGATATGAAAATAAACAACCAAGTAAAAATAAAAGATAACGTGCATAATTTTTTAAAAGTACATGAAAATGAAATGATAGCCTTTTAAATAATAACTTCAAAGACCGTGCAAGTATGGAATATTCTCATTTGTTTTTGAAAATGGCTCGGAGTGAGCCAAAACATGTCAAACAACATAATAAAAGTTATTTTACTGTGTATTTACTATGTTGTTAATTTACACCTTTTAGCATTTAAAAGAAATATATAAACTTACGTTGTCTCATCAATATTATAAATAAGGTTTAATTACACAAATTCCAGAAATACATCGATACATAGTTTTGTGAATATTTACCGTAAATGAAATAATTCATTTACTTTAGCCAAGCGTGGTTAGAAAACTTATGAGCTAATATTCCACGAAAGAATTTGTTTGGTTTTATCAACTTTGTCTATAATTAGTCATAAATGTAACATGTATAAGTTTAAGAGCATATACTGCGACAAATTATCTATAATTAAGCTCATATTAAACACTTTTAGCTAGCCGTATGTAATGACATTTCTATTTATGAGCTTTTACATTCCTAAGATGCTAGTAGTAATGAACTATTACCATTAATTCCAATATAATGGATTTTCAGACAGAATTTGTTCCTTTCAGCTGCGCGGTAATGATGATTCTAGAATAGTAATTGTATCCAGTATGAATTATTTATTTAAGTTAATGAAAATGGAAAAAAACACTTAAATGAAAAGATACTAAAGAGAGTGACTTGCAGAAATATATTCGCAAAAGTTTTAGTGAATAAATATTCAGGAACAAAAAGCTTTTTAAGAAGTGATTTAGTATTATAATTATTTTTTTTTACCCTACACTTATACATTATGACTTGTAATTAACCTACCACTTTATGCTGAAATAACTTCTCACAGCCGTACTAGATGGCGGCCCGAATGCGTGCAGTGAGAGAGGGCATAAAAGGAATTTGTTTAGTTTCAGTTCCATGCAATTTTGAAAAAACACTTTTAACAAAAAGATACTGAAGAGAGTGACTTGCAGAAATATCTTCGCAAAAGTTTCAGTGAATAAATATTCAGGAACAAAATGCTTTTTAAGAAGCAATTTAGTATTGTTTTATTTATTTTTTACTCTACAATTTTGCAGAATGACCTGTAATTCACATATCACTTTATACTGAAATAACTTCTCAGAGCCTTACTAGATGGCGGCACGAATGCGTGCAGTGAGAGAGGGCATAAAAGGAATTTGTTTAGTGTCAGTTCCATGCAATTTTGAATACATCTCCCAAAGCATCATATTCAACTGAAGGTCGTATTTTTATTATTAAAAATTTGTAAATTTCAATAAATTTTTCAATAGTTAGTTTTTCGCCCGAAACTAATGAGTAACAAACAAGTGGGTTTTTTCATTGCTAAACTGAGCGTACAGCCGACAGAGTAAAAAAGGTGCTTAGCCGGGAATCGAACCCGGGCCCTCAGAATAGTGCTCCGAGGCTCTGCCTCTGAGCTACAAGAAACGATACCCCAACTCGGCATCTCTCACTCTTTTATATGTCGGACGGGCTGCAACAGCAGTACAAGATGGAAACTGCCATCCAGAGAACACACACACACACAAAAAAAAGTCATCTAAAATTTGCAACAGGATTTGTGTGCTTTTGATGACAGTTTCCATCTTGTGCTGCGATTGCAGCCCGTCCGACATATAGCAGAGTGAGAGATGCCGAGTTGGGATATCGTTTCTTGTAGCTGAGAGGTAGAGCCTCAGAGCGCTTTTCTGAGGGCCCGGGTTCGATTCCCGGAGTGGGACATTTTTCATTCTGTCAGCTTTACGCTCAGTTTAGAAATGAAAAAATCCACTTGTTTGTTACCTAAAAATTGGTATTTATGTGGTGAAAATGCAAAACTATTTCTACGGAAGTGGTCTTCAACATTCAGAAACCAGTTATCGACTATCAATATCCAAATCGTTTTCTTGATGCATTGCATTGGCCACCTTATTCACCAGATATGAATCCATGTGATTTCTATCTTTGGGATCATATGAAAGATTTGGTTTATAAGAAGAAGCCGACACACTTTATTAACCTCAAAAGTTCCATAATGTAATCATTTTGAAGCATCAAAAACGGAACTCTTGATTTTGTTACTGACAACTTTGTGACTACGTTCCGCTATTTGTATCACCTCAAAAGGTTCACACTTTGAAAACCATATCCATTAAATTCCTTTTCTACGTTCTTTTCAATAAAAAAATGTTTGTAATGCTATCTGCAACCACTCAAGTGTTCAGGTAAAAGTTGTAGGTCACCTTGTATTAAATGTCACCCTGTATATCTAGCGTAAGAAATTTGTTCAGGTTAAGGTTTGGTTAAAAAAATTTTTTACTAATTTTTATTTTAAACTAGTCGTTGGGAGCTACCGTAATATTTACCCATCATGGATATGTATAATATAGAATATGTAAATAAAACATGTGTAAGCTACTTATAAAATGCATTGCAATTCGAATAAAATCCTGGCTTGATGACGTCATAAACTTTAAATGTTCTATTACTGAATGGCGTAAAAGAAACATCCTTATAACTCGAAAATTAATAATCCTATTAACTTATTAACTAACAGTTTACTGCGTCGGATTAAGCGTCTCATTTCCAATTAAAATATATCTTTGAATTGAAATTTAAATGAAATACAGTGTCATGAAAAATCGAAGAGTGTGGAAAATAGATTACAAATATCTCGGCAACTCATTATCGGATCGGCTTCATTCTTTATGCAAAATTTATTTTTTTTTATTGTCTTTTATATTCACTTCTTAAAATAAACAATTTCCAAAATTTTTATGTACCTTATATAAGTACATACGGATGTTAGCAATTTGGCTGAGCGAGCAGTATATACAAGGGGCAATTTTGTACAATAAACATGCCGAGAATTTTACTCAAGTTTTATAAAAATATTTCACACCAGAATTTTTAGTTAAAACTACTGAACTTTTTTATTTAATTTATTTTTTTTTTGTTATATACCGGGTGAACCAAAAGTTCGTTAAAACTTTAAAAATTCATAAAAAAGGGAAGAAATTATGATAAAGAAGTGCGGTTTGCAAGAAAGGGTTCACAAGCTAGTCGGATTATTTTTAGCAGCAAAAAAAATTAGTTAAAAATGTCACAGGTAGAGGGCGCTGACGACCCGAAACACAATGAACAGGACAACAGCACGCTCTATCCATTTATTCTTGCTATAACAATTGTTCAACATCACCTCCAGACAACATTCTTCGTGTCCTTTCGCCTCACGAAATTTTCGCAACTCAACAGTTGCTGACTCTTCGTTGATATAGAACAACTTCACCAACAATGCTCGATCGGGTACTGATAACATTCTGTAAGCGAATGAGAAATCCTCGTGTATCCCGGTCTTTTATTGCAGGATTAATTTGCATAATTCTGCTGAATCTCTCGCATGTTAGCGCCATCTACAGGTGACTTTTTTAATTAAACATTTTTTTGCTGTTAAAACAAATTCGACTACCTTGTGAGCCCTTTCTTTCAAACCACACTTCTTTATCATATTTTTTCCGTTTTTATGAATTTTTAAAGTTTTAACGAACTTATGGGTCACCCGGTATTTAGAACAAAGCATCGAATTTCGGTACTCCCTCATAGATGACCGCATCCAAAATTGAATGAAAATCTATGCCTATCATGAGGATTCTTACTTTGATGTATCGTTCAATTCTTCGCACATAAACTGAGATCACATTAATCGAACAAATCATCGATTTTGCCTCAAAACGAATCAGCACCAGTTCACATAAGGATAGAACTTCATATGAAACTCCATCCTATGCTACGCAGTAGTTCGTGAGTTAGATCATCCACAAAATTTGTGTTGCATACAAACAGACAGACACACACACGCAGAGATTCCCGGACAGACATTTTCTAAAAACAATTAAATCTTTTTCAGGTCCCTCTGAAGGCAGCATATAAATCCAACGAAAACGGGAAGTCAAAAATTTTCACGAATCGAACACTTTCTTCTTGTATAGAAAGCAGAAAGTAAAAAGTCCTTCCGGCCTGTACCGGCAGGAACAGACAGCTTTCCTATATCATCGTTTTAAAATTAATAAAATAAATTAACATAAATAATTAATAAATAATTAAAATAAATGTTACGCGAAAACACCAATGCAAAGAACCCGATTACAGAAGATTCGTTAATACTGAATTTGAAAAAGAAATTTGCCAAATTAGTCACCGTTATAGTCAAGTTGGCTTTATGTATGCAGACTTATTTTTTTGTTGCCAAACTTGGCTAGATTGTGCCAAGTGTCGCCAAGATTGGCGAGAATTGGACGCGATCGGATATGAATATACAGTTTTATGCGTATGAATGTGAAAATGATTACAACAATCAAATATAATAATTTGCAAGAAATCACGTTCACTAAAACTCATACATTAATCCCTGATTTTTTGTCTTGTTTCAAAATGTCAGCCACCCTAGAGTTTCAAACTGCTATATCTCAGACATCTTTTAAGATAGAGGCAAAACAAAAAATGCTACGGTATCCTTGTATCAAGGTCTAACACGTACGCAAAAAATAAATTTGAATTTTTAATTTGTTTGTATACTTAAATAAAACGTTAATAAATCTTTTTTAAATTTTTTTAAAATCATTTATAAATCTATATTTGAACGCGGGGTAATTTTGAGATCTGGGTGTCATAATCGGAGAAAATATATCGAAAATTTCCGGAATTGCTTTCCTTCTAATGGCTGCAATAGCCAGCTTTTTATGTGCGTTCGTAATTATATAAGAACGTAGCACCTATAGTCGTCGTCTGGTCCGTCCGTCTGTTTGTCCGTCCGTCCGTCTGTCCGCATATAACAGCGCAAAAACTACTCAACCAAATGATTCGAAATTTAATATACATATAATCTTTGCAGAATTTTGTCGAGACATTTCAAGATTTATGAAAATCGAATCAAAACTTTGTAAGATATTAATAAAAATATTTATTAAGAAATTTGAATTATTTTTTTAAATCGGTGCTTTTGTTGTAGGAGCTCCCGAGTTATAATCGTCAAGCGACCGAGATACTTATTTTATTACAGAAATTAATCTGCAGACGATATAATTCATTTCACAAAATTAAAAATCATCAAGATCTGAATATTTATATAACTAGCTTATAGTACGAACGCACCTCGTTTGTCACGTTTGACGTACAATTTCCAACTTGATACTTTTTGTAATGAAAGCTACTTAAAACTACGGCAGAACGACACTATAAATAATGTTGAATCACCCAAATTCCGAAAATTTGTTGGTGCATAGTTATGTGAATATTCGTCGTAACAATTAATTGCATAGTGATGTAAATTTCCATCACTTTTTATTTAACTTTTAATAAATAATTCAACTTCTTTTCCTCCACTATATTTATATAGAAATATTAATGAAGTAAATTTCCCGTGATCTATGTTGCTGAAGAAAGTTAAAAATCTATCTTAAAATTTCTGGTGTCTAATATTTAATATATGTATAAAAAAACACAATTGTAAAAGAAAAACTCATGCAAAGATGGCTTAAATGAAATAATTCGTTCACTTTAAGGAATGTGATTAGAAACGGTATGAGCTAATATTCCAGGAAAGCATTTGCTATGTTTTATTAACTTATCCTATAACTAGTCATAAATGTAGTTTCTATCTGTTTAAGAGCACCTACTGAGACAAATTAACCATAAGTAATCTTTCATTAAACACATTTCTCTGGTCGTGTGTAATGAAAATTCGCAATAAACTATTTCCATTAATTGTAAAATAATGGCTTTTCAGACATAATTTGTTTCATTTAAGTCAGCATTAATCATACATACTGAATATTAAATGTTTCTTGCATGAAATGTTTATCTAATGAGGAGAAAAAAAGAAATAACGAAAATATGTAATGAAGAGATACTTGGAAAAACAAAAAAATCGTCGGTTTCGGTGAATAGCTATATAGTCACAATTTTTTTGCAATAAGCAGTATACAGTGCTGGAAAAAATTATAAAGCCGATAGTAAAATTTACAAAATTCAAAAAGTAATGGAATTGTTGATAACGCAAATTCTATTTTCATTTGCATTGATCAACATTGCAATAATACACATAAACTTTATTTAGAAAAACGGAAGGGGGAACATAAATTATGCTAATTTCTTACAACCAATGAAAAACAACTTCGAAAAAAGTATAAAGCCGATGGTTCTAGCCTCATTTGGCATAATGCCAGACTTAAGAAAATAGGTTGCCATGAAAGTTTAGGCGAATGTAAACGCGTTACGTGCATTCGTTTTGTATTTGGTTTGTTTAATACAATGCCAAGAGGAAAAAGTTATCCGATGGTCAACAAATTAAAATATTAACTTTAAATGAAGCTGGAATGTCTGAGAAGATAGAAATGCGGAGTAGAGGCATCCTTTGCTACTCACGACCCCTCCGAATTATCAGTAAGTATGGAAGCTTTTTTTGCATGACGGTCGGTAACTCTTCTGTGGTTTTACACAGCCACTGATGTTTTTTGCGGTTCACCTTCTGGACATGAGTAAAGCTTTCACACTGGAGAAAAAGCACAGAATTCCTGGCTCTGCATGATGATTTAGCTACTTCAGGAGGCGCATTCTCTGATCAGGCGGTACTCCCTGGTCCTCTCGGACAAGAGCTGTCCTCTTCTCATCACATACGACTTCTAACAACGGTTCTCATGAACCACATGTTGAATGGTTGCCTCGTCAACCTCCAGCTCTCTGAACGAGTACCCTCATCGACACGAATTTCAGCGTCTTGATAGTGACAGAACGCCGACAATGCCGTTTCCTGTGAAACAGTTGTTATATCACACCTTGCAGCCTTCAGCTCGCTCCTTATCTTAAAGAAGAAAGACCGGACGAGTTTCAAGAAAGCGGCAATCTCTGAATCGAAGTGTCCTGCGGCCAAGGAGACGATGACAGCATGCCTCTTCATTTCCTGAGTTAGACTAGACTCTGTCATGCTTACATGTAACAGAAAAGGATTTGTAACTGTGATGTTACAGAGTGGTATTTCACATATAATATGTGTTCTCCAATACGTGCAGTACCTTGGATATACAAATCTACAGATATTATATAGAGGGCTTCATATACAGGGATTTTTTTATAGAAGTTCCCCATACTTTAGTGTATCATAAAAATATATTTTCGTCCTGCAAGTGAATACTATAATAATTTCGTACTTTTAAAGAAAGGTTTATTTTCCATAAGGATGTTTGTATGTATATGTTTTATACATGTATAAAATATATTCATGTATATATACTGAACGTAACTATTGCTAATGTGAAGGAATGCAGTTATTAGCAATCGTTACGTTCATTATAGTGCGTTTAAACACGTTGCAGCATCTTAAAATCTCTTAGTGACGTGAAGGAATGCAGTTACTTAATTCTCTATTTTTAATATTTTACTATGAGCGCGGCTTTGCAACATTTTTATTTTTACATATATTGTACATTTTGATGTATTTTATAATATGTGTAAAGAAGAAAGTGTTGCACGATTGCACTCATATAAATAATTGAGGTACAATTAGAAGAAATTGCGTATTTTTCATCAAAAACTACGAATAACTCGAACTTTGATTTAAAAAAATACTCTTGTCCAAATCACATTTGTTCAAATATTCCAACTGGCAATTTTCCTGATTATGAAAGATGAACCAGAAAATCCCGTCTTAATTTTTAATGTATTTTAACGTATTAGAACTGCACGTACTTTAACATATTGGAGCCGCACTTAGCCGCTTAACTAAAATCTGTCAACGAAAAACACATTTTTATTTCATGCTGAACATAAAATTAATATCAATTTAAATAGTATTAGTTAAAAGATAGTTTATTTTCTGTTTTATTTTCTATTTTTTTAATTCTTCTGCGAGCAATTATGGACGCGTATTATGTTTGAACGAACTGCAGTCTTAAGTTTAAATGAAATATGTGAGTAAAATGTATAAGTAAATATTTTTTGAAACAGCATTTAAATATAAGCTAAAGAATAAAAATAAAAGAAACAGAATTTTGATTTTTCTTTTTTTTATGTAAAACAGGGTTCGTACAATTTTTTAATAGAATTTTTCTATTCAATATTTAAATAGCAGAAATCGTAGACTCCAAATTTAATTGCAGGATTCGTAATACTTTACTGCATTTATAAATAAAGCGAAACATTCTATTAAAAAATTGTGGTAAAAGAGTACGAACCCTGTAAAATTTTCTCAGCTATATAAAATTTCACAATCTTAAAAGTTTACTCAACCGATGCCAAATTTCTGTTTCTAAATAATCTCCATGAAGCAAATTTTCTTATTTTCCATTATTAGTTTATTAATCTAGCTTAGGTCAGCAAAACTTACGCTTCACTAAAAAATTTAATGGAATACCTTATTACACGAAGCGGAGATATATTTTCGTTTTAATCCGTTACAGTTTTCATAAAGATGGAAAAAATATCTCGTATGTTTTAACGAAGATTAGGCTAGGAAAAAAACTGAATTTTACTATATGTGTATTAGATTTTGTAAAAAGTAAATAAAAATTGTAATAAACAGCAAGCAAATAAAAGAAAAGCTTTTGCGTAAAACGGAGAAAAATCTTAACAGATTAACTACTTATTTGTATGCTAAAAGAAAACAGAATATAAGTTTGTCTTTCCTTTTATAAATCTTGTAAGTTACAAATGGTCTCAAAATTAAAATAATAATAAAATTAAATGACAAATTAATAAATATTTTGCATTAATGAATGGATTTTATTCAATCGTCAGTATTTTTTTTTTATTATTCTTTACTCGTGATTTTGTTAAGAGACAGTATTTATTTCCCGATATTTTAGAAGTTTTCCAATATTTGTATGAAATAATTTATAACTGCGCATGCGCGAACTATATCAAATTTTATATATTTTTTTCCATGATTTGGTAGTCAATTCTACTGAGTAACGCATATAAAAAGACCAGTCAAATATCGTGAAAACTCCGAAAGATACCGGCAATACAGTGAGATTATTGACAAATTCGGGGGGGGGGGGGGGGGTATCGCTTTGGATATTATGAGATTTAACCCCGAATTTGTCGATTAGCACGTAACTTGTAAATTGCTTTCATAATAAACTGCAATATTTATTATAATGTATTACTTGCTCATAAATAAAGAATCATACAGCAGTACTTACACGGATATAAAAAGAGTGAAAAAATATGAAAACAAAGTGAAAGAGCACTTTTCAAATAAAAAATATTTTGTAGATTATGGGATTTATGTATAATTAATAAAATAATAAAAGCATTGATAATATAATAAAATAATTATCAAAAGTATGCAAATGCGTATCAAACATGCTAACATGTTCACAAATCCAATTTTTGGAATTTATTACTCAACTGCGAATTTACGTAGGTCGCGTAATACATAAGTCGGGGGATGCCGGTAATACATTGCTTTAAAGGGGAAAAATTTATAAAGCTATAAAAAAAATGGTCTTTCTTAACGATACAAAAATTATAAAATTTTGAAAGTTCTTTTCCGTTTCTTTCTGTATAGGGCATTAGTAGCATTTAACTTATAAGCCTTTAATGACTCTTGAATAACATTTTTCCAAGTCATTCTTGGTCTGCTCCTCATTCGTCTCCCATTCGGACGCCATTCAAAAAAGATTTTTGGAAGGCACTCTTCTTTCATTCTACGAAACATGTTCATACCATCGAAGCTTATTATGTTCAAATGTATGTACAACATCTTGTTTGACCTACATGATTTCAGGTATTCTTGAATTTTTAACTTTCTCCACTCGAATATTCGATTGTTACGAATAATTATTAAAACAACATAAAAACAGCTTAAAATATAGTATTTTGCATTGTAAATTTTATTTCTCTTATAAAAATTTATCAGCTATATAAAACTTTATAACGTTTAAAGACTACTTAAGTGACGACAAATTTCTCTTCCGGAAAAATCTCCATGGAGCAGCTTTTGTGACTTTAAAAATATTCTTACTTTAAAAATGTAGCTTATGTTACCTAAAGTTATGCAACATAGAATATCTTGTTACTCCTATAAAAATACTACAGCGATATATTTTCTTTGTAATTGCTTCTAGTATTCAGAATTATGAAAAATAATTTACATGTGCATCAGCGAAGATTAATCTAGGAAAATAATTGAACTTTATGGGATAATTTATGGATTTTGTATGAAATAAAAAAAAAGGTTGAATATGAGGCAACCAAAGAAGCGAAACTATACTGATTACAAAAGAAAAAAATCTTAATAAAAGATTATAATGACTTGTTTATATGTTAGAAGTCTTTTAGTTTAAAAATCTTCTAAACTGCGATAGGCTTTCAAATCAAATATATAATTAATTAAAATAGCAAAATAATAAATAACTATATATATATTTCTGTTGCATGGCGCGAAAATAAGATTGAATTTATAACTTGCCGATTGGCAATAACCGTTGTAACATAAAATTAATTGGCTTTATTACATTCTACCAATCAGAATAATCCACCAATTTTACTACTGAAACTTGTGTCATATTTAAAAGAAAAATTTCAATGGTTTTCAGAAAATGTAAATATATTAAAATGATTGCGTTTAATTATGCATTAATCGCTGCAAAGCAGATTATTTATTGAGAAATAATATTAAGTAATAAATGTGAAATAAAATAACAGTAAATAATCTGTCGTAGTAAGTAATATACAAAGCGAAATGTTTGTGATGAAGAAAATGACGGCATTAGGAAAACAAAAGATGCATTTTCAATCTTGCTATCACGTAGTGTTGTTTCCAAGAGTTTTTCCGAAATAAATTTAAGTCCTGCGGTATAATATTATAGGCGCAATTCGTTTTAAATTAATTGTGTTTCCAAGATAATTTTTTAGGTTAATTATTTTACATTTAAAAAAAATGTAAATTTCATAATGTTAAAATGATTTTATGCCCCGTGGTAGCACCAACTAAATGCATTTGTGACTGCCTTTTTAACACGTTGACGGACAGTAGGAACAAGTGAAGTTCGAAAATTGACACTATATGTTTTAGTAATTTTTAGAATATTAGAAGTATAGTTTTACTCTTTCTGCTTAAATAAACTTAATTTTGATTAATTCAGCACCTTTACTTACGTTGCACTACTTCCTTCACAATCACATCAGGGTGATTAGTAGTCAGGGAAAAATGCAGTAAAAACAAAGTGATAAACACCAGTATATTCTTATAGAAAAATTTACGTTGATTATTCGATCAAATAATCAATTTGAATCATTCTATGAGAATATACTGGTAATTATCTTTTTTTTTTTTTTTTTTTTTTTTTTTTTTTTACTGTATTGTTCCTGACCACTAGCCACCCTGCACGTGCATACTGAAGCTGCAACTCGTATAACAGGTGGAAAAAGGAACTTCAACCTAAAAAATTGTTTCCAAAACATGACACTGGGCTTCTACTTGTACGCCGGTAAATGCACATTTGTGCTGTTATAGCCGTAGTGTCTAAAAACGACCGTATCGTTTTGGGCGGCTATAACCGTCATGCCACATTGTGAACTTCGCTTTGACGGCTATAGCCGCAAGTGTTCGTCAACGTGTTAACCCATTTATGCCTAGCGTCCCAATTTTGGGACGTTTTAGTAAAATAGGAAAAAGGGCATTTCACACCACTTTTTTTTAAATAAAAATTAGGTGTCTTGTCTCATCGAAGGTTTATTTTATCTCCATAAAATAAGTCACCAAATTTCTATTTATAAAAAAGTGGTGTGAAATGCACTTTTTCCCATTTTACTAAAGCATCGACGCTGGGCATAAATGGGTTAACCCTTACAGGACCATAAGATATCCACGACTAAATATGCCAATACAACACAATATTTTAGCTATTGTGTGTGTAAAGTAAGAGAATATCACCATGTCTCTGTCATACGCTTTAACCCTTTAACGGACATTGGTTTCCCCATGAAACCACAAAATTTTACCACAAAATTTTAATTACGAAATTCTACAATGACAGCAGAATTTTAATAGAATGTTTTCCATTTATTATGAATGTGAAGTATCGCTTTTCTTCTTATATACAAATAAATTTGTTCATAATTTCCGGTGTCAATCATTTATTTCAACATTTTTGTAGAAGGGAAAAATATTTCCCTTGAGCGTGAAAGGGTTAACAAAGTTTTCAATTGCAGTTTTTACATTAAAAAAATTGTAACTTTTATATGTTAAAATGATTTATGATAGTACTCATTCGGCTAGAGTTACTGCAAAAAGTAGCTAGCGAGCTGAACGAGCTGAGACCGCGTCGCGGTCCCAATGTAAAGTTCGTCACAATTTATGGAGGTTTACCAGCCAGGTCCAATGACCAGGGGGCTGAGCTCCCTAGTTATTTATTAATCTTGATTTTATTTAACCCTTTCTTTAGGGCCTGGACTGGCAAATATTTTTATATTCACACCACGATATATATATATATATATATATATATATATATATAGTTTTCTCTTAGAAATATTATCGCATGAGTGTGTAGTAGAGATTACTTTTAAAAGAGGTACGAATAGAATAAAAAAATTAATCGCTGATATGTACGGTATCCCAAACTTCTTATCCAAAGGTTAAATGTGAGTGTTAATTCTATTATTTTCTTTATGAGAAAACCTCTTGTTCATTATTTCTAAAATGAAAGCCTTATTTTAAAGAATTAAAACGTTTTTTATACTATATAAAATCGTTTTTAATAAGCTATTTACTTTTAACTCAAAGCTAATACTGGAAGCACTACCTTTGCACTACCATGACAGGTCCAATATGCCAGAAAGCAATGTTTGTCCACTTTTGTAATATAGACAAAAATTAAAAATCATTAAAGTATGTGTCTAATCATTTCATTTTTTTCTGTCTATTTTGTATAGATTATATTGTATTATTTATTATTATACTCATTGTAAATCAGCCGTTCATTGGTTCTTTAGTAATTTTGCATATTTACATGATTAAATCTATACATACATGAGTCCAATGGACCCGATAGGTAAATCTTGCAAATTTTTTTTCTTTTTTTTTTTTTTGGTAGTTAGAGGATTAAACTTTGACAATACATGTCTTAAGTACTGCTGATTTAGCTTCTTGAAAGGTCGAAGTCTTTTAAAATATATTGTAATTATAATCAGCATTAAACCCCTTGAATGGCGATGGGACATAATATACCCCCAAAGGTGCCAAGCTCTCACTAATCTTCCGTAATTTTCCAGGGGCTACTTTGACCCAAGTTTAGTACGTTTCGCACCAGAATTTTTTTAAGAAATGAAATTAAGGATATTTCATGTACAAATCTGACATTAAATAGATAAAGATTTATCAAATAAATTTTCTGGTTTGAAACGTTGTTAAACTGGGGCTAATTACGGAAGATTAATTTGAGCTTGGCACCTTTATATACCCCACTTAATTTTAATCCCCAAATGCCACATTAGCACCAGAATTTTGGAATAAATTTTTGCTTTAATAATGTACGCGAAAAAAAGCTTTTATTTGCAAATAAATTTGTTTGTAAATCCTGATGTCGTTAAATCATTTCAACAGAAATATTTTGCCCCTGAAAAGGTTAAATAGCGTTAAAATATAATCATAGAATTAAAAAATCCGAAAATAAAAACAACTTTAATATTCCATGCTTGGCATTTTTAACTTTTTTTTCCCCTCACGCAAAATTTACACAATAAATGACTTTGCAACTTTAAAAGTTTACTCAAGCGATGACAAATTCCTGTTCCTAAAAAATCGCTGTAACATACTGTAATTATAAATCAGCATTTAAATAGCAGTCAAATATAATCATAGCACTAAAAAATCCGAAAATAAAAATGACTTTAATATTTCATACTTGGCATTTTTAACTTTTTTTTTTCCACGCGCAAAATTTACACAATAAATGACTTTGCAGCTTTAAAAGTTTAATCAAGCGATGACAAATTTCTGTTCCTAAAAAATATCTCTAGCATGTACTGTAATTATAAATCAGCATTTAAATAACATTCAAATATAATCATAGCACTAAAAAATCCGAAAAGAAAAGCAACTTTAATATTTCATACTTGGCATTTTTAACTTTTATTTTTCCTCACGCAAAATTTACACAATGAATGACTTTCCAGCTTTAAAAGTTTACTCAAGCGATGACAAATTTATGCTCCTAAAAAATCTCTGTAACATGTATACTGTAATAATAAATCGGCATTTAAATAACATTCAAATATAATCGTAGCACTAAACAATTCGAAAATAAAAACAACTTTAATATTACACCGGGTTTGTACGATGTTACCACAATTTTTAAATAGAATTTTTCTATTTAATATTTAAATAGCAAAAATTATAGACGCCACGTTTAATTGTAGGATTTGTAATACTTTTTTGCATTTCAATAAGGCGAAAAATTGTATTAAAAAATTGTGGTAACACCGTACGAACGCTGTTGCATACTAGGCATTTTATTCTTTTTTCTTTCCCCACGCAAAATTTATACAACAATAAATGACTTTCCAGCTTTACAAGTCTACTCAAGCGATGATAAATTTATGTTCCTAAAAACTCGCTGTTGTAACATGTACTGTAATTATAAATCAGCATTTAAATAGCATTAAAATATAATCATAGCATTAAAAATTCCGAAAATATTAACAACTTTAATTTTCTATACTTGGCATTTTTAACTTTTTTTTTCTTCATCCAAAATTTACACAACAATAAATGTTTTCCAGCTTTAAAAGTCTACTCAAGCGATGACAAATTTCAGTTTCTAAAAAATCTCTATTGTAACATGTACTGTAATTATAAATCAGCATTTAAATAGCATTAAAACTTAATCACAACTTTAAAAAACTACGAAAATAAAAACAACTTTAATATTCCATACTTGGCATTTTTAACTTTTTTTTTTCCTTAGGCAAAATTTACACAACAATAAATGACTTTCCAGCTTTAAAAGTCTACTCAAGCGAAGACAAATTTTTGTTCCTAAAAAATCTCCATGAAGCAGCTTTTCTTATTTTCTATTCTTACTTAAAGAATCTAGCTTAGTCTAGCAAATGTATGTTTCACTGAAAAATTTAATGAAATATCTTATTCTCCTGCGCAACTGGCAATGGCGATATATATTCTTTATAATCAGCTCCAGTCTTCATAAAAATGAAAGTATATTTTCGTATGTTTCAGGAAAGATTAATCTAGGAAAAATAACTGAAATTTTCGTTATCGTTGTGGGATTTTGTACAAAGTAAATAAAAACTGTATTAAACAGTAACCAAATAAGAGAAAAGTTAATAGGTAAGCTAGAGAAAAATATTAATAAAAGATTAACAGCTTGTTTGCATGTTAAAATATAAAACTTTCTTTTTGTGTCAGAATACAGAACAACTGAAGTAATTTGTCGTTTTTTGTCGTAAATGCTTTGTTAATAATAGCTGTTATATCATAATTAGGAATTTTATCATTTGTGTTTCAAATATAAATTAGTAGGTTATGCTTTTGAGTTTCACAAAATTTATTTAAAATTATTTTCGAGTAATAGGAAATGCATTTAACGTAGCTTACATAAGACATCAATTAATTTCTTTTTAAAACATTTTTTTTATTTTTTTATTGATTCAAAGTGCATTTTACGAAACTTTTTCCGTCGTGACATTTTAAATTGAAGTAAAATTATAGAATCCTATACAAATTTGCATTTGAAATGATATAAAATTTATAAAATATTTTATTGCAGATAATATTGCAAATAGAGTTGTACGTTTCAAATCTATGTTTCAAGAAGTATTTAATATTTTTTAACACAAAGCAGTACTAAGGGCTTTTGTCAGTGAGATCTCAAAATCCCCTCGCTTGAAGTGTGGTGGTTAATTTTTGAACCAGATAATTTTAATCCCTATATGCAACATTGAAATAAAAATTTTCCTTTTATTAGATCTGTGAAGAAGCTTTTATACATTTCCAAATAAATTTGTTCGCAATTTCTAGTGTCGTTCAATCATTTCAATATTTTACGAAAAGAAGCACTTTGCCCCTAAAAGGGTGAGACCTATATGCGTGGCATGCATTTGTATTTTTAAAATATATCACCAAAAAAATAATATCCTTTTCCTTTTTAATTGTCAAACTATTTCTAATATATACACTTTTTTTTTAAATGTTAAAATCTTACTGATCTTCCCTAAGATTTTAACGCATAAAATTATAAATTAACGTATCTTAAGCAGGAAACGTGACAACACTTCTTTTGGATATATGTAATTCCACCCACGGCCGGTACTTTTACGTTTTATGTGTTACATAATTTCTCAAAATACATGCACAATATTCGTATTTTTACAATTAGAGTACTCTGCATATAATTGCTTTGATTCGAAACAATGCCATTATTATATACATTCATTTATAATATAAACTTGAACAGAGTTATATAAAGAAACATGCTAGAGTAACGCCCACAGGCGGAGCTTTCTGTTGAGGAGATGAATGTTACCCGCTTAACACTTTACCGACCGGCCGTCGATTAATCGACGTTTGCTCCCCAGCGCTTACCGACCGGCAATCGATTATTCGACGTTTGCTCCCCAGCGCTTACCGACCGGTCGTCGATTAATCGACTTTTGATCTTTCTGTTAGATTTGGTTAGGTAAAGATTGACAAGTAGCAAGCAGCAAGCATTCTTTATTCAGATAATCGGTACTTTTTTATAAGCTTTAGCCCTTTAGAACAGGTTTCGCTTGTAAATACTGCAACGTCCCATTACACAAAGGTGACTGTTTCGAGCGCTATCATAGTTAAAAAAAATATTAAACAACTTCTTTTTTCGACAAATTTTGTTACATGGATTGTGGTATATTTTATGTAAATAATAAACTGAAAACGATTGTAATAGATAAAATAAATATTGTTTAACACTAATATGATTAACCCCTTCACGACGAGCGTCCTTTACAGAATTTTTAACCTTTTACCACCGGTTTTTCAAAACAGAAAATTTCACCTAATTGAATCCCAGAAATGCTAAGATTTAATGAGGCAAATCTTACATTAAAAAATAACTGGTGAGAATAATCGAGGATTCTGAGCATCTTATGCGTCACGTATACGTGTCGCTCGTCCCCAAGGGGTTAAAGTAAAAGATTTTATTAAATTTCGTTACCCTAGAATAACACGAAGCGTACAATTTTACCAGAGTTTAAGAAAAGCGCACATATTCCCGCGCGTCAGTCTAGGCCGAAACCAAGCCGGTGTCTCGGACTATCTGCGGCTGACCGGGCGGTGAAAGGGCATAGTATGTTCGAACCGCTACCGGTCGGTAAAGTGTTAAGATGTGTTAAGATATATTTTTGAAACAATTTGACAACTAAAAAAAAGAGATATCCTTTCAGAAGAGTACACAGAAAAAATAAGTTAATAATACTAATTTCCTCAGGAGATACTTTAAAAATAAATGCATTCTGCCCCCACAGGTTTAACATTAGAGAGGGGAAATTGAAGTATCACTGACCAACACTCTTAAAAGAATTATTCTTTACTTTTAAAACATTTTGCAATACCCTTTCAGAAGTGTACAAAGAAAAAATAAGTTAAAAGTATTAATTTCCTGATGAGATATTTTAAAAATACGAATGCATTTCATTCCCATAAGTGTAACAATAGCGAAGTGGAATTTCAGATATCACTGACCAGAAATTCAAAATAAAATTGCTACTTTTTAGATAGTATTAATTTAATTATATTAGGTTGATGCAAAAGCTCTGTCGTATTTTAATACCGGTAAGATTTCAATATCTGATAATTTTACTTACAGTGCACTCCCGATTGTACGGGGAGGAGTCGCAAAGACAATAGAAAAACACGGATAATCCGAAAACTTCTTTTCATTTATGAAAAAATCAACATCAGTACAAAAATTTAAAAATTACTTAGATTTACATGTTGTATAACATCAAACTACGAATTTTCCTTTTAAAATTTACTGCTTAAAACAAAATCTGTAATGCTTGTTTGCTTCCGCTCTTTGTTCATCTCTTGTCGTATATCGACACATATTTTACGAAGCATAGTAATGTTACCCTAATCAAATCCTCTTTGTCCATATAATATAAAAAAATTTCCAAAGATTGTAGAGCAGCAGAATGATAAATTGTATTTCACTCATTTAACACATCTTCTACATCAGTACTATCATCACTATTAGATTTAAAAACACAGTTAGTAACGATGTCTTCATCTGTCAAATACTGGAAGCCAGGCTCACATGCATCCTTTTGAAATCAATCTGTGAAAACAAATTTTCTTCATCGAGATTTTCGAAACATTCCAATTCTTTTGCTTGCTCGAGAATACTGTTTTTATATTATATTTGAATATCTGAAGTAGATTATTCATCAAGCTGTATCTTTCTCCATGATCGTGATAACGTAGACGATTTTACCTTTGACCATGCTGCTGATATTCTATATCGTGCTTCCAATGAGGAATATTACTTCCAAAAATTTGGTAGTGTTATAACTTCATGAAGAAAATTTTTCAAAAGTTCAGATTTGTAGTGCCATTTTATTGCTGAAATTACACCTTGATTCATAGGCTGTATCGCTGTTGTAACATTTGAAGGGAAAATTTACCGGTAATCAATCCGTCATCAGATGCTAGGAAACTTTCATTTGGATGCAAGGGGCATTGTCTAAAAGCAACCCTGCTTTTAGGGGTAAGCCTTTTGCTAGTAAGTATTTCCTGACTTCAGGGACGAAATGTGCATGGAACCATCGGACACAAATCTCGTCATCCATGTTCCCTTTTGATTGAAATCAACAACCAGTAAATGTTTGGTTCTGTAATCTTAAACGAGTGGGGTTTCCGATCATTACGAGTTTCATTTTATGGTCACCTGAAGCATTTGCACAGCACATGATGGTAATACGCTCTTTCGACGATTTGTGGCCTGGAGCTCACTTTTCTTCCCGTGAAGCAAGTGTTTTTGTTGGGAGACATTTCCAATACAATCCTGTCTCATCAGCATTACAAATTTGATCGGGAATCAAATTTTCCTTTAACAATAAATTCTTGAAATTTCACACAAAACGATTTCGCAACAGTCACATCCGGACTTAGACGTTCTCTTTCAACATTTAACTGCCAAATTCCACAACGGTGCTTGAATCGAGTGAGCCAACCAGATAAAGCATCTACTTCTAATTCTAGTTCTTCATGAAAAAAAATCTCTCTTTTTCGCAACACATGGCACCCGAATATAGGTATACTCTCTGCTCTTTTTTGATTAAACCAATGTGATAGAGCAGAATCTAGATCTTTGTATGTTTACGGTTTCAGACTTTTCCGTTTCGAAAGTGCTGATACGTCATCACAATCTCTCGTGAAGGTAATGACTTTTCTTTGGTCTTTTCTATATCACGTACAGCTTGTACTCCAATTTGATAATCATTTGCTAATTTGCTAGCTGATGCTCTATTATGAAGTTTTTGAAGAATTTCTATTTTTTGTTTAACATTCCAAACTTTTCGTTTACGTTTCACATAAATATTTTTTTTTCCAGTAAAAAATTTCACGCTACTAACTGACTACAAACAAAGCGCAAAAACTAAAGGAACACGTGCGAAAGTGAGAGAGGACAGCTGAAAGGCTATTGTAAAAGCAAAATTCTGATCCCTCCCATTCCCTTCAACCCTACCCCGTCCAACAGGTTCCAGAGAATTCGATTTGACCTCTACGAACTTCACAATACTATCAGCTAAACCGGACAAGATTCGAATTCACATAAACATCGATTTTACATGCATGATAAGCGTGAAAATGTTTCTCTTTAAACTTTTTTGTGAGTCCGGAATGACCATGGATAATCCGCAAACTGGATAATCGAGAGTATACTGTATTAGTTCAAAGCAAGCAGGTATTAAAATATGACAGAACTTTTGCATCAACCTAATATATCGCTTATCCAAAAGCTTTTTCTACTTCAATATTAATTCATTAAAACTTCGCGAATATTTTTCTCTTAGATACTCTATTGATGATCCTTTTGTTATTTTTTATTAATTTATTCAGATGAATAATTCATACTAGGTACAGTTACCACTCCTTAAACATCATTATTGCGCAGCTGAAAGGAACAAATGATGTCTGAAAAGCGATTGTTTTCAAATTAATGGTAATAGTTCATTACCGCTAGTATCTTAGGAATTTTGAAGTTTATAAACGAAATTGTCATTACATACGGCCAGCTAAATGTGTTTAATAAGATTTTAATTACAGATAATTTGTCTCATTACGTGCCGTTAAACTAATACATGCTGCACTTAATTATAGACAAAGTTATTAAAACCTAACAAGTTCTTTCCTGGAATATTAGCTCATAACTTTTCAAAGTATGCTTGCAAATAAATTAATTATTTAATTTATTATAAATATTCGCATAACTATGTATCAATGTATTCCCGGAATTTGTGTGATGAAACATTATTTATAATATTGATGAGACAACATAAGTTTTCTATTTATATATACAAACTGAATGTTTGAAATAAATATATACATCATATATTAGTAAACATAAATGAATTCATAAAAAACTAACTACGTAAATTGTTTAAATTGCAGAGTCTTGTTTATTTTTGCATCAATCGTTCTTTTCGTCATTTTCGGTATTATCTCATTTTTTTTTAGACAAACAAAATTGTAGTATGTTTAAACACGGTATTAAAGTCAATCCATAATTAATTTCAAACTATGTTATACATAGTAAAGATATTAATAAAATGACAAAACGTCTTAAAATCACTGTGCGAAAAAAACAAATTATGATCACTATTAGCAAAACCTTTTCTTTGAAATAAATCGCCGTCCTTTATTTTTTTCGAAGTTTATTTTTTTAACTATTTCATGTCAAAGGCAATAAAATCAAACAATATCTTTAAAATGTCTTCATTATTCTTAAAGTTCTGAATGAAATGGTGAGATATCTTATATTTAAACTTATATTTAGCTTTAGTATTGAGTTGTTCAGAAAATTCATGTCGGTTGAGAAAATCAATTCGCACCGGAAAATTATATCATTTAATTATGAGACATTAATTCCGATAGCTAATGTCTAATAATTAACGGACAGAATTTTCCGGTAGGATTTGATTTTCACAACAAACACGAATTTCCCGAACAACAAAATACATGTATGCAGGGCCCGACTTACATTATCTATGGCCTAGGTGCAAGCATTATTCTCGCAGCCCCCTTCTACCTATAGAAATTGTTCTTGAATTATGCTGAAGTGAGTTACTAAACATCAAACGTATTGCATGTTTACATACATTTTGTACAAGCTATTCACTACCATTTGTATAAAAGGTATCACAAGAGAGATGGTCCCAACTTTAAGAGAAAATAAAAAAAAAATGATCGTTTGATTGACGATAGTATTTGTTTTCAAACTTTTCTTTTGCTTATTTCCGTATGTCACAAGACGACTAAAAGAAAAACGCCTTCAACCAACGCCCCCTAGATAAGAAAGCCGTGACACGCGTCACGAAAAGTCATACCAAACAGGAAAAACAAAGAAAAAATTCAGAACAACTTGCATGTTTCGAATTTGATGAATCGTGGAATTATTAACTATTAGTCGTAAACAGTAATTATTAATTCTATGAGCCAATGAAATCAAAACATGCAAGCTGTTCGAATTTTTTTTCTTTGTTTTGCCTGCTTGGTATGACGTTTTCGCGACGCGTGTCACGGCTTTCTTATCTATGGGACGTTGCTTCAACTGGTCATTATTAATGATTTTAACTTGCATAGTTACAAGAAAAACATCGATTATGAATTTTTCTTGAAAACAATGGACTACAAAGTTGTTATAGTAAAATTTTAATCATTAGTTTTCTGATTCTTTTTGTTTGCATGGAAGGGGGGGGGTGTCGGGAAGCTGAAAGGGTCAGAGGAGAACCCCACTCCCTTCCTAAATCTTTAAAAATGTAATGTTGGTCCCCTTTTGGTCAATTTTAACCATTTGACATTCTCTTAATGAAAATCTTGATTCCGTCCATGGGGACGCCTCATATATGCAGGGCTCCCAAATGGTCCGCCAACTGAATACCAAAATTTTTTAACAGAAAATTTCATGATACGTTTCGACAGCATTTCCGCAAACATTTACTGCCGAAGATGGTTTCTGCAAAATTTCCAAGAAAAATCTAAAAATAAAATTTTTCTAAGAAAATACCAGTATTTAAAAAGCGGACCATTTGGGAGCCGGAGCCCTGTATATGGGGGCCCGGAAGAACTGCACCGCATGCCTCTTTATTAGTCAGGCCCTGCATATAGGGTTGATTTAAAACTAATAACAACGGTGACGAGTATACGGTGGCAGCAATTGAATTTATTCTCGAAGGAGAGTAACGTGCGAAGCAAAAATTATTTATTACGCTGTCTTGTTTTAGTTCTAAATATTACCGATAGATGGCACTGCACTCCCTTAAATTATTATACTTCTCAAAATGACTTTGCAATTTTAAAACACAAACCCTTTTTTGAAGTTTCATTTCAACAGTTAATTACAATTAAATTAAAAGCTGAGTAGTCCAGTTTAAATGATTACAAAATCTATTTAATAACTCTTAATAATATTTTTTAAGTGCTTGTACAGGTTATAACATTGTCATTTTGTAATTTTGTAACAAATGAAAAATTTTTAAAAACTCAAAATTATTTGTTCTTAATAATCCAATTTAAATCTATTTTTAGTGCATATGTTTTTTATCCGCTTAACACTATAACGGCCGGAAATGTATCTCATATCCTATAAACATACTTCGCACCAGAAAAATTTTATTTTATACTACTAAATTAAATTATTTACCTAGTTAAGTTCTGGTATATAGTTAAATTGTTCAATGTAGAAATTTTTAAGTCAAATCGAAATAAATTTTCGTTTACCCCAGTCAAAAAAGACCGCTACGGATTTCTAGTATTAAAAGTAATTCATTCATGAAATGGATATATAAAGCCTTATATATTTTTTATTATTGCACTTTTGACTTCTTTTTTCTGTTAAATTTTAATAATTTTCTTTTATTACAATTGTTTTTTTTAATACATGCGATTGTGCATATTTATTTATTGTCGTTGTTCCGTTTCTCGTGTGAATGTGTTTTTTCACTCACCGACACAACTACGATAAATCGTACAGCGCTGTTGCGAATCGACATCGCTTTCACATTTTCTACAATTATGTTCCTGGATAAAATGACAGTGATTTCCTTTCGAATATTATCGGTAATAGAAGTTTGTTTTCTCCGACACCATTCGCAACATCTTCCTTAACGCAGTATATTCACCAAAAAAAATTTTGAGGCCAAATGTTCAGAACTAATAATGACTAACTAATAACACGATATCAAAAAATATAATTCTTGCATCATAACATAATGCGATTTCCAGTAATTAAATTTAATTTTATAAAGTATGCTTTCTGAATGGCATTTTAAAAATCATTCGAAAAAATTATAAGTAATTTTGTAGGCCGTTCTATACCACCCGTGTAATGCCTTCGCTGGCTATGGATATAGGTTTACATATTATTTCTTAAAATTGGAATTGTTCACAAATGCACGTTTAAACCAGGTGTCCTAAAAATGACTGATGAATTTTAAAATTCAATAACTTGCAAACGGTGACAGATATTTAAAAAATTTTTGAAGGAGAGTTATGTATGATGTAAAGAGTTTTCTTACTGTGATTCTTGATTTTAGTTCGAATTTCAAACAATAGATGGCGCTGACAGCGATTGGCGCTCAATCGAGGCCGAAACTGACTCCACTCAGCATTGATGCACAGTCCCTTGAATACTAGATCTGAGCGCTGACAAAAATGGCGGCTGTCGCAGGCGGATTTTTTTTTCAGCGTTTGTACGGTCCCGCGAACTTTAACACTAATAATATCTAAAAGTTTTCTTTGACTTATTTGATCTCAGAAAAACTAGACGAAGAAAACTGTTAGAAAGTATTGGTGTTGAAGTTCGAGAGACCGTACAAACGCTGAAAAAAAAATCTGCCTGCGACAGCCGCAATTTTTATCAGATCGCAGACCTAGCATTTGGAGGGCGGTGCATCAATGCCGAGGCTAACGAAAATGAAAGGCTACCGCGGTGCTTTACGCGTATCTTTTTTTACAGACCGCGGGAGCAGGGCTACACTACATACCGGGCTTGCTCATTCATTATGATGACGTCACAAAAGGTGGCTGACTAGGAGGAAAGACATACAGCGATTGGCACAAAACGATGGGCGCGTTGCTTTGGACCAATCGCTGGTCGCGGTCAGCCACCATTTGTGACGTTTTCAGAGTGAATGAGCAAGCCCGGTGTCTAGTGTTGCCTTGGCGGGAGTCATGTGATGCACGAATGCACCAATGGGGGGTGTACAAAAAGAGAAACACGTCACTCGAGCGGTCTGTAAAAAAAGATAAGTGGAATGCACCGCGGTAGTCTGCCTTTTTCGTTACTTTCGATCAATGCTGAGTGACGTCAGTTTCGGCCTCGTCAGAGCGCCAATCGCTGTCAGCGCCATCTATTGTTGTAAATTCGAACTACAATCAAGAATCACAGTGAAAAAACTCCTGACATCATACATAATCCTCCTGCAAGAATTTGTTTAATATCTGTCACCATTTGCAAGTTATTGAATTTTAAAATGCATCAGTCATTTTTGGGACACCCGGTAAATAAACACATTATACTTCATTTAAATCCATTATTCATTTTAAAATGTTAAAACCACACTTATATATTAATTATTAGATATTGCACACTAGTGTAACATTATAAAAAGAAAAGAAGATTTAAATGTACAGTACTTTGCATATTTATTGTTTTCTTTCTCCTTTAAAATTTTGGCGCGATATAAAACTTTAAACCTTGAAAGTCTACTCAAGCGACGATAAATTTCTGTTCCTGAAAAATCCCCATGAAGCAGATTTTATTATTTTCTATTCTAACTTTAAGAATCTAGCTTAAGTCAGCTAAACTTTCGCTTTAGTGAAAATTTAATGTAATATGTTATTACTACGACGCAACTGGCAACAACTATACATTTTCTTTTTAATCAGCTACTGTGTTCTAGTCTCCATAAAGAAGGGGAAAACATTTATGCAGGTATCAGGAACGATTAAGTTAGGAACAATAAGTTAATTTTTACGACATCGATGTTGGATCTTGCATGAAGAAAATAAAAGTTGTAATAAACAGCAACTAAAGAAAAGATAGGTTACTGTGTACACAATAGAAAAATATTAACTCATTTAACTCGCTTGAGATAATTTCCTCCCAACATATTTTTCAAGATTTGTACCACTGTTTTCGAAAAGTGATAATTGCTTTATTTAATAACAGATATTTTAGATGAAATAAAGGAAAGATTATTGAAAATAGTGATAGTAAAATATTAAAACCGTACGTATCCTGTTACATAAATTATGCATGTAACAGAGATGTCAAGTTCCAATTAATCTTCCGTGATACGTAGATTAATTACACCCAGTTTTACCAACGTTTCAAACCAGAATTATTTGTTGAATATTTATTTATAAAATATAAGATTTCTACATGAAATATATTTAATTTTATTTCTTAAAACATTTCTGGTGCGAAACGTATTAAACCTGGGTCAAATGAACTCCTTTATTACGAAAGATTAGGGAGAGCTTGGCACTTCTGTACATAGAATAATAAAAGCGATACAGTTCATTTTGTCAAATTTGTAACTGTTCACTATTAGACTATTATTTTCTACATGATCTCTAGTTACTAAATATCGTGTTGCTCCATGAACTTCCTCGTCATTTGACAGTACTGTCTGCTAATGACAAATTTTACTGTCGGGCAAAAAACAAGCAATAATTCAACAATAAATGCCAAATATATACTTAATTATTTATAAAGATGACAAGAGACTTAGTTGTCATCCACTATAGTTGTTTAACCCTCTGATTACGGGGTCGGGATATATACATTCCAGCGATGATTTTTTTTATTCAATTCACACCACTTTTTGAAATTTTCCAACATAGTTGAAAATTGTGTACATAAATTCGGTTTGCCTGGTCGTTTGTGCGTGTCTGCTACTCGCGTAAATATAGTCGAAATGCCAGTTTGGCTTTTTTTTTTTTTTTTTTTTTAAATTCAGAATTTCCAAATTCATACAGGTAATTTCGAAAGAAGAATTTTTACATTGAGAAGACAAAAATGGCTTTCATTAACCCTCTCGTCACCCTGGGCCTCATATGAGGCTCCTACTTCGAATTGCAATATTTGAAAGAAAAAAATTATTTTTGTTAATTCCAGCACCTAATAGTGATAGCATATGTCGATACATTTACTATTATGACGTTACTTATGTTTCAGCATTTAATAATAATAATATTAATAAAAGTTTTATTAATTATTAGTAAACCGTTGGCGTTTCTTTTAATTTAAACATATGTATTACTCTTTAAATTTAAATTAGGGACTCCTTTTCCGAATTAGTAATTTGTGATAAAAGATAAAAAATACTACTAAATTTTTTATGTTTGTTTAATCTGGTTGTAAGACGACATTTTCCAAACGTCTTAAAAAATTCTTCCTTAGACTATTTTCATAGGAAAAACACGCAACAAAACTACATTCGCTAGATTTCTATAAAGAACACATTTGTTAAATTACATTAAACTGTAACTTCTGTGATTTCGATAGCTACTTTTTCCCAAAATTGGAAAAAAAAATCGGTGACGAGAGGGCTATTAAAAATAAAATTTACACCTATTAATTTCAGGTGTGAATTAAAAATTCTGAATTTTAAAAAAAGTTAATCTGGCAACCTTGATTAATATACAGGGTGTCCCAAAAGTAGGTATACAGTTACTTATACAGCAATACTTTTATTACAGGTTTAATTACATATATAGTTACATATTTAATCCAGAAGGTGTTCAAAATGTCCACCTTCGGCAGTGATGCATTCCTCCCACATGTCCCCGACACTCTCACACACAGTGAGACACAAATTCCGGTTAGAACGAATTTCCTTACACGCATCATCGATGAAATTCTTCAACTGTCGTACTGTGACGGATATTCTGAAGTAAACCTTATCCTTTACTACTCCCTAGAAGAAGAAATCGACTGGAGTTAAATCCGGGGAACGTAGTGGCCACTCAATGCTCCCCCGTCGCCCATCGAATGATGCGGGGATGCCTCATCCAGTTATTCACGGACCTCCAAACAATAATGCGGTGGGGCCTCGTCCTGCTGGAAGACCAATTCCGCAGAGTCGGGCCGTGCTTGCAGTTGTGACACCACAACTTCAATCAACATGTCCAGACACTTGGGTTCATCAACGGTTCCATAGAAAAAGACAGGACCCACGACACCATCGCAAGATATGCCACTCCACACTGAGACGCCAGGCTGATTAAATTGCGTAGTCATAATGACTTGTGGGTTTTCATCGGCCCAGTACACAGAGTTATGTCTGTTGACGTGACCAGACAATTTAAAACAGGCTCCATCTGCCCACACGATTTTCTAAAGCAAGTCTGGTTGTTCAGTCAGTTGATTGTGCATTATCTCACAGAACTCTAGGCTGCGGTCTGTATCGTCCTCAAGAAGGCCATGTAACAGTCTGGGGCGGTGCGTCTTAACCCTTTCCGGCGCGAGTAAGTCTGTTTTTGAAATGATGAAATTATGGACTGACACCAGAATTTACCAAATAATTTATTATATAATAAAAACTTGTTTATTTTCCTGTACTTCATAAAAGGAAAAGTTTAATTAAATATTCTTGATGCCGATTGTCAGTTTTGGAATGAAAATAAGGTATCCTTTTTCGTGGACACCGCCCGCTAAAGGGTTAACCCCTTGAAGGGCACTGGTATATAATATATACCACTTAATTTTAATCCCAAAATGCCACAATGACACCAGCATTTTATAACCAAATTTTTAATGTATGAGGTACATGAGGAAAAGCTTTTACTTATTTAAAACAAAATTCGTTCGTGAATCCTGGTGTCAATCAATCATTTCAATATTTTAGCTACAAGAGTACTTTGCCCCGGAAGGGGTTAAGGTGCAGCTGGTGTATCAGATGTTGTAATGATGTCTTCGGGATACCCAGCTCCCGAGACGCTGGTTGCATGGACTTCTTTGGACTGTTTACGAATGTAAGGGCTACCTTCTTCTCATTTTCCTATGTCAACGTCGTGGGCAGTCGTCCAGACTTCGGTGCATTGGCGACGGAACTCGTGTAAATCGTAAGGCTTGACGGCGTGGGCAAATGAAATTCATTTTCCCAGATCCTACGCACGGTCTCTGAATTTTCATACTTCCAGTAGAATTCACCGTCGTTGCTCCTCGCTCAGATTTCCAGCCACCGTTTACCATAGACACAAAAGAAAGGGTACAATCAGTTATGTATGTAACTGTATACCTACTTTTGGGCCATTTTCTATGTTAGTGTGGTTTACAATGTCATGTTCTCGTTCGGTATTGAAATTGAGGTGAGTATACAGGGGTACTTCAAAAGAATGCTCTTATATGTATGGAAAGAAAATCATTTGCAGTGTATTCTAATGATGTTACTCTAATTCAAACCTATTGGAATTGATATATATCACTCAGGTGCACGACAAAATGCTTACTATAGAATAGGGTGTGCATAGCATTTAACGCTCATTTACAGGGACACATTATGATACTAATGCGTTATTCAAACAAAGAATGACAATTAAATGATAATATATACCAATTTCTTTATATGTCACAGTAAAAAGTTTGCGTAAATGGATATTTTCAAAAGTGAACAGAATGTGCTGTACCTGAACAATTTATTCAGATTCTCAGTACATCGCTCTCTTTTTAAAGAAATCCGTGTATAGATAGCATAATGATTATTTTCAAAAAGACAATACTGTTTTCTTTCAGAAGATTTTCAAATACTTTATTTTTTTTGTAAAATATAAAGAACTGCAGAACAGGCAGATATATGTATAGACATTCTTTTTTAGAAGCTGATAAATGTTAAATAGGATGCCCTAAGAAAATACATTTAAAAAAAATGACTGCATCTGTTCAAAACTTATGCATAAACAAACAATAATAAAACTGTTATTATTATTATGATTTTTAAATAAGCACAAAAAAACATAAATTAAAAGTCAACAGTGATAAATTTCCATACGTATGTTATGGTAATTTTTTTCTCATCTGTGAATACACAATTGTGATTGTCAGTAGTTAATTTCAAATTTTCATTCAGAAAATCAGTAATAAATACAGATTTTTTATTTTTCAGAGTTGTTGCTTAAAATTTCATTTACATTTTCACAAAATAAATCTGCACAAATTTTCCCGAGAATTATAATCAGCATTCCGGGAAATTCTATTATTATAAAAAAGAATTATTAATCATTAAAATGACTTGAGAAAATAATGCATTTCAAAAACTATGTAAAGACAATTTTCTGTCACATTGGAAACAACTGTCTTAGAACAAAATGCCCAAAAGTGTTCGTTTGAAAACGCGCGATGTAGAAATAATTTTGTATTGGATATTATAAAATGGAACCCATTTTAGAAATTCCATTTACCAGGATTAATTTAACGCTAAATTAATAACGGTGCATACTACAAATTAGTTTTATTAAATAAAGTTCCACTTAAGAATTTCTGGTACCAATAAAACATTATAAAAATAATTATCTGCTTTTCCTTTCAGAAAGTTACTTATTGTTGTTACTTTTAATATATTAACTACTACTGTTATTTTTAATATAAAAAGCGCAATAAATTGGATTTTATTAGTATAATGTCTTACATGGATGCTAGTATAAAATAAGCATAGATTTCAAATGTTTATGGAAAATTTTAAAAAGTATAGCAAATTTTGGAAGACCCCTAAGCAAAAAACGTATGTCTTCTCCGCTTTAGCAACAAAATGTTACAAGCTAGAGCACCATTTTAAGTACTATATCAATACAAGTAAGGACTTTTTTCGTCTTATTTATACATAATTCGTTAGCAGGAGGGTTAAATTATGATACATGAAATGAAATTTATTATATTAATATCTATATTAATAAATATATGAATAATGTAAATATGAATAATATAAATAATAATTATAATAAATATGAATAATGTAAATATTTAAATAATGTAATAAATATATGATTAGAAGAACATGGTAATAGATGATAATTAAAAACCAGCAATACAAACTGCAAAGCTGGTAGTTATTTAAGCACAGCTCAAAAATTGCTTGACGGATTGATTTGTAATTTTGGATTCACATGTTTGAAATTGCTGGAAATCAACTTCTGTTAAAAAAAATTCACAAGTTACATTTCCTTAAAAAATAATAATAATAATAATAATAATAATAATAATAATAATAATATGTTTTCGAAATTGATTTTTGAAAAAAAAAATGTAACAGAAATTGATTTCTAGACGCTTTAAATATGAGAATCCAAAATTACAGCTAATTCCGCCGTAGTTTTGTGTTATAATTTAAAAAAAGCTACCGTCATTGCAGCTTATTTTGCAACTATTAAATATGAATTAAGCATTAAAGGAGTTCAAAATTTCGCCATATTTTCTAAACTACTTCACCGAATTTTTTCTCATTTTGCATGCTAATATGCAAAATTTATCGAACAATCCAAGTATGATGTCAAAATTAGGTGTTTGGATTAAAAATTTCAGAATTTGATATAATTTCTATATGAAGACGGCCTCCTAAGCCTATTTCTTTAACACAAATTGAAAGATTACACAATTTGCGTCAGATATATCATGAGAGGGATCCATTTATAAAAAGGTTTTTGTATTTTTATTATTTCTTTGCAAAAAGCATTTCGGCAATCAGAATGGTTTCGTTAACAGTTATATCTCTTGAGACATTAAATATGCTATTTTTGAATATTTAAAAATAGATAAACTTAGAAAAAGCGCTATTTGCAAAGTTGGCTTTAACACGTTCACTGCCGGGTTAAAATTACCAGAATTTCATTTTATTTAAAAAGTTCGAATCCATACCAGAAAATATTAATAGCAATATTTGCTTTATTTAATTACAAACATTTCGAGATTACATAAAATAAAAATTCTTCCTTAGAAATTTCCGGTACGAATTCGTAATTTTAGATTGAAAAACCGGCAGCGAATGGCATAGGGCCATCATAGTGAATTGTTATATAAATAAATCTACACGAAAAAATATTAATAACTGTTTTTAAAATGTTTCACAAGGACAAAAAATCAAATAAATATTTAATATACTGTTTTTTTTTTTTTTTTTAAATCCACGTAAATTGGAATTGGAAATTTTATAGAATTTTGCAGATTACAGATCAATGCTTTGTTTAAAAAATAAACACTTTAATTTTTGTTACAAATTAACAGTATTTGTACAGAAATTACTGGGTCAAAAAAAATCATCTAAAAGTACTTCAATAATTCTAACTGTACTTGAAGCAAAATTATGTATATTAAAATTTTATTTTTGTTATTAACCTTTTAAGCATTGGATGAATGGTCGTTTGTTTGAACTTAGGTTAATGATAAATAAATGTTTCTGTTATTGTGTGGTTCTATGTTACATTTTTATTGCTAGTTAATACATAGTTCATACCTTTGAATTAATTTAAAAATTAATACTATTGCAAATATATGACATTGGCCGTCAATTAAATTTAGAAACCACAGCATGGTTGACCGTGACTGTTGTGATATACAGGGTGATTTTTTTTAAAAGTTGTGAAAGTAAAACCCTATAACAAAAGAACCACTGATCCAAATGACCGGAAATTTCACCAGTATGCTCCCAAAGCAATGGGAATTTATTAGGCATGGTTAAAAAAACTTAAAATCTCACCGACAGATGGCGCTGTATATGCAGTAAAGTCGGGAGAGGAGCTTGTGCAAGACATACGCACAATGGATACCCTTCACTCTGTTGTGGAACATGTGGTTTCACGTTTCCAACTCGTAGCTGAAAACATTGGACAGCACATTGAAAATCTTATGCGTTAGTTGCGCAGTTCTGTACAAATGTTTTACTCCATATTTTTATTTCGTTCTGTTTCTGCAGGTGTTTGCAGTTCCTTTTCCCAATTACTGGATTCTGTATGTTTTTGATATGCGTAATAAAGTTATCTTTTTCTCAAAGTACCCTCCATTGTTTTCCTCCCACTGACGGTATTCTTTGTTTCTGTTAACTTACAGCGCCATCTGTGGGAGCGATTTTAAGATTTTTTTAATGATGCCTAAAAAATCCCCATTGCTTTGGGAGCATATTGATGAAATTTCAGGTCATTTGGATCAGTGGTTCTTTTGTTAAAGGGTTTTACTTTCACAACTTAAAAAAAATCACCCTGTATATAGCATAATATCTTTTAACACTTCGTTGACACGGGTTCTCAACTCGTCATACTACTGTTCGGTGGCCTGCGTTCTGAGATCCGACAATGTGCTTCTAAATCAACGTTTCTAGGTAAGCTGGAACTCTAAATCATGTTTATTCTCTTCCGTTAATCTTTCCTGATCATTTTGACACCTATTTGATCAAAAACAGTTGGCCAGCCACGAGTATACTCGTGTTTTAAAACCAATGTCTTTTACTAAAGGCGTGTCCTAAATACTTAGTTCCCCCTATAAAATTTGAACGGCATAAAATCTTTATTTATACGATACTTTTGGGAATACATTGTTACACTGTAAGAAATTTTACATGAAATTCACATATTGTAATATGTGACTGATGTTTGAAAAAGTGAGTTTGAAAAAGTTAACTAGACAAAGAGTATTCCAAAAACTTTTAAAAGATTTATATTGACTTACTTTATATTGACTCAAAACAAATATTTCATATTAAATTGCTGGTCAACAATGTGTTAACATTTGGCCGTTATATTGCTAATGCATATATATACCTTACATAAACTAATGCATTTTCAAACAAAGAATGACCCTTAAATGATAATACATAAAAATGTCTTTATATACCACTATAGAATATTTTTGTATAATGAGATAGCTATTTTTAATAGTGAAAAGAATATGCTTTACCTCAATAACATATCCAATTTCTCAGTACATGTCGAAATTTTTTAAAAAAAGCTATGTGTAGTATAATGATTACCTTCAAAAAGGAAATACTGCTTCCTTTTACAAGATTTATTAAAACATTTTCATTTTTTAATTTTTTACGGAATATAAAGCATTCAGGTACAGACATATCGACAACATGTTCAGATCCTGATAAGTGTTAAATAGGACCCCCTGAAAAACTGTATTTCTGGCAAACAAAAAAAAAACTGTAGATATTCAAGAGCAATACGTAAGCAAACAACAAAATTGTAATTAAATTACTTTTTTAAATAAGCACATAAAAAAAAAATTAAAAGTCAATACTAGTGATAAATTTCCTCAAGTATGTTATAATAATTTTTTCTGACCACCTGTGAATACACAATTATTATTGGCAGTAGTTAATGTAAAGTTTTCATTCAGTATATCAGTATTAAACATATTTTTAGGCAGATTTCGTAAGAAATACTACCTATTACATTCTCCCCTAAATTGTAAGCTTTGAAAATTTTTTACAGATCTACGTCGATCATGACTCCCAGAACCCATAACCACCCCCAGTTCAAAACTTTATCTATCTATCTATCTATCTATCTATGTCACTTGTTTATGGACACGATAACTCCCATAATTCTGCACAAATCTCTTCCAAACTGATACATAAAAATCAAGGGGCATAAAATCTCGGCCAAGTTCGTTAATGGGCAAAATCGTACCAAGGGGGGGGGGGGGATTGAGGGGGCGTTTTGTGAAAGCAGAAAAAACCCATAACTTCTTAATTGTGATACTATCGAATCCGTTTAAAGTTATTATTACTTCTAGGAAAAGAGCCGAAAATTTATGTATGACAGATTTTTGATATCATTAAAAATGGCCCCAAGGGGGGAAGGGGGGGGGGATTAGAAGAAAAAAATCATAGCTTCGTCAATTCACAAGATATCAAATCCGCTTAAATTTATTATAAATCCTCTTAATAGTATCTAAAACTTTTATATAGACAAGTTTTTTTTATAGCACCAACCCTTATAGCAGAAAAAATTAAAAACAAAAAAATCCCTGCCGGCTCCGCCTGCAAACAAGTTACATTTCGAATTGGGCGGTCTCAACTGCGGCAAAAAGGTCGTTTCTTCCGCAATTCCCAACAAACAGGCTCCCCACGGTCTGCGTCTTCGAAATCTACCTGTGCCTGTAGGCTGAGCCGTCAGGGATTGTTTTGTTTGTTTATTTTCTGCATTATTGCTCAAAAATTCATTTTGATTTACACATAATAAATTTGCGTATGTTTTCATCAGAATTATCACCAGCATTCAAGGAAATTCCATTCATATAATATAGAATTATCAATCATAAAAATTAATTAAGAAAATAATACATTTCAAAAACTTTATAAACACAATTTTTTGCCAGGTTGGAGTCCACTGTCTTACAAGGGAACCACTTTTGGTGCAGCTCGCATCTAGCATCGAGACCAGGTACATTTGTAGCCCAATACATAAAAATTGCTAAACCGATAAAGTTTCCCTGTTAAAATCATATGTATTTTTATACTTTTAATTTTTTATTAATGGATTTTTAATTGTTAATTTTACGCCAAAAGCGAGTTAAACAGTCAAATTTAGTACTACGAATCCGAACTTCTACTCACACACAGCAGACGAGTATGACATTTGTCCAGGGTTGGCGAGAAAAATTCTAGAAAGGCAAGAAAAATTCGCACCTAGCATCGAGACCTGGTGCATTTTGTAGCCTTATACATAAAAATTACAGAACCGATAAAATTTCTCTGTTAAAATCCTATTTTATATATTTTTTTATACTTTTAATTTTTTATTAATGGATTTTTAATTGTTAATTTTACGCCAAAAACGAGTTAAGTAGCCAAATAGGTTACTACGAATCTGAACTACTGCTCACACACAGCAGACGAGTATGACATTTGTCCAGGGTTGGCGAGAAAAATTCTAGAAAGGCAAGAAAAATTCGCACCAAGCATCGAGACCTGGTGCATTTTGTAGCCCTATACATAAAAATTACAGAACCGATAAAATTACTCTGTTAAAATCATATTATATATATATATATATATATATATATATTATACTTTTAATTTTTAGGTGCGTTTGTAATTGTATAAATACGTAGCACCTATTTTCGTCGTCTGGTCCGTCCGTCTGTCTGTTTGTCTGTCCGTCCGTATATAACTACGCAAAAACTACCCAACCGAATGGTTTGAAATTTAAGATATATTATCTTTACAGAATTTTGTCGAGACATTTCAAATTTTATGAAAATCGAATCAAAACTTTAGAAGAAATCAATAAAAATATTTATTAAGAAATTTGAATTAAAAAGAAAATCGGTGCTTTCTTGTTATAGGAGCTTCCGAGGTTTAATCGTCAAGCCACCGAGATACTTATTTTATGACAGAAATGAATCTGCAGACGATATAATTCATTTCACAGAATTAAAAATCATCAAGATCTGAATATTTATATAACTAGCTATAGTACGAACGTACCTCATTTGTCACGTTCGACAAAACGATTTCCAACTTATTTGTTATTGGATTTTTAATTGTTAATTTTACGCCAAAAGCGACTTAAGTAGCCAAATAGGGTGCTACGAATCCAAACTACTTCTCACACACAGCAGACCACTATAACATTTGTCCAGGGTTGGCGACAAACATTCTACAGTAACAAATAAAGCCAATTTCGCGCCGCCAAAAATGAAATTATAATGTTGTACTTTTTCTAAATCAAATTTTTAGGCTCTTGAAGGAATTTTTGAACTTTTTTTTCAATATTTTATACTTATTATTGAAAAAATTTGTATTTTTAACTGCTTTTAAAGAAAAAAAAAATCTACGTTACTATCAGATAAGTGGTCTTTAAAATTGATTAAATTTTCAGAAAGTTATGCTGCCGTAAAATCAAAAAATATGATTTTAACAGGCGACTTGCACTAAAAGTGGTTCCCTTGTTAGAACAAGATTCCAAAGACCGTTTTATTTGTATATGCAGAACGGAAAAGTCAGTCTGTAATTGTTATTATTAAATGGAACCCATTATAGACATTCCACTAGCTAGAGCAGATGATAACAAAATTCTAGTGACAATAGGTTTTGCAAATAAATTTTATTAAATAAAGTTTCCCTTAAGAATTTCTGGTGCCAATAAAACATTATAAAAATAATTCTTCTTTCTTTTTAATTCAGAAAGTTACTTATTGTTGCTTTAAATATATTTGCTACTATTGTTACTTTTAATATAAAGTGCGCAATAAATGAGATTTTATTTATATATCTTACATGGATGCTAGTATAAAATAAGCATAGGTTTCAGATGTTTATGGAAACAATTTTGAAAAATTATAGCAAATTTTGGAAGACTTTTAAGCCAAAAATATATGTCTTGTTCGCTTTAGCAATAAAAAATGTTTCAATCTATAAACTTCACAATACTTCAACAAATATTCAATACTTCATACTAGATTTTCAATACTTCAACAAAATGTTCCATGGCAATTAATCTTCTCGTTCACCTAGACCTCCCATGGGACTCCTAATTTAAGTCATAAACATGTTTTTTTTTAAAGCTTTTTCCAACTAAATTCTACATTGAATGAGATCTGTTTCAGATTTCATGTGTGGCTTCAAATTTGTATTAATTTCTGACTACTAATGGCAGGATTAGACCGAAAGGTTGGTGGACTAAAGATTTGTTGCAAAAGCAAATACAGAAAAAAAAAATCCGTTGTATATTCCAATATCTCAAATGACAGATCAGATGTTACAGCCACAGTGCTGTATGGGCGAATTATATCGGCCAATCTGCCATAGTAGAGCAATTACAACTTAATCCAAATAAGGTTCTGCACTCGACTGCCGACATCTTTTGGCTAGGTTGGAAAAGTTGCATCACGAAGTAATAAGTATTTCGTAGCATTCTACACAATCTAGAACCAACATTTTAAGTATATATCAATACAAATATTGTTTTTTACCCTCTTATTTATATTCATAATTCGTTAGCGAGAGGTTTAAATTATGATACAAGCAAAAAAAAAAATTATTTATACTAATAAATACATTTATTGATTAGAAGAACATGACAATAGAAGATAATTTAATAGCCAGCAAAGCAAATGCAGTGCTGGTAGTTATTTAACCCCTTGGATGGCAAGCACGTGGTCTAAAAATGCTACATTTTGCGATGTTTTGACACCAGTAAATTTAAATAATGAAATTTTAACTTCCCAATCTGCAAACAGCAATAATAAAAATTTTTATTTAATAATACTGGTGGCAAAGTTATACCGGGTGATTATAATTAAAGTTACGATTTCAAAAATCGATAATTTTAAAACTACTGGTCAGAATGACTTGATATTTTAGCAGAACAATCGTGAGGCAATGGAATTTTTTTTGGCGAAGGAAAAAAATAGTTATAAAATGTGCCGATAGATGGCGCTGTCAGGGTAATGTCAGGGGAAAGACCAAAAATTTATTCTTTAAACACAGGAATTTTGTTAGCCTTAAGGAAAAAAAACAGAGTTCTGGGATTTACTAAAAATGTATTAGCGAAAAGACAAGAATACGTGTTTACAGCGACAACAGCAATAATGACAAAAAAAAAAGCTTTATGGAACAAATACTTTATGATGATGATTAAAGTATAATTTGTTCGATATGCCCTCCGCCTTGTTTCGCTACTAATCGGAAGCGCAAAACGGCATGCTCCACAACAGATCGGAGGGTATCTGTACTGATGCAATGGGTGTGGTGTGTGATTCTTGCCTTCAAGTTTTCTAGATTCTCAATTCGCCCGCTGTAAACAACATTCTTCAGGTACCCATAGTTGCCACGTATTAGTAATTTGCATATCTCCAGTCATTTTGAACCCTGACAGCGCCGTTTATCGGCACATTTTGAAACTATTTTTTTCCTTCGCCAAACAAAATTCCATTGCCTCACGATTGTTTTGCTAAAATATCAAGTCATTCTGACCAGTAGTTTTAAAATTATCGATTTTTGAAATCGTAACTTTAATTATAATCACCCGGTATATTAAAAAGTGGTATACATTATATACCGGTGCCCCTCAAGGGGTTATCCCTTAATTGCATAGTGATGTAAATTTCCATCACTTTTCATTTAACAATTATAAAATAAATCAACTTCTGCGCCACCACTATATTTATATAGAAATATTAATGGAGTAAATTTCCCGTAAACTATATTGCTGAACAAAGTTAAAATCTATCTTAAAATTGCTGTTGTCTAATATTTAATATATGCACAGTTCCCAACCTCCCGATGTTTTTCATACCAGTATTTTTATGAAAAAATATTTGTTTTATCAAATCGTGCAATTTCTGCTATTTAATAATGCGAAATTTTTTGTATGATTTTACTGGTATGCAAAAATCGGGAGGTTGGAAACTATGTATATGTATAAAAAAAAATTGTAAAAGAAAACTCATGGAAAGAAAGGTTAAGGTGGTTCTCAAATGACTTGCTCAACAACTTGACTTTCTGATACAATTTCTGACTCCTTTTTAAACGCAACGCCATATAATTGGCAGGCCTGACTATAGAAGTGATTTGGAATCGAAATGAGTTTTCTCTTTTTTGATAAATAGATCACTTATCAATTATCGAGTTATAAGCGATTCTGTAAACGTGACAACACGTTTTTCACGCTTCTCGGACTGCCGCGTCGAGAATTCGGTTCAAAACGCCGCGCCGTCTTTGACAGACTTTTCTGAAGGATCGTCTGCCTTTAACAAAAAATGGAAAACGTGTTTCGACTACATAGTTTCGAAATAAAAACACCTGCCAATTTCATGCGTTTCCGAACAAATATGAATTAAAACATGTGTCATAAAATAGCCTGTTTGGATTTGAGAACAGCTTTACGCACAACACAAAAACTATACCTGGCGTAAAGAGATGTTATTTTTGGATTCACATGCTTAAAGTTTCCAACAATTGATTTATGTTACAAAATTCATAGGATAAAATGGTTATTTTTCTCGAAAGTTAAATTGAAAAAACATATTTTCTAAAAGAACTAGCCGTTGGGGGCCAACATAATACTTACCCATCATGGATATGCATAATATAAAATATGAAAATAAAACATGTGTAAACTATTTATAAAATGCATTGCAATTCGAATAAAATCGTGGCTTGATGTCGTCATGAATTTTAAATGCTCTATTACTGAATTGCGTAAAAGAAACATTCTTACAACTCTAAAAATGATAGTCCTATTAACAAACGGTGTACTGCGTCGGGTAAGGAGTCTTTTTACTAATTAAAATATATCTTTGAATTGAAATTTGAATGAAATACAGGGTCATGAAATAACGAAGAGTGTGGAAAATGTGATTAAAAAATCTCGGCAACTGATTATCCGATCGACTTCATTCTTAATGCAAAATTTATGTTTTTTATTGTATTTTATGTCCACTCCTTAAAAAAACAATTTCGAAAATTTTTATATACCTTTTATAAGAACAAATATTTCAAGAGTCCGAAAAAAATAGTTCCGGATAATCGAGGTTACTGAAATTGAATAAGCTTCTTCCCATTATTACAGACTAAGGACATGCCAAATTTCAAGTCTCTATCTCAATTTGTTTGAAAGATAAAGCATTTACAGACACACACACAGACACACAGACGAACGGACGTCAATTTTTTTTTATAAAAATTTGTTTTTCGAAATCTCCTCTCCAGTACCTGAAACATGTAAATTCATCAAAAACTATTTTTCGATTTTCAAAACGATTACAAGACCTATACTACGTATGATGGGTAATGATAAGCTACGGCTGCCGAAGGCAGTCGTACTTCGCCGCCGATTCCAAGCTCTAGTAGAGCCCATACGAGACACGACCAAGAAGGACCGGTTTACCCGGGACCCCCAAGGTGGTGCTCTTCGGCCAGGGGGAGAAGCGGGGGCGTGAGCCTACCTGCACTTCGTCACCCTTTCCCAAATGAGTTGACGACAAAGGTCGAAGCGACATTAGTGAAGCCTTATCAAGAGGCCCACTTATTTCACACTTGGGCGGAGAGCGAGAGTGAACCACAGCCTCGTAGCCGGGATCCCATAAGGGAGCCGGGTCCTTAGCCTAGTGTGGAACACTCACACTTCCCATTACTGTACCGCACCTTCCGAATATCAAATCCTAGGGAGGGAGGAAGCGACTAGTTCATTTGATGCGGCTACGTATGATGGGTAAGACAGAGGTCACGGCTGCCGAAGGCAGTCGCGCATCATCCGCCGATTCCAGGCTCTAGGAGAGCCCAAATTGTAACCTACTAGCCGATCCCGCGCAGAGTATCTGCACTCTAGTGTCTACTCTTTTAAATACTATATGCATATTAGAATTCACAAATTTCAGCATTATATGTATAAATATCATCCATAAAAACTTCTCCACTTAGGACTGGGAACTTTGAAATAAAAAATATATACATTGGAAATATCTACACCATTCACAATTAGGATAATATTTTTATCTTTTTTTTTTGCATCGAAAACGGTTTGATTTTAATTCAATTGACAATTTGTTTATCACTGTTAGTATGGCTCGTCCTTTAAGCTTTTGAGGTGTCACCGTTAAAAAATCAATGTTACTGAAAAGTTGTTGCACTGGATCTTGTATATCTGGATAGCAAATTGGGGGCAACTTAATAGTTTCCCCACTTTGACATTCGCCTACCTGTAACAGCCAACTTGCTAACTCTCTTTCTGTTTGAAGGGCACCCATATTTTCTGTAATTTGCATAATGTAAAATCTTCTCTTCTTTATGTAACTTGAAACTGTTTGTGATCTTGAACCTCTAAAATTGACAGGTAGGACTGACTTAACGGAAAATCTCCACCCAATAAGATTATTTTATTCATTTATTATAATTATTTATTTGTTATTACTCAATCTATATTATAAATAACAAATATGTGCATTTGTAACATTGACGCCATAATGATACGGACAACAATGAGGTTAAAATGAATAAGGTATAAAATGGAGTTAATGTTTTAATTAATAACAAAATGGCGTGTTTCTTGGTTTGATTTCGCACTTTATTTTCTTTCGTTTTTAGAAAGTGGCTAGTTTTTTAAAATAAATAAGGAAAAATTACCGGCCGATTTTTACAAAAATTGTATTTTCGGATGCAAAAATTTTTTCTACATATGTGTGGTGACTTTTAAATCGATACCTCAAATATTTTTCTTGATATTTGCAAATTAGTGAAAACAAACCTCTCGTTGCCATCGGCAAATGATAAATAATCGCGATTTCTGTGCCACGCACGATAGCGTAATATATATATAGATATTTTTGTTAACAGGAATTGACTTCTAGGCTCTTTAAATACGCGTATCCAAATATGGCGCTCATTCCGCCATAGTTTTTGCATTACAATTAAAAAACTAGAGTCATTACAGCGTGTTTTGCAAATATTAAAAGTGAGCATTATAAGAGTTCAAGAATCATAATTCCTGAACCACTTCACCGAATGACTTCCCGTTTGGTCTCCTAAGGTAAAATTTACTGAAGTCAAAAACTAGTCGTTGGGGGCCAGCGTAATACTTACCCATTATGAATATGCATAATATAAAATATGAAAATAAAACATGTATTTTAAAAACACAAATTGCACAAATTGTGCTTATTAGTTGCTAAAATCAGTGTAAAAATTGTTTTAAACTCATAAAAGAGCTAAAATCCTACATGTTTCGGCTTCAAACTTAAAGCCATCATCGGGGAAGAGGAACAACACAAACGACTACTGATCTTTTAATTTTCGACACGAGAAGATTGAAATCAACAATATGGAACAATTTAAATAAAATAAACGGGCACTCTCTGTTGCCAAAGAGCGAAAAACAAAACAATGAATTAACAAGGGGTTAAAAATGTATCCCATAAACCAGGTATGCTGAAAGAAAAGTTATCATTACAAATACAATCTTTTCTAATTTTAATTTCCAATGATTTCCAATGATAAATTTTTCCATATTGTTGATTTCAATCTTCTCGTGTCGAAAATTAAAAGATCAGTAGTCGTTTGTGTTGTTCCTCTTCCCCGATGATGGCTTTAAGTTTGAAGCCGAAACATGTAGGATTTTAGCTCTTTTATGAGTTTAAAACAATTTTTACACTCATTTTAGCAACTAATAAGCACAATTTGTGCAATTTGTGTTTTTAAAATACTAGTTAACAGTGTAGTGTCCAAATGGATTCAATTATAAAACATGTGTTAACTATTTATTGCAATTCGCATTACAATTTGAATAAAATCTTGGCTTGATGACGTCATAAACTTTAAATGCTCTATTACTGAACTGCGTAAAAGAAACATCCTTATAACTCCAAAAATGATAATCCTATTAACTAACAGTTTACTGCGTCGGATTAAGCGTCTCATTTCCAATTAATTCCGACATTTCCGACTAAGCCGAAAGGACTTATTTTTGTGTTTATTATTGAAATTTGACATTCTTATAAAATGTTAGCGATAGAAACTCATATTATTAAGCGTCTCATTTCGGCGTATTCATTAAGCGGATTAAACGTCTCATTTCCAATTAATTCCGACATTTCCGACTAAGCCGAAAGGACTTATTTTTGTGTTTATTATTGAAATTTGACATTCTTATAAAATGTTAGCGATAGAAACTCATATTTCATCTAGAATTTGGTATTTGGAGAAGAAAGGTGCCATATCTTTCTAAGAAACTATTTCTTAAATATTAATGCATGGTTTCATTAAACAAGATGCCTTTTTCTGTAAAATTTCTCTTGATTTAAGGTGAAGGATGAATTTTCATTATCCTTCTTCGTAAATCCGTCTTTGACCGCAAGTCAGATGCAGTCAGTGCCTGCCACTGACATCACAGGAACCTAGGAAACAGAAAAAATATGTTGAGAAAGTTGATTATCATTTTTTGCATTGATAAATAAAATGTTGTCTTGAGAATCAAAAACAAGCGCATATTTCTCTACATTACCTTTCAGTCGCCAGCCACAAATTTATGGTTGCCAGTGGCGACCTGCCGACAGAAGATTGCGCGCCGTGGTCTAAGTATTAAAAGTCAAATGTTTTCCATCTAAACGATCTTCAACTTCCAATGACTGTTTCAGACTATACAACAATGATCATTTCCTAATATAACTATCTTATTTTCTAAATTATTAATTAGCTATCACACAAATATAATTAATACGTCTGTACACACTTCACAATGATCAAATGCTTTTACAGTTATGTACTTTTCTACTATACATATTTTACGAATATAAAGTTGTTAAAAACAATAATAAAAATACATATTTTCACACTTAATAATTGAATTTGTGCGTGATATTAATTACCATTTTATTTTTCGCATCTATCTTTGCGATAAATTAAATAAGATTTTGTACACTGGCTAATTTTTGCAATACAAAATACAATGAAATTTGTGTCAAGATCGTGATTTTTACTTTTATCCTTTATAAATATGTCGGAAAACATTATAAAGTACTAAGAAATAAGTTACAATATTAAGTAAAATATCTTACTTCTCTAATTATATTTTATTGGCGAATATTACCAATATGCGAATATTTATTTAAACTCAAAATATCTTTAAGTCATTGCATTTAAATGTTACGATACGAAAGACAGAACAAATTCATCCATAAAATCCCAAATGGAGTAATCCCTACAGGCCAAGATTTATAAGCTTTTAATTTAAGTACAAATAAATGTCATATATTCAAAAACTGGAGTTGTCATACATCCTAAGCTTTTGCACTTGCGCATATTCGACTTCATTAACATCTGATTTTGCTTTTGATTCATTGTGAAAATATTGCATTGAATCATGTTAAATATTTTTTTTAAATGATTGACTCTCGTTTTTTTACAGTTCCATCCATAAAAACATTTACCGTAATTTCCGGCGTATAATCCGCAGCTCAAAGAGTCGTTTTTCGACCCAGAAATATTCTTTTGTAAAATGTAACTTAAAAGATCGCTGTAAATATTTAACTACAATTATTGAATAAAATTTCTGGGTCGAAAAACGACTCTTTGAGCTGCGGATTATACGCCGGAAATTACGGTAATCACTGAAAATTTACAAGAAGTACTGTAGGGTATTTGAGAATATGATGTCGACTTGAATATTAAAGGGTTGTTTTTAAAATTATCCTTGCAGCTTCTGCAAGCACTGTGTTAATCCAATTATTTTGGAAAGAATAGAGAATGTAATTCCCTTGTGTTTACATGAGCAAAATAAAGTTTTATTTATGTTTAAAGCGACTGATTTCCTTTTTAGGTGCGTTCGTAATTATATAAATACGTAGCACCTATTGTCGTCACTTGGTCCGTCCGTCTGTCCGTCTGTCCGTCCGTCCGTCCGTACGTCCGTCCGTCTGTCTGTCCGTCTGTCTGTCCGTCCGCATATAACAACGCAAAAACTACCCAACCGAATGGTTTGCAATTTAAAATATATTATCTTTGCAGAATTTTGTCGAGATATTTCAAATTTTATTAAAATCGAATCAAAACTTTAGGAGATATTAATAAAAATATTTATTAAGAAATTTGAAAAAAAATTTTAAATCGGTGCTTTTTTGTTATAGGAGCTTCCGAAGTTTAATCGTCAAGCGACCGAGATACTTATTTTATTACAGAAAATAATCTGCAGACGATATAATTCATTTCACAGAATTAAAAATCAGAAAAGATCTAAATATTTATGTAACTAGCTATAGCACCTCATTTGTCACGTTTGACGTACAATTTCCAACTTGTTTCTTTTATTCGCCGCAAGAGTGTACAAGGTGGGTATAATATAAGTATCTATATTTGGAGCTGTCTGTAGCTCGAAGGTATAACCCGAATGAAACCAAAATCGGTACACTTACTATTCAAAAAGGGGAAGAAAAATGGAACAATAAAAAAATAATTGCAGTAATCACCGGCAGATGGCGCTACTGAGCGTGAAATATAATGTGAAATACAAGAACAAAGAATTAAGCCTTCTAACAGGATGGCACACTTAATTTATTGGAAAATGTCACAGTGAGTGTGGTTAAGTTTTCACATAGTCGTGCCAATCATGTTCAAGTTCCACATGGCCATTGTGTTGGAGGACATAATCCAGGCGGTGCGCGTCGTGCTCAACTACGGATTGTAACGCATCAGGAGTGATGTTTCGCATTTGTAGTGATATGCGGTAAAGTCATTCGGGTGTGCGACACCTCCATGGCACATAATATTACACATTTCATTTCCCACTCAAAAGCGCCATCTGTCGGCGATTATTGCAATTATTTTATTTTATTATTCCATTCTTCTTCCCCCTTCTCGAATAGCAAGTGTATTGATTTCGGTTTCATTCCAGTTATTTCTTCAAGCTACATACAGATCCAAATAGAGATACTTATATTATAACCACCCGGTACTTTCATTTAATGATAAAAGCGCCTTAATTGTGGGAACCACCCCCCCCCCCCCTTCATTTCGGCGATTGTTCTGTTGCGTATGTTACAAATTAGAACCTCTCTCATATGAATTACCCCAAAGTTGCATTCAATCAAAGAAATAAATAAATCTTCAAACAAATTATAGAAGAAATATTTTACGTCATCAAGGCAACAATCCTCCCACGAACTTGAATGAATCGAAAGTAATTAAAATGATTTAATAGCCTTCTTTTTACTTACCCATCATACGTAGTATAGGGTAAGTCTTGCAATCGTTTTAAAAGGCGAAAAAAAAATTTGACGGATTTACACGTTTCAGACACTGGAGATTTCAAAAAACCTATTTTTAGAAGAAAAAAATTTGCCGTCCGTCTAACTGTCTGTGTGTCTGTGTGTCTGTAAACGCTCTATGTCCCGAACAAGTGGAGATAGAGACTTGAATTTGGTGTGTACTTAGTATGTAATAATGGGAAGAAGCTTATTGAATTTCAGTAACCTCGATTATCCGGAACTATTTTTTTCGTACTCTCGAAATATTTGTTCTAATAAAAGGTACATGAAAATTTTTGAAATTGTTTATTTTAAGGAGTGAATATAAAAGACAATAAAAAAACAAATTTTGTATAAAGAATGAAGTCGATCGGATAATTAGTTGCCGAGATATTTGTAATCCAATTTTACCACACTCTTCGATTTTTCCTGACCCTGTATTTCATTCAGATTTCAATTAAAGATATATATTAATTGGAAATTAAACGCTTAATCCGACGCAGTAAACCGTTAGTTAATATGATTATCAATTTTGGAGTAATAGAGTTTATGACGTCACCAAGCCACGATTTTAATCGAATTGCAATGCATTTTATAAATAGTTTACACATGTTTTATTTTCATATTTTATACTATGCATATACACGATGGGTAAGAATTACGGTGGCCCCCCACGACTAGTTTCAACCACCTACCGTATTATTCGGCCTATAATCCGCGGGTCAAAAAATTTCATTTTGGACCCAGAAATTGTATTTGATAAAATGATGTTTGGTTGAACTCGGAATGCTCTTGATTTCAATTGTTAAATAAAATGTCTGGGTCTAAACTGAATTATTCGAGCCGCGGATTATACGCCGAAAAATACAGTATAATAAAAGAACTAATAAGTGTTTCAAGGACCATTGTGCTACAACGAACACATTTAAAAGACTTTAATAATAATCTACAAATTCTATAAACAGCGTTATAAAGATCCTGATTTCATTTTATTTCCGAAATAGTGTGAAATATGTTTTTCCCGTCCTCACGTAACAAGATAAATTAACTTCGAACTTTTTATTAATAGAATTCTAATATTTTGTCAGTTCTTTGCAGTATGTAACGCGAGCGAAACAGAGGCAAATAACGCTCCATAATATTAATATTATGTTTAATTTATAGAAATAGCATTTGTAAAATTTAAATGTTATAATATAACCTTAAAAGGAACCATGCGTCTTTTCTTCTTAAACATAAACACCACAAAATAAGTTTTACTTCTAGTGAATAAAATTGACAGTTGCTGTGCCTGACCCCATATGTGATCTACAATTTTTCGGATACATCGAACGACTCATTGGATATTAAATCATGGATATTAAGTAAGGAGCGCTATAACATTTAACAGAAAATTTTCCTATCTTACCTTATTGCATTGTATTTTGTTTAACCCTTTCCGCCACAGTGGTCACACTTCGGGCACACTTATTTTAATTCCAAACTTGCATGCGTCACCAAGAATATTTTAGTAAAATTTTGTTTCTAGAATGAAAGCTTAAAATAAGGAGTTCATATTTTCTAAAAAAGGCGTTTGTAAATTCCGGTGTCAGTCAGTAATTTCTCATTTTACGAACAGAATTTGTCTGTGCCGGAAAGGGTTAATATGTTGTGAGATTGCGTTCGCATGAACGAACCACTTCCTTCAGCGTAAAGGGCCGGCTCCACCATTAAGCATGTGGAGGAGTTATTTGGATCTAGGAAAAAGGAATATATCTTGGTCTGCATGTACTAGATTCTTGCTGAAATTATAAGTATAACTTCTTAACTTCTTAAGTTATGGTAAATCATAATGATCCGTGAAATATGGCATGCGTTGAAAATACAATAACCACAGCATTCTAGTCTTGTGGATGTTAAAATTGAAAGCAATGAGTTATTTGGATCTAGGAAAAAGGAATATATCTTGGTCTGCATGTACTAGATTCTTGCTGAAATTATAAGTATAACTTCTTAACTTCTTAACCCTCTAAGCGTGTGGAACGTAATATTCCGTTCACTAAGCTCCAGGTTTCACTGCAATATATGCAATGTTTAAGATAATATAATTCTATAGATTTAATGAATTTTCAAAACATTGGAGAATGATTAATACTCTCAAGGGTTACATTCATATTTGTAATTAGGTTTTATTTATAATGCTGAAAGAATCCTATTTTCTTAGCATTTAAAACAAAATGCAGAGAAAACAACATTACAATTTTACCCTTTTCCAGAACGCTCAGAGGGTTAAGTTATGGTAAATCATAATGATCCGTGAAATGTGGCATGCGTTGAAAATACAATAACCACAGCATTCTAGTCTTGTGGATGTTAAAATTGAAAGCAATGAAATTAAGTGGTGCTGCAACGAAAGTCTGCATTGTAGTGCAGTTAGAGTTCAAATTAAAGTAATGTAAAGAGAGGAATTTTTATTAAAAATATCCAATGGTTAGTACTTTTCACTAAACCCCAATTATAGGAATCCCCTACCAGGAATTGAATTTTTGCACGAAATGAACGTCCGAAATGCTTAATTCCAATTCATAAATTCCCAATCCACAGAGTAAGGAGATCTAACAGAGAATCATCTTTCATACACTACAATGGTAACTTCTTTAACATGGGATTACGCATAGACAGTAGCGATATCTGCGGATGACGCGAAAACTACGGCCATAACAAAAGTGAGGTGGCTAATACGGCTATATATCACTTTCCTGGCGACAAATGAGGGAAGAAGAAGAAAAAAAAACGGCGACTGCTTGTTGTTTTGAAATTTATGAAAACATATTTATTTTTAACATGTTCTGAAACAATCGGAATTCAACTTTATTTTTAAATAATTGTTGTGGTAAAACAAAGTGCTTTTTTCCCAAGTTCGAAAGGATAATTTGATTTTTTTTAAACAAATTTATTTTTTAAATATATATTGCATTGTTTGCTTTAACCCATTAAAGCCTAGCATGGCATTAATATAACACCATAGCTAATAATAATACTTTTGCAGTTTCCACAGCAGCAATTTTGAAAACGAGATTTCGCTTTCGTTAATAGCTAAAAACTTCTTGCTAAAATAAGTTAAAATTCTATTCTGAAAAAGCGGTATGAATGGAATATTTTCATTTTTCAAGTAAAAAATAATCGTGTCGTTAATGGGTTAATATTTTTATATTTATCAAATAAAAGTCTATTTACTTATAATTCTGCGCTGTTTGTATGAATTATTTGTTCTGAACATTAAAATAAATCGTGGTCTAAAAATAAGCCAAATAAAATAATCTTATTTAAAAAATATATAAAAAATATATAAATCAAAGATTAAAATAAATTGTAATATTTTCAAATATATTCCAAGGCTTTAATAAATTATTTTAAAAGTTACTTAAGATTTAGTAAAAGTTCTATTGAGTATTGATATTATATATATTTATATATTATGATATTAGATCTATTTTAATTGACGTATATCTTAATTTCTTTTGAATAATCCATTAATGCTATAATGTAAATGAAACACATCTAATTTTTCTAGATAAAAGGAATCTGTAGAGTTTCTGTAATTATACAGAGGGTGTCTCTTATTGCTGTTTAATAGGTAATCCCTAAACAGACCATTTTAGAGGAATACTTTCAATTGCAATTTTTTTTTCAAATATTTTTGTTAATCATCTTAGAAGTCATTCAAAAGTCAACATATTTATTTTTCTAAATTTTATATTTGGTTCCTTGGTTCTCTCTATGAATCTTTATTTCAAAAGACATATTTTGTGGTTCTCTCACAGACAGTAAAATTTATTATTCTTGTATTGGAAGAAAGGTGGATAATTTGAAATTTAAACTATTTCCGCATCTAAAAACATATTTTAGTGCTAGAAAACCATAAAAAATTCTTAATAATTCAATAACATTCGAAAAATTTTTGCAATTGGATATATTCCTATATAAAGGACAGCTTATTATTTGGTAGGGATTAATAAAGAATGAAAGAGATATAGCATACCTTCAATTTTTATCAATTTTCTTTCTTTATTTATATGAACTGAGAATCAATTATCTTTAATGACTTACCAAACACAGTGGAGCACTATATATGTTTTTCAGAAACTGACTTAAAAATATGCAACCACAAAAACATATTGCATCTTTGCTTCAAAAGTGCCATAATTCCAAAAACTAAATTTTTCAAAAAATGCTGTCGTTTTTTGGCTGTATTCATATCTTCAGACAATATTTTGAGTTTTTAAATGCATTATAGTTTTTTATCTGATTACAACAGCGTTTTTTTTTAATTTGAATAATAATTTCGAAAATTATTGTAATAATAATTACAAGATACCTATAAATTTCCTCTATATCATGTGTAATTATAAAAGTTAGATTTTCAAAAAAACTATAAACAAGCAGGAGTCGATACAGGCAAAATTTAGGTCCCTTCACAAATGTCCATTTCATATAAATATTCATTAATTATTTTTATTTTCCTAGATTTTAAAATGTGCAATTAATAAACTAAACAAATTCATCAGATAGAAAAACTTTCGTAGAAGGACTTAAAGAAGTTATTATCAATTAATAATTGTTCAAATATGAGTACTAACTGGATTTCATCTTTTGTTACAAAATGTTTTTTTTTTCACAAAAATATAATACATTTCTCAGAAAAATAACTTCTACTTTTCACAAAATGGGTCCTATGAGAAAATCCTGCATCGCCCCTGACAAGAGTGGGGATTTTACAGAAAATCTTACCAGCTAAGGATTTATTTTGTCAGCGAGCAACATGCAACCTGCAGTTGAAAATTAGTAAGAAAAAATTTGTACGGCAGCAAAAACAATTCAATATTATCACTACAATACAGTGACACATTTTTATCTATTTAACTAAGAAATATATGTACAACACAGAACTCTTTGTATAGGATAAAACTTAGTACCATTATTACATTGAATATCAATAAAATTTTATATATAGATTTTTTTTTTTTTTTTTTTTTTTTTTTTTTTTTTTTTTTTTTACATGAATGAGATTTATGGTATGGCAATTCTTTTAACGAAAATGTAAAGTCAAAATTTGTTAAAAAGCTGCCAACACTGAACATACATAAAATATTTCATACGTTATGGAACTTAAAAAATAAGAACAAAAATAACACATTAAAATAAAACACAATTTACTGATCCTTGGGAATAAAAAAGAACTTTGGCGTCTTGCTCTTGGAAACAACACGAGTATCTCTTCGTAACATTTTGAAGAATTCCAATGACCTATTTGATCTTCAAAGAATAATTTTAATAATAAGTATCAACCAAGATTCAAAAATCAAATAGAGAACACCGAAAATTTGCACATGTGCACGGGTCCTGATTACCGCAGGGGCAAACTTCCACCAGAAAGAATTTTCGTTTTATTTAAGCGCCTTATTCATACAAAGTTCTTTTCACAAATAACGCGAAAATTTTTAGGAATTTTTACTGGTGTAAGTTTGCCTGTTGGTAATCAGGCCGTGCATGTGCAATTGACAACAGCAAAAGACGCCAAGCAGAATAGAGTTACAGTTAAACTTTAAATCACAAAGATAAAAATCGCCAACGCGATGATTTAGTTTTTAAGTCATCCGCTGCAGGAGCTCTTTTCAGGTGAAGTTGGAGCTCTGCTTAAATGTCCTTACTCTGTGTTCCCAATTATTCCGTGATATTATATATTTTGCCTAGCACGTTGACCACCTCAGACTTTGACGAAGTGACTTTTTATGGAAACATTGACAAAGCGGCTTTCAGTGTTTATCAAGTCGGCTCACTTTTCTGAACCGCGGCAATGTCTGTTAATTTTATACAAAGTGTTAATTTCATACATTTTTTATTCAAATAAATCCAAATTTTAGTATTTTTTACACATTGAATGGCAAACTGAAATCACTAAATATGACCTGGGGGCGCGTGGTTCTTTGTTTCGTCCATATTACGAAACCCTATTCGCCTCACTCCTCTATCTGTCTGTTTGACTGTCACATAATTCGTACTTAGAAAACGTATATGTTAGAGACTTGAAATTTTGCATAAGTGCAGCTGAATAGTCCAGTATGTTTCATGTGATGTCCCACTGTTTTCCATGTCTGGGTTACAGTGGGACACATTTTTATTCTTTAAAAGCTCTGTTTTAATTAAAAAAAACTATTAAGATTTATGCTTTGAGAAAATGCATTAATGAAGACGAGCAACTAAATTTTAGTCAGAAATTTCTTCATGTATAATAATTATCATTTAAAATTAAACATTTAAGTACAAATTTGTCAAATATAATTCATATGAAGTCAATGTGCACAAAAATTCTTTTACATTTTTTATGTTTATGAAGTCAGCCCATTGCGTTTTGTGCTATTTAATGCATTGCAAAATATGGCTAATAATTTCCAATAAAGTATTTCTCCCTTTAAATATGCATTAATACTGCAATTTACCTTTAATAATTCATTGTCCAGTATGATTCATGTGATGTCCCACTGTTTTCCATGTCTGGGTTACAGCGGGACACATTTTTAATTTGTAAAAGTTCTGTTTTCATTGAAACGCTATTAAGATTTATGCTTTCAGAAAATGCATTAATGAAGACGAGTAACTAAGTTTTAATCAGAACTTTCTTCATGTATAATAATTATAATTTAAAATTAAATATTTAAGTAAACATTTATCAAATATAGTTCATATAATGTCAATGTGCACAAAACCTCTTTTACATTTTTTATGTTTATGAAGTCAGCCTATTGCGTTTTGTGCTGTTTAATGCATTGAAAAATATGGCTATTAATTTCCAATAGAGTATTTCCCCCTTTAAATATGCATTAATACTGCAATTTATCTTTAATAATTCATTGTCCAGTATGATTCATGTGATGTCCCACTGTTTTCCATGTCTGGGTTACAGCGGGACACATTTTTAATTTGTAAAAGTTCTGTTTTCATTGAAACGCTATTAAGATTTATGCTTTCAGAAAATGCATTAATGAAGACGAGTAACTAAGTTTTAATCAGAACTTTCTTCATGTATAATAATTATAATTTAAAATTAAATATTTAAGTAAACATTTATCAAATATAGTTCATATAATGTCAATGTGCACAAAACCTCTTTTACATTTTTTATGTTTATGAAGTCAGCCTATTGCGTTTTGTGCTGTTTAATGCATTGAAAAATATGGCTAATAATTTCCAATAGAGTATTTCCCCCTTTAAATATGCATTAATACTGCAATTTACCTTTAATAATTCATTGTCCAGTATGATTCATGTGATGTCCCACTGTTTTCCATGTCTGGGTTACAGCGGGACACATTTTTAATTTGTAAAAGTTCTGTTTTCATTGAAACGCTATTAAGATTTATGCTTTCAGAAAATGCATTAATGAAGACGAGTAACTAAGTTTTAATCAGAACTTTCTTCATGTATAATAATTATAATTTAAAATTAAATATTTAAGTAAACATTTATCAAATATAGTTCATATAATGTCAATGTGCACAAAACCTCTTTTACATTTTTTATGTTTATGAAGTCAGCCTATTGCGTTTTGTGCTGTTTAATGCATTGAAAAATATGGCTAATAATTTCCAATAGAGTATTTCCCCCTTTAAATATGCATTAATACTGCAATTTACCTTTAATAATTCATTGTCCAGTATGATTCATGTGATGTCCCACTGTTTTCCATGTCTGGGTTACAGCGGGACACATTTTTAATTTGTAAAAGTTCTGTTTTCATTGAAACGCTATTAAGATTTATGCTTTCAGAAAATGCATTAATGAAGACGAGTAACTAAGTTTTAATCAGAACTTTCTTCATGTATAATAATTATAATTTAAAATTAAATATTTAAGTAAACATTTATCAAATATAGTTCATATAATGTCAATGTGCACAAAACCTCTTTTACATTTTTTATGTTTATGAAGTCAGCCTATTGCGTTTTGTGCTGTTTAATGCATTGAAAAATATGGCTAATAATTTCCAATAGAGTATTTCCCCCTTTAAATATGCATTAATACTGCAATTTACCTTTAATAATTCATTGTCCAGTATGATTCATGTGATGTCCCACTGTTTTCCATGTCTGGGTTACAGCGGGACACATTTTTAATTTGTAAAAGTTCTGTTTTCATTGAAACGCTATTAAGATTTATGCTTTCAGAAAATGCATTAATGAAGACGAGTAACTAAGTTTTAATCAGAACTTTCTTCATGTATAATAATTATAATTTAAAATTAAATATTTAAGTAAACATTTATCAAATATAGTTCATATAATGTCAATGTGCACAAAACCTCTTTTACATTTTTTATGTTTATGAAGTCAGCCTATTGCGTTTTGTGCTGTTTAATGCATTGAAAAATATGGCTAATAATTTCCAATAGAGTATTTCCCCCTTTAAATATGCATTAATACTGCAATTTACCTTTAATAATTCATTTTCCAGTATGATTCATGTGATGTCCCACTGTTTTCCATGTCTGGGTTACAGCGGGACACATTTTTAATTTGTAAAAGTTCTGTTTTCATTGAAACGCTATTAAGATTTATGCTTTCAGAAAATGCATTAATGAAGACGAGTAACTAAGTTTTAATCAGAACTTTCTTCATGTATAATAATTATAATTTAAAATTAAATATTTAAGTAAACATTTATCAAATATAGTTCATATAATGTCAATGTGCACAAAACCTCTTTTACATTTTTTATGTTTATGAAGTCAGCCTATTGCGTTTTGTGCTGTTTAATGCATTGAAAAATATGGCTAATAATTTCCAATAGAGTATTTCCCCCTTTAAATATGCATTAATACTGCAATTTACCTTTAATAATTCATTGTCCAGTATGATTCATGTGATGTCCCACTGTTTTCCATGTCTGGGTTACAGCGGGACACATTTTTAATTTGTAAAAGTTCTGTTTTCATTGAAACGCTATTAAGATTTATGCTTTCAGAAAATGCATTAATGAAGACGAGTAACTAAGTTTTAATCAGAACTTTCTTCATGTATAATAATTATAATTTAAAATTAAATATTTAAGTAAACATTTATCAAATATAGTTCATATAATGTCAATGTGCACAAAACCTCTTTTACATTTTTTATGTTTATGAAGTCAGCCTATTGCGTTTTGTGCTGTTTAATGCATTGAAAAATATGGCTAATAATTTCCAATAGAGTATTTCCCCCTTTAAATATGCATTAATACTGCAATTTACCTTTAATAATTCATTTTCCAGTATGATTCATGTGATGTCCCACTGTTTTCCATGTCTGGGTTACAGCGGGACACATTTTTAATTTGTAAAAGTTCTGTTTTCATTGAAACGCTATTAAGATTTATGCTTTCAGAAAATGCATTAATGAAGACGAGTAACTAAGTTTTAATCAGAACTTTCTTCATGTATAATAATTATAATTTAAAATTAAATATTTAAGTAAACATTTATCAAATATAGTTCATATAATGTCAATGTGCACAAAACCTCTTTTACATTTTTTATGTTTATGAAGTCAGCCTATTGCGTTTTGTGCTGTTTAATGCATTGAAAAATATGGCTAATAATTTCCAATAGAGTATTTCCCCCTTTAAATATGCATTAATACTGCAATTTACCTTTAATAATTCATTGTCCAGTATGATTCATGTGATGTCCCACTGTTTTCCATGTCTGGGTTACAGCGGGACACATTTTTAATTTGTAAAAGTTCTGTTTTCATTGAAACGCTATTAAGATTTATGCTTTCAGAAAATGCATTAATGAAGACGAGTAACTAAGTTTTAATCAGAACTTTCTTCATGTATAATAATTATAATTTAAAATTAAATATTTAAGTAAACATTTATCAAATATAGTTCATATAATGTCAATGTGCACAAAACCTCTTTTACATTTTTTATGTTTATGAAGTCAGCCTATTGCGTTTTGTGCTGTTTAATGCATTGAAAAATATGGCTAATAATTTCCAATAGAGTATTTCCCCCTTTAAATATGCATTAATACTGCAATTTACCTTTAATAATTCATTGTCCAGTATGATTCATGTGATGTCCCACTGTTTTCCATGTCTGGGTTACAGCGCGACACATTTTTAATTTGTAAAAGTTCTGTTTTCATTGAAACGCTATTAAGATTTATGCTTTCAGAAAATGCATTAATGAAGACGAGTAACTAAGTTTTAATCAGAACTTTCTTCATGTATAATAATTATAATTTAAAATTAAATATTTAAGTAAACATTTATCAAATATAGTTCATATAATGTCAATGTGCACAAAACCTCTTTTACATTTTTTATGTTTATGAAGTCAGCCTATTGCGTTTTGTGCTGTTTAATGCATTGAAAAATATGGCTAATAATTTCCAATAGAGTATTTCCCCCTTTAAATATGCATTAATACTGCAATTTACCTTTAATAATTCATTGTCCAGTATGATTCATGTGATGTCCCACTGTTTTCCATGTCTGGGTTACAGCGGGACACATTTTTAATTTGTAAAAGTTCTGTTTTCATTGAAACGCTATTAAGATTTATGCTTTCAGAAAATGCATTAATGAAGACGAGTAACTAAGTTTTAATCAGAACTTTCTTCATGTATAATAATTATAATTTAAAATTAAATATTTAAGTAAACATTTATCAAATATAGTTCATATAATGTCAATGTGCACAAAACCTCTTTTACATTTTTTATGTTTATGAAGTCAGCCTATTGCGTTTTGTGCTGTTTAATGCATTGAAAAATATGGCTAATAATTTCCAATAGAGTATTTCCCCCTTTAAATATGCATTAATACTGCAATTTACCTTTAATAATTCATTGTCCAGTATGATTCATGTGATGTCCCACTGTTTTCCATGTCTGGGTTACAGTGGGACACATTTTTAATCTTTAAAAGTTCCGTTTTGATTAAAAAACTATTAAGATTTATACTTTGAGAAAATACATTAATGAAGATAAGCAACTAAGTTTAAATCAGAAATTTCTTGATGTAGATTAATCGCTAAATTTCAGTAGGAAAAAATAAAACTTTAAAAGTGGTAGAATGTGCCTCATCTACCCCCGTATATGTTTAACAAATACACACATTTTCTTTTATATCCATGCTGTTTTTTTTTAAATATTTTATATTTAATCCGAAAGTTGAAGTCCTCATTAAAATGGAATTAAATATTTGACCCTTAGACATTATTAAAAAGTAGAATTTATTTTTGGTCCTTTATTTCAAACAAATGACTGCTTAATCCGTAATTCTAGAATAATCTTAATATTATTTTCTCTTTCTTTTCAATTTATTATATATTGCTTACAAAAGATTCAATTCTTAAGAAAAATAAGATAGGGTTTAAAGGATACACGAAAATAATTTATAATAAATTGTTTACAAAAGATTCAGTTTTAACCCTCCTTTGCATGAGTTTTTCTTTTATAATTGTGCTTTTTTATACATATATTAAATATTAGACACCAGAAATTTTAAGATAGATTTTTAACTTTGTTCAGCAACATGCATATTTTCCTACTTTTTTCCTGCATCCAAAAGTATGAAAACATGGAGAACTGGATGCAGGAAAGCACAATGGTAAACCAACGAGTCAATCGCTAAAATCGGGTTTTCACGTGTTTTCCACCAAGATATTACTTGGCAGACCGATTGCATTTTAATATGCGAATCGAGTTTTAACTAATTCTGGAATTTCAGCCGTGAACTCGATGAGGTGATTGTCCGTGCTGCCGCCGTCCGGTCTAACAAGGAAAACACTATCACACTAGGGAAAATCCTGAAATTATGATTCCTTTCATACTGACGTTGTATAACATTAGCAAATCTCGATTATAAGCTCATCATTTTTCATAAAAGTTCTATATATGAGGGGGTTGGAATGATATGAAGGGATTAGAATGACAATTAAGTAAGTCAAAATTTTGTTGGTGTGCGAAATGAAGGGTTTTGTTAAACTTGTTCTATTTCCATTGCATTGAGTGGTCCAATTTGTTTTGCCCTCTAGCGACTCCCTAAGTGAACTATGACTTATTTGACTGTCGCATTGAACAGAAATTAATAAACGTTCAGTGAAAATGCGATTATCTCGATTTTCAAAATTTTTGACTTACTCGACTGTCATTCTAACGCCCTCATATATTCAGTAAGAGGCAAACGCGATCAAACTTTTTTATTTTTTGTAAATCAGCAGACAGTTCAGGATTTTGTCTGTAATTTTCGTTCCAGTAAATGTTTGTTTTTAAAAAGTTCTGTGTGAATTGGCTTGTAATAAAGCAACCAAAACAAAAATAGATTTTTTTCCTTTTTAGTATGTGGTTTCGAAAAAGGCAAAGTTCTCTCCATATAATACAAAGTGTTTAATAAAAAACACTTGCACCACTATTCAGAGAAAGTAAAGTTAACATAATGTAAAAATAAATCCGTTTGCCTGACCAATTTTCTTGAAAATCAATTCTGTCTAAACGTTTTCATTGCTTGCCAAGCCAAATTTAATCTTGTCTATGATACTGTATACAATTTTCTTTTCACGCCCCCCTGATGCTCTCCCCAAAATTCAACATGTCTTCATTTATAATATTATTCAAAAACTTCAAAATCGTAAATTCCCCTGGGTACGACAATATCTCTAACTACACTCTTAAACAACTTCCTACTAATTGCATAATTTATATTACCAAACTTATAAACTATATCCTTAAATTCTGCTATTTTCCTAAACCCTGGAAAACTTCTATTATCTCTCCTATTCCTATATCCTCCTGTAATCTTATTGATCCTACCAATTTTCGCCTTATCGATCTTCTCTCCTCCTTATCGAAAATTATTGAACGTATCATTACATCCCAACTCAATAACTACTTGCACGATAACAATATTCTCATATCCGAGCAATTAGGCTTTAGAGCTAAACACTCAACACAACACCAGCTTCTACGCGTTGTGGAATTCATCAGTGAAAACTTCAACGTGAAAAAGCCTACTGCTGCCGTATTTTTAGACATCGCGAAGGCCTTTGATAATGTCTGGCACGAGGGCCTCATTTACAAACTCATTCGGCTTAATATCCCGTTCGGAATTTATACATTCCATGCACTCTTACCTTGGCAATCATAATTTTTCCGTCCGCATTAATAATATACTGTCAGTATTACACTTCGTTATCTGTGGCATAATTCAGGGCTCTATTTTGGGCCCTATTCATTTTAATCTATAACGATATTCCTCGTATTCTACTCACTATAGTTGCTATTTATGCGGACGACACCACTATTTACACCATTGCAGAACACCCTTTCTTCTTCTACAAAAATCTTCAACATCATCTTGACCTATTCATTTAGTGGTGCCATCTATGGCGCATTAAGTTAAACAAAAGTAAAACCACTGCTGTCTATTCCTCTCGAACTTTTTCCTATTACAGTAGACTCACTCACTATCACCAATAGTACTATCCCTTGGATTGATAATGCTACGTTCCTGGGGCATTGACAAACACCTTACTTTTTGAAAACAAATCCTTAGTATCCGTAGTAAAGTCACAGGGACTTTAAAATCACTTTCGCCCCTGCTTCGTAGCCCTTCGCTCTCTATTCGCAAAGAATGCTTATCTATGATACATACATCCTTCCTGTTATTACTTATGACTGTCCTATCTGGGGCTTCACATCCAAAACTAGAATGGACGTTTTATTTCGCTCCCATAATAAGCAGCTAACGTTTCGGCTCTGATACCTACCACTTCTGCAATCAGAAATGATCTTAAAACTTGTTCTTTGACTAACCGTATTAAAAGCCTTTCAAAAATGTTTTACAGTAAAAATTATACTGTTTATGAATTGCTAGATGATGACGCCTTGCTAATCGAAAAAGGCCCAGATACACTTCCATTTTAAAAGAGTAGCCCTCTTTATGGTAATACTTATTTGCTCTTTTTATTTTTTCTTGTATATATTCATGTAAAAAAAAATGTATATATACTATTAATATCCTTCTTACCACTTAAAAATTTGTAAATTAAATGCTATTATTATATTTTATATGTTATTCAATGTTGTATGGTAATGAAAACTGTCTTTTTTCTGAAGGAATTTACCCTTAACATCCTTGATTTTTGTTTGTTTTTCGACGATTTGTTTGTAATTTTAAACAGTCCAAACATTTATTATTATCATATCCTTCTTTTACATATATTTAAATTACCTTTCTGTCTTAAATTTTAAATATTATAATTATATTTACTCAAATTCCAGTGGTGGAACAGTGGCGTAGCAGTTAGTCAATTCTCACCACTAAATTTTGATAGTATTCTTCATGTTAAAAATCTCTGAAACTCTGTCCTTAAATAAAACAAAGAGTACGATTTAGTAATAAAAGATAATTGATAAAAGCTAAATTTAGTAATAAAAAAATTAGTATAAAGATAATCAATGAACGGTGTTAACTGATTATCTTCTTCGCCACTGCTCCATCACTGAAATTCATATCCTTTCTCAGACCTGCCAAGTCTCCGGCTTCTTGCATACCATTAATTTAGCACAGAAAATGTTGTTTTATTTAATGGGATCATTTTGCGATTTAAAAGAACAACATTTTCCCTAAAAAATTACTGGTGTGGAAAAATCCGGAGACTTGGCAACTCTGCTTTCTGACTACCTGGCATTTGTCAACGAAGTCATGTCTCCCTAGCCTTACCTGTTTTATGATTGGTCGCTTGTTCTACCAAACTGCTTAAATATACTTTTTCTCCTCCATTCGTTTCGTCTTCAGTCTCGATGAGTTGAGGACGTTTCCTCACCTTTTAATCTCTATTTTTGTATATTTTCATTGCAGTGCATATATTATGCTACAATTACATTATTTCTCATAGCTTCTCTAAGATGTGATACACAACTACTCATATACAGTAAATGGAGATGCAATGCAACTGGGAATCCCGTTGAAGTCATCAAGTGTTTGCAGTTTACTGTTTTCCCATTAATATTATAGTTTTGAAATCCTGTTTACTGTTTCAGGTGAATCGTATTATGGTTTCCCTTCATATACAGCTAATCTTTTGCTTTTACTAAAGATTGCTGTAGGTTGCGAAACCAATTTTTGTGAATCCTGTCGAAAATGTGGGTCAAAGTGATATATCTAAAAAAAAACAGTGCTAATTAACATGTTATTTTAGCGGTTGAATCGCTATTATTATCAGAAAAGTATATAAAGAAGTAATAGAAGGTCTTTGATTGTCTGTCCACACGAAAGTTATCTTCTCTGCAATTTCTCAAATTCTGATGAAAATAATTGACTTATTGTTTTTAAATATTAAATCATTAGACTTATAATTTAAATAGTATTAGTTTAGTTCCTTATTTCAAATTGAAACAATAAACTATTTTCTTCCTATTTCAAAAGAAAATCTACATTTTTTTTATTTCCTGTAGGATTAACATATCTATCTGGTCTTATCCCCCAAGAAAGGGTGATTTATTTATTTATTTATTTTTTAATCATTATAGTGTATATTTATAAAAATGTGATAAACAAATCATATACACTTGCAAATTTATCTACTTTATTGTTTGCCAATTTGATCTACAAAATTAAATTTTGAAAATTTACAAATTTACAAATTACTGAACAAATTTTGGGTATAATTTCATTTTTTTTCCCTTTAGGGTTATGTTTCATTTAAAGGGGTGTGTTTCATTTATACTGATTTAAGAAACAGAAGAGTTCTATACATGTATTTGCAACAGAATGGGCGTTATTCTTTCAAATAGGGGTGATATGGATCATTTATTGTTACATCCTCAATTTAAGTATGTAATTGCTTAAGGAAATTTTGGATCGAAATTTTTTTATTAACTGTTACCTGGAAACAAAACCAAATAAATGTGCCTCATTTGTAGATTTTATTGACCCGACCCGTTCGGGTGGGGTAGCAGGAGTGCCTGTATAGAATATTTTAAATATTATTTGACCTTTTATGAGGCTGATTAGAATTGTGACGTATTTTTTCTCCTTAGCTACTCGCAGAGGATTTATTCAAATATTAGATGATACAAGACTTTAATGATATTTCAGAAACAGATTTGTCAGATTTTTTTTGTGTATATATGCAACTGAAATACTAAAAACTTTAAGTTTTGAACTGGAAGAAAATGGGTCTTTGGATTACAGCTTACTATGCATATTTTCATGATTAAATATTTTATCGATGGAAATACACCTCCCCCCCCCCCAAAAAAAAAAAAAAGCAGTACAGTGATTTAAAACTTACAAAGGATAAAATGTGTTTCGGTATTTATTTCAATATTTCTTATGCAGGTGTGAATAAGTGTCCGTACGCATTTCATATGGAGAAAAGTCTTTTTATTTATTTATGTTTTTTTATTTTATTTTATTTTATTTTATTTTATTTTATTTTTTGGCACAAATTTTGAAATTAGCATCAATGTATATATAAACGTATTAAAAAATATGTTAAAAGAGAGAAAAAAAATACATCCAGAATTATTTACGCAATATAACGGCTAGCTTCAATACATTTATTCTTTTAGCTATTCGCAGAGGATATAGTCGAATATCGGATGATATAAAACTTTGAAGGTATTTCAAAAGTAAATTTGTCAGACTTTTTGTATATACACTGTGCAGTTTAAATTTTTAGCTGATAAAAAATCGGTCTTTGGAATACAGTTTTCAAACGTATTTCCATGAATATATATATATTTATACTTTCCAAAGTATGTATATATATATATATATATATATATATATACTTTGGAAAGTATAAAAATTGTTGTGAGTATTTATTTAAATTAGAAAGTACCCGTCAAAATTTGACGATAAACAACTTAAGAGTTCTATAGAAAAAATAGTTCGATTTTCTGATGAGTTGTTTTTTAGTTTATTAAATATTTTAAAAAAAAATCTTATATAAATATTGTTCCATTTTTTTAAAGGAAAATATAATCATATAGTTTTCTTAGTATATATATCTTTTTGATCATTCTCATAAAAACATATCAGAAATTGTATATCAGTTCAATTTGTTTAATGGATAATTACGTGCCAAAAGCCTCTAATTTAAATGAGCGGGGTTAGAATGACAGTGGAATAAGTCAAAAATTTGAAAAATTTAGATAACCATATTTTTAATGAAAGTATATTAATTTCTGTTCAGTATGACAGTCAAATTTGTCATAGTTCACTTAGGAAGTTGCTAGAGGCCACAACAAGTTGGACAACTCAATGCAACGGCAATACAGCAAGTGTCACAAAATCCTTCATCTCTCAAATTACTACTGTAATTTCCGGCGTATAATCCGCGGATCAAACAATTCTGTTTCAACCCAGAAATTTTATTCAATACTTCAAGTTAAATATTTACAGCGATCTTGTAAGTTGCATTTTAAAAATAAAATTTCTGAGTCGAAATATGATTGTTTGACCCGCGAATTATACGCCAGAAATTACGGTAAATATTGACTTACTACACTGTCATTCTGATCCCCTCAAATAGTTTCATACAAAACCAGTAATTTTTTTTTAATTATATTCTTAGGTGGTAAGTGTTACGTAATAATTATTATAAAGCATTCGTATTTTAAAAAATAATAAAATAAAATTAATAATACAAATCCTCTAACACTCCAACTTTTCTTCGCAAAATAACACGTTTGAGACATACTATTGATATGAATCATCAGGAAACAAACGACAATAATGACCAATCTTCTGTCAGGCTTGTCGAACCCATGCTTTCTTTCAAAAATAATGTGCCTTAGACCACTCGGCTATTCCGACCGCGTTCAACTTCCTCTGAAACGGAAGAAGTAGTAAAGCTAAATTTGTTGCATGTGCAGATTTGTCGATTTTTGTCTTAAAACCTTCTCACCGCCGTGAACTGATATATCCGTTCACTATGCTGTAGGTTTTACTGCAACAGAAGCATTGTTTCAATTGATATATCTCTACAAATATAATGCAGTTTTAAAACATTGAGTAATTATTAACACACTCAAGTGTTATATTCATATGCGTAATTAAGTTTGTTTACATCAAGTTTGAATTCGTCTTTTTTTTAGCATTTCAAAAAAATACAGCGGAAACAATGTTACAAATTTCCCCTTTGGCTCAGTGGTCAGGGGGTTAAGAAAATAGCTTTGAGTTTTAATAGTATAGATATTTCTCACATAGATAAGAAAAACTAACCATATATACTTCATTTATACTGGAGGTTTTCTCATGGTTTGTTTTTTAAACAAAAGGTTCCAATCAGTTTCAATATATGGGGGAATGTAGGGTAAAAACGGGTATCTAACGGTTTTCCTTTGTTGGCAAAAGTCTAGAAAGGCAAAAAAATAGGAACATACCTCAAACGTGTTTGGGGACATCTGGAGTATTGTAAAACCACACCTGTTGGCCTAGGAAAATTCTTCTCTACTTGGGGAAAGGCGTTTTCTAGGACCATCTGAAACAGCTACGAATTTTGGTGGTAGGGTAACACCGGGTACTAATCAGAAATTAAGTTTTTACACTTCCAGTAACAAAACACTTTATTGTAATAAATTTTGAATCAAATTTTAGGTCAGTAACTTTATTTTTTCAGGTGTGCAAGCAATTTTTATTGTTTTCATGTAAATGTAATGATTTTCTCAGCTTTTAATTCTCGTATCCGCTGCACTCCTCATAAGCCCACTATTTGCAGACTGAACATTTTGTCCATACTTCACCACCTGTTGAGTAAAGAAGCAATTCATTGCAGAATTCAATGCAAAAACATGTTACACCGGTTTTGCCCCAACAACGACCAATAATCAACGTGATCGTTCTCCTGGATAACTGGACGTACATAGTTCTACTTGGCATCAAAATATCGCATGCATGACTATAGAAAACAGTGGTTTACTTACCTTAAATCTGTCCGTCAAGCTGGGTTTATTTGAAGAGCAGAAAAGACGGCGAGAAATTAAATCTTTTGAGGTGAATTTTTTTCCAATGACACTGCACGGACACGGAGATTAACTGACTTCAAAAGCCTATGGCACACTGCTAGGGGACGCTAAGGGATGTAATTCAGACGGATACTATTCACAGAGCAAGACCCATCAGCGAAAAAACAGGATACCAGGTTTGACCTGCCTATCGGTTTTACCTGGAGCAGCTATAGTACAGACTGAATCATCCCCGCCAATTAATTACCCGCGACCAAAAACCAAGCTAAAGCTGGTTGGCGAGTGACAGTGACAGCAGTGTTGAATTCAGACACTTTTCACTGGGGGGGGGGGGTTGGGGGGATTTCTGTTGTTCCGGGGGACAAAGTACAGTTCCAGGAGGGAATTGCACTTTTTATCCATTAAAAGCATAAAATCTCAAATCTTCTTAGGGGAACATTCCAGTGCTCCGGGGGAGAGGGGGGAATGTCCCCCAAGAGCCACCCCCTGAATTCAACACTGAGTGACAGGGACGACAAATACCAGCTCTGGCGATAGACTAATGCTTTAACTGGGATCCAGCATGGCAGTTATTTTGGGCCACAAGATGGATATGCATCAGCCCCTCTAATAGGAGCCATAGTTTCAATCTACTCTCCCCTGTTTGTATTCGTGAATTTGATTATAAATTCCCAAGTAAATATAGTTTTTTGATTAGAAAGGTATGTTAAAAATAAGAAAAAGAAAACTTATTTTTAAGTATTCTTTATTTACACAACTCAATACGCAAACGTTTATAAACACTTTTGTTTTTTTATTGTACAGATGAGACAGATTTTTTTTTAAGTTTAAAAAAAAATCATTAAAAAAAAAAATCATCGAAAACTTCCTTAAGCAAATGAAAACTTAATTGAGGATTTAATAATGAATGATACATTTAACATGATAATTAACATGATTTTAACATGATCTTAATTATGTAAAACATTGAAGGTATCTCAAAATAGATTTATAAGACTTTTTGTGTCTATACACAAATCAAATACTGTAAAGTTTAAATTTTGAACTGTAAACAAATGAGTCTTTGGATTTCAGTTTGCAGTCGTATTTAAATGAGTAAATATTTTATCTCTGGAAATATCCCCAAGAAATGGCAGTACAACGATTTAAAACTCAGTAAACTTATAATTTGTTCTGGGTATTTATTTAAAAATTTCTTATGCAAATATAAATAAGTATCTTTAAAAAAAAATGGCGGCAACTAAGCCACTTTAAAACTTCCTGACCTTTTCCAGTGTTCTGCCAGTACGTACGTTTTTACCACAATTTTTAATAGAATATTTCTATTTAATATTTAAATAGAAGAAATTGTATACGGCTCGTTTAACTGTAGGATTCGTAATACTTTTATGCATTTAAATAAGCCAAAAATTTCTATTAAAAACTTGTGTTAAATGCGTACGAACCCTGTATTAATCCTTAAAATAAATCCCACCCCTACAGAAAATACAAAATATTATTTGCCCTTTTAAGACGTCGATAAGAACAGTGAAGTATTTAATTCTTCTTAGTTTTTCGAAGAGGATTTAGTCAAATATTGAATGATATAAAACTTTGAAGGTGTTTCAAAGTAGATTTATAAGACTTTTTGTGTATATACACAACTCAAATACTATAAAGTTTAAATTTTGAACTGTAAACAAATGAGTCTGGATTTCAGTTTGCAGTCGTATTGCAATGAGTAAATATTTTACCTCTGGAAATACCCCAAGAAATGGCAGTACAACGATTTAAAACTCAGTAAACTGAAAATTTGTTCTGGGTATTTATTTAAAAATTTCTCATGCAAATATAAATAAGTACATACTAGGACTTCCCTCAAAGGGATTAGTCTGAGTGATATTACTGAGAACATAAAGTTAACAATTACGATATAAAGAAGATATCAACAAGAATCTAAGTGAATATACAGCATATGATAGACAAAAGATAGATAAAGATACAACATATGAAAAATAGCAAATTAAATGATATAATTACAAAATATCATATATAAATTCATATACTGTTATGTTTTCATATGCATTTTTTTATAACATTTGGCAAATAATCTCATTTTCTTAAGCGGGAATTGCTCAAAACTTAAAAAAAAAAAAAAAAAAACCGCCGGATCTTTTAAAACGATATTTTTAAAGTCACATAATCAGATTTGCAGCCAATAGCGTATTTTAGCAAGCGTAGTTTAACGCAAATTTAATTTAATTTTTGCAACATTTTCTTTGTGACAAATATCTAAATAAAATATTAAAAAATAAAATATTAAATATTGAAATATTAAATCAAATATTTAATATTTGAATTAAAAAAATTTCCTTTGTTTATTTGTATAACTATTTATAGAAACTCGTATACTTCAAACCACATTGATAACATGCTTTGCTACAAACGTGTCTACCAGTCTAACTACTCGTATGTCTTAGCTGTGTCTCTCTCCGAACTCATCTGTCTACTGTCTCTCTACTCTTCTGTATACCCGTCTCAGTATCCGTCTGTATTTCTACCCGACTCTTTAATCGTGTCTCTACCTGTCTCACTTTCCGTTACACTACTCCTCTATCAACACGTCTGTCTGTCTATATACCCCTCTCTCTACCCGTCTGTCAAGTCGTCTCTGTACTCGTCTCTCTATCCACCACGCTACCCGTCTCCCTACCCATCTCACTACCCCTCTGTCAACCCTTTTTTGCACCTGCCTCTCTACCAGTCTGTCTATTCGTTTCGCTACCCGTTAGCTTATCTCTGTCGCTATCCGTCTCTCTACCCGTTTGTTTACACGTCTATCTATCTCTCGCCAACTCTTCCCAATATTTAAACAATTTAGTAAACGGAAGCCGTTTATCTGTTATTAAATGCAAACAGGAGTAATTTATCTAAAGAGTGTAATCAGATGCAATTTTTTTAAATACATACATAAACCAGCATAATAATTCACCAGTTTTATTTTCATCGTAGTTTATGTCATTTGACAGTAAATCTCAACTTCTTCAACCCGAACTGCATCAAGCTTTTTAAAAAAGCCCCAAGGTCCGTATAACTGGGAAGGGGAATTGTCCTCAGGGCTATTAGATACATGTTATTAAGTTAAGTGAAAGTTTCGTAATCGGGTTCGCAGCCAATTTCTTATGTCAGAAAGGGTGGCTTCACGCCATTTTAAATTTATTTCTGTAACTTTCTTTTTCTTTTTTTGGTGGGTGGTTGGGGGGGGGGGAGGGTTCCAAATATATACACTTAAATTCAAACTTTTGCCCCCATGTTAATATTAGTGTTGTTTGTATTATCAATTAATACTTTGTTGATCGAGCTTCATTCGAAACAAATGTAAAAGACTTCTACAGTTTTTTTTTTCTAGGAGAAAGTTCCGTAATCGGGCCCTAAGCTAATCGGGGAATTTAATATCATTATTGTTTCTAACTCTTATAGAGTTAAAACAATATTGTTGCTAGCATTACTCTTGTTTGTGACCAACCTCTTCTGTGTATCTGAATAGGGAAAAGTTCCGTATCATGTACTGGTTGGTGCCAAAGGCAGTTGTAGAATCTTACAAATTTTTCTAGAGAGCGGAAAAACATGTTTTTTAAAATATTTACAAATATACGTTTATTAAGCCATGTTTTTGAGCCATTTTAAAAAATTAAGTACGGTGCTAAAATAAAATTTTATTGCCATTCTCGATATTTTAATAAGAAATGAAAATACATAACAAACAAATTTAACAAAACTAAGCCATTTTTGGGTACTTCTCTATTATCCCGTCGGCCACTTTTCATAACAAAAAACTATCGCCAAACTAAGATTAAACGCCAAAAATACAGTCCCATTTACTTGATGCCAGAAGCATTATACGTTTTTGTTATGCCATCAAGTGGTTTTTAATTCGACATTTGCGTGTATTTTTCATTATGTTTTACTGATTTATTAGTTATTTCATTCATTAAAGTAACAATTGTGTCCTTAAATTCTTATATTTTATTTATTTTGATATTTCAATGGCAACGTTCTCCCGTTTATTTAGCGTTACAGTTTAGCGATAGTTTTTTGTTATGAAAAGTGGTCGACGGGATAATAGAGAAGTACCCATTTTTTGTGATAAATAATTGTTATTGCCAGGGGGGCAAATTGTAAACAATTAATAAGCGAACTAAAAAAATTACCGGGAAAAACTTGTGGGAATCTCAAGAAAGAAATATCTGATATAAATAGCATTTAAAATCTTAAAATGGAGAAGTGGTCCGTATAAAAATGCAAAATATTATACACCTGATATAAGAATTTTTTAATTTTTTTATATTTCCGAAAGCACAGATAAAAGGGTAAAAATCCCGGCACAGATGCCATATACTCACCACGTTGGCGCTATTTTTCCCCCGGCCCTTTGGCGAAAACTGTTTGTTGTGTTTGTTTACTTTTATTTTTTATTTTAATTCTATAGATTATTTTTATATGTATATCACTATTAATTTAGGCACAGATGTCATATACGCACTAGATTGGCGCGATTTTTCCCCCGCCAATTTGGCGAAAGCTTTGTTTTTGAATATTAGTTACAAATACCATACAATAATAGCATGTAATTTTTTATTTCAATATAAAAATAAAATAACGTAATAAATGAAATAGCTCCTATTATTCAAAAATGGGAAATAAAAATAAATAAATGATAGTTTGATATAAATTTATATTGATATATATAATAAAAACAATGTATAGAATAAAAATAAAAAATAAAAGTTAATAAACAACAATTGAAACAAAATAACCGGATTACCATGTGAGGCATAAAATTGCCATTTTGTTGCAATCGCGCCAATGTGGTGCGTATATGACATCCGCGCCTTTATTTATATCAAACTATTATTTATTTATTTTTATTTCCTTTTTTAAAATAATAGAAGCTGTTTCATTTATTACGTTATTTTATTTTTATATTGAAATAAAAAATCACGTGTACTATTTGTCGCACTATTTGTAACTAATATTCAAAAACAAAGTTTTCCCCAAGCTGGTGGAGGGAAAAATCGCGCCAACGTGGTGCGTATATGACATCTGTGCCTTGTTTCATTTCACATAGAGGTACTGCTCTATTATCCCGTCGACCACTTTTCATAACAAAAAACTATCGCCAAACTGTTAGATTAAACGCCAAAAATGCAGTCCCATTTACTTGATATCAGAAGCATTATACGTGTTTGTTACGTCATCAAGTGGTTTTTAACGCGACATTTGCGTGTATTTTTCATTATTTTTTACTGATTTATTAGTTATTTCATTCATTAAAATAACAATTGTGTCCTTAAATTCTTATATTTTATTTATTTATGTATTTTGATATTTCTATGACAACGTTCTCCCGTTTATTTGGCGATAGTTTTTTGTTATGAAAAGTGGTCGACGGGATAATAGAGAAGTACCCACATATGTATTGGTACTTTTATGTTAACTTGGCGCAGTTGATAAATCGCCAAATATTTTTCTCATAACATCTTCATATTGCATTCATTTCATTTAAATATAAATCTTTCACTGATTTCATTTGAAATACATACATTAAAAATACACGTCTTTCACTCATTTAATTTAAAATACACACCTTTCACTAATTCCATTTAAAATACTAAAAAGGAAAAGAAAATAAGAAATAATGCCACAAATCGAAACCTTTTATTTAAACATCAAAGAATTGTTCCTAACATACACACGCGAAATAAAAAAGCTGCTAATGGTGTGATTTACGCCAAATCTCTAATACTAATACTACTCTTACTAATCTCTAATACTTTTCAAACAGAAAAAATTCCAGATTAACTTTCCATTTTTATTAAATTGAAATATATTTTATTGTACTGAATATTAGTGCTTGCATATTTTTTTGCTCCATGTATTCCATGAACTTTTCAATTCCGATTGTCTACGAAAATCTCCCGCCGGTGAAAATGACGTACGCACAAAATTTAGTGACGTATGTACTTTAATTGTGCTTTTTTATCTATTTTTTTAATATAACTTCCAAACGGTTTGACACTTATTCTTGGTAATAAATAGACGACGTTGTCACCTTTATAGGTACCTGCTGTAAAAATTTGAACTAAATCCGTTAAATATTTTTTGAGTTATGCTTGACGAAAGGTTTTAATATCCATCGTAGCTATATATGGGGCAAAGTAATACTGCGCTGTGTATGAGTCTTCGTTGCACTCAGACAATAAACACTTCATTTTGAGCTAGATAAAACGCTTTCTTTGTACAAAATGTTGAAATAAGTAATCAATGTATTTATTATCTTATTTTAAAAAACACATTTCCATTTAAAAAAATTTATGTAAAAACTACGTTAAAAAAAGAAAACTAACTTACTAGCAGATTTTATTTAAGCACCAGAAGCGTCTAACATTTACAAACAGTTTTAATTTCTCATTTCATAGGATATATTTTGCACTCCCCTGCTATAGCTCGATTCGAGTGTTTATAAATGCTCCGTAGAAGGATAGTCAGGGTCATATTTGGTTTATATTTATTGCATTCACTGCAATTGATGAAATGATTTAGTATATAATAAATTATAGAATAAATAGTTATTTTCAATATTTATTTATTCAAAATTCAAAGTATAGATACTATTAAAAAGTATATACATAATGGGATTTGGATGGGGATGGAGAGCATTTTTGATCAATCGGTTGTTTACAAAATTTAAACAAGAACGAAAAATCATGCGTCAAGCATAGATTATGAAACACTTTCCAACACAGCCAGAAAACGGCAACGAAACTTCACCGTTAAATAAGGTGAAAGAACATATGTAAGTAAACAGTTCAGAAAACATATAACAGATTTGAAAATACAATTTTCGAAATTACCTTCCAGTGTCAAAAAAGTAGTCGAATTACTTTGTGCAGCCTTGTATGTGATCAATTGATGTGGATATATAATATGATAAAATTTAGTTCAGTTAGAATATTCATATTTAGACATTTTTGCCAATCGATGGAAATGCACTCGAAATCTTTTTTACAGCCCTATATATTATATGAATACTTTTGTACACACCACTAAAAGGCAACTTGAAACTCACTCGCAGCAAATTGCCACCCGTAAACGACAATGTATCTTTTTCTTTGCGTAGCCCTGTATATGAATTTATTTATATTCCACAAACTTCTATTAGTCTAGTAAATATATTTCAGCAGAAAAATACGTAAACACAATTAAAACTCCTCTTAAGCAATTCACTCTCATAGTCTGTAATACTTACGAATGCCCTTGTGTAGCCCTGTATATGATCAACCGAGTTTATAAACACACACGTACTATGAAAAAATTTAATTAAACTTAAAAACGCAAACCAAAATTGAAAATTCACTTATCACACATAGACTGTAAATATCGCACATGTACTGTAAACAATATCTTTTGTGTGTCCCTGTAAATAAACGCAATGCACACAAGAGAAAAATTTATAGTGCACCTCACTAATGCATATAATTTTCATTATGTTTCAAATAGTGAAATATCACTAAATTATACTGCAAACGATTTTTGCCCATAGAACGATGTGTAACAGAATTCTTTTGTTTGACCCTGTAAGTGAATAATAAATGCTTTGCACCTCATGTTCTACAAAAAGCATGCTTTAATACCCTTCATAATTATATATCAATTTCATTATGTTTTAAATGAAGTACTCTTTTGCGGTGGTGGGGTTCGAAGGCGTCGTAGTCGGGTAACTCCTCAAATATTTCATTAGGAATATCGTAAAGATTTTCATAAATTTTTTTGAGAGATCATTAATTCTTTTTCTGAGGGTTGGAACTGTTAAGCCTCTTCTAATGGTGCTGTTGCGCAGGTATCGTCAAGCATTGCGCACGATTCTGAGATTTTTGTTGTGCAGTCTAGTAAGATTGTCCATAGAAGTAGTTTTACAGGTAAAGCCCCAGACCAGACAGGTATCGGTAATGATAGGATGTGAGAGTTGTAAAGAAGAAGCTTATTATATATGTCAAGGATATTGCTATTGAGAAGAGGTTTGAGTGCAATCGAAGCTCTGGCAGCTTTCCACCTGATGGAGAGAATATGTTTGTTCCAGGTTAATCTAGGGTCGAGGATGACCCCTAGGTACTTGGCTTCATTAGACCAGGGAATAGAGGTGTTATCGACAGAAATTCTATTTTGATAGGTTATTTTTCTAGAGAAGTATACAGAAAAGGTTTTATTTTCGTTGATTTTGACGTGCCACAAGTCACACCAGTCCAGGAAGGCGTTGATATGGGTCTGTAGGTACCTGTATAGTGTATATGGGTGGTGAGCAAAAGCATAGATGGCCGTGTCGTCCACATAAAGTGCAAGATAAGTGTAAAGTGAGCGTGGAATGTCATTAAAGTACAGGTTGACCAACAATGGGCCCAAGACGCTGCCTTGAAGGATGCTTGCCAAAACTAGGAAGGTGTTACAGAGACTGTTGTTTATGCGGAAGTGGGAAGTGCGGTCGCAAAGGTGTGAGTATATTAAGTGTTTAATGCTGGCAAGGAATTCAAGCCTAATTAGTTTGTATATGAGGCCCTCCTGTCAGACTTTGTCGAATGCCTTTGCGATGTCAAGAAAAATGGCTGCAGCTGGAATCTTCGAGTTGAGTTCCTCACTGAGAAATTCTACAACTCGAAGTAACTGGTGTTGTGTTGAGCGTTTAGGGCGAAAGCCAAATTATTCGGGCATAATGGTGTTGTTTTGTTGTATGTGGTCCTGAAATTGTGACCTGATGCCCCGTTCGATAACTTTGCTAAGAGAAGGTAGAAGTGAAATATATCTGTAATTAGTAGGATCAGAGAGGTTAGAACCAGGTTTGAGAATAGGAGAGATAATGGAAGTTTTCCTGGGTTTGGGAAAGTAATTTAAAGATAGATTAATTCAATTTAAAGATAGAGTTTGTAAGGATAATAATATACATAATACAGTTAGCAAGAAGATTTTTAAGAGACTTTAAGAGCAGTATTTGAGATTTTATTGTACCCAGGGGCCTTGCGTTTTTTAATGTTTTTAATGATATTATGAATAACAATAGGCGGGATTGGAGGGGGTGAAATCATCAGGGGGATTGCAAGGAATCTGCGAACAGATTCACTGACATGGGTTAAATGGTCCTGGCTAACAAGGGTGGGATTAGGAGAAAATTAATTTTATATATATATATACCGCTAACAAGGCCCCTACCTGCCCGGCATGAGTGTCTAGCTTGATGAGTTAGTACCTGGGAGCGTAACGGAAATCGCCTGATCACAGCATGGCTTTGATCCACCTGACTATAATTTTGTTGGAATCGCTGCATCGCTGCAGTGCTCTCAAGTGGTTTGCTACAGTTCTCTTTGCTTGCCGCTTCAAGGTTTCCATTTAACTTTGTTGAATTGGAAGATTTAAAAAAAGGCAAAAATTAATGAAGAGAAAGTAATTGGTCTCGTAATTTAGAACTTTGATCAGGTGACGAGGAGAAAATTGATTATAGTAAGAACTGGCGAGGATATCAGATTTATCCTCCTCAGTATAAGCAATAATATTGTTTGCCGAAAGGGGAGGGAAGGAGGTATAGTTATAATTCATTTTACGTTTATATATATTGCTCGCTAGTAATAATTTTGAGGAAGTTGTTCTAACTTTTTTTTCTTTATATAAGCAATTTCTAATTCTATTATTAAGTCCATTGATAAGGGGTTTATGGGTGGGATCTCTAGAATTTTGAAAAAGACGCGGAAGACGATTCCGTTAGTTGGAAAGATCATAAATATAACGTGGAGGGATGAAGGAATTATTATTTTTAAAGTAATGGAAAGTAGAGAAGTTTTGAGTTTCAATAATATAAGAATTAAACAGATCATCAGCAGCATCAATATCATTATTATTATTAAAAACAGGAAAATTGATATCAAGATTATTGAGGTAATTGGTGAACTTTGTCCAGTCAATGGCCACAGAGGGAGGGGGGGGGAGATAGGATTATTAGGTCAATTTTGAAAGAAACAGGAATGTGATAAGAACTTAAGTCTTTAAGTACAGTAGTGGTTATTGAATAAGGAAGATTTTTAGAGATGGCAAAGTCAATTATGGAAGTGTGGGTATTGGGTATAGCACTAATGTGTGTTGGTGTTGTTGGAGCAGGAAGGGTAAGGATGTGATGTTGAATAAGTTTGTGTAGTGAGGCACCTCTGGCAGAATTACCATCGCAGTTCATATGCCTACAAATGGAGTTGGAATTACCACGGCAGTTCCAACGGCAACAAATGGAGTTGGAATTACCACGGCAGTTCCAACGGCAACAAATGGCACTGAAGTCACTGAAAAAGAAAGAATGTGTGTGTTATGACATAAGTTGTGAGAGACTATTATCCGGGAATTATCCTTGTGGTTTAGTGTAGATGTATGCTAAGTTAATATTGAAGTGTGGTAATTGTAGACAATACTCGTGAAGTCAGTATCAGTAACAGTAGTATTTTGTGTTGCACAGTGCGGTAAAATATGCTTAATGTAAATTGCAATGCCGCCCCATCTACGGTCGTTGATGCGTTGCGCGTAGTGAAGCCTACACCCAGGAATGTTAATGTTACAGCTTCGAGATCCTTGGAGAAAGATTATGTCAGTAAGAGGATGGTCAGAGATAAAGATTTTAGGTTCGTTAATTTTATTTTGACTATGAAAACTGCGTCACTAAAAATTTTCCTGACTTTTTCCATTTCTCAAATGAATGTAATACTGCTTTAAATGTTATTTACCCGTATACAAGTTTAAAAAGAATACTGGGGTATATATTTTTTCTTATCTTTTGTAATAGTTTCAGCAAAATATTGGATGACATAAAACTTTGACCATATTTCAAAAGCAAATTTGAAAGACTTCTTATGCATATATAACTCGAATACTGTAATGCTTATATTTTTCATGTGGAAAAAATGAGTCTCAGGAAATATATTTGCTATGCGTATTTAAATAGGTAAATATATTATCGCTGGAAATGTCCCAAATATCGCACTACAATGATTTAAAACTCAGAAAGCGTAATATTTGCTTAGGATATTTATTTAAATATTTCTTATGTAATATGAATAAGCGTCCACACAGAGATAATTCTGGATAAGAAAAAAAGTACTTTTTATTTTTCGGTCACATATAGTGCAAGAAAATTGTTGTAATCTTGATTTTAAAAAACAATTATGGAAATGTTAGTGTACTTTAATACTTTGAGATTCCCTGGGTCTACGTTCGGTATTTTTAAAACGATTTCGTATGTATCTGTATATTGTATTTCCTGTTTTATAATGATCTCTGTACGTAAGTGTATTTGCGAGTTAACACGGTGATGTCCAACCGCTGTTTCCGATTGAATTTTAAATTGGCGAATGTTATAGGCCACCCTCGGAATTTATACATTATTTTACGCGATTTATTACATCGCTCTTTATACATTATTGAACAAATCGGATTTGATATCTAAACCATTATTAAACCATTTTTACCCATTCCTTGACGATAACCAATAAATATTTTATTTTTTACATCAATTGTTTATTTAAATATTTCTATTTCTCACGTTCATCTTATATGTATAGAATGATAGGTATCAGAAAATATCATAAGTTAATAAAACTTTTTTATTTTTCTTAAAAAGCAAAGAAAAATAATTTACTGTGAATTTTATTAGTCGGATTAAAACTTAAAGAAATTTAAGTATTCCATTTTAATGAGGAAGAGTGCTGAAATATGAACGTTTGAAAATTTAAATGAAGTATTTTTTATAAAATTTACTAAATAGTTTGTGGTAGCAAAAAGTACATAAAATATTTAAAAAAAAAGAGCTTTAAGATCTTTCGGTTAAGCCGAATTTCGGGTAACTGGGATTCGGATAATCGGGGGGATTTTACTGTATTCGTATTAGAATTATTCGCAGTAAATTAATCGGTTACAGAAAACAAACAGTATCGTCAAACAAGGAATAATAACATACATTTTCTGAATCTTTGTCCATCCCCTCTTCTTGCTGAAACAAAGAGTTTAGTGGTGGGGCTTAAATACATATGTCAGAATCTATATGTATTGTGGTATTAGAAATGAAAATCTGCAAGTGGACGAATCGCAGAAAATAAACACCTAATACGAAGATTTTTTTTTTTTTCAAATTAGTCCCTCAGTGTGGCTGTGACAGAAGATAAAAACTATCTCAAAATCTCTCGCGGCTTTTGTGATAAAATTTTGCAAGATGCTAAGTGTCAGATTACAATCATAATATACGTATGGATTTTCTAAAACTACGCCTTCTTGGCCCCCATGGGGATGGGCTTGCTGGCGAAAAAACGTTTCCCGGAATCCAACAGGGTTTTAGAGATAAAAATTTGAAATACGTTGAGTAGGAGAATATAAACACTAGATAAGTAAATTATTTTCCACATCTTGCTTTTTAAGCCTCTCCCCATCTCAGGGTGGTAGGTACAAAAAGAACCAGCCCCACCCTTCATGATGCATTCTGCAAAGAGTAAGGGATGGATAATTCTTCACCTTTTTAATTTATTTTTATTTTCTAAAAAATGACGTAGGATTGAATAGCGGAATATTTTCAAGTTATTTTGTTTCATTTAATTTAGAAAAAAAAAAAAAAGAAAAAGAAGAAGAAGAAGAAGAAAGAGAAATTAACTTTTGCTTTAGCAGGGGTGATTGTGTTCCGGTATTTTGTACACCACTAAATTAATATAGCAATATTCTTAGTATGTCATCGCTGAATTTATCGATTATAGAAGAAAAATATTCCTATATACATTTAGTGGTGTACAAAATACCGGAACACAATCACCCCTGATTTAGTAACAAGCTATTATAAATATTTTAATATGTTGTGTTACTGAATTTTTTTTACAATCGATGTGTTTTATATAAAAATGGCTATAATTTTTTGATTTGCGTATATATAGTTATTTTAATTAATTTTCATAAATAGAAATATTCGCAGATAATAAAAATAAATTATACATAATTTTTAAAAAGTTAGACGAATATATATTTTTTTTAATATTTCGTATTTAAAATTAGATTCAGATGTTATTTTCAGATTTCTGCTTTCCCGTCCTTTCCCTATTCAGACAGGTTGGTAGAGAAGGGGGGGAGGGGGGGGGTAAAAACGTATCTCACAAAGAATCTATGAATGGATTTAGAAATGAACAACTGAAAGGAGGTGAATCACAAAACATAGAAATTAGATATGATTTTTTTTTATTATTTGGTCACCTTGCTCCTCAGTGTGGGTGGGCGTGTTTAGGCAGGGTAAGGGAACCACCAAAATGCATCTCAGGATCTCTGGCGGCTTTGGTGATAAAATTTTCCAAGATGCTCAGTGTCAGAATATAAACATAAAATACGGATGAATTTTCTCGAACTCGATCCCTTATTAAATTTTGATAGAGAATGAATCACATACTGTAAACATCTGATGCGAAGATTTTTTTTTCTATCTTCAGCTCCCTCCTCCTCGTATGTGAGGGGAGGAGCAAAAATAATAAATCATGGCTTTGATGATGGAATTTTGCTACACGATAAGTGTCAAAATCTAAACATAAGATTCGGATTTTTTTTCTTTTATTCGGCCCCATCACCCGACAGTACACGAGGGGAGGCATAAAAACGTATCTCTGTATTTATCACGTTTTCAGAGATGAAATTTCGGAAGCGGGTGAATTGCAAAATATAAACAGCAGATACGAAGAATGTTTTCGTTATTTTTTCGTTATCGGGGGGGGGGGGGGGGGGGGCGTGGCAAGCAACACTTTTTTTAAAGGAAGGAACAATCATTTTTTATTTTGTTTAACCCTTTACATTTTTTTATCCTACTTTTTTATATATTCACTAAATTATATTCATTAATAAATGCAGATATTTTATTTTTCAGATCAAACAGCGTTTTCCATTTTTCGATAAAACAATGAACCTAAAAATAAAGTAAATAAAAATAAAAGACAGTCACCCATTGATGTTTAAACTCAATCTTCAGGTCACGACAATCACAACAATGTGATCACCAAAAAACAGTCGACAAATATATTATTAGAATTTTTATTGCTGCAATGAGAATATTTGGAATTTTATCGAATGTGGAAAATAAATTCATCTTGCTAACGTGTCAGAAAAATCTACAATCAGTGTTGAATTCAAGGGGTGGCCGTGGGGTGATATTCCCCCGGGAGTATTGAAAATCCCCCCCCCCCGGAAGATTTGAGATTGCATGCTTTTAATGGTCAAAAAGTGCAAATTCTGCCCCGAATTCAATATCCCCCCCCCCCCCCCCCGGAGAAAAGTGTCTGAATTCAACACTGTCCGCAATGACGATCAGAGGTATTTTTCTTTCTTTCTTTTATCTTTTTATTTTTCATTTTAAAATTCCAGTTATGGAAAGTCACAAGAGTCCTAGTTATGGAACTTTATTTGCGAATCATTGATTTAAAAGAACATGATCTGTGTTGAATTTATTTATATTAAATGTGAGAATTTATTGCTGTTTAAAAGGTATATGCTGGTTAGTTTTTATTGCTCCATAATAAATATTACTTTGAATTACTTTTCAACCAACCAACCGGACACGCAACTTTTTCCCCATTCACTCTCCACTCCTCCGAATGATTTGAAAAGTCAATACCGAATTTCTTCCAAGATCTCACTGGCCCACCATCATATTTAAAATTCACCAAAGAAATCTGCTAACACTGTATTGACATTACATGGATGCTTGAACACGTCAGCTACAGTTTTATTTAGATCTTATTTTATGTGTTGATACAGAACTTACTGTATACAGTAAATTTTTGGTTTTTTATTTTTACATTTTACTTAACAGTATTACTGGTGTCAGTTTTAACTTAAAATGTACATAGTTTTCAATTACTCTCTGATTACTACTTTCAACACACATTGTGCATATTTCACTTGACTTGATTTTTTAAATAAATTCCATCTTGCTTATATATGTTAGTTTTATTAGTTAGTGTATCTGACTTATAATGTAACATTTCGGCACACGATTTGTGATATATTTAAGCCGGTAATTCAATATCGCAATACTTACATTTCACAGCTTTTATTAAAGTTAATTTTACATGTAAGACGTCATTTCATACTAAATCACCGCCCTTTGAATACTAGGCCTACGCGCTCACAAAGATGGTAGCTGTCGCAGGCTGATATTTTTTTTTTCAGTGGTTGTACGGTCCCTCGAACTTTAACACCAATAGTATATAAAAGTTTTCTTTGACTTATTTGATCTCAGAAAAACAAGGCGAAGAAAACTTTTATAAATTATTGGTATTGAAGTTCGAGGGACCGTTCAAACGCTGAAAAAAAAACAATCAGCCTGCGACAGCCGCCATTTTTGTGAACTCGCAGGCCAAGTATTCAGGGGGCGGTGACTAAATCGAGGGTGCTCTATACTTCTGAAATTGATTTTTTTGTCCCTGTCTGTCTTAGTTTTTAAGACACGTTTGATAGATTTTGAATTTCGCCGCTGCTGTACTCTGCATTAGGCCTGGAATAAAGACTTTCTTATACCCTTATAACTCTCCGCTTGTAAGATATTTTCAGTAAAACGGGATTTTGAGCTACATTTTCTATATATATACATGTGATTTGTATACATATATCTATGCATTCAAATATACAGATGCGTATGTGTTTATTCAAGACTATATGAAAAACTGTTGTGTTCATAGATATATAAAGTACCTAAAAAAAAAAGCAACACGCAATATTCTTCAATAAATATATGAATATAAAATGTATCAAAATTCATGAAGCATGTTTATAAAAATGATTAAAATCATAATAAACTGTGAGCATTTATAATAGAATATAAAAGTATATTAAAATAACTATAAAAATTGAGACCAAGAATTTTAACTCTTCCAGTTCATCGACCAGCCCACTTCTCGGTAGAAAGTTGAAAGGCTAAATAACTAATTTAAAAATTATTATGATGTAATTAAAAGAAAAAGATGGCACATCTTAAACAAAACCCTACATACCATTTAATATTTGTAATCAATTATCTTGGATTAGCGTGCATTTAGAAAATCTTGATTCAACTGAAACATAATAAGTATAAACGGCTTCCATAAAATTCCATTTATCGTATCAACTGGCGTACTGGTGTGAAAATCGATTTCCGGTATTGGAGAAAAATCAATAGCCGTAATTAATAATAGTTTACTTCGTTTTATGAGCTGCTCAATTAAAAAAGACAAATAAATATATAACGAAATACTGGCATTCACCTGTTTCTCCTCTAGTATTTGGGTGTCGATATATACACGAGTATATATGGTATTCTCTAAACTCCGTGAAGTTCAATTTTATAAAACAATCAATATAATATAATAAACGCATAATTTGAAGAATTTTTCCGGCATGCTTAATATCACCAGAGGGAAAAAATTCAATTATTCTCCAGTAATATTAAAACATTCAATAAAATTCTAGTTAAAATTTAAAACAAATACCACCTGCATTCCTGGCAGATTTAATTTACATGCCAGAATGATTAAAATTAGTAAATACTTTTTAATTATTAAATTGTCTTCATGCTCGACATTCCATATTCAATACATTAATTCTGTACTTAACATACAACCGTTCCTCATTTACAGACAGTCATCATATGGAATGAACGTTTTTAAAATTGAAGAATAAGTAAACGATGACAGCTATATGCAGATATTATTGCAGGAAAGTACTTTCGTGGTAAAGTTATGTTTTTTTCTTAATATGCTTCATTATTTTAGTTCTAAATATCACCGACAGAAGGCGCATTAGTGTCTCGAATTTTGATACTGCTCAAAACAAGTTTGTAATTTTTTAAATAAACCATCTTTTTGTCTATTGAACTGATAAACAGAATAAAATTTAAGTTGTTGTATTTAAAGCTGAGTAAACTTTGATCCATTCTTTTTGAGCATTCGAAAAGATAAAGACGTAAGAACAGCAAGAATGCCATCTATCGATGATATTTAGAACTAATACAATTATGTATTCCGTAGTAAAGATGTTACCGACTTTACACATACCTCTTCTCTACGAATAACTTCAATATCTGTTATAGCTTACTTGTAATTGAAATTAAAATATGTTGAATCTATTTTACAACACCTTGTAAATGCTTGCATACGTACATATTTACATCATTCGCTTTTGTCTTATATACCTAGAAACTTACATACAATAAATTTCCATGCATATAGTGTAAAAATTTCCAGCAAACTGTTCAGTCGTTAAAACGTTTATATAGATAACGGTTATTTAACTGTAATTTATCTCTATCAATACACTCTTAAAAAAATGCAGAAAATTATCCAGATATTCAACCGTTTTTATAGAAAACGATGACGCAACTTTAATTTATCTCTATTCTGGTCAGTATAACAGAGATATTTTGCTATTGTTTACCATACCGTCAGTAGTTTTGCATAGCTGAAAAAGGTTTGGTTATAGATAAAACTACGCAGTTAATCCGGTGAAGTGAAGAAGCAGAAGTAGACGACATAAGCGTTTATTTCGTAGAAAAGCATCATAAGACACAGGAGGAAGATAGTCAAAAAAAGCAAGGGGAGGTACCCTACAAAAACGAAGATAACTTTTCTACAACTTCTCTGGTCAAGTCAAACGGCCGAAGTCATCAGTTTGAAAAAATACATGTACGGGTGTTGGCGCGGAAAAATGATAGAATCGCCAGTACTTGGCGAGAGAACTTTTAGAGAATAATGATGGAAGCATGTGGGAAAAAGCGATAACTGCTGGATTCTGCCTATGATTAAGCATTCTTTTGAGAGCGGTGGGGGTTCCAGGAATTCTTGCATGGAGACCAGTGCCGAAACTAGCCATTTTGGCGCCCGGGGCAAACATGGATTTTGCCCCCCCCCCCCCCCTCCAAAGAAAATTTCCAAAGCGAATTTTTTCTAAGTTTCTAAAATTTAAAGTATATAATCAGAAAATCTGTAATACTGAACTAAGTAATCAGCTTTGTCAAATACTGATTCATTAAAATCTTGAAAATGGAATCGAAAGGAACCAAAAAATATTCCGCTTTATACAGGTTTTCATCTTAGGAAGTATAATTATTGATATTCTCAGGGGCGGATTTAAGGGGTCGCGATGGCCTCAAAGGGCCCGGCATCCAAAGGGCCCCCAAAATCCTCTTTTGAGTTCAACGAGAAAAATTATTTTTTGATCAAAGGATTTTCTTAGCACTTTTTTTAAAATTAGTATTGCTACATAATTTTCATGTAATTTAAATAGAATATTTTTTATACCATTTGCAATTCCCAGAAATGTTTTAGTTATGTTTAAATGTTTTTCCTAGTCTTCTTTTCTATTAGCAATTATCAGAACTGTGAACGGTTGTGGAGGGTTGGGGTGAGACTCAATTGAATCTGAGCTGAACGGAACCCTGTTACTGTTAGAGACTTTTATGACGATTTAATTACACAGATTCAGAGTCTAATTAAATCAGATCTGATAAATCTAAATCTGGATCGTGACACTGGGGCTCCAGATTTAGGGGTCCCCCACACTTGGTATGCTGTTTACACAAAGCTGATATTTAGAATGCATTTGACTTTGTTACTGATTATAATCGATATTTTGCATTTTTAGAGAGGCATAAGATTAAAAACACGATGTATTTGCCCCGGAAATTTACATCTGGATCTAAAAAAAATAATTACAGCAAAAGAATGGGGCGGTAAAACACCTAAGAATGGCAAAAAGACAAAAACATTTTTTTTTTTTTTTTGCAAAGACGATTTTATTAAGGGGGGCGGCTGCGGTTTTATTAGTCATAGCAACTTGGGTATGGTTTTCTCCCTGCACCAATACAAATGACATTCTTTTTTAAAAAAAAGTTTTAACAAAGAGTTTTATTTTGCGTATTTTTCAAATTATCCTTTCAAATATAATTTGTTTTTAGTATCCCAGGCAGTCGCCCAACCTCGCCCCCTCTAATAATACTAGATTGGATCTGGATGAAAAAGTAATTTCAGCAAAAGTAACAGGCCGGCATATTCCAGTTGCCGAGAAGGGCGGTAAAACGCTTAGAAAGCTTTCGCAAAAAGACGAGTAAAAAACTTTTTGGAAGATAAAGCTAGGGTGGCGCCCTGTCCGAGATTTGATTTTTTTACTGTACCTCTACAAATGCTATACTTAAAAGAAAAAAAATTTACTGAGAATTTTACTTTGGGCATTCATCCCCCAATTTGTGTTTACTTTCCACGGCAGTCACCCCTCGCCCATGACAAAATGGAAAAAGAAGAAAGCTCCACGCTGTGAGATAAGGGAAAAAATAGAACAGCCTTCGTGGAATATTTTTATCTTATAGAAAATTCAAAGTGAGGGAAACGTTTGCCAATTATCCATGCTGGACAGTGCAATATCGTGTCCAGTTGAACAGTGTCATATACAGACATGAGTAGGGACTGACCTTGAAAATTGTTAGGGATTCTCCTAAACCACAGGTAGAGATTTAAATGATAGACGGCATAAACATGATACATTTGGAATGGGAGAAAGAAAATAGCCTAACAGATCGTTTTTTATTCATTTGCTATCTTGTATTGTAGACGAATATTTTTATCTATTTGTCTATTTTAATGCATTTGGTTCAGTTTTTCTTTTGGATTTTCCAGCTGCGAGACTTTTTATACAAATTTCATATATATATATATACATTTCTATATCAAACAACAAACAAAACCTGCATTTGACGCCCCCTTCGCCTTCTGTTCTGCTGGCGCCCGGGGAACGTGCCCCCTCTGCCCCCCCTAGTTTCGGCCCTGATGGAGACGAACAAGGAAAAGAAAAGAAAATAATTTTGGGATTGGCGTTTGATTTTTGCTAAAAGGCAGCTGCAATTAACGGTTACTTATGAATCGAATCTAATAATAGGGTGTGAAAAACATGAACTTTCATATTACCGTTTACATGTGGGCGAGAGATATTTTAATTAATTCTTTTGACAGCGGATGAGAAGTGCTAATGCTTGCATAAAGAATGTCGGTTATACGTTACATTACTTTAACAAGTAGAGCACAGCTGCTTATATATTTTGTCTAAGTTTTAAGACAGATGCACTTTTGATTTCATGAGAAGAAAACGGTTGGATTAGAAATATATGAACATTTGTAACTTATTTTTAGCATAACCGCAAAGTCAAGGACTGAAAAGTTTCTGATGTATGCGAGTGACTTGCATTTTAGAATAAAGAAAATAGATTCGTTATCTAAATTAAATCAGAAATAGATTTTAGTTAAAATATTGAATTTTGGTGTGGGGGGGGGGGGAATTACAGACCTTTAAAATCTATAAACTATATTTATTTATTCTTATAATTATTTATTTATTTTGTGTGGGGGGGGGGGGGGGGGGGTAATGAATGAATATTTATGAATTTATTATTTATCTCTATTTTGGGGGGGAGAAGGGGAAGCATGAAATCAATACAAACTTGTTAGATTTTGGAAGAGGAAAGGAAAAGTTTATGTTAACTTGTTAAATTTGGGGGGGGGGGGGGGTAGTTGAACTGAAAGCAAGATATATGACAAACGTCTTTGTCATAGTCAGTGAGGACGCTTCATGGTTAAATAACCGCTAATATGGTTAAATAACCGTTATTAATAAACCGTTATTCATGACGATTTTTCTAATTGAAAAATAAAAATCTTTCTCTCCCGCCGAAATTGTTGGTCAAAGTCATATATCAAAAATAAAAGAGTGCAAATCAACAAGTTATTTTAGCGATTGAATCGCTATTATTATCAGAAAAGATCATACAGGAAGAGTAGAAATTCTTTACTGTCAGTCAACATGAAAATGGTGTTAACAATAAAAATACACCGCTTATGCTGAAAAAATTTTTTTTGATTTGTTAATTTTTTCATTAGAGATAAAAAAAAAAAAAAGTACTGGAATAGGGGAAAAATTCGACCTCTGCTTTTGAGGGATTTACACGTTTTGGAATGTACTGAATATTATTTGATTATTTTTTCTGTCTGACGGTCCCTGTGTGTGTACGGTGGCAAAACATATCTAAATTATAAAGCAAACAAATGTCCGTGAGTAACTGTGACGTCAGATCGATGGTAGCAATGATCTGTTTGGTCAATTTCGTTTTTATAGCACATCGCTCAATTTTTACAATGATTGATCACTTACTATTTACGCTACAGAATTGGCTAACAGTGATAGATACTTTCCTCAAATATGATTAGCACTTCTCCCTATCTCTCGGACAGGTCAATACTTTTTTGCTGATGATACAGCAAATCAATTAACAATTTTCAATTAACAATAAAGGTAAATTCATAAATCTAATATTTTCAGAAGCAATTCAAATTTAAATTGAGGATGTAACAATGAATGATCCATATTACTTGACCTTCGTCTAAGAGAATGACAAACACTATGTAACTAAAAATTTTCCTGACTTTTTCCATTTTTTAAATCAAAATAGCAATACTTTAAATATTATTTTTCCTTATAAGAGGATATGTGCTTGAATTTGCCATCTCCTGTCTGCTGTCAGAAATACACTCTTTGTGCCATTGTGAATACCGTTAGGAAAAACGATCATATTAAGAATATATAGGTGTTTTATTAAAGTGGTACTTATAAGTACCGTCAGGATAAAAAGGTTTTAAAAAGAATACCAGAGCATTTATTTTTTCTTAGCTCTTCGTAATGGATTAAGCAAAATATTGGATGACATAAAACTTTTAAATAGATATTTCAAAAGTAAATTTGTCAGACTTCTTTTGTATATATAACTCGAATACTATAATATATATATATTTTATGTCGACAAAAATGTGTCTCAGGATATCTCTTTGCCACGCGTATTTTCACGGGTAAATATATTATCTCTGGAAATGAACCAAATATTGCACTACAATGATTCAAAACTCAGTAAGAATAACATTTGCTTAGGACATTTAGTTAACTATTTCTTATACAGGGTGATATTTTTAAAGTTGTGAAGGTAAAACCCTATAACAAAAGAACCATTGATCCAAATAGAATACCAACCAGATCCAACCAGATCCAACTAGATCCAACCAGAAATTCCACCAGTATGCTTCCAAAGCAATGGGTATTTTTTTAGGCACACTTAAAAAACTTAAAATTGATCGACAGATGGCGCTGTAAGTTAACCTCAACTGGTTTCCTTCCTCTAAAGGGTTTTACGCTAAGTGAACCAGCCTGTTCAAATTTCAAAACCATCTTCTGTAGGTATTGTGTCGTCATTGAAGCTTTTCTTAAATTCTAAAGTGCCCTAAATGACCTAAGATCAATTGTTGCGCTGTTATTATTCTGTTAATACAGTTTAACCAACAACGCACGGTCCGTCAATGCCACAGTCATTGCGAGGGTATCCGTAAAATAATGAACACGAGGTGTGCGTGCTTCACTTTTTAAACACCACTGTGCGTGTGTCATGCACAAACTCGTCTCCCGACTTTACTGCATATTCAACGCCATCTGTCGGTGGGATTTTAAGTTTTTTTTTTTTTTTAACCACGCATAAAAAAATCCCCATTGCTTTGGAAGTACACTAGTGAAATTTCAAGTCATTTGGATCAGTGGTGCTTTTGTTATAGGGTTTTACTTTCACAACTTTAAAAAAAATCACCCTGTATATTATGAATTAGCGTTCACACACACAGATCATTCTGGAAAAGAAAAAAGTACTTTTTATTTTCTGGTCACATAAAGTGTAAGGAAATTGTTGAAATCTTAATTTATTAAAACAATTATGGAAATTTTAGTGTATTTTATACTTTGAAATTCCCTGAATCCATGTTTGGTATTTTTAATACGATTTTATATGTATGTGTGAATATTGGTATTTCCTGTTTTTAAAATGAACTCTTCATGTATGTGTATTGGTCATTCTGAATAAAACAAGTACTTTTTTCCGTCACATATAGTGTAAGGAAAATATTGTGATGATGTGATTAAAAAATATATATATGGAACTTTTTGTATGTTTTTACATTTTGATATGAATCTGTGTTCTCTATTTTTTAAAACGATCATGCGATATGTATGGTTTATATTGGTATTTCCGTACACTTCGGATACAAAGGATCGGTTTTGAGTGTTTTACTGTTAAAAGTTTCAACTGTTCAACTGTAAAAAGTTTACAGCAAATTCTGCAGTCATACAACTATTTTTATAGAAAGCGGTTACATAACCGTAATTTAATTCTTTTCGGACCATATTATGGTCAGAATAGAACGTAATTATGGTAACCATTTTCTATAAAAAAAACAGTTGAATAACTGGAAAGTTTGCTGTGACTATGTAACAGTTTAGTGGAATATTAAACAAGTTGGAAATTGTACGTCAAACGTGACAAATGAGGTGCGTTCGTACTATAGCTAGTTATATAAATATTCAGATCTTGATGATTTTTAATTCTGTGAAATGAATTATATCGTCTGCAGATTAATTTCTGTCATAAAATAAGTATCGCGGTCGCTTGACGATTCAACCTCGGAAGTTCCTATAAGAAGAAAGCACCGATTTTTTTTTTCTTTTAATTCAAATTTCTTAATAAATATTTTTATTAATATCTCCTAAAGTTTTGATTCGATTTTTAAAAAATTGAAATGTCTCGACAAAATTCTGCAAAGATAATAGATCTTAAATTCCAAACCATTCGGTTGGGTAGTTTTTGCGTTGTTATATGCGGATGGACGGACAGACAGACAGACGGACGGACCAAGCGACGACAATAGGTGCTACGTATTTATATAATTACGAACGCACCTAAAAAGACTGTAGTCTGATAAAAAAGAATAAATTAGTATATTAAAAAAATCTTTCGTTTTTTAAATGGATAAATCTGGTAACCCTAATGTATATGTATCTGTGAGTCAGCGTCCAAACCAGAGGCGTAGCCAGGGGGGGGGGGTCCAGATGCTCTGGATACCACTAATATTGTAAAGTTGTCTTGGCCTTATCTAATTGGAAAACTTTTTGTTATAATCAAGGATAAGTAAGTTTGATATTTTAACCATTATTAAACCATGTTTTATCCTTTCCTTAACGATAACTGATAAACATTTTTGCTTATCAGTTAATTTTCTTATCAAGTAAATTATTTGTTTAAATATTTTTATTTCTCACGTCCATCTTATGTCTGTACGACAATAATTTTTCACCAGAACGTGACATATCATAAGTAAATAAAACATTTTTTTCCCCTTAACAAACAAAGAATAATAATTTACTGTGAATAAAAAAAAAAACTTATTTACAGTGAATTTAATTAGTCAGATAAAAACATATGGAAATTTAAATATTTCATTTTGATGAGTAAGAATGTTGAAAAATGAACATTTAAACAATTCAAACAAAGTATTTTTAGAAAATATGCTAAAGTAGTTTATGGTAACAAAAATAGATGTCAGTTCAACTTTAGTTATATTATTCCGTGGTTTAATGATAATGCATGTTTCCTTTATAATATGGAGTCATTTCCCCGAAATAAACATTTCAGTTTTGTTAAATTAAAACATAACATATTCTTTATTTTCATTTTACTATTTCATTTGAACGCTTAGTATTCTGCGAAGTACTCGTTGAGGCATGTGGAATAACTCCAGATAATGTTGTTTAAATGATTAAATAACCATAGGTGCATTTATTATTCTGTTTATTTTGCTTACAAATTCCTCAAAAAAACTTTGTTTTCATTTTTTTTTTTTTAATTACTAAATATATATACAGGGTGAATCTAAACTCTTGGGCAAAATTTTAAGGGGTGATAGTACACATCAAGACTAATAAGATTAAATAGGAAACTAAGGGTCCCAAACGTCTTCCGAAGGAGATAGGCGCCATTAAAGTTTAGGGTCCAAAATTTCAAATGATTATAAAAAACGGAAAAATTGATCGATTTGTTTGCGGTTTTCGCGAAAACTATTCTTTATGTCAGTATTTTCTTAAAAATAAATTTTAAAGATAAAGTTAAAAAAATGTCGATAGAGGGCGCTTTAGACTTTGGAGTAACGAACAACTATTTTTTACCGTTATTTTTTGTATCTCTTTAAATGCTTTCAAAAGCTTAGACTTAAACTTAAATTTTAAACTCAAAATCTGAATCGTTGGGAGTGATTAAGTAGCGCAAACTGAACTGCGTTCAGGAGTTGAAATTTGAAACACCTCCCCCCCCCCCCTGAACTCCTGAACACAGTTCAGTTATTCCCGATATTGGTGTCGAAGACCAGGCAGAAACAATATGAGTTGTAACTTTACAACTGGACGAAAAATTTCCGGGCCAGGATTCGAACCTGGAATATCTTGAAGCTGCCATTCTCTACCAACTGAGCTATCCCGAGTGAATCTGGAGGGCATAATTCATCCAGTTCATGCCGGGATAGTTCAGTTGGTAGAGCATGGCAGCTTCAGCCAAGAGATCGCAGGTTCGAATCCCGGCCCGGACATTTTCGTGCAGTTGGAAAATTACAACTCATATGATTTCTTTACCAATTTGAATAATTGTGTTAAAATTAATCTCGGCAGACACTACTACCCCCTACACGTAAAATAAACGATAGAGTAATGACAAAATTAAATAGAAAATTTATTCATAACAGACAGGAGCAATTTCTCCGCGCAAAATAAAAAGAAACAATTTGATGTATGCATGTAGTGCGCAATATGAATGAAGGTTGACACGTAAAAAATGATACACGCATGATGTTCGTGAGGAATCACAAAAACAGCTCAAAAGAGTGCATGCAGACCTCACGCCGCCGGCGGAGGGAGTTGCGAACATTAGTGAATACCCCGGGCATCTCCCGGATATCGCCTGCTACGACGGCAATCCTCGCAAACAGGTCCTCGTCGGAGTCGACAGCAAAAAAAGAGTTGTTCATTACTCCAAAGTCTAAAGCGCCCTCTATCGGCATTTTTGAACTTTATCTTTAAAATTTATTTTTAAAATAAATTTTTAATTTAATTTTGTCATCCCTGTATCGTTTATTTTACGTGTAGGGGGTAGTAGTTTCTGCCTGGTCTACGACACCAAGATCGGGAATAACTGAACTGTGTTCAAGGGGGTTCAAATTTCAACTCCTGAACACAGTTCAGTTTGCGCTACTTAACCACTCCCAACGATTCAGATTTTGAGCTCAAATTTTAAGTTTAAGTCTAATCTTTTGAAAGCATTTTATCAGATACAAAAAATAACGGTAAAAAATAGTTGTTCGTTACTCCAAAGTCTAAAGCGCCCTCTATCGACATTTTTTTTAAATATTTTCTTTAAAATTTATTTTTAAGAAAATACTGACATAAAGAATAGTTTTATTGAAAACCGCAAACGAATCGACCAATTTTTCCGTTTTTTATAATCATTTGAAATTTTGGACCCTAAACTTTAATGGCGCCTATCTCCTTCGGAAGACGTTTGGGACCCTTAGTTTCCTATTTAATATTGTTTGTCTTCATGTGTACTATCACCCCTTAAAGTTTTGCCCAAGAGTTTAGATTCACCCTGTATATATATATATATATATATATATATATATATATATATATATATATATATATATATATATGAGTACATGTGCATGTGTTTTTCCATGTCCAATTCATATTTAATTCTCATGTGGTCCAATTTTCCATTGTGTATGGTTCATATTTAATTTGTTAATCCATTTGTGTTTACTTAATTGCAACTCCAATTTATATATATATTTTTTTTTCCCCTTTCTCTCTATTTCTTTTTTCAATATTCTTTTGGTATGAGTAAAATTTGGCCAATTACCATTGAAGCATCAGCTATGGTAATATTATGTTTGCACATGTTAATTATTAGCTATGTGGTATTCTGTATACACAGTATCATTGATTATCTCTTTGGAGATTTAAGTAGAATAGAACTTGATATGTTTTTTTGAAATTCATAGATATTATAATTATATATATATATATATATATATATATATATATATATATTAAATAAATGAAATGCCAATAATTTTTAGTAACAATAAATTTACAAAAACTGAAAGTAACAAGTAACATCTATTCTATCGCTAAAAATCAAAATATTAATAAGACTCCGAAAAATTTAAATAACTATGTATTCGATAATAAAATAAATACATTGCTTGGTTATTTTAAGCGAATGCTTCTTCATTTAATATTGTTTAAAATATTTCATAATCTGAACAAACAAACCAAAACAATTGTTCATGAAATTTCTTTTTATTGGTTTCTTCAATAATAATAATAATAATAATAATAATAATAATAATAAATAAATAAATAAATAAATAAATAATACTAAAATAAATTTTAAAAATGTAAACAAACATTTGTGATTTTGAAAGTAATACATACACGAAAAATTCATAAAAATGCATTAAGATAATAGTAAACTGTCAAAAGTGTTATTTGAAAACCATACTTTAAACAACACCACTATGAACATTAATTTTACGCATTACATGAATCATACAAATTTTTTAAACATATTTTTTCATAAATAACCATGTAACATAAAGTGTCATTTGAGAATTGGTTGTAATTCATATTAAAATTATTCAAAGTAAATTAATCGGTTACACGATAAAAAAAGTTTTGCTGAAAAAGGGTAATAATAATAAAATATATTTTCTGAATCTTTGCCCCTCCCCTCTTTTGCTGAAACTGGGAGGTAGGGATGGAGATTAAATACGTATGCCAGGTTCTATGTCTATTGCGTTTTTAAAAATTAAATTCTGTAAGGGGATGGATTGCAGAAAATAAACACCAGATACGAATATTTTTTGCTTCAAATTTGACCCCCAGTGTTGTTGGGAAAGAGGATAACATTTATCGGAAAATCTCTCGTGGCTTTTGTGATGAAATTTTGCAGCATGCTAAGTGTAAGATTATAAGCATGGAATACGTATGATTTTTTTTTTTTAACTCCGCCTTCTTGGCTTCGATGGGCGAAAAAAGTATCCTGAATTTATTATGGTTTTCAAGATAAAATTTTGAATGAGGATGAATAACAGAAAATAAACACTAGATAAGAATTTTTTTTTCTTTAACACTCTCCCCATCTCAGAGTGGTAGGCGCAAAAATAATCTGCCACACACTTCTTGATGAAATTCGCAAAATGCTAAGTTCCAAAAAATAAACATAAGATATGGATAATTCTTTATGTTTTAAAATTCGATCTTCTTGCATGCAAGCAAAGCAGGAACTGAAAACATATTTCACAATCTATCATGGTTTAAGAGTCGAAGAGGGCGAATTGCAGAATATAGCCACCAGATAAAAATAAATCTTTGGGTATTCTCCCCTCCCCCTCAGTGGCTCCCCTGTCACCTGGCTAGCTGGACAAGCAACTACGTCGCCACGGCAAGATTGCGTGCAGCATAGTTGTAGCTTTTAGGTGCAGAAATTCCTTAAGTGATTAATAAGGCTGCTTGGACAAAGCGGCTGCCTATTTTTTTAATTTTCCCTCTGAAGTATTCACTGGTATATCTTCTTGAACTTGTGATAGATTCAATGGGCTTCCAAGTTGCGAAGCAACTGCACACCCTGGTTTTGAGTAAGTCTATATCGAATCCTGAGAGAGCCATATGAAATGTCTAGCCGTAGTCCAATTGACTACATAAAATAGGATAGTGTTAAGTATATGTATAAAATAATGAAAATTTGCTAGTTAAAGAATAAAAGTAAAAATAGTTCATAGTTAAAAAAAAAATAATAATAATGCCAGACGAGGTAAGACAGAGGTCGCGACTGCCGAAGGCAGCCGTGCATCATCCGCCGATTCCAGGCTCTTGAAGAGCCCATACGAGTTCACGACCATGGAGGATCCGGTTTACCCGGGGACCCCCTAGGTGGTGCTCTTCGGCCGGAGAGCGAAGCGGGGGCGTACGCCTACCTGCACTTCATGCTCTCTTTCCCAAGTGAGATTGATGACATATAGGTCGAAGCAACATTAGTGGAACCTTCCCTCTAAGGCCCACTAACTTTCCACTTGGGCGGATAGCGAGAGTGAACCCCAGCCTCGTTGCCGAAATCCCATAAGGGAAAACGGGTCCTCAGCCTAATGGAGAACACTCCCACTTCCCATTAATTTACCGCCCCTTCCGAATATCAAATCCTAGGGAAGGAGGAAGCGACTAGTTCATTTGGGGCGGCTAGTGCCAGTAAAGATGTTAGGAGAAGTTTAGGAGAAAAGACAATATAAAATTATTAATAAAAAATTATATAAAATAATTTTTTTTTTTTAATATTAAAGAGAAAAATTTTGAGGTAAGAATTATAGCTTGGAAGGACTATTCATCAAGAATAGTGGAGTAACTTGGTTTTTTCCGGTTGGATGGACTGTAAGCATCGTAGTCAGGTAGCTCATAGATGAGTTCATTTGGGATGTGATTAATGTCATTGTAGAATTTTTTCACAAGGTGTTTAATGCGATGTTTGAGTGAAGTCGTTTTCAGATCCTTGAGGATTGTGGAGTTTTTGAGGTATCTAGACCCGTTCCTGATGTAACGGAGCTGTTTGTAATGGGTACTAGAGAGGCTGTTCATACTGGTTTTGCAAGTGAAGCCCCAGATTGGACATGCATATGTGATAACAGAGAGAATGCAAGCATTATATATTAAAAGTTTGTTGTGTATGGAGAGTGAGTGACTGCGAAGAAGGGGGGCGAGGGTTTTGGAAATTCCGGCGACTTTACCGCGGATATTAAGAATATGCTTTTTAAAGGTAATGCGTTTGTCAATGGTAACTCCCAGGTACTTGGCATCGTCAGACCAGGGAATGGTAGTGTCATTGATGGTTAATATATTAGGAGTGGAGAAGGTTCTAGAGAAGTAAACAGCAGTAGTTTTAGATTCGTTTATCTTAATGCGCCATTGATCACACCATTCCATGAAGATGTTGAGGTGGTGTTGTAGATTTTTGTAAAGATTGTATGGGTGATGTGCAGTGCCATAGAGAACAGTGTCGTCCGCATAGAGTGCGAGTGATGTGAAGAGTGTGCGTGGAATGTCATTAAAGTATATTATGAATAAAATAGGGCCAATGACTGAACCCTGAATAATACCACAGAGTATTATGTGTAGTAGAGAAAGTGAGTTGTTTACACGGACATAGAAGTCACGATCACCAAGGTAAGAGTGTATTAAATGGATAAGTCCAGACGGGAACTTAAGCCGAATTAATTTGTAAATGAGGCCCGCGTGCCAGACTTTGTCAAAGGCCTTGGCGACATCAAGAAATATGGCAGCAGTAGGCTTCTTCTCGTTGAAGTTTTCAGTTAAGAATTCCACAAATCGAAGAAGTTGGTGTTGGGTGGAGTGCTTGGCTCTGAAGCCGAATTGTTCAGGCATAAGAATGTTGTTGTTGTGAAGGAAGTCATTGAGCTGTGATCTAATGACGCGTTCGATGACTTTACTTAGACAGGAGAGAAGACTGATGGGACGGAAATTAGTTGGGTCATTAAGATTGCAGGATGGTTTAGGAATAGGAGAAATGATAGAGGTTTTCCAGGGTTTAGGAAAATAACAGTGTTTGAGGATAGAATTAGTGAGCTTCGTAATGTAGAGAATACAGTTGATAGGAAGTTGTTTAAGAGTATAGTTGGAAATTTTATCGTACCCAGGAGATTTTTTATTATTAAGTTTTTGAATAATATTGTTGATCATGATGGGTTGAATTTCGGGGAGAGGGATAGGAGGGGTTGAGAGGATGTCATTAACAGTATCGTTGACATTGTTAAAGTGTGCTTGACTTGCGAGGAAGGGATTCGGAGAGAATTGCCTTTCATATGAGCTAGCGAGGCATTCTGCCTTGTCCTCGTCAGTATACGCAGTTTGATTATTGGCAGTAAGGGGAGGAATAGGGGTATAATTATTATTGAGTTTCTTTTTGATTTGCCAAAGAGAGTTATCCTCGCAAGTAAGACTTTCGAGAAATTTAGACCAGTTTTTTTGCTTATCTTTCTGAATAAGGGTTTTAATTTTATTGTTGAGCCTGTTGACAGCTGTTTTAAGGGTGGGATCTCTGGTATTTTGGTAGAGTCGACGGAGTGTGTTGCGTTGTTTACAGATATTATGTATGTAAGTGGGTAAGATGTAAGAGTTATTATTTTTGAATTTGGTGTAAGTGGCATCTTTTTGAGCTTTGTAAATGATGTTGTTGAGTTTATTAACTGCGTTATCAATGTCAGTAGTGTTGTTGATTGTGGGGTAGGTAAGGTCGGTGTTGTTGATGTAATTTTGGAATTTATTCCAGTCAATAGCTACTGAAGGAGGAGGAGAGATAGGGTTGATAAGATCAATTTTGAAGAAGACAGGAAGGTGGTCAGAGCTTAGGTCATTAATAACAGAAGTGTTGATAGGGAAGGTAAGATTTTTGGTGATGGCGAAGTCAATAATAGAGGGGTGCTGGTTGCGAGCAACAGGAATGTGTGTTGGTGTAGTAGATGCGTGGAGACTGAGATTGAAATGGCTAACCAAGTTGTGAAGAGATCTACCTCTGGTAGTGGTGGAATGACAGTTCCACTGCCTGCTATGTGCATTGAAGTCACCAGCGATAAATGCGTGTTGGTGTTGTGTAATGATGTGTGTCAGGTCATTTATGGGGTATCGTCGCCCGTGCCGTGCGTAAAAAGATGTGAAGTTGATTTTGGCATGGGGCAAGTTGACGACAATACTGGTGTAGTCAATGCCTGGGAGTGGAATATTTTGAGTTGTGTGATGTGGGATATAATTTTTGATGTAGATGGCTGTGCCACCCCAGTGAGAGTTGGCACGTGGTGTATGATGGAGTTTGTAACCTGGGATGGTGATACTGCAGGAAGGGTTAAGTGTTTCTTGGATTAAGAGTATATCGATTTGTGGATTAATGGAAATAAAGGAGCGGAGTTCATTAATCCTGGGTTGCAATGATTGGCAATTCCAGGAGAAAATAAGAAGAGAAGAGAAATTTTTTTTATTGTAATTATTCATAATTGGTAATGTTGAGCTCCGTAGAAAAGGCGTCTAATTCTTCTATTATGATATACATTTTGTCAAATGGGTTGTTGCAATTTTTTAATTTGATGGCGATGTTTTTTAAATGTTTTAGGAGTTTGGTAATTTGGAGAAGTTCCTTCATGTCTTTGAAGGTGTCAAACATATCTATGAATGTGTTTGTATAATTGTTTTGTATAACAGGTGGTGTTTTATTTTGTTTGGTGTAACTGGACGTGTCCTCAACTGGGGCTTCCTGGATATGGGTATAGCTTCCGGAACAGTCCGGAACAGTTGATGCCGGTTCAGGGGCTTCCTAGTTGCAGCAACTTTACGCCCAGTCGAGTGTGAGTTGAATGTCATTTCAAAGTGAGCCGTTGGGGGAAGGTAAAAAATTGCTTATAGCAATAAAAATAAGTAAAGATTGCTTATAGCAATTAAGAGAAAAATTTAAGATTACATAAAGCAGATAAAAAGATAAATTTAAAAATGGGTGAAGAAATTTGGAATAAGAGAAGAAGCGATAGAGACTAAAGATAGAGTCGATTAAAACATGAAGTAAGTGGTTTAGCTGTAGTAAATACTACTGGGAAGGAAAAAGGTTAAAATAGGGTTCAGGACATGTTCCAAGATCAGTACAATAAGCCAGGTGGAAAAGCCAGATGGAAGGCGGGCAAAGCAGCATAAAAAAAAAAGACACTTTTCAGTGGCCATACAGTTTTTTTTTTTTTTTTTTTTTTTTTCAATTGTTATTTAAATAATGGTATAGTATGGTAATGTATGTAAATAGGCTATACAAAGTTTTTTTTTTTTTTTTTTTTTTTTTTTTTTTTTTAAAGTAGAGCAACAATTTGAGAGAAGATAGCTGAGATTGAGATTGGTGAGCACTAATGATTGCCATCGGTTAAGCAAGAATATTTTGGCCGTTTACGGTGATGTGGCTCGGATGCGTCGTAATCCGGCAGCTCAGCAATTATTTCATTGGGGAGGTCGTAAAGGTTGTCATAAAATTTTTTGGAAAGATGGTTGATTCGTTTAACAAGAGAGGTAGTGTTGAGGTCTCTGTAGACTGTGCTGTTACGGAGGTAGCGCGAGGCACCCCTGACATTGCGCAGGTGTCTGTTGTGTAGTTGACTGAGATTTTTGATGGAGGATTTACAAGTGAAGGCCCAGACCGGACAAGCGTATGTGATTATGGGTAGAATGCATGAGTTATATAGTAGAAGTTTATTGTGAATAGCAAGGGTTTTGGTTTTAAGAAGAGGTTTGAGTGCAATGGAAGCGCCGGCGACTTTTCTCCTAATGTTGATGATATGTTTGTTGAATGTAAGTCTGCGGTCAAGTGTCACCCCTAGGTACTTTGCCTCGTTCGTCCAAGGAATGGTGGTATTGTTAATTGTGATTCTGTTAGGATAGGTATATTTTTTGGAGAAGTAGACAGCGGCAGTTTTATTTTCGTTAAGTTTAACGCGCCAAAGGTCGCACCAGTTTAGGAAGTCATCAATGTGGGTCTGTAGGTACCTGTATAGTGTATATGGGTGGTGAGCGTGGGTGTAAATAGTGGTGTCGTCCGCATAAAGAGCAAGATGAGTGTTTGGTGATCTGGGAATGTCGTTAAAGTAGATGTTAAAAAGCAAGGGACCGATAACGCTCCCTTGGAGGATGCCTGCTAAAATATTGAATATAGCGGAGAGAATGTTGTTTATGCGGACGCGGAAAATGCGATCGCTAAGGTAGGAGTATATGAGGTGTATAAGTCTGGCAGGAAAGTTAAGCTTAATTAGTTTGTATATAAGGCCCAAGTGCCAGACTTTATCGAATGCCTTAGCGATGTCAAGGAATATGGCAGCAGCTGGGATCTTCGAGTTTAGCTTTTCGCTGAGAAATTCGACAACTCGAAGGAGCTGGTGTGTTGTGGAGTGTTTAGGGCGGAAGCCAAATTGTTCAGGCATGAGAGTGTTGTTTTGTTGGATATGGTGTTGGAGTTGCGACCAAATGACGCGTTCAATAACTTTGCTGAGAGATGGAAGGAGTGAAATAGGTCTATAGTTAGCAGGGTCAGTTAGGTTAGTGCCAGGTTTAGGGATAGGGGAAATGATAGAAATTTTCCAAGGCTTTGGAAAATAGTTAAAGTAGAAGATGGAGTTAGTCAGTTTAGTGATGTAGTTTATGTAGTTAGGAGGCAGGTTTTTGAGTGCTGTGTTAGTGATTTTGTCGTACCCAGGGGCTTTGCGTTTTTTGAGTTTGGTAATGATGTTGTGTATAACAATAGGCTGAATAACAGTAGGTGGTTCATCTGTGGGTTGAGCTAGAAATCTTTGGACTGTGTCGCTGACATGTGTAAGGTGATCTTGGCTAGCGAGGGTCTTCTATTTTTAATTTAAAAGTTTTCTTAAAAAGTATTTCTGGTGTGGGTTTTTATTTAAAATGTACATATGTTTCATATTTATTTTTGTAATAGAGATCAACCAGTAATGGACTCACTCGGCATATTTAATCTGATTTGATTATTGGAATAAATTATATATTGCTTACATAGGTTATCGGTTATTTATTGAATATGACATATAATGTCACAATTCGTCACACGATTGGTTATATATTTAAACCGGTGATTCGATACCGAAATACTTACGTTTCAGAACTTTTATTAAAGTTATTTTTAGATTTAAGACATCATTTCATACTAAATCAAGGTTGCTTTACCCTTTTGTATTTTTTTTTTTTTCCGCTCTGACTCTCAAAGTTTTTGAGACACATTTGATAGTTTTCACATTTTGCAACTGCTGTACTCTTCATTAGGCCCAGCGTAATGACTTTAGTCTATAACTCTTCGTACGTGAGTTATTTTCAGGATAAAGAAATTTTGCGCTGCGTTTTCTATTTGTATCCCTGGTAGCACAAATATATTAATAACACATATCAAACACATTTCTGAGCCAATATAAAGATGTATCGAAACCAAACTATCTCAACGGTATCCTGGCTTGCATATTTCACTCTCATTTGTTGGACAAGAATGTAATTTCAGATTCATCATGTAAAAATGCGACAGTTATAGCTTGGATGAATGAAATTAACTCTGCAGTTTGCAGCCTTATCCAACAAATAAGAATGAAATATGCCAGCCCAGATATCGTTCGGATAGCTCAGTAGGGAGAGCTTTAGCATGGCAAGACAAAGGACCCAGCTTCGAGTCCTGGCCCCGGCATATTTTCATTCTGTTCGAAAAATTCTCAACTATGATACTCCAACCATTGGATATAATTTACCAAGTTAAATATACTTTCCTCTGTTCATTATGAAAGTAAACTTTTTTTAATATAAATGAAATGCTAATATTTTTAGTAACAATAAATTTCCAAAAAATTAAAGTAACATCTATTCTATCGCTAAAAATAAAAATACTAATAAGCCTCCGAAAAATTTAAATAACAATGTATTCGATCATAAAATAATTACATTGCTCAGTTATTTTATGCAAATGCTTCTTCATTAAATATTGGTTAAAATATTTCATAATCTGAACAAACAAACAAAAACAATAGTTTATGAAATTTATTTTTATTGGTGTCTTCAAAAACTATACATTAAATAAATAAAACTAAAGTAAATTTTAAAAATGTAAACAAATATTTGTGATTTTGAAAGTAATATATACACAAATAATTGATAAAAATGCATTAAGATAATCGTAAACTGTTAAAAGTGTTATTTGCAAACCATACTTTAAACAACAACACTATGAACAATAATTCTGCGCATTACATGAATCATACAAATTTTTTAATATAGTTTTCATAAATAATCAAGTAACATAAGGAGTCATTTGAGAAATGATCGTCGCAGTGTTCCATATATGTACCTATTTATTTAATCATAATTCATTTATTCATATTAGAATTATTCGAAGTAAATTAATCGGTTACACGAAACAAAACGTTTTGCTAAACAAGGGTAATATGATATATTTTCTGAATCTTTGCCCTTCTCCTCTTTTGCTGAAACTGAGAGGTTGGGGATTGAGCTTAAATACGTGTGCCAGGATCTATGTCTATTGCGGTTTTAAAAATGAAATTCTGTAAGGGCGCAGAATTTATTCTCTAAGGGCGCGTATTAGATCGCAGAAAATAAACACCAGATACTAATGTTGTTTGTTTCAAATTTGACCCGCAGTGTTGCTGTGAAAGAGGATAAAATTTATCGTAAAATCTCTCGTGGCTTTTGTGCTGAAATTTTGCATCATGCTAAGTGTCAGATTATAAGCATGGAATACGAAAGATTTTTTTGTTAACTCCGCCTACTTGGCTCCCATGGGGAAGGGCGTGCTGGAGAAAAAACGTATCATGAATCTATTATGGGTTTCGAGATAAAATTTTGAATGAGGTTGAATAGCAGAATATAAAGAGTAGATAAGAATTTTTTTTTTCTTTAACACTCTCCCCATCTCAAATTGATAGGCGCAAAAATAATCTGCCACACGCTTTTTGATGAAATTCGAAAAATGCTCAGTTCCAAAAAATAAACATAAGATATGGATAATTCTTTATTTTTTATAATTTAATCTTCTTGCTTGCCAACGAAGCAGGAACTTAAGACATATCTCAGAATCTGTCATGGTTTAAGAGTCGAAGAGGACGAATTGCAGTATATAGCCACCAGGTAAAAATAATTTTGTAGGCATTGTCTCTTCCCTCTCTGTAGCTCCCCCATGACCTGGTTTGCTGGACAAGGAACTTTGTCGACACAGCAAGATTGCGTGCAGCATAGTTGTAGCTTTGACATGCAGATAAACATAAAATTTATTAATAGGCTGCTTGGACAGAGCCGCTGCCTATTTCCTTAAACTTCAACTGTCGTACTAAACACCTCTTCGAAACTTCTGTTTTTTATTTAAACATTTTCTTAAGGAATATTTCTGGTGTAAGATTTAATTTAAAATGTACATATTTTTCATAATTATATTTTGTAATAGAGATCTACCACTGATGGACACGTTAGACATATTTAATCTGATTTAATTACTGAAATAAATTTTATCTTACTTACATAGGTTATTTATTATTTATTGAATCTGACATATAATGTGTCACAATTCGTGACACGATTGGTTATATATTTAAATCGGTAATTCGATATCGAAATACTTACGTTTCAGACCTTTTATTAAAGTTATTTTTAGATGTAAGACATCATTTCTTTCTAAATGGACGGTGCTTTACGCTTTTGTAATGGATTTTTTCCCTCTCTGACTCTCAAAGTGTTTGAGAAACGTTTGATAATTTTCACATTTAGCAAGTGGAGACTTTACTCTATAGACTTTATTCTATAACTCTCCGTTCGTGAGTTATTTTCAGGATAAAGGAATTTCGCGCAGCGTTTTCTATTACATATACCCCTTGCAGCACAAATATATTATTAACACATATCAAACACCCCCCCCCCCCCCCCCCGCCCCCTAAAATATTATTTGTGAATATTAGTTTTTGATTCTGTGAATGTTGGACAGTATTTTCCAATATCTGTGAATACCATTTTTTGACATTAAGTGATATCTTTTTTTGTCACTGCTGAATATCATCATTTGATATTGAGCGATATATTTTTCTAACATTCCTGAATAACATATTTGGATATTAAACTTATTTTTTCTTTACTAAATAATAATATACTTAGACATCTAACAATTTCTTTTCCGCACCATCCCTCATTGTAAAACGAGGGATGTCTGCTCAAGGGAAGTCTTGTCAAAGAATATTAACTCTGTATCTATATTCTTTGCTCTAGTCTCGCTATGTAACAAGAGACAGGTGAGCCATAGTGGTGTGACAGTATAATCAATACGAAACAAGGGGAAAACATGTTATAAAAAGCTTTTAACAAAAATTAGTGGAAGAATAATTTCCTGTTACTTGAATAAAAAATGTCTGACAAAATTATCATTTAAATATCTCGTATTTTTCAATCACAATCGACATATTTTCTTATACGCTCTTTTAGCAAATATTTATTTAAATATCACTTTTTATTATCGAGTTTGTTGGAAATTTTGTAAAAAATTATTTTAAAATAAGTAGGAAATTTAAAACTTTGAAATTTAAAGGAAATAAAAATTTTTAAAGCTTGCTGTTTTAAAAATCATGTGTTCCTTTAGCACAAAACTATAAAGTAAGTTTTAATATCCCCATCACTTTGAATTTTGCTTTGTGAGAAATTAAATATGTATTTTTTATTAATTTTAAGTCAGAAATATGTGTAATATTTTTCAAAAATTAATGCACTAACCAAAAATTAATGCGCACATAAATTAGCTCTAAAAGCTTATATAATAATAATAATAATAATACTTACTTATATAATTATGTAAAATATATATTATTAATAGTGTCTAATTATAAAATCAGTGACCTACTTTTGAAACTAAACTTGTATTCTTTCAATAATAAAAAATAACATTCTTATAAAAGTCGGAAATTTGAAAGCCTGTTAAAAAGAGAACAAGCATCCATTTAAAAATTGCATAAATTTAATTTTTTTTCTTGTAAAAGCATTTTTAAATATAGTATAAAATACATAGTGTAAAAATAGTATAAAAAATCTTTAATTTTTTTTTTTAAATACAAATTTTCTTTTTTTAAATCGTTTTTTTATATATAAAAATAACTATGGATTCCTATAGAAAATATTTATATAGGCTTTTTCTTTTTGAGCAAATTTCAGACGCCTCCATCAAGCGCGCATTGACGAAAACTACACAAATGGGCGGTCCTTTAGAACTTTCCGTGCTTTTCTGTCAAGTTTACAAACTTCGTCAGATATACTGAATGTCGACAGATATCTTGAAATGTCCGAAAAATGATATTGATTTTTACGAATCTCGATAAATATCCCTGAGTGTTGCAATAGTAATATCATTTTTGCAACATTGGCCAATGTAACCAAATATTAAAAAAAGGTATTAAAAAGTCAAGTTCTTTAAAAATAGCAAAATTATTAAATTTTATTGTTCAGAACACTATTTCTGTATTATGATGTCATAAGTAATACAAAAAGTTCTTTTGAATGCTTTTTTTTTTAAAACTAATTTTAAGTTATGTCTGTGAATATCGATAGATGTTGTAAATGTGACGTACGACATTCAGCGACTTTCGAAACATTGGCCAATACTTACATTGGTGGATATTGGCCGATATCTCTATGTTACCTGGGTTGTATATGCGTTTTGTTTACAATTATGTATGTATTGAAATAAACATGTACGTATCAATTCATTCAAGACTATATAAAAAAGTGTTGTGTTCATAGAAGTTCACGTTAGAGATGAGACGGTCTCACCCCAAGCCCGAGCGCGGGCCCGACACGGGCTCGGACTCAATATTTATACCAGCCTTCGGGCCCGGGCGGGCTCGGGCTCATTCCTACTGAAACTGACAATTTTATTTATTCTCATATAGAAAATATAAAAATAACTTTTTCCTCTACAAATTACAAATTCCATTTCAAGTATTTTTAATGTTATTTTGAGCAGAATGAATAGAAGGGGAAACAGAAATCTTATTTTTCTTTTCTAGTATTAGAATGTTACTTTAAAAGAAAATTTACGAAATTTGCGACATGTCTGACGACTGGGCGCCAATGCGAAGTGGCGCCAATGATATTTTTTGCTATATTTTGGTTTGTGAAGTAGGATATTTTTTAATTGGAACGTTTATTTTATTTTTTTAGAGATCTAATGCGAGATGATCATTTTTATTTCGTTTTTTGTCAATCAGCATTAGTTTAGGTTTGCAAATTTTTAGTCTTTTATTGTGTGCCAGTTATACTAGCTCTTCATATGAAAACAACGTTAGTGATTCTATTTCTATTTATGAACTCTGCTCATGCTAAAGAGCTGCTCTGCAGATTTACGAAGTCACTTTCATACGTAAGTACATATAATAGTCATGTATTGTTATTCCGGTAGAAAGCAATCGAAGAGTGTTTCTAGAGGTGAAGGATCTTTCAGATAACTGTGTCAAATTTTTAATTTAAGCTGTTTTTCAGAAGCACGAAATATTGTTTTAATTCAAGAATCAATTATAATTTACGAAATGCACCTTTTATAAAAAAAATAGAAAACGTTGTTCGATTCTTCGGCATAGAAATATTAATTTCTACAAATTTCATTTATTTATTTATAAACGCACTTCGTTAAAGTGTCCATCAAATTTACATATTGGGAGAGAAAAATATTTACATCCTTTTAAGGAAGTGTATTTTATTTGATACTAACTTGAAACTTCCCTTTGATAAGATAGAATGTAAATTTCCATAAAATTAATTATGTGTACGGGATGATCAATTATTTTCGGGTACGAAGTTTTAAAAATGTGATCTTACTTTTAAAACAATTTTTAAATATTATACAATTTTTATTCGGTATCGGGCTCGGGCTTTAATTATACAAAAGATTTCGGGCTCGGGCGGGATCGGATTTAAAATCGTCGGTCTCGGGCTGGTCTGGGCTCCGAAAAGAGAGCCCGAACTCATCTCTAGTTCACGTACCTCACAAAAAGTGCAACGCACAATATTCTTCAATAAATATATAAACATAAAATTTACCAAAATTTATAAAGCATGTCTTTAAAATTAACGAAATCATAATAAACTGTAAGCATTCTTAACAGAATATAAAAACACATTAAAATAATTATAAAACTTGAGAACCAGGATTTTAACTCTCCAAGTTGTTCGACCAGACTCATTCTCTGTAATAAGTTGGCTGATTAACTCATTGAAAAAGTCATCATGGTGTAATTAAATGAAAAATATGGCACCTTTTAAACAAGATCCTTCATTTCATTCAAAATTTTTAATCGGTGCTTGTGGATTAGTGTGCGTTTACAAAATCTTGATTCAACTGAAACATAATAAATGTAAATGATTTCCGTATAATTTCCATGTACCGTATCACCTGGGGCCCCACCAGTGGCTGAGAGGTTGTGCTCTCGAAGCTGGTAGACGGGAAGTGCTGGGTTCGATCCCAATCGCGCCCGTCGGCCTAATCGTTCGGAGTTTTCGTGGTTTTCTTCGAACCGTGGATTTATCCATGCGTAAATACGGGTTAGGTTCCCTTAGAAAGACCCCCACGAAGGGCACTCCCCCCGGGCCTATATCCCTAGCGTAGATAATTGGCCGTCAACAATCAACCCAACCCAACCCGTATCACCTGGCGTACTGTTCTGAAAATCGACCTCCCATATTAAGACAAAAAAAAACATTACCCGGAATTAATAATAATGAACTTCATTTTATGAATTGTTCAATTAAAAAAGACAAACAAATCTATATTTGCTCTCGTTCTTCCTCGCGTATTTGGGTGTCAGAATATACACGAGAATACAAGTTTATACGTATATGGTATTTTCTAAATTCTGGGAAATTCAGTTTTATAAAATAATCAGTGTAGTATAAAAAATACATAATTTGAAGATTTTTGTTTGCCTGTTTAATGTCTTTATATAGGAAAAACTCAATTATTCTCCAGTAAATGTAAAGCATTTAATAAAATTCTAGGCAAAATAAAAACAAGTAATAAATGCATTCATGGCAGATTTAATTCAAGTGCCAGAATTGGTAGATTTAATTTATGTGCCTTTGAATTTTAGTCAATATGCAAATAGTGTTAACTATTGAAACACGTCGATTATGGTGAATAACATATGTTTTTCTTTCTTACTTTTTTTCAATATATAGATAAGAAAAAAATTGTTTGATTCGTGAAAAATTTGGACATATGATTTTTGATGGATTTACACATTTGGTATCTTGATTATGCATCTGACTACGATTTCATTATTTTTGTTAAGTGTCTGTTAGTCCCTGTGTATGTACGGTGACAAAACATATGTACATTATAAAGCAAAAACATGTCCGTGAATAACTCTGAGGTCAAATCGATGATGACAATGATCTGAAATCAATTTCGTTTTTATAGCACATCACAAAATTTAATTTTTTTCATTGTCGAATACTGAGAAAAACATTTTTTTTTTTTTTTTCAGATACAATTTGTTTAAAAACTGTATCTCAAATTACTGTTTTTTTTTTTTTTTTTTTAATTATTTTTTAAAATAATTTTTAAGCAAGATTTTAAAAATAAAATAAAATAAAATAAAAATCTTTCGCGTGCAAATCGACTAGGGAAGATTAATCGGTTTGCATTTAAAACAACATATATAGTTCATCATTTGTACCGTAATTTCCGGCGTATAAACCGCAGCTCAAAGAGTCGTTTTTCGACCCAGAAATTTTATTCAATAATTGTAGTTAAATCTTTACAGCGATTTTAAGTTACATTTTATAAAATAATATTTCTGGGTCGAAAAACGACTCTTTGAGCTGCGGCTTATACGCCGGAAATTACGGTATTTTCGGTCGATATTCCATAACTAAATTAACGCTTCAACAATAAATAAATAAAATAAATAAAGTACACATTTAAAACATATGTCGAACTACGCACTTAAACACTGAAATAATCAGAATAAAAAAAGGTTGCTATAAATAGTGAATCTTTGGCGATTATTTAGGCTATTAACTCCTGGCATGAGGCTACCGTATTTTTCGGTGTATAATCCGCGGCTCAAATAATTCAGTTTAGATCCGTAAATTTTATCTAGCAGTTGAAATCAAGAGCATTCCTAGTTCAAGCAAACTTCATTTGCTCTCATTTTTTTTTTTTTATCTAATGGAATTTTTTTTATTTATTTATATTTTTTTAAAACTATTTTTGTTATTCTTTTATTTCATTGTTATATTTTAAAATATTTGTATTTAATTTTTTACTTTTTTAATTTCTCACGGCTCCTTTTGCCTCGCAAGTGTATTACATTTAACCTGGAAGTTCAGTTGGTACGCAACTAGCTGCTAATTACATTGTTCCATTGTTCCAAACATCATTTTATCAAATACAATTTCTGTGTCCAAAATGAATTTTTTGAGCCGCGGATTATAGGCTGAAAAATACAGTAATACGAAAATATTGTTTTCAATAAATTTCAAAACTTTATTTGAATAATAGGAGTTTTGCATATAAAAAAAAAATTTTGGTGTTGTTTGTGGGCTATACGGATATATACAGGGTATATCTGAAATGCTTCAACAAACTTAGAGGGATGATAGTACTCATGAAGATGAACAAAAAATGCAGTGGAACATGGGGTCGCAAATGACATTTAATCCTTTCAGAGGCAGTGGTATGTTTATGAAACCACTTAGTTTTAATTCCAAAACGCCCTAATGGTACCAGAATTTTGCTAAAATCTTTTCCATTTAATATGTATGTGAAATATAGCCTTTTTCTTGTTTACAAACAATTTTTTTTTGTAAATTCCAGTGCCAGTCCATTTTCAGACGCATTTTCTCGATTTTCATCCTTTAAGCCTTTCAGGGTCAAAGTACTTTTAGTACTATAATGTTGAAATAAATGACTGGCACCGGAATTTACAAAAAAAAATTGTTTGTAAATAAGAAAAAGTCTATTTCACATACATATTAAATGGAAAAGATTTTAGCAAAATTCTGGTGCCATTGTGGCGTTTTGGAATTAAAACTAAGTGGTTTCATAAACATACCACTGCCCCTGAAAGGGTTAAACTTCATTTGCGACCCCATGTTCCATTGCATTTTTTGTTCGTCTTCATAAGTACTATCATCCCTCTAAGTTTGTTGAAGCATTTCAGATACACCCTGTATATATGTATATATATACAGGGTGTCCCAAAAATATTGACCTCGGATTTTATTCCTGAATTATTTATTATAGACATATATTATAAATTACAAAGTCACATAAAAATAGTACAGGATTTTATGAAATCAATTATAATTTTCAGGGGATTAAATTTGATAAAATGCAAAATTAAAAATTTTATACGGTTCCCGTTCAAAATATTTCCCAGTAAGCAAATGGTGTCCCGTACACTAATAAGGTCATATACAATTTTCAGCATTTTATCTTAAAAAGTCACAGATATATGTTTAAACAAACTTGGTGAGGGGTTTATCATAAATTAAAATGTAAATGCTTACAGTTAGAGTGCAGGTGACGCAACGCTGGAGTACTGGAGTATATATATTTTCTTAGCTCTTCGTGATGGATTTAGATTTTTATGTATATATAACTCGAATACTATAGTGCTTATATTTTTTATGTGCGAAAATGTGTCTTAGGATATCTGTTTGCTATGCTTATTTCCATGGGTAGACATATTATCTCTGCAAATGCGCCAAATACTGCTCTACAATGATTTAAAACTCAGTAAGCGTAACATTTGCTTAGGAAGGGGTTCCCAAACTATGGAACGCGTACCAATATTGGCACGCAAAGCTCTGGGCTACTGGTACACGAAAGTGCGATGCTGGTGCGCAAAATGAGATACCAACAAAATATTATAAAATCAGAAACAGCATGAATTTATTAATTTGGAAATTTTGAAATGAAATTTAGAGACTGTAAACCAGGGTTCGTACGCCTCCTGGAGTTTTGCGACCAGGAAATTCTTCGGTACCAGTATTTTCAAACAGAAAATCTCCCTTAAAAGAAGGCGAACTTTCTAGATTTCTTTTTCTATAAAGAAAATACTGGTGACACTCCTGGAAAATTCCCTGATCCGTACGAACCCTGGTAAACGCTTTTTTTTTTTTTTTTTTTTTTTTTTTTTTTTTGTTGTTGTTGTTGTTACTAAAAATGTTTGTTATAGAAACCTCTCTGAAATCCGCACACGCTACTTATGTATCAGTTTTCCAGAATTAAATACATGTAATTATTACATTTATGCGGGAAAAATTAAAAATTGTAAATAAAGACCTAATTTAAAAATTAATTAATTAAACAGTTTTACTCAGCTGAAAAAGTGTATAAACATGTTTTATAAATTGTATTGACTGAAGGTAAAGTCTGAGTCCGTGAAAGTAGCAGGATATTGTTCAAATAGAAAAAAAAATGAAGCTTTTTTTTTTTTTGTACTGGTTATTTCAGTGTTGAAGTTTTATTTGAACCATAATTTATTTTTTATTTAATCCTATCAATTGAAAGAATATATTTTTTTGAATCTTTGCCCCACCACTCTTTTGCTGGAACTAAGAGGTTGGGGATAGGGCTTAAATACGTATGCCAGGATCTAATCTATTGTGGTTTTAGAAACGAAATTCTGAAGGGGAACTGATCACAGATAATAAACACCAGATACGAATACTTTTTTGTTTCATATTTACCCCCAGTGTGGCTGGGAGAGAGGATAAAATTTATCGGAAAATCTCTCGTTTCTTTTGTGATGAAGTTTTGTAACATGCTAAGTGTCAGATGGAATACGGATTATTTTTTTACTCCGACTTCTTTGCTCGCACGGGAAACGGCGTGCTGGCGTAAAAACCTAACCTGAATCTATTATGGTTTTCGAGATAAAATTTTGAATTAAGTTGAATAACAGAATATAAACACTAGATAAGAATTTATTTTTACTTTAACCCTCTCCCCATCTCAGAGTGGTAGGCCACAAAAATAATCTGCCAAACTCATCTTGATGAAATTCTGCAAAATGCTAAGTTCCAAAAAATAAACTTAAGATATGGATAATTCTTTATTTTTCAAAATTAGATCTTCTTGCTTGCAAGCAAAGCAGAAAATTAAAACATATCTCAGATTCTATCATGGATTAGAGTCGAAGAGGACGAATTGCAGAATAAAACCACCAGGTAAAAATATTTTTTAAACATTCTTCCCTGTTGACATCAAACAGGGCTGACTTTTATCTTAAAAAAAAAAAAAAAATACAATAAATAAAAAAAATTAAAGAAAATTTTAAAAATGTAAACAAACATTTGTAATTTTGAAAGTAATACATACACAAAAAATTCATAAAAAGTCATTAAGATAATCGTAACTGTTAAAAGTGTTAATTGCAAACCATACTTTAAACAACATCACTATGACCAATAATTTTATTCATTACATGAATCATACAAATTTTTGTAATATATTTGTAAAAAATAATCATGTAACATAAGGAGTCATTTGATCAGTCATTTGAGAAATGATCGTCGAAGTGTTCCAAATATGCACGTATTTATTTAGTCATAATTCATTTATTCATATTAGAATTATTCGAAGTAAATTAATCGGTTACATGAAACAAAAAGTTTTGCTAAACAAGGGTAATAACATATATTTTCTGAATCTTTGCCCCTCCCCTCTTTTGCTGATACTGAGAGGTTGGGGATGGAGCATAAATACGTGTGCCAGGATTCATTTCTTTCTATTGCAGTTTTAAAATTGAAATTCCGCAAGGGGATGGATCGCAAAAAATAAACACCAGATACGAATATTTTTTGTTTGAAATTTGACCCCCAGTGTGGCTGGGAGAGAGGATAAAATTTATCGGAAAATCTCTCGTTTCGTTTGTGATGAAGTTTTGTAACAAGCTAAGAGTCAGATTACAACATGGAATACGGATGATTTTTTTTAACTGCACCTTCTTGGCTCCCATGGGGAAGGGCGTGCTGGCGAAAATACGTATCATGAATCTATTATGGTTTTCGAGACAAAATTTTGAATGAGGTTGAATAACAGAATATAAACACTAGATAAAAATTCTTATTTCTTGAACCCTCTCCTCATCTCAGAGTGGTAGGCGCAAAAATAATCTGCCACACACTTCTTGATGAAGTTCTGCAAAATGCGAAGTTCCAAAAAAGAAACATAAGATATGGATAATTATTTATTTTTTAAAATTTGATCTTCTGGCTTGCTAGCGACGAGCGACTAAATTCTGGAACGCGGCGCGGAGCTGATTGGTTGAGCGGAAAGATACGTGACGTCACGTATTTAGCAGTCTTCTACGTTCTACGCCAAATCAGGGACAGGGTTGCAATGCTGTAATTGCGCCGCGAGATTCGGTCGGTTGTTTTCGTTAATCTTTAGTTACTATCCTAGTTATCTATCCTATAATTTATTTAACAAAGAACGTTTGCATTCAAATGATGCAACAAGTGTGGATTTAAGGGTGAAAGAAATGAATGAGATGGGAGAGAACTCACCAGTGCTAGTATATAAACCACAAGGTGGTCATTTTGCAAATTTGCAGGATAATGACTTCTGTTTAGTGTTAATGACTTCAGCACAAAAGGAAATGTTGTTAAAGTTTGGAAATGAAAAAATTTGTATTGACTCTACGCATGGTACAAATCCATACGATTTCCAGTTAACAACAATACTTGTTATTGATGACTTTGGTGCAGGATTTCCTGTAGGATTTTGCGTATCGAACACTACAAATACAAGACAAATGGAGATATTTTTTAAAGCCATTGTTGAAAAGACTCGTACTTTCACTCCAGAAGTATTCATGTCTGATGACGCATCTGCATATTTCAATGCATGGAGAACCATCATGGGAGAACCCAAAAAACAGTTACTGTGCACATGGCATGTTGTTAAAAACTGGAAACAAGCCCTCCTAAAAATTAAAAACCAACAAAAGAGGGACGAAGTATACAAATTTCTGCGATTGTTGTTAGAAGAATTAGATAGTGAAAAGTTCTATAAATTATTAGAAAGGTTTGTTAATGATTTAAAATCTGATGAAGATACAAAAGATTTCCACAAATATTTTACAGTACACTATGCTAACCGTTGCCATCTTTGGGCATACTGTCACAGAAAAAATTGCGGCATTAATACAAACATGTACCTTGAAGCCTTTCATAAAGTACTAAAGTATAAATATATGGGAGGTAGAAAGTGTCAGAGACTGGATACATGTATATCTTTACTTTTAAAAGTTGTTCGAGACTTGACTTTTGCAAGATTTCAAAAACTTGTAAATGGTGCTAACTGTGGCAAAATTGCCGATATCAATAGCAGACATCGGCAAAGTGTAAATATAAGAAGTGAAACAATTTCTGAAAGTGATCCAAACGAGTGGAAAGTCCAGTCAGAAGAAAATAAAAATCTCAAATATGTTGTTCGCAAAGAAGAAAGTCTCTGTGAAGGATGCAATCTAATTTGCAGTTACTGCAAAATATGCATACATTCATACATATGTTCTTGCATAGACTCGCAAACAAAACTTAATATGTGCAAGCATATTCATGCAGTATATAGGTACACTTCTTCAAATGAAGAAGTTTTACCAAAAGTAAGTGAGAAAGAAGTAATTGCTCAAATTCAAGAAAGTGACAGTTTTCAGAATTTTGTTGAAGCAAACAAACAATCTACAGATAGTATTATGAAATTAAAAGTTTCCCAAATGACCCATCTATTGGATAATAATAATTTAAATAATGAAACAAAACAAAAAATAATGAAGCACACTGATGCCATTATCGAATTGGCCAGCAACAAAAATAGTATTGAACACAATACAGAAAAAGAGCCTGCAAATAAAAGTACAGCAAAGGTTTTTCTCAACTAAAAGAAAACGACCTGTAATTCAAAATTCAATTAAGAATCCTAGTACCAATTACAAAATTGCAATCAAAGAGTCAATTGAAAATGATAATGATATACTAAATGTCCATGATTCATTTGATCATACATATTAAGAATATTTTATATTTTTCTCGTCATTGTGCTTTTTTACATTAAAAAAAAAAAAAAAAAAAAAAAAAAAAAAAAAAACTCTGTACATTCAAATCCCTGTAATCTTTAAAAATTTTAACACACAATATAAAATTCAGTAGCTGCAATATTAAAAAAAAAAATACAGAAAGTTTTTTTCATTTGATTCTGTTACAGTGGTGGCACCAACAAAAAATATTTTTAATTGTGTTTTCACTGAGGTTTTAAATTAATTCTATTTCCAAGGTATTTTTTTATCCATTTAATTATTTTGCATTTCAAAAATTTGTAAATTTCATAATGTTAAAATGATTGGCAGCAACATCTAAGAGCATTTTCAATGAAGTTTCCCATTACTTTTTTATAGATTACAATTATTTGTAAATTTCATAGTGTTAAAATGATTTATGATATTACTCTGTCTGACAGCTGTTACTGCAAAAAGTTTTGAGCGAGCGAAGCAGAATGAGATTGCACCACCAACTAAAATTATTTGTGTTTCAAAGATTTTTTTTTTCTTCTATTTATTATTATTGCAATTCAAAAATTTATACATTTCATAATGTTAAATGATTTATACCCAAAGGCAACACTATCTAAGTGTATTTTTATTTGCATTTTCAACAAAGTTTTCCATTGCTTTTTTATACATTTAAAAGATTTCTAAATTACACATGTTAAAATGATTTATGATATTATTCATTCTGACAAGAGTTGCTGTAAAGTGTCGAGCGATCAAAGCAGGATGCGATCGTGTCACCAAATATTTGTGTTTCAAAGATGTTTTTTTTTTCAGTGTATTATATTGCATTTCAAAAATTTGTAAATGTTAAATGATTTATGCCCAATGGCAGCATTATCTAAGTGCATTTTTATTTGCATTTTCAACAATGTTTTCCATTGCCTTTTTTTATACATTTAAAAGATTTGTAAATTTCATGTGTTAAACGATTTTTGATAGTTTGTAATACATTTTCTGGATACAGTTACTGAAAAAAAAAGTATTGAGCAAGCGAAGCAGGCTGATATTTTAAATTAATTTTATTTCAAAGGTTTTTTTTTTCAAAATTATTTTGCATTTCAACAATTTGTAAATTTCACAATGTTAAAATGATTTATGCCCATTAGCAGAACCATCTCAGTACAATTTTATTTGCATTTTCAACAAAGTTTTCCATTACTTTTTTATACAATAAGTTATTTGTAAATTTCACATGTTAAAATGATTTATGAAATTCATTCTGACAAAAGTTGCTGGGATTGTGTCACCAAATATTTGTGCTTCATTTTTTTTTTTTTTCCAGTTTATTATTGCATTTCATAAATTTGTAAATGTGCATAGAGTTACTGCAAAAAGTATTTAGCAAGCGAAGCAGGCTCTGATGATTCAAATTAATTAATTTTAATTTCACAAAGATATATTTTTTTCAAATAATTATTTTGCATTTAAAAAATTTGTAAATTTCATAATGTTAAAATGATTTATTCCCATTGGCAGAACCAGCTAAGTACATTTTTATTTGCATTTTCAACGAAGTTTTCCATTACTTTTTTATGCATTGGAATTATTTGTAAATTTCACATGTTAAAATGATTTATGATATTACTAGCTGTTACCCGTGACTTCGTTCACGTATCATTAAAAGAAGAATAAATGCATTAATTAAGCAAAATAATTCATTCCCGATAATTAGAAACGTAAATAATTAACTAACTCTTTATCACATTCCATAGGAGACCAGTATTTCTATGTTATAGAGGCCTTGACATAACTAAGTTTTAAAAAAGGGAAATTTTGTGACAAATAATCACGAAAAGGAAACTGCAACCAATGAAAAAAGGCAGGTCAAATAAAATCGTGGAAATCGGCGAATTGTGTAAAAACATATGTCAAGTTTACCTGGTAAACCATTTTACTTTTAACGCTTTTGTGAAACGTTTTAACAGCCATCCTTCAAAGATAATGGAAATAGTATATTTTTTTTTCATTAAATTCAATTCTTGTGAATAGGGAGCAATAATTGTAGACCTAAATGCAAGGAGCTTAAATTTGCCTCCTTGATTTAATCTATAACTGAAAAAAAAATCTTTATTTCTAAATGAAAATATGTTCACAGACGATTTTTGTTCTCCAGAATAAATTGATTCATGAAGTTTAAATATGTGAAAATACTTTTTTATTTTCCAAAAATTTTACTGTAATCCAGATTTTTTTTTTCTTTCACCATCTATTCAAATTGAAAATAAATTCTTTTTTTCAGTTTTAATGAGAAAAAATATATTAATCCTTCTTATTTCTTCTTTTTTATCCACAAAATTGGAATAATTTAGTTGCCATTTTTAGAGGAACTTCGTTAAAATTTACAAAAAAAAAAATCTCTGAATTTAAATCATTTTTTTTTAATTCTGAGAGTTTATGACATCCTCGGATCAATGATAATTAAATCGCGTAATCAATGTTAAGTAAATCGCGTTGCGTTCGACAATTTGAAAGAAGTAATTGCGAAATACAAACAGGCGGTCAGATTTTAATATAATAGATTCGTATTTATTTTTCTTTTCCTAATAATCATGGTGTGGTTTTGGCAAAAAACTCTCATCTGTATGTAACTGATATTCATGCTTTAAATAATCGGTATAGATAAAAAAAAATATTTAAATTTTTCGTTTTAAATATGGCGTGAAACTCATCTACTTTCTAAACTTACCGATCCGTGTATTATTAATGTAAGGAATTGATTCACGCTCCTTGTAAAACACATTTGAAAATTCCCGTTTTATTTCAAGTATGACGTCATTTTTTCCTCAGAGAAATCTCTTTTTAATGGCATAATTATTGTTAATTTTCTTTTTCTGGCAATCAGGACGTAAATTTTAGCGGAAAACTCGCATTTGTATGTAACTGGTATTCAAGCTAATTATTAATCAGTATCGATAAAAAATATTTCAGTTTTTTATCTTAAATATTACGTCCATTATCTATCTACTTTCATTATACCTTGATTTTCATGCTCCTTGTATTATTACGAATATTTAAAAATACATGTTTTAATGTTTTATTTATGACGTCATATTTGTCCAAGCCGAGGAGAATCCTTTTCATAGTTCCATGGTCCAAGCGAAATCTATTTTTAATAATATAATTATTGTTCATTTTTCCTTCTAATTACAACGCAGTTTTTGACATAAAAAGATCTTTTTAATGTAACCGATATCCATACTTCATGTATAATAACAAATACTCCATATTATTTTTTTTTTTTCAAATATCACGGAAATTCATCTTTTTTTGAATTCTTTTTAATTTTCAGTTTTCACATGAAAATCGTTCAATTGAAAATTAATTGTTGAGGAAAAAAATATTTTTCCATGTTTTTATTTTTTGGCAATGATCAAAGCCCTAGCAACGATAAAGTAAAATGGTTAAATTGTATGGAAAAATGTCCATTTATTCTCTATGAAAATAACGAAATTTGGAATTATTAAGAAAAATATTTGAATAAAAAAAACAAAAACAAGCCTATGTTCATTCGAGGGTTATAATCATCCTATATGCAAAAATACAGGATCATTAAATCCTCCATTTAGACGCTGGCTTCAGCCTAACATTTGCACACAATCAGATTTATAATATTATTAGGATTCATTCTGACAAGAGTTGCTGTAAAGTAAAGTGTCGAGCAATCAAAGCAGGATGCGATTGTGTCACCAAATATTTGTGTTTCAAAGATTTTTTTTTTCAGTGTGTTATATTGCATTTCAAAAATTTGTAAATGTTAAATGATTTATGCCTAATGGCAGCACTATCTAAGTGCATTTTTAGTTGCATTTTCAACAAAGTTTTCCATTGCCTTTTTTTATACATTTAAAAGATTTGTAAATTTCATGTGTTAAACGATTTTTGATAGTTGGTAATACTTTTTCTGGATAGAGTTACTGAAAAAAAAAAAAGTATTGAGCAAGCGAAAAAGCCTGATGTTTTAAATTAATTTTATTTCAAAATTATTTTGCATTTCAACAATTTGTAAATTTCACAATGTTAAAATGATTTATGCCCATTGGCAGAACCATCTAAGTACATTTTTATTTGCATTTTCAACAAAGTTTTCCATTACTTTTTTATACAATAAGTTATTTGTAAATTTCACATGTTAAAATGATTTATGAAATTCATTCTGACAAAAGTTGCTGTAAAAAGTGTTGCAAGCAAAGCAGGATGGGATTGTGTCACCAAATATTTGTGCTTCATTTTTTTTTTCCAGTTTATTATTGCATTTCATAAATTTGTAAATGTGCATAGAGTTACTGCAAAAAGTATTTAGCAAGCGAAGCAGGCTCTGATGATTCAAATTAATTAATTTTAATTTCACAAAGATATATTTTTTTCAAATAATTATTTTGCATTTAAAAAATTTGTAAATTTTATAATGTTAAAATGATTTATTCCCATTGGCAGAACCAGCTAAGTACATTTTTATTTGCATTTTCAACGAAGTTTTCCATTACTTTTTTATGCATTGGAATTATTTGTAAATTTCACATGTTAAAATGATTTATGATATTATTCATTCTGACAAGAGTTGCTGTAAAGTAAAGTGTCGAGCAATCAAAGCAGGATGCGATTGTGTCACCAAATATTTGTGTTTCAAAGATTTTTTTTTTCAGTGTGTTATATTGCATTTCAAAAATTTGTAAATGTTAAATGATTTATGCCTAATGGCAGCACTATCTAAGTGCATTTTTAGTTGCATTTTCAACAAAGTTTTCCATTGCCTTTTTTTATACATTTAAAAGATTTGTAAATTTCATGTGTTAAACGATTTTTGATAGTTGGTAATACTTTTTCTGGATAGAGTTACTGAAAAAAAAAAGTATTGAGCAAGCGAAGAAGCCTGATGTTTTAAATTAATTTTATTTCAAAATTATTTTGCATTTCAACAATTTGTAAATTTCACAATGTTAAAATGATTTATGCCCATTGGCAGAACCATCTAAGTACATTTTTATTTGCATTTTCAACAAAGTTTTCCATTACTTTTTTATACAATAAGTTATTTGTAAATTTCACATGTTAAAATGATTTATGAAATTCATTCTGACAAAAGTTGCTGTAAAAAGTGTTGCAAGCAAAGCAGGATGGGATTGTGTCACCAAATATTTGTGCTTCTATAATTTTTTTTTTCCCAGTTTATTGTATTGCATTTCATAAATTTGTAAATGTGCATAGAGTTACTGCAAAAAGTATTTAGCAAGCGAAGCAGGCTCTGATGATTTAAATTAATTAATTTTATTTCAAAGATTTTTTTTTTCAAATAATTATTTTGCATTTAAAAAATGTGTGAATTTCATAATGTTAAAATGATTTATGCCAATGATTTATTTCCATTGGTAGAACCATCTAAGTACATTTTTATTTGCATTTTCAACAAAGTTTTCCATTACTTTTTTATGCATTGAAATTATTTGTAAATTTCACATGTTAAAACGATTTATGATATTATTCATTGTGACAACAGTTGCTGTAAAAACTGTCGAGATAGAAAAGCAGGATGGGATTGAGTCACCAAATATTTGTGCTTCAATTTTTTTTTCAAGTTTATTATATTGCATTTCATAAATTTATAAATGTTAAAAGGATTTATGCCCAATGGCGGTACTATCTAAGTGCATTTTTATTTGCATTTTCAACTAAGTTTTCCATTGCTTTTTTTATATATTTAAAAGATCTGTAAATTTTAACGATTTTTGATAGCAGATATACTCTTTCTTGATAGAGTTACTGCAAAAAGTATTTAGCAAGCGAAGCAGGCTCTCCGATTATTTTATTTCAATGGTATTTTTTTTCAAATAATTATTTTGCATTTAAAAGATTTGTAAATTTTACAATGTTAAAATGATAAAGGTAGCAGCTGTGCTATACGATGATAAATTTTAACAAATATGTTTTAATGCTGAAGTAATATTTCTTCTTCCGAAGTTCATTTAATCTTTTGTTTCATTAATATGGAAGTATGTTTTTCCGAAGTGACATGTGGACTCGTCATCATTTTGTTCTTTCTCTACAAATCTAAATGTTATGTTGACTTGTCTTCTTTTGGTTTCTTCAAGTATAAATAAAGAGGAAGTCCTACTTCAATATATTTTTTTACATCGTTTCAGCAGTGCAATATATCGTTGTGTGAATTAGAATGAATCTCTTTAATTATGCTGAACTTTGTGATTATAAATGAACATTGATGTATATTTGTATTGAAATAAGTAACTTACCAGCATGTGGGTATGACTTGGTCTTTGTTTTGAAAAGTTTAAATTATTGCCTGCTCTCATATATTTTTGCCACCTTGTTTTTTGTTGCCATGCCATATGTCATTATATTTTTATTTAATTAAATTGTCTGATATATTTATTCATCTTTATTTTATTTTGTGATATGTTAATGAACGTTAGTTTAATTTAAAATCTAAAACTGCTTTATCAATTTGTTATATCTACATCCAACACTTTTGTCACTACCTTGCCAATATCAGCCATTGGGCTTCCATGTACTCTGCTACTTAATTTAATTCTGTTTTAGACCGGTCTCAGTATATGGATCGAACACTCTTCTTTTATACTTAGATTCATCAAATTGACTTTCTGTAAGTCAGGATGGTAAGTTAAAACCCTTAACTGCTGTTAGTGGTCTCACTGCTGCTTTTTTCAATTTTCAGAGTTTAGCTATAAAGACCAGTGGAATTAAGTTTTGTTTAGAGACCTATTGCTAGAGACTTTTGAATAGATGAATTTTAATTATAAAAGTCCCATACAAAAGAATTTTAGTACAGGAACTGTATCTTATGAGTTAATTGCGCCTTTTATTCATCTTTCGATTGGTATGTGACAGTTTTGGTCACAACAGTTAATGGTTAATATTTCCATTAAAATATAAAGAAAATTCTCCACTTCTACTATTCACTGAGCCTCTCACATTACTTACTCTGTCCCAGACTTCCTGAAATAGCTCTTACTTAGTCAAATATATGTAATAATGATGTAATAATAATAATAATAATTAGGCTGGTGAGATTATTGAAGAGTCTTTTGTAAAAAACTATACTATTTTAATCTCTGGAGTAAAACACAGTTATATATACAGACTAATTACAGGGTTAAGGAGAATAGGGGATGATTCTGCCGTAGTTACCGGCATTTTACGCGTCCTTCCGATATCAGACCGGAGCTATAGGCCATCTGCCTAAAGACAACCGGACAAGTCAATCGCCAAAGTAAATCTGACGATAATCTTAATATTCCGTTCCCAGGCCAGAGAGGCGAAACCCTTTAGTCATCAACTTTATTGTGTATCGTTATTGCTGACCTAATGAGTTTCCGTGGGAACTGGGGCTGCACCTCTTCTAGCTGCGGTCGACATGTTATGGGGACTGCGAATTTATTTCGTGTTAACCGTCATAATAGTTGGGCCATCTATGTTTGATATAAAAACTAAATAAATTAACCTACAAATATTTTCCTGCTCATAAAATCAGAAATTAATAAGAAATAGAATATTTCATTAACAAATTAGTCATCATTTTTTAGGCAATAATAAATTTATTTACTTTCTAATCATTTTTTTAAAGTTCGTTATTGACTTTTGCTTCAATTTTTGTACAGTAGTTCTTTTAGAAATGTACGGACCTCATCTAATTTGTTCAAAGTTCTGGAAGCATCCTGTTGTTCCAGAAGGAAACATTGTGCAGTTTTCAATGCTGTGGTAGATTCATTTAATGACACTAAACTTTTCCATTCGGTGTCAATTTCTTCATCCTCGTCCGATACTTCAATGTTGTTTTCTTTTTTTTTTCAGCAATTATTTCTTCGTATGTCGTCACATCCGAAGTTAATACATCTTCATCTATGGAAATGTACTCAGAAAAAACAATGTCTAAGAAAGAATTTCCCGTTATTTGGCTACATATCTTTTTGTAGACAATTCTATGACGCTCTTTAAATCTCCGTTCAGTCATCCGTTAGAAGATATGAAGTCGCTCTCTCTGAGAGCAGCAGCAAACGCCTTAGCTTTCTCTTGCAAAAGTTAAAACATTGTTCTAGATTCTTGCTTCTTTTATCCACCGCAAAAGAGAAATTTCAATTTATTCATTTTTTCTTCTTCACATTCGTTTTCTAGCTGGTTTGAATTGACTCACAGCATAAGCGGCTTCAGTTTTTTCACGATTCTTTAAAATTGTAGAGAGGACCAAATGTAGAAGAATTGCAGTTATCCCATACTTCACTGCATTTTCTGATTTTTTCAGCACTTTACAGCTAATTTCGTTTAACATTTTTTGCTTGGTTTCTAAAGATACAGCTTGTTGTTTTTGACTCATCTTTCACAGAATTCTACAGAGCAACTGCGAACAGAGTTTCAATTATGTTAGTCAGGTAATGAAGTAAGGATTGTCAGTTTTTTCACTCACAGATAGGGGAATTCGGAAAACGGTTTATGTCACTGTCAATACAATTAACCGGGTAATGGAACAATCGCTTAAAAAAAAAAAATTCCTTCACCCAATCTTTCATTGTAGAGAACTTTAATGTGGGAACACTTACGCACATCAGAGATCAAAGAAAAGTAGGGATTAGTGACCAATTCAGTATTTCACGATTTTCTGAAACCCTTTTCCATTTTATATCTTTTACAAACCATGAGAAAATTCCATCTTTAATAGGAGTATGTGACATATAAGTTTGAAATATCGGAAATATTGCGTTAGGATTTTTTTTTTTCTTTACTTTGGAGCAAAAAAAAAAAAAAAAAATCGCCTTAAGCGGGATTTTCCGAAATTCTATTTCGTGTTAAGGTTCCCGTTGAGCAAGTGCTCGGGAATACGGTGCTAATGTTAATCCAATGGGGCATTATTTTGCTAATATCTCGCTTGCATTTGAATATTTTTAAACAATTTTTTTTTGCACTGGATAGCAGAGATCAATCTCTATTTCCTCTGTTGATTACTTTTTCGATTTTTTTTTGCGTAATTTTTTTACGAAGATACTTTCACTTTCGGAACCGGTTTCGAAAGTGAAAGTATCTTCCTAAAAAAGAATACGCAATGAAAATCGAAAAAGTAATCAACGGCGGAAATAGAGATTGATCTCTGCTATACAGTGCAAAAAAAATCGTTTAAAAATATTCAAATGCAAGCGAGATATTAGCAAAATAATGCCCCATTGGATTAACATTAGCACCGTATTCCCGAGCGCTTGCTCAACGGGAGCCTTAAACGAATTAATTAACAGTGATTTTCAGACTCATTTGACGGGACCTCAGTATTATTTCGTGTTAAGCGAAATTTCGCGTTAAGCGATTTCGTGTTAACGAGATTTGACTGTATATATATATATATATATATATATACATTAAAAACAGGTATTCATTTGTTAATGTCTGTAAATTTAAATTTATTTATTGTCCATACTACCAATCTACATTCAGACATTATCTAAAAACGTGGTTAAAATTTTTCATTAAAAACGTCCCTCATTTCAAAAATGTAAAACAGTTTCAAATAAAAACCTTCACCATTGCACAAAAGCGCTTTTGTGCAATGGTGAAGGTTTTTATTTGAAACTGTTTTACATTTTTGAAATGAGAGACGTTTTTAATGAAAATTTTTAACCATGTTTTTAGATTGGTAGTATGTACAATAAATAATATATATATATTTGTGAAGTACTTGTGTTTTTACTACTGGTCAACAAATTTGTAGAAAATTCATATTTAATTTAACTTGTAACACCAACATATGCACAGCACATTTTACAACTTGCTGAACATATATTTTAAGTATACACAGAAGCAAACCAACAATATGAATAATCTTAAATTTGCTGCAATATGTTGTATTAAAGGCTGTTTACTGCTGAACAATACAAACTGGATACCATTTTGTAAAAAAGAAGACTCAATTTATTGTAGCAGGCTAAAACATTGAAACTAGCTTTCTTCTACTAATGTGGTAAAATCGCATAACCTGCAAAAAACATTAAAAATTTTGTGAAAAATTAAAAAAGTTACTGTACAATTTCTGATTAAACATTATGGAAAAGAGGAGAAAATTTATTATATTAGGAGGAGGAACAGATGCTTTACACTCATGCAGAGATTTTTGGTTGGTGCGATTTTTAAGGCTGCGCCAAACCAATAACTTAAAACAATAGCTAGGTTGCCATTAAAGGAAAAAATCTCCTAAATTTGGCAACTTTTTTCCTTTTTATAACCGATTTAAAAAAAAAAAAAAAAAAAAAAAAAAAAAACTGTGCTTGAGTGTATGACATCATAGCCTGTGAGAAAATTTAAAACCAAATTTCTTTACAAAAGTCAAAAAATCACTACAAAGAGAAAACAAATATGCTGTATGAATTCCAAATAATCTTCATTGAAAACAAGTTTTAATCAGCCCAATATGTTAAATATTGGTCATTGCTATTTTTCTAAATGTTTTATGTGATTTTGAGTGTTATTTTTTCATTTGTGGCAATTTTTTGACAACTTTAACGGAAAAAAAACTCTGCATTAAATTTTGCTACTGCCATGATTAAATTAAAGTTGGAAGAATACCAAATCGGTTCCTGTAGCAACATAAACAACGATGCTGAAAACTTTAAATTCATCTAGCTTTACTGGAGAAATAGAAACTATACATAGTCTCTCAGCTACATGATTGCTAGTCCGTTGCATGAATAATTAAATAAATAATTACAAATTTACAATAGAGAAATAATATTAACAAAAATAGAAAAATAATTACAAATTTATATCAAAAAGAAAAAAAAATCAGCACCTTTTTTGTATGTCATTGCAACTGTTTCGAAAGTGGAAGGAGACTGTAATTTCATCAACCCCTCCCCCTATTGCAGTGTCACTGTATTGATGAGCAAAGGATTTTCCCGATTATAAATATATATTAAACGAGCAAGGGATTTTCCTGATTATGAATGATCTAGTACTCGACTGTGAAGATTTTCACGAGACTTGCCCCCTATGCTAAATCGAGCATGAGAAAAAGATCTAGCTAGGTTCTGAATACAAGAAAATTAATTTTTACAGGTTAAAACAAACTCAGTGCTGAAAATGTTTTTTGTTATAAATGGAAAAATACTCAAATGATTCACATGAAACGTGTTGCCTATACTAATTCGAGCACGAGAAATCTATCTAGCTAGGTTTCAAATTCGGGAAAGGTCATTTTTATCTATTAAAACAAACTCAGCACTAAGAGTGCTTGGCTAGGGCACAACTACGCGGGGAGTTGGTGAGCATAGCGAGCAGGGTGGGCAAGCTCCCCTAGTATTTAAAAAAAAGTTTTTTTAAGCATTCGGCTTGGCCGAATATTTCAATAATCGGCCAAGCCGAATATTCGACAGACCAAATAAGTTTGATATTCGGTAATATGGCCAGATACCGAATATTCGGTGCATCCCTAGCATAGTCGTAAAAAACCAGCTTATAACTTGAGTTCTGCTGAATGGATTTTAATGGAATTTGCACTGTTAGTTAGATAATTATTGAGAGGAAGTTTTAGTATAACATATTCTACATTGCTTAGTTATAATAGAGTTAGAAAGAAAGTTCTACAGTAATCAGTTGATTAGCCATTTTTAAAAAATTCTGCTGAATTAATTTCAATGGAACTTGCATTGTTAATTTTTCAGGGATATTGTTAGTATATATCATTCTTGAGCAAATCCTACTGTAAATGATTAAATAAATTAGTTGGTCTTTAACAGCCCAAATTTTGTATAATACATTAGAAAATTATCAGTGCAATGGCGTTCATATTTTACAGCAATGCCGAAGGACAATGTAAATAAAAGTTCATATTGCTTTAAAATACAAGATCAAATTGACCGGTATATATTTTGTTTGATTTAACATTCATATTTCTGGTGAATGTATTGGTGCCTCAGCAAAAGTAGAAACAAGAACGAAAAATCATGAGTCAAGCATAGATTATGAAACACTTTCCAACACAGCCAGAAAACTGTAACGAAAGTTCACCATTAAATAAGGTGAAAGAAGATATTTTAACAGTTTTCGCCAATCTACCTTAAAATTTTTACATAAAACTGTATGCAATATCCTTTTAAAAGAACTTTAATGTTGGTTAAGAACTACTGGCATGCTTTTCGGAAATTGGGTCTGACTGGATTCATAAGCCACGCAAAAAATAAACGGCTTGTACCGGCACCGGGTCAATATTTTAGCTTTTTTTAACAGGCTGAGTACGGCCAATACTGAAAGCTTTGATAAGGTTTCGGCTTCAATTTTTAGCTGTTATTACGGGCTGGACCAGGTTGGACACGAGCATAGAAATTTCTGTCCGTACGACCAGAAAAATTTAGTGTTTTGGGAAGAAAAATAAAAACAACCACATGGCTTAATAGAAAAATTAGAAGTACCACACAAAAATAGTATTGTATAGTCATAAAATGGCACAGTGAGTGTGTCATTAAATGTGCAGTCATATAATCAGAAATATTGTATTGTAATTATTATTTTCATTTAGAAAAAATGAAGTAAAATATTTGTGACATGGAGATTGTTTAAAAAAATACGAAACAAACTGTAAGAGATGGCAGAGCACACTTTACGACTAACAATTTTTCCAAGGTCGCAGTCCATTTATTCAAACAAAAAATAAAATTTATCTATTTCAAGCAAAACTCTCATATTTATGCAGACATTTAACAAGAATGGTGATAGTTTAATGAAATATACAACAGTCTTACCTTTCTTTTGCGAAATACGAAATCACGAAAAATGCTGGAAATGCATAGTAATTCGGTCAGTGACATCATATAGAATTTCAACTTCATTTATTTCAAAATATGGACCGCCTCGTTCAACGCTGTTTGGACTCGGATGATAATAACTTCCATCAATTCTTGAGATATTGTTACATTTGGCATAAAGCAAGATAAGTCTGTTGAAAATGTTGTTAAAATAGCTTCATTATTAAAATCTTGATCAAGAATTCGTGTTTGGCTTGGAGTGAGACATTTCCTGTTTTTGATTGAACAAATGGATTGCAACCCTGGTTTGCTAGACTTTTTTTTATGTATGTGTATTCTTCCACCTTTTAAAGCTTGTCTCATCTTTTTTTAAACAATTTGATTAAATGTGACTAAATTAAGTGTAACTTAATTAAATAGTTTTATGTTATTTTCTTGATGCATTTTACGTAATGTAACTTAAAGGTAGTAAACATTATGATTAAATGAATCACGTCTAACATAGTTGCTGATTGTTACATACGGAAAAAGTAGTAGTATGGTCTAATTTATAAAATGAATGATTCGATTAACCAGTGATTCTAATAAACTGTGACCTACTGGACTAGCTAACAAAAACTCCCCACCCCCACCCCCCTAGAGCCGAATTCTGGCTGCGCCACTATGTTTCTAGGCAAAAAAAACCGGTAAAATCTGTTAAAATAACATGTCTATGACAAAATCCTGTCTTAAACGGAAAAGTCTTGATTAGAGTTCAGTGAATATAATAATCTGTGCAAAAAGAATATAATACATTTACAGCAGACGATGTACCTGCTAAGAAGGGAACCTGTATGTAAGGGATTTTTCGGTGTTCAGGACGCAAAGCCAGACAACCATGTTAGAAAATTCTTAGTTCTTGTTTCCTTAGTGTTTAATTATTTTATGTCACTTACAAAGAATAAATTTACTTTTTTTTAAATCGTCAGAAGTAAAAGATATTTAATTAAATTTCTAAATCTAAGGAGGGGCAATTGCCCTATCCTGCCTCCCATGCCGACGCATATGGTAGTTAAAAAAAAAAAATGATTTCCAAAATATTATAATCTTAAAATTCTGAAAAGATAAAGTAAATAATAAATATCCCTGTAATATCTGTTAAACCAAATTAAATTTACATCAGAGTACTGTTAATATAGAATAACACAAATATTTAGCTTCTATTACACAGCCCTGGAATAATGAAATTTAGGCCTGATTCGGCCCGAGACTTTTGAAATAAATATATCTTTATATAACTTAGAGTGAATTATGTTTTTAGTTTCTCACACATGATAATTATCTGAATGTGCAAAATTTTATTTTTCAAAAAAATTATTTATTATAAAATGTTTGCAATAATTTTTATTTTCCATCATCTATGAATTTATTATTTAATAATGCCATGACTGTAAACAAGCAATATATATGTATATTATATAGCATGCAATTTTATTGTAAGACAAGAAATACTTAAATTATTAAAAAAAAATCACAATTAAGAAGAAAATTTTAAAATTAGATAGAAATTCTGCATTTCATAGGCAACTTTCTCTATTTAATCTTAACTTAAATTTTCTATTCCAACTCAGAATGATAAAAAAATTAAATTATAATTATTTTGAAAATCTTAATTAGTCACTTTAATAAACTTTATTATAGAAAGCAATATGAATTGTATTTATTATAATCAAAACATTGTTGGTTTTGAGTTTATAAGAGTTTGAGCAATATCAAAAAAATCATATTTTATTATACTTTTTTTTTTTAATGAAAAACAAATGTTAACATAGTATATTGTTAACATGGTTTGAGCAATATAAAAAAAATCATATTTTATTATCGTATTATTTTATTTCTATTCCTTCTCTGAAAAAAATAAATAAACAAGCTGTGTGTGTGTGAGGATTGATTAAGTTTTAACTATTAATGATATTTGTGGCTTTTTCCCCCCCACAAAGTATATATAAGGCGTCAAAATACAGGCTCTATTGCATACGAATACTGTACTATCCCTACTTTATTAATATGTTTAGATGGAAAATATCTGTTTTCTGAATAACCATAAATAAACAATTTTTAATTATAAACTTTCAAACGCATTTCATAAGAGTTTAAAACGCGTTACTACGTAAACATAAGTAATTTAAATCGATACAAATATCCACATAAGCACAATCTTTTTAAAAAGAAGAAATAATACTTATTCACGTATTATTTCTTCTTTTCTGATAATGCATAAAACTGTTCATGTAGAATAAAAATGCTTTTATTAAATTTTTATCATCTTTAATTTCATTGGTTTTTATTATATAAAAATATGAAAGAAATTTTTTAAAAAAATGACTTGGATTACAGAAAACAAAAACATCTCTCGTTTACAGCAGTTGAATTCAGCAGTCGATTTTGAAATTCAAGCAAACGATAAACGAATACATTAAAACATTTATTTCTAAGTGTAGTTTATGTTGCCAAAGAGGCGCTTAATGCCAATTATAGCATAAGTCTAGATATTTCGCCAAGACGGCTTTATATCTATTTCAACCAATGAGAATCGCGCCGCGTTCGAGAATTTAGTCGCTCGTCTTGCTAGCGAAGCAGGAACTTAAAACATATCTCAGAATCTATCATGGTGTTAAGAGTGGAAGAGGAAGGATTGCAGAATATAGCCACCAGGTAGAAATGATTTTTAAGCATTCTCTCCCCGCCCCCACAGGCTCCCTTGTCACTTAGTTTGCTGGACAAGCAACTATGTCGACACCGCAAAATCGCGTGCGGCAGCGGCATAGTTGTTTTGTTAGCGCGCATAAAACCCTACAGTGATTATTAGGCGGCTGTGCCATGGTAGCTGCCTATTATTTAAAAAGCCTTCCGCCCACGAATGCGAATATACTGAAAATCTTCTCTTTTTTATTTTAAAGTTTTCTGAAGAAATATTTCTGGTGTGAGTTTTATTTTAAAATGTAGATGTTTTTCATAATAATTTTTTGTAACAGAGATCTACTAGTGATGTAACACGTTGGGCATATTTAATCTGATTTAATTATTGAAATAAATTCTATCTTGCTTACATAAGTTATTTATTATTTATTGAATCTGACTTATAATGTCACAATTCGTCACACGATTGGTTATATATTTAAACCTGTGATTCGATATCGAAATACAAAAATGTGTCTCAGGATATCTGTTTGCTACGCGTACTTTCATGGATATTATCTCTCGAAATGCCCCAAATATTGCACTACAATGATTTAAAACTCAGTAAGCTTAACATTTGCATAGAACATTTAGTTAACTATTTCTTATATAGTATTATGAATAAGCGTCCACACACAAATCATTCTGAAAAAGAAAAAAGTACTTTTTATTTTCCGGTCACATATAGTGTAAGGAAATTGTTGTAATCTTGACTTAAAGAAACAGTTATGGAAATTTAAAAATACATTTATAGTTTGAGATTCCCTGAATCCATGTTTGATATTTTTAAAACGATTTTGTATGTGTGTGCGTATTTCGGTATTTCCTGTTATTAAAAAAATAAGTACGCATGTGTATTGATCATTCTGAATAAAACAAGTAGTACTTTTTTACGGTCACATATTGTGTAAGGGAAGTATTGTGATGATGTGATAAAAAAAAAACAAAAAAAAAAACTGTTATGGAACTTTTTGTATATTTTTACATTTTGCGATTTCCCTGAATCTGTGTTCTCTATTTTTTAAAACGATTATGTTTATATGCATACGTATATTGGTATTTTCTTAGGCTTCAGATACCAAGAACGGGTTTTGAGTGTTTTTACAATGACGTCAGTACACATGTTAGTTTTGCCAGATTGTTCGGTTTTTTCGTAATTTTTGAGTATTATTGTATGTTGTATGTTTTACGACCTGTACTACGATTTATTCCGTCTTTTTTATTGTCATATTATTCAGCTTATATAACTGACTTTCAAGTTATTATCTTACCTACACTATTATTTTAAGCTTAAAGTAGTATTGTCATTCTAAAAATTTTCGTTTATTATATTTTTTTATCTTAAGTTTTAACGTTTTATTTTCTTGTTTTAAATTAAAATGCAAACATTTATTTTTGTAAGGATTCCATTACTAAACTATTCATGACAGTTAATTATTTTTGGCGTATTTTTATTTGTTTCATGTCGCTACAATTGATTTTTTATTCATAATGGGAAGTATGCAAAATTTGCAAGACAAACACTGTTAGAGAATAGTAATTATAAATATTAATAAAGAACTGCTTTTACGAAAGCAATTCTTAAAAGAGACATCACTGGCACATTCAACATAGGTCTTATTCAACTGTTAATAAAATTTTACAGCAAACTCTGAAGTCATTCAACCATTTTTATAGGAAACGGTTACATAACCGTAATTTAATTCAGTTCCGACCATATTAACGCCCATATTATGGTCAGAATAGAGCTTAATTGCGGTTAAATAACTGGACAGTTTGCTCCAAATTTTTAACAGATTAGTTGCTTAGTGGAATATGAAAAGAGACTGTAGTGTGATAAAAAAAAGTAGTATCAATAGAAATTTTTCGTTTTTTAAATGGATAAATCTGGTAACCCTAACGTATATGTATCTGTGAGTCAACATCCAAACGCTGTTTTCAATTGAGCTCTTATTTGGCGAATATTATAGGCCATTCTTGCAACTACTTTATAAGTTTTTGAAGCAATTTTGTTTGATATGTTAACCATTATTAAACCATTTTTCAGCCATTTATTTACGTTAACCGATAAATATTTTTTTCTTATATTTAAATGATTCGTTTAAATATTTTTATTTGTCACGTTCAGCTTAGTATGTCTATAACAATGATTTTTCTACCAGAATGTGACACATCATAAGACAATAAAACTTTCTTTTTTTCTTAAAAAACAAAGAAGAAGAAATTATTGTGAATAAAACACTAATTTACAGTTAATTTTAGTAGTCAGATAAAAGTGATAAAAAACTTATGTATTTCATTTTGATGAAGAAGAATGTTCAAAAATGAACGTTTAACAAAATCAAACGAAGTATTTTTTCAAAATATACTAAAATAGTTTATGGTAGCAAAAATACAACTCAAATAAAGCTCAAGTTTAGAAATATCATTCCGTGATTTAATGATAGTGTATGTTTCCTTTAGAATATGGGGTCATTTCCACAAGAGAAACATTTCAGTTTCGTTGAATTAAGACATAAGTTTATTTTTATTTTTATTTTACTATTTTATTTGAAATCTTATTATTGTGCAAAGTACTCGTAGAGGCATGTGGAAGAACTCCAGATAATTTTGTTTAAAAGATTAAATCCCCATAATTGCACTTATTATTGTGTTTATTTTGCTTACAAATTCTTCAGAAAAATTTTGTTTTCATTAACTGAAATATGTGCTAAGAAGAAAATAAACTTAAATAATAAAATAAATAAATAAATAAATGAAATGCCAGTATTTTTAGTAACAATAAATTCACAAAAAATGAAATTTACATATACTCTATCGCTAAAAATAAAAATATTAATCAGCCTTCGAAAATTTTAAATAACTATGTATTCGATCATATAAGTAATACATTGTTCGGTTGTTTTAAACGAATGCTTGTTCATTAAATATTGTTTAAACTCTTTCATAATCTGAACGAACAAACAAAAACAATTGTTTATGAAATTTCTTTTTATTGGTGTCTTCAAAAAAATAAAATAAATCAATAAAACTAAAGAAAATTTTTAAAATGCAAAGAAACATTTGTGATTTTGAAAGTAATACATACACAAAAAATTTAAAAAAAAATGCATTAAGATAATAGTAACTGTTAAAAGTGTTAATTGCAAACCATACTTTAAACAACATCATTCACTATGACCAATAATTTCATTCATTACATGAATCATACAAATTTTTGTAATATATTTGTCAAAAATAATCATGTAACATAAGGAGTCATTTGAGTCATTTGAGAAATGATCGTCAAAGTGTTCGAAGATTTTTTTTTTCTTTAACACTCTCCCCATCTGAGAGTGGTAGGCGTAAAAATAATCTGCCACGCACTTCTGAAATTCTGCAAAATTCTAAGTTCCACAAAATAAACATAAGATATGGATAATTCATTATTTTTTAAAATTTGATTTTCTTGCTTACCAGCGAAGCAGGAACTTAAAACATATCTCAGAATCTATCGTGGTTTTACAGTGGAAAAGGACCAATTGCAGAATATAGCCACCAGGTTAAAATAATTTTTTGGCATTCTCCACCTTCTTGGCTCCCGTGGGGAAGGGCGTGCTGGCGACAAAAGATATTCTGAATCTATTATAGTTTTTGAGATAAAATTTTGAATGATGTTGAATAGCAGAATATAAACACTAGATAAGTTTTTTTTCCCTTAAACCCTCTCCTTATCTAAGAGTGGTAGGCACAAAAATAATCTGCCAAGCACTTCTTGATGAAATTCTGCAAAATGCTAAGTTCCAAAAAATAAACATAAGATATGGATAATTCTTTATTTTTTTAAAATTCAAACTTCTTGCCTGCCAGCGAAGCAGGAACTTAAAACATATCTCAGAATCTATCATGGTGTTAGAGTTGAAGAGGACGAAATGCAGAATATAACCACCAGGTAAAAAGGATTTTTTAGGCATTCTTCCCAATTGACTTCAAAGAGGGCTGCTTGTTGCTTTCAAAAATACAATAAATAAGTAAAACTAAAGTAAATTTTAAAAATGTAGACAGACATTTGTGATTTTGAAAGTAATACATACCAAAAAAATTCGTAAAAATGCATTAAGATAATCATAAACTGTTAAAAGATTTAATTGCAAACCATACTTTAAACAACATCACTATGACCATTAATTTTATTCATTACATGAATCATACAAATATTTTTAATATATTTTTCAGAAATAATCATGTAACATAAGGCGTCATTTGAGAAATGATCGTCGAAGTGTTCCAAAAATGTACGAATTTATTTAGTCGTAATTCATTCATTCATATTAGAATTATTAGCAGTAAATAAATCCGTTACATCGAATAAACACTTTCGCTAAACAAGGTATAATAACAGATATATTTTTTTACTTTGCCCCTCCCATCTTTTGCTGAAACAGAGCGGTTGGGGGTGGGCTTAAATAGGTATGTCAGGATTTATATCTATTGCGGTTTTAGAAATGAAATTTTGTAATGGGATGGATCACAGAAAATAAACACCAGATACGAAGATTTTTTTTTGTTTCAAATTTGACCCCCAGTGTCGCTGGGACAGAGGATAAAACTTATCTCAAAATCTCTCGCGGCTTTTGTGATTCTACGTGTCAGATTATACGCATGATATACGGATGAAATTTTTTAAAACTCCGCCTTCCGGGCTGCCATGGGGAAGTGCGTGCTGGCAAAAAAACCTATCTGGAGTGTCTTACACTCCTGGAGCAGTTAGATTCGGATATCAGAGCTGACGACAGTTAACGATGAAGATTTCGTGTTGATAATGTGAACTGAAAACGAACTGTCTGAAAACAATGACAATGATATCCTGGAAAAGTCTGGCAATGTGATTTCTCCTGTTATTTAGGGATTAGTTCACGTACGCAATGGCGATGTAATAACGTACCAAATCATTCTGCTGGCAGCCGTAACGATAAGTACACGTCATCGAACAGTATTCCACCGCCCCCTGAATACTAGGCCTGCGCGCTGAAAAAAATGGCGGCTGTCGCAGGCAGAATCGTTTGTACAGTCCCTCGAACTTCGACACCAATAATATCTAAAAGTTATCTTTGACTTATCTGATCTCCGAAAAACAAGGCGAAGAAAACTTTTAGAAATTATTGATGTGGAATTTCGAGGGACCGTTCAAACGCTGAAAAACAAAATCGGCCTGCGACAGCCGCCATTGTTGTCAGCGCTCAGGCCTAGTATTCAGGGGGCGGTGAGTATTCCATGGACTTCGATGAACTTTAGCAACCCCGCTTCCACTACAAATCGCCTGCTGCTCGTAATACAGGCCTGCCATTGGCGACTATTTTTATATTCTATTCGAATCACTATTTTTTTAAAATTAATTTTGTAGAATAGTTCTCTTGCACATGTTATTAAACTGTCATGTTACCACATATGCATGTCCAATCTGGTGCTTCACTTGCAAAACCAGTATGAACAGCCTCTCTAGTACCCATTACAAACAGCTCCGTTACATCAGAAACGGGTCTAGATACCTCAAAAACTCCACAATCCTCAAGGATCTGAAAACGACTTCACTCAAACATCGCATTAAACACCTTGCGAAAAAATTCTACAATGACATTAATCACATTCCAAATGAACTCATTTATGAGCTACCTGACTACGATGCTTGCAGTCCATCCAACCGGAAAAAACCACGGTACTCCACTATTCTTGATGAATAGTCCTTCCGAGCTATAATTCTTACCTCAAAATTTTTCTCTTTAATTAAAAAAAAATATATATATATATATATATCATATAATTTTTTATTGATAATTTTATATTGTCTTTTCTCCTAACATCTTTACTTTACCTCGTCTGGCATATATATATATATTTTTTTAACTATGAACTATTTTTACTTTTATACTTTAACTAGTAAATTTTCATTATTTTATAGATATATTTAACACTATCCTATTTTTTGTAGTCAATTGGACTACGGTTAGACATTTCATATGGCTCTCTCAGGATTTGATATACACCTACTCAAAGCCAGGGTGTGCAGTTGCTTCGCAACTTGGAAGCCCATTGAACCTATCACAAGTTCAAGTTCAAGTTATCAAACTGTTTGTGAAAACATTTTGTTTTGAAAAAGTGGTGCGAGATGGAATTAAAAAATAGTCGCCTTGGTAATATTGTGAAAATTGCAAGGACCAACGTCTCTTACTTGTCGTAACATTGGAAGAAATCCTATTTCGGCTTGGCGTTTGATGGTGAATGGTGCAATGATGAAACACATTCAAACCTGTACAGTTGCTGAAGCACGACGCGACGTCAACTTGGAGATGATAGCAACTGGTATGTTACTCTGGTGGAACTGAATGTTTTTTTTGCCCGTTTCATTTTATGCCCGTAGGGCACTCGGTCATTCAAAACTTTCTGCAGATGATTTGTGAACAAAAATTAGGGATCATCTGTGTTCAAAGAGACAATTTCGCGCAATCGTTTCCGTGACAGTGACATCATGCGGTATCTCAGATTTGATGCGCGAAGTGGTAGAGCGGAGCGCCTGGTCAGGAACAAATTTCCTCTTTCTTCTGAAACCTGGTACAAGCTGATTAAAAATTGTTATTATTTGTACTATCATCCAGGAGAAGAAATAACTATCGATTTAAAGTTGTTGCCGCGTAAATCAAGGTGCAGATTCATCTAATAGATGGCAAATAAGCCGGAAATTTTTGGCATCAAGTTCTGGCTAGCAACTGATGTAAAATCCAAATATGTTTTGAATGGCTATCTTTATTTGGGCAAGGATAAAGAGCGGCCAACTGATTTAGAATTTGGGAAAAGTGTAGTGCTCAAATTACTGCAACGACATCTAAACTTCGGAGTCAATGTCACTATTGACAATTTTTTTTACGTCTGTAAAACTTGCAGATGAACTTTCGGCGAAGAAAACCACAATCATTGTCACGAGGCGTCCGAACAAGAGAGAATTACCTCCTGTTGCCCGCGACACATCGTCGCCGCGATATTTATCTTCTTCGTTACAAAATGGGAATAGAACACTCACGATATGCAGGTGTAAGAGCAAAAAGAATGTCGTGATTCTTAGCACAGTGCGCACTTATGCGTTTGCAGACAACAGTGCAAAGACGAAGCCGAACATTGTCACGTACTACAGTGAAACTAAATGTGCCGTAGACGTGGGAGAACTGATGCAAATGATATATATATTACAAGATGTGCAACTCGCAAACGGCCTGTTCATGTTTTTTACAGCGTCCATAACATTGCTGTACTGAATGGTTGGATAATTTTCAAGGAATCCCCAAACACCTCAATTTCACGTCGATAATTTATTTTTGCCTTTGTGGAAGAATTACGAATTGGTGCTTTATGTAACATATGTCCCCAATTAATCGAGTACAGACCCTCAAACGAAAGAAATGTGCTTTTCAACGTTGCAAGGGACAAATTAGAATTTCTGGAAGTAGTGAGTGATGCCAGAAACAAAATTTCATAGTAGATTCAAATTGACCCCCGACGGTGGTTCAAAGTAAGTAAAGAATTCAGATGTTGTAGTGTTAATAGGCTACTTGACATGGCGATGGCAGCAGCCCATTTACTTTAGTATTTCACTTGTATTTACATAACATCTTACTTTTCCGAACAGTTGCCGAACAGTTGATGTCGGTTAAGGGGCTTCCGAGTTGCGATCAACTTTACGCCCAGTCTATATGTGAGTAACCTGTCTTGTAAATATTGAGCCGTTGGGAAAAGTTAAATGTAGTATTAACTACAAAAGAAAGAACAATTAAAAATAGAAGAAAAATTAAACAATGGGAATAAAAAGGTAAAGCTATAGAGATTACGGATAGAGTCTAATAAATGGAAAAAAGTAAAATGGTATAGCTGTAGTTAAAATTAACTACTGAAAAAGTTGAAAAAGTGTAAAATAGGGTTCGGAACATGTTCGAAAACAGTACATAAATGCCAGGTGGAAAAGGCAGGCAAAGCTAAGCTTTAACAAAAATAGCACTTAAAAAGAACAAACATTTTTATATTATTATTATAATTTTTTTCTTTTTTTACAAAAGTTTTTTATTAATATTTAAATTTTATTATTATAATGTATAGCATAGGAATAAGTTTAAATAAGAAAATACAAATTTTCTTCTATTTTTAATTTTTAAATTTTCCTATGAAAAATATCTGGCGTCAGTTTTAACTTAAAATATACATTGTTCTTATATTTATTTTGTGTAATAGACTTAACTAATAGTTTTAACTTGATTTAAATATTGAAATAAATTGTATCAAGCTTACGTAGGTTATTTATAATTTATTGTATCTGACTTACAATGTCACACTTCGCACCCGATTGGTGATATATTTAAGGAGGTGAGTAAATATTGAAATACTTAGATACATTTCAGAAATTTATTAAATTTATGTTTACATGTAAGACATAATTTCATACAAAATCGAGAAAGTTTTCCACTTTTGTAATGGATTTTTTTCTCTCTGACTCTCAAAGCTTTTGAGACACGTTTGATAGTTATTATATTTCAACACTGCTGTACTCTGTATTAGGCCCGGCGTAATCACTTAACTCTGTAACTCTCCGTTCGTAAGTTATTTTCAGGATAAAGGAATTTCGCACTGCGTATTCTATATACAGTGTCTCACAAAAGTGATGGGACACTTGTGCTTTATAAAAAGAAACTGCAATAAAATAAATAAACAAACATGTGCAAAAATTTTTTGGGTGTGTTTCATATTTAAAGTTAGTAACAATTATTACATAACATACATTTTGTCAAAATATTAAAATATTAATTTAGTAAAAATACAATTGTTCAGAACGGAGCAAAAAATGGCTCACATAAGTGATGGGACACTTACTTTTCCATCAAATATTTATCCAAAAATTTTACTTTTTAAAAGGTTTTAATATTTTGTTGGATTTCCTTTTACTTTTAAAACATGATTTAATCTTTTTGGGATGGATTCGACTATTTTTTTTGTGATTTCTGGAGTGATTTTACCCCATTCTTCTTGAAGCACCGATTTTAGTTGTTGTTTTGAAGAAATGGTGTGTTTGCGAATTCTTGATTCCAATTCTTGCCAAATATTCTCTATGGGATTTAAGTCTGGAGATTGTGGTGGTGTTTTTATTATTTCAGGACAGTTATATAGCAGCCAGAGTCTAACGTTCAGAGCAGTGTGCTTGGGGTCATTGTCCTGGTAGAATTTAAAATCGTTATGAAGGTTCAATTTTCGTGCTGAAGATTTCAAATTTTGCTTTAAAATATCAATATACTTGTACTGATCCATTATACTGTCAATAAAAACAAGATTACCAACTCCAGCGGACGACATACACCCCCATACCATAACTCCTCCTCCACCATGTTTTACTGTTGGTACCAAGTTCTGTTTGCGAAGTTCTTCCCTGGGTTTTCTCCACACCAAGATTCTACCGTCAGAACCAAATATATTAAATTTACTCTCATCAGCAAATATAACTTTATTCCAGTAATCAGAATTCTTATTTATGTTGGATTTTGCGAAAGCTAGTCTGAGTTTTCTATTCTTTTCACTTACGAAGAATTTTTTCCTGGCTACTCTACCGTGATATCCAGCAGATCGAATTACCCTTCTAATAGTTTCAGGATTAACAATTATTCCATATAATGCTTGTAAATCAGCAGCAACTTTTGAAGCACTAATTCTTGGATTTTTTTTAATATTTCGAACGATAATTCGCTTTATTCCATTGGATAGCTTTGATGGTCAGCCAGGTCTTCTTTTATCCTGAATCATATGATTCTTTTTATATCGTTTAATGATATTGAAAACTGTTGAACGACTCAAGTTAACTGTTTCAGCAGTTTTTCTAATAGATTTTCCACGTTCAATATGCAAATTAATAACTAATTTTCGAATTTCAGGCGAAGTTTCTTTTCGTTTAGCATTCATGACTACACAGAGCTAAAAAACACAAAAATTCCAAAACAAACTGGAGAGAAATACTGCAGACGATTTTATAAATTATTGCCAATTGCTTTTAAGTAAAAATAAAACCGCAAAAAATATTTTTATTGCTTATTTCAGACGATTTTTGTTGCATATACTATAATGGTGTCCCATCACTTATGTGAGCTATTTTTTGCTCCGTTCTAAACATTTGTATTTTTATTAAATTAATATTTTAATATTTTGACAAAATGTATGTTATGTAATAATCTTTACTAAATTTAAGTATGAAACACACCCACAAAAAAAATGTGTACATGTTTTTTTAATTTATTTGATTAGTTTCCTTTTGTAAAGCACAAGTGTCCCATCACTTATGTGAGACACTGTATATGAATACGCGTTTTGTATACATTTATGTATGTATTAAAATATACATATACGTATGTATTCATTCAAGACTATATGAAAAATTTGTTGTTTTCATAGCCGCTTCAAGTACCTCATAAAAAATGCAACGCACAACATTCTTCGATAAATATATAAACATAAAATTTATCAAAATTTACAAAGCATGTTTATAAAAATGAACAAAATTCTAATCAACTGTAAACATTTTTAATAGAATATAAAAGTACATTAAAATAATTATAAAACTTGGGAACAAGAATTTTAACTCTTCGACCAGTCTCATTCTCGGTAGAAAGTTGAAAGGCTGAATAACTGATTAAAAAATTCATTATGGTGTAACTAAAAGAAAAAGATGGCACATCTCAAACATCCCACATTTCATTGAAATTTTTTAATCAATGCTCGTGGATTAGTGTACATTTAGAAAATCTTGATTCAACTGAAACATAATACGTGTAAACGATTTCCGTAGATTTTCATTTACCGTATCATCTGGAGAACTGGTGTGAAAATCGACCTCCTAAATTAAAGAGAAAAACAAGTACCGTAATTTCGCGCGTATACGCCGCACCTCAGACAATTCGATTTCCTACCAGAATTTATTTTAAATAAAATGTGACTTACTGCTGCTTAGCACTTACTTGACTTCTTATTTTCAATAAAATTTCCGGTTTGAAAAAGACTTAACTAAGATGCGGCGTATACGCGGGAAATTACGGTAATATAAAAACTTTTTTTTAACTCAATTCCTACTTAGGTCAAATAGAAATTTTTTTCCAGCGATCTACACGCTTCGACACTGACGGTATTTATTCCTAAATTTATATCCTGCTAAATATCTTACATAAGAGAAATTTTTGAAATGTATTAAAAATTAAATTAAAAATAAATAGCTAAAATACCAAAAATTAATAGCTCGAAAAGTATTTCTCACAAAATTGTTAGACAAACTGCGTTAGAAAGTTAAAAAAATTGTATTTTTCTTGATATAAATTTAAAATCTAATGATTATGCCGTTTTTCAAATATTGAATTTCAAAAATTATCAAACTTCACAATAAAATGCCATAGCGATGTTACAGTTAACGATAATACAGTTTTTTTCAAATTTTAATTAATTAATTAAATTTTATTATTTAATTTTAGTTTTATACTTCATTTCTGTTCAAAAGTATAGACTCACTCCACATTTATAGTCTCCTTCGCCCGCGAGCCGCCTGATCTTCGTCCGTTAACAGCCCCATTATCTTTTTACGTGTGAAGGTGAGACTATAAATATGCAGTGAGTCTATACTTTTGAACAGAAATGAAATATAAAATTAAAATTAATTAAATTTAATTAATGAACTAATATTTGAAAAAACTGTATTAACATCAATTGTCATCCAGTACAAGTTTAAAAAAATTTATTTGAACTTGATAGGATGAATAGAAATTATTAACGATTGAAAATCTGAACAAGATATATAAATATATAGAGAGTGTGAGCTTAGTAATAGTAGGAATTGAAGAACAATATGGGTGATTATAATAGTTAACTTAGTTTTATGTGTTGTTCAATAAAAAAAGTCAAACAAATCTATTTGAAAATAATGGTTTTTCTTCTCGTATTTGGGTGTCGAGATATGATATACACGAGTATGCGAAAATATACGTATATGGTATTCACTACAGTCTGGGAAGTTGAATTTTATAAAATTAATCTGTATAGTGTAATAAATGTATAATTTGAAGATTTTTTTTCTACATGCTTAATGTTTCTAGAAGGGAAAAATTCCATTATTCTCCGGTAAAATTAAAAAATTTCTGGTCAAAATTATAAACAAATATTACCTGCATTCCTGGCAAATTTAATTTATGTGCAAAAATGAGTAAACTTAGTAAATACTTTTTAAATATTAAATTGTCTTATTGCTAAACACTCCTTTTTGAATACATTATTTTTTACTTGCGTATAACCATACCTTATTTATATGTTGTCAAGATGTAACGTTTTTAAAATTGATCGTTTTTAAAATTCAATAAACTGCTTTCAGAATATCTAAAAATTATTCTCATATCTTCATTACGAGCCGATATATTATTTAATTGTATAATTAATCATTAGTATTTCAATCCGTATTTCAATCCATGATCTTCTTTAATGTCATTTTTAATTAATAAATCTTCGAACTACCTGTTATTTTAGACATTATTTTAATTATTAACACATATAGACAGGCACTGTACATTCTCAAAAACATATTTAAAAACATATAAAACCAGTCCACATGCTAAAAGTTTTCGTAAAAGTAAAATATTTTCGCCTGTTTGCTCAGGCATCTTCAATACTGATGCATTGTATTTTCTGCTCCGTCAGTCCGACCCTTCCGAAACTCTCCCTCTATCTCCTCCTAACAGCATCTGGCGCCATCTGGTGTCAATCTTGGCGTGAGTTACGTCGTTGCAAGTTTTTGTATCTGATGTGTATATCTCTATCGCCTCTCACTGCAATGCATAGTTTAGATTATTGTAATTAGCTAACTTCTTAACATTATTAAAGTCTATTTTAATTGGGAATGTATTGTTTAATCGGGCTATTGCGGTGCTTGATTTTCCTAAATTCATGTCTCTTCTGTGTTCTTTAATTCTCTCCTGGATTTTCCTTTTTGTCATGCCTATATATGAGTTATCTTTTCCTTCGTTATCTTTGAAATGAATTTTGTATATCCCTGATGTCTGTTGATAATTTAGCTTCTCCGTATCTGATCTGATTAATTTGAAAATGGACGCATCTGGAGTAATAGGAGTATTTATTCCAAGTTTTTTGAATTTTCTCTTTTTAATTTTAGGGAAACGCCTTTTATAAACGGATTTGAGTTCGTAAATTTTATTTCTTTTTGAGCTGGTTGTATTCTATCTTGATGCCGGTTTTTCGATTAACTTCTGTATAGTTTTTGTGGCATATCCTGCATCCTTAGCTATTGTTTTAATTTTATTTATTTCTGCGTCAAAGAGATCTTCTGTTGAACATACTTTAAAGGCTCTATGAATGTATGCATTTATTGCAGCTATCTTGTATGGGAAGGGGGTTCTGGAGTATTTTGAGATTATGTGAACATTTGCATTTGGTTTTCTAAATACTGTTGTCTGTCGTTTATCTTCTGATCGAATGAGTTGTACGTCCAGGAATGCTAGTGCGTTATCTTTTTCTGTTTCTATAGTAAACTGAATATTTTGATCGTATGAGTTAAGTTTTTCCAGTAAGGGGGGAGGTTTGTATTTTTCGTAGTTATTATAAATATATCATCTACGTATCTTACCCATATTTTGATTACATTTTTTAATTCATTTATAATGGTTTCTTCAAGTAATCGCATTTTCCATTCCGCTATTATATTTGATATTGGAGATCCCATCGGTACACCTTTAAGTTGTTTATATATCTGGTTATTAAATTTAAAATAGTTTTCTCGTAGTACTAAGTTCGTTGCGCTTTGTAATGTATTCCTGATATCACAATCTGTATATTCTGTGTTTATTTTCGTATTTATAATATAAGCCATTTCTTCTGTATCTATGGATGGGCAGAGGCTTGTTACGTCTAAGCTAACATTTAGTCATCTGGATTCGGTTTAAATTCTGTTATTTGCTGTATAAATTCATTTGTTGAGATTATTGATACGTTTGATGGCGGAAGTAGTTTTTCTATAATAGTTTTTCAAGTATGTTTCTAGGTCATATGTTGGGCTTGAGCGTTTGTTAACTATAGGTCTCATTTTCAAATAATGTCTAAAATAACAGGTAGTTCGAAGATTTATTAATTAATCATTATTTGTACAATTAAAGCAAAAGAAAGATTTCTATTACAGTGCCGGCTAGATATTACGGTTTTAAGAAGTAGGCCGCGTCTAAAAACTGCATTACGAGTATTTTAAGTTTTTCTTTTAGAGTGGCAACCAGATATTATGATAGGGAAATATGCATAGAAAAATTACCACTATTTTCGATTAGTAATTTCAGATTTTTTTTTCCAGTTTTAAGTTTTTCTACAGCTCCCTGTCTTCCCAGATAGCACACTCTATCTATAAGATATCGATTTATAGTCTAAATACGTCTATAACATCCATGACATCTTTTAGATGTGCATAGCATTAAACAAATAGATGTCTATAAGACACTTCCCATTTAAGTATCTATTAGACGTCTATGACCTGCTATAGACGTATTATAGCTATCACTCTTTCGACGTCTAATGGAAATGCTTTTTTCGACATTTTATGGAAATACTTTTCACCCCATCTAAAGGATTTGCGAATAGCACATCCTTTGCACCACTTATGGAAAAAATACTTCCACTTCAATCCTTCGGCGCGAACGCCGTCTCCGTTTGTTTACGTACATATAGATGTTGCTACCGTGCTATACGCCGTCGAAAGCTGCATGAAGATTGTGTGAAGTGGATCTCTACTCCATTTAAAATGTACACATTTTGTTTAAAAAGTAAGTTATTTCTTGTTTCGTTCATGTATTTACTTTCCTATATATTTTACCTTGTAACACTCGATTAATATCCTTGCATCTTACATACTAGGTTTAGGCTTAATGTTACGATAAATTTATTTCAAGTTTTGTTAGTCATAGTTTTTCATAATTATGTTCATAAATTTGTTTATTTTAGTTACATTTCTGGTTAATTACTAATTTTTGCCCGAAACACTGCTGTATAAATATTGAAATTAAATCGTGTATCTCGCGATACGATGATAACAACGAGGATAGTAATCGAGTGTTTATGATCATGAACACTTGATTACAATCTTCAAAAACTGCGATTCCAACGAAGTAATGTACCGTAATTTCCGGCGTATAAGCCGCAGCTCAAAGAGTCGTTTTTCGACCCAGAAATATTATTTTATAAAATGTAACTTAAAAGATCGCTGTAAATATTTAACTACAATTATTGAATAAAATTTCTGGGTCGAAAAACGACTCTTTGAGCTGCGGCTTATACGCCGGAAATTACGGTACGTGTAAATGTGATTCGACCCAAGTATTGTACATAGAAATGTGATTCAATCCAAGTATTGTACATATAAATATGATTCGACCCAAGTATTATACCTATAAATGTGATTAGACCCAAGTATTGTATATATAAATGTGATTAGACCCAAGTATTGTATATATAAATGGGATTAGACCCAAGTATTGTACATATAAATGTGACTAGACCCAAGTATTGTACATATAAATATGATTCAAGTCAAGTAATAATATATATAAATGTTACAATGTAATTGTTAATACTTATTAGCATCCCTAAAGTTTTGCTAATTAGTTAATTAGTTGGCTAACAATATTTTTTTAACGGCTTCATCTGAACATATTTGTATCTATACACACGGTTTGTACCAGGGTTGTAGTGGACAGTTGCCCGGGTACCCGCCCGGGCTGGGTTTAAAAAAAACCCGGGTTTTTTACATCTATCACATACATATCAAGACAAAAAGAGAACTTGTATGGAAAGCAGGATTAAAATTTACTTAATGAATAATACAAGAAACATAACTGCCAGTCTTGTTTATATTTAATTAGAATGGCTACTTAATTAATGAAATCAAATGTATTATCACATAAGAAATAAGTCACACTCTATATCTATTATGTAAATTTTCTGGTTCAAAACAGTTTTATTTGACTTGATAAATATCAGAAGGTTCTCAGCTATGAAGGTATATTATGCTATGTTCAACACAAATATTTCATTCATAACTGTTGCAATAATGAAAATAATGTAGTGATGAAACAGCATGAACATCATTTTGGAGCAGGAAAATTACTATTTTGGGAGCAGAAAATCACTATTTTTGAGCAGCAGCAAGATTGCTTTTTTTTTTTTTTTTTTTTTGTTTTTTTTTGTTATTAGAAGTAAAAAAGCTTTATGGAGAGGGGGGGGGGGCAATAACAGGTAGGGGGGAAAAAGAGGCAGTGAATAATTATTTTAGGAAGAGAGATAAATAAAGAGTAAAGAAAGTACAAAATAAAGACAAATTTCAAAACAGACTGACAGAACAGACCATTTTTTTAACAGCTATAAGATAACAAAAAAATCCCTGACGGCTCGGCATACAGGCACAGGTAGATTTCGAAAACGCAGACCCTGGGGCACCTGTTTGTTAGGAATTGCGGAAGAAATGACCTTTTTGCCATGATGCCACAGTTGGGACCGCCCACTTCGAAATCTAACTTATTTGCAGGCAGAGCCGGCAGGGATTTTTTTTAATTTTATTTTTTTTTTTTGCTATAAGGGTTGGTCCTATAAAAAACTTGTCAATATAAATGTTTTAGATAATATTAAGAGGATTTATAATAAATCTAAGCGGATTTGATATCTTGTGAATTGACGAAGTTATGAATTTATTTCTTCTGAAAAACCCTTTTCCCCCCGCCCTTGGGGCCATTTTTAATGATATCAAAAATCTGTCATACATAAATTTTCGGCCCTTTTCCTAGAAGTAATAATAACTTTAAACGGATTCGATACATATCATAATTAAGAAGTTATGGGTTTTTTCTGTTTTCACAAAAAGCCAAAAGGCAAATTGGAGGTCACATGGTAACATTAGGTGAAGTTTTTGAATAGGAATAACTTCTTCTAAATGAATTGTATCAAAAACTAAAAATTTAACGATATATGAATAGATTATATATACATATAAATATAAGAAAAATTTTTGTTGTAAGATATTTTCTTTTTATCAACATTTCCTAATCTTATGATAATTTCAAAAGAGTAAGTTTTTTTAAAGTTATATTTTATTATTAAATAACACACAATTGATAGCTTTGCAATTGAAAATTTGTTTGTTATTTAAACTAAAGGGATCATATATGTATTTTAAGAACAGAGAAAAATATTGAGATCATTATTAAAACTATTTAGTCATTCCCATCTATTAGACTATTAAATGTTCATAAAGATTGTATTTGAGATCAGGATTGCTACTTATTTCGGCAATCAAATTTCTTCTGCTTTCCTAAGCAAAAAAATAAATTTGCTCTGAATAATTCCTCTGAGAATTTTCAAAATTTCAACGGATAAATTTTGCAAAGTACCAAAATTTAGTAAAATTCTTTGTTTTTAATAATCATTTTTAAATCCCCTCAGTTTTTCCAGTTTTCTCTACACAGTGGCAACCCTGAAGATTATTTTTTTGTGCGGAAGGTGGAATCATAGTCCCCATTTTGGCATTTTAACCCAATTTACCCGGGAAAAATTGCCCATTTAACCCGGGTTTTTTAATAAAACCTGCCCGGGCTAGGTTTTAAAAAAACCCTGGGTTTTTTACAACCCTGGTTTATACACACACTTGTATCCCTGCTCTAAACGTGGAATACTTGGTATTTTTGTATCATAATTTGAGGTACACTAAAGTAGATTAAATTAGTAGCATTTCAAGGGCTGATCTAGCAAAATTTTGAGCCCTTTCAGAAAAGAAATTTCATAAAACAGGGGAAGAATCCCCTTCACAGAATTCTCTTAATAAAACAGGTCTCTTCACAAAATACCTGTTAATAAAATAGGTCCTTTCGCAAAATTCCATTGCATAAAAACATACTCTACATTAATTATTTTTATTTTGTTAGGTTTTTATATAGATAATTTGCAAACAAAACAAGTTCACCAAAAATAAACACTTATTTTTTGCCAAAAGAAATAAAATCACAAAATTAACTTTTATGGTACTTTTTGGTTATATATTTCACTGGCACCCAGCTAACCGAAAAGTACCATTTTTACTTTTCACAAAATGCTTCCCAAGAAAAAAACCCTGCATTTATTGTGTATTTCGTTTCTACCATTATTTTCTATTAAAAAAAGTCTTTATTATTCAGGAGTGATTGTATTCAGGTTATATACCTAGGAATTCAGGTATTTTTTTTATTTTCTGTACCATTCTTTTGGTATTTCTTATAGAAATAATATTCATAAAATAAGACTAAAATATCAATTTCATATGATTGCTAAAAAGAATTAAAATTCATATTTTTCATAATTTGACCTCCTTGTAAAAAATATGTTCCCTCCCCACTTTCTTCAAACGGAAACGCTTTCTTGTTAAAATTTCGGGTATTTTTTTCGTGAACCCACAATTGCCCCCAATTATTTAAAAAATGACTTTGTATTTATTTTTAATTTAATTATAATCATTCACATTTTGGCATGAGAACAGCTTTGGAATTAGCCTGCTGTCTGCCATCTTGTTTTTAAAATCAAAACATATTTGTTTTGTTCCTCATTTCCAAAATAATTTTCATCCATATTTACTTATTATAAACACGTTATTTAATTTTATTGACTAATTTATTTATATTTAATAATAAAAGTTAAAATGTTTTGATTTAACTTGATTATGTCAGAAACAAAACAAATGTTTTGATTTATTGCCCGCGGTCAGCCATCTCATTTTTTAAATCAAAACATTTTAACTTTTATTGTTAAATATAAATAAATTAGTATTCTGTTTTCTATTTAACTTGATTATGTCAAAAACAAAACAAATGTTTTGATTTATCGCCCGCGGTCAGCCATCTCATTTTTTAAATCAAAACATTTTAACTTTTATTATTAAATATAAATAAATTAGTCAATAAAATTAAATAACGTGTTTATAATAAGTAAATATGGATGAAAATTATTTTGGAAATGAGATACAAAACAAATATGTTTTGATTTAAAAAACAAGGTGGCGGACAGCAGGCTAGTTCCAAAGCTGTTCCTCGGCATGTATTAATTCGCATTTTAGGTTTTGTTTTTTTGTTGTTTTTAACTTGTATGTAGACTCAATTTTTAAGTAGCCAGTGATTGGTTTTATTTTTTATTTTATTTATTATTATTATTATTATTTTTTTAAAGCTGGGTGCATTATTTATGCTTGATTAAAAAATTGTAAATCACTTTGTAGGAATGTTTGGTACTTATGTATTAACCTCATACCATGAGACTCTTTGGAGCTCTTTACTATAAAAACAAATGTACTTTCTTTATGGCATTATTGTAGATTAACCTTATTTTTTATTTTTTGCATTAATGCAATTTGATTTTTCATTATAGTATTGCATGCCATTTGATGTTTGTCCAAGGGCGCTGTGCCCTGCTCTTTTCATTTAAATTGCCCCTGTCTTTTTTAGACGTAAAAGCGCCCTGCTTCTTTGCGTCCTCTCAGGCTTGTGCGAAGAGGGGGGTGAAGGGAATCTTTACCCCAGGTGCGGAAATTGAGGGGGTGCAAAAATTCATACCAACAACTACAGTTTTATTTATTAATTTTTTGGCAGTCAGTCATTGTCTGAGAATTTCTCTCATGGTGATTTTTTTTTTTTTTTTTTTTTTTTTTTTGCAAAAGACGATTTCTCTAATAAATAAATGCAATTTTTTCTTATTTTCTCTTATGTTACTTAGTTGTTAGGAATTTCTGAATTAAAATTAACCTTTTAAAGTTCCATAAAACGCGAAATATTTATTCAAAGGAATTTATTTCTGTTTCTGAACTTAATAAATTTTAGAAGGAGTGTGTGGGGGTGGGGTGGGGCACCAACTGAAACTTTGCTCCGGGCGCAATTTTTCTTTTGCACGGTCCTGCATCCTCTTTTTTTTCAAAATATTTGGCTTTTTCTTCTTTTACCACTCTCTCCCCCCCCCCCCCCACCAAATATATCAATATAATAATCAATATAACTGTATCCAAGCTCTCAAATTTCGTAAAGAAATATGCATATTTAGCTGAAAGAAAGAAAACTGGCCTGATACGGGTCGAAAAGAACAAGCTATAATGATAAAGCAAGTTAAAGTCTGCCAAAAAAAATAAGTCTGTGCCTGACTTCAGTTTCTTCAGTCAACTTCAGCCCCTTTTCTGCCATTTTGTCATTTCCCCTTTTCTGCCATTTTGTCATTTCCCGTTTCTGCCATTTTTTCATTTCCCGTTTCCGCCATTTTGTCATTTCCCATTTCCGCCATCTTGTCATTTCCCGTTTCTGTCATTTTGTCATTTCCCGTTTCTGTCATTTTGTCATTTCCCGTTTCTGTATTTTTGTCATTTCCCAAGATTTTTTCTGTGTGTGTTTACCATTAATTTTTTAATCAGTTAAATCAGAATATAATCGGAAAATCAGACTCGCCAATTCTCCTGATTTACCAATCTTTCACAAATTTCTCTTTTCTACTATATTTGAAAATTCTGCCATTTTACGGGTTGCAATTTTTCCTCAAATTTCCACCTATCTTGTTTTTTAATCAATTGGCGATTTCCGCGGAACCGTTTAAAAAATTGCACTGATGTATGCGACAAATGAAGTGATAGTCAGCAGCACAGAAAAATTCCTGTCGATAAGAGAATTTGGGTCCCACTTATTAAATTTGTAGGTTGGGGAATATTCAGAGGGAGAAACAAGATATGGGCATGTGATTTGTCTACGAATTATTAATTTTTGGCCAAATTCTGCAAAATCAATACACGAAAAAAAAAAATCGTCAAACGATCGTTGAAAAAAGGTGAATTTTGTCAAATGGTCATAGAAAAAAAAATGCATATTTCATTAAGAAATTAATTTTTTTTAAATCGCTAATTTCATCAATCCGTTACGGAAAAAATCAAGAATTTTGTCAAACAGTTCCAGAAAAATTCGAATTTTGTCAACTGCCCGAGAAAGAAATCACGACTTTTGTCAAATGGTCGTGGGGGAAAAATTGTGAATTTCGTCAGTCGGTCACATAATCATAAATTTTGTCAATCTGTCTCGAACAAAAAATTTGCTAATTTTAATTTTGTCAAACAATTACAGAGATAAAATCGTGATTTGACTCGCGAAATGATCACAAAATAGAATCGTGAATTTCGTCGATCAATAGCGGAGAAAAAATTGCAAATTTTGGTACTTTTCGGTTAACGGGGCACCAGTGATATATGTACATATGTATATATGTGTGTGTGTATATATCACTGGCGCCCGGCTAACCGAAAAGTACCCAAATTTTACCACAGTCACAGGAAAAAAAAATCTAAGTTCGTTGAACCAATCAGAAAAGGATCGCGAATTTTGTGAAACAATTGCTGAATAAAATCTGTAATTTTGTCAATCCTTCAAGGAAAATTTTTTTATCGTGAAACAGTTATGAAAAAAAAAAATACTAATTTCGTAAAATAGTCATCAGAAAAAAAATTAAGAATTTCATCAAATGCTATTGGGAAAAAAAATTGCAAATTTCTTCAATCGGTCACGAAATGCAATATTTTTATTCCTCCATAGGGATTTTAAAAAAATCATTAAATAATTTTTTGCCCACAAAAGTTGAAATGAGGCTTACAGTGTTTGATCTTTCTTCGTACATATGCATGTCAGAATTAATTTTATTAAAATCTAAAACCTAAAAGGAATTAAAATCCATCCATATTTCTTGCATATATATTCTTTTATAGACATATTTCTCATTGTCCTAATAAATAGTAAAATTCATCACTGTCATTGAATCTGTTGCTGAGTTACCTAAAGTAGCATTTAAACAAAAATATTGATAATTTTGTCATGTATGAAATAGTCTTCTTAATTGTATTGTTCGCTTGTTATTTTTATTAACTTTTCATTTTTCCATTTCGCGCACTTTTCTTTTTCATCTTTCTGCAATCTCATGCCTGCTATTACTTATAGGACAAAATTAACACTCGCCAATTGGCGAGTAATACTGAAAATTTGGCGATTGACTTTATTGCCACCACTGGTCAAACTTAATAGTCACACTCGCCAATTGCGATGATTGAATGGAAAAAAGATTTTTTCCCCGCTGTCGCTCGACAAATTTCGAAACCATTTTTGGCGAATTTCACGATTTTTTCCCTGAAATTATTTGACGGATTGGGATTTTTTTTTTCTCGAAGTCATTCGACGATATTCGAAAATTTTTTCCTCCGAAACCAGTTGATGAATTTTGCGATTCTTCCACTATTCATGATTTTTTCCATGAACCAGCAAATTGCGCACTTTCTTTCTGCTGATGTTCGATAAATTTCGCCCTCTATTTCTGCTGCCGTTCGACTTTTTTTTGCAATTCTGTTCCGCAATTGTTAGACAAATTTCACTATTTTTCTCCCGAGATCATTTGACGAATTTCGCTATTTTTTTCCCCCAAACCTATTTGATGAATTTCTCCATTTTATTCACAACAGTTAGACACAATTAATTTTTTTCCTGCAACGCCTGATTTCTTTCCCGAGACCATTTGACGAATGTCGCGATTTCTTTCCCGACACCATTTGACGAATTTCGCTGTTTATTCCACAATAGTTTGACAAATTTCGCAAATTTTTTATCAAGTATTTGTAAATTTGTTATTAGCCAGTGCTGAAAAACACTGGCGAGTAAAAAAATTCATATACTGGCTAGTGAGTAAAAATGTTAATTTTTACTTATACTATTACTAATGCCGTTATATAATAGCATTGCAATAAAATGTGTTAATCTCAGAAGTGACATCACTTCTGAGATAAACACACTTCATTTCAATTGATTCTAATTCCTGTAAATTTTCTTGAATCCATTTACAGAATTCCAGCCAGATCAAACATTAACATACCGTTCCAAACATTTGGAGATTTATCAAGACCTTGGAAGACCTAACGGAGGAATACTTACGTGAATATTTGGTTAGTACTATATTTTTTATTAAAAACATCTTTTTTTTCATGACTAATTATCAAATTTCACATCTCTCACATTTTTCTTTTTCCTCGGCCAATTGATGAAATTCACAATTTTTTTCCTATGGCCAATTGACATATTTTGCGAGGAAAATAACTGAAAGGGCATGTAAGGGCCACTGTGTGCATAAAGTAGTTTGAAAAGAGCCATCGGGGGGTATAAAATAGTGGTGTACGGAGTAGTGCTTTGGCCGAGTACCGAGTACTTGGCCATTTACTACTCGCCCGAGTACAGAGTAATTGTGTTTAAGAAAGAATCACTGATGCAAACATGAAGTGTGCTTAGTGGTAACACTTCTTGTGTGTATGTGTGTGTTTATATATATACCTACTTATAAACAAGCATCTTGAGCATATATCTAATCATATTTTTTTTTAATTAACTTCAATTTTTGAAATTTCATTTATTGTGGACCTTTTAAAGACAATTTTTGTATATTCAAAAATTTTAAAACAGTAGCATTATTTTAAAATAATATATGAAAAAAGAATTGATATATAAAAAGTTCAATTAACCAATATGAAATTAAAACTGATTATTTAACACATCATTTTGATACCCCAAATCTGTCTATCAAAAATGGTTATTGCTTGCTGTAACAATTCCTTGAATTATGCAAAATGTTTCATAATTTTTAAAAGTACCTTAATTTCTTTTGATTAAAAAAAATTGGGTACTTACGTGTAATAGCGGCCCCCTGAGAATGAATTGCCAAGCGACAAAGATTTATTGCCAAATTATAAAGCATGTATGACATAATATGCTACATTATTACATTAAATCATTACTTTTGTGATGTATATGGCCGAGTTATTAGTCATATATAACACATATATAATATATACATATAACATGTGCATAAGTCGTATAGGATGTATATATATATGACATATAAGACATAAATAATCTGTATGTAATGACGTATATGGGTGTTTGGAGTAATATGTGTATATATGATGCATATATAAACTTTTCAATGATCTTGGCAAAATCAGAGCTGAAACCTTGGCATAATTGTAATTGTGAAGGCCGCTATAACACAAAAGCACCAAAAAAGACGGCTTTACAGTTTTTCTTTTTTTTTTCTTTTTTTTTTTTTTTTTTTTGTGTGTGTAATGTACAGCTAAAATGCTATTTTATCAGTGCTCGCAGTGAACACATTTTTTCTGAAGCAGGCAAAATTTACAACACTAAAAGAAATGCCTTATCTCCTGAAAATGTAGAATGATTATAGTGTTTTTGTACCATAATTTGCCATACAGAAAATTTAATTATTATTTTTTATTAATTGAATTTATTGTATTTTCTGTTTCTACACACTGCTTCTTTATCCAAAATCAGTCTTTTCTTACAGCTTTAAAAATGACTTTTTTTAAAAATACAAATATAAAACTAAACTTTAATTTACATTAATTTTGCATGGGGTTTTTTTCTTACCTTTTTCTGTTTTATAGATATATTTTTATGTACCGAGTAAGTAGTTTTTATGAATTATGGCATATATTATACATTTATATTCAAATAACTTTTTATAGATCACTTTTAAATTAATTTGTCTTTAAATATGCTTAAAAAATGAAATTCTTGCAACTACTCAGTACTGGTCGAGTACTGAGTATATGCCAAGTACTGGGTACGGCTCTAGTATAAAATAGTAAAAAAAGGCTGCCAGTTGCTGCGCTCCGCCAAATTAGCTTAGAGCCAACACTCTCAGGGGTCGATACATGTTTTTTGTTTTTTTCTTGAAGCCCATTTTATGAAAAATAAGTTCTTTTTGTGAAAAAAACATTTTGTAACAAAAGATAAAATTTAGCTACTCTAATTCAAACAAGAAACATTTAATAATTTCGTCTCCAAGTCCTTCTGCTAAAGTTTTCCTTTTTGATGAACGTGTTTTATTTGCAAATTACACATTTTACAACATATAAAAATAATTAATTGAAGAGGTATGTTTTTATGGAATGGAATTTTGTGAAGGGTTCTGTTTTGTTAAAAGGATTCTTGTGAAGGAGCCTGTTTTACTAAAATGAATTTTGTAAAGGGGCCAGTTTTGTTAAATGGATATTTGTGAAGGGACCCTAAATAGGCTCCAAATTTTTCCTGGATTGACACCTGATTATGTATGATAAAGTTCTGTAATTGAGTTTGCAACCAGTTAATGTATTTTAACAGATGTGACTTGGCACCTTTAAAAGCCTATGCTAATCATATGACAAAGCTTGCAAGCTAAGGTTAATCTAATCAAAAATTCTTTTCAAAATTCTTGTTTGCATTTCAATATTTTTAAATTTTTTTTTTTTTTTTTTGTATTGGGTATTTGAGGTAAATCTATAACTGGGCTTTTTTTTTTTTTTATATATATATGAAGATACTTACTCTTATTTTTGAAACTGGTTCCAAAATAAAGAATGACTTCATTTAAAAAAAAATCAACCAAAATTGGAAAAGTATAAAAGGTTCCAGTTAGAGATTGACCTCAGCTATCCTATGAAAAAAAAAAATATATATATATATTATTAAAATATATCAACATGCAAATGAGAAACCGAAAGAACTCTCTTATAAGTTTAGTTAGGGATTGGTGTTGTCGATATTTTTTATCGATTTAATCGATACTATAGCCAACTCTATTTTATCGATACTATAATTTTTTTTTTGTTATTGATGTCAATAAATAGTTATTCTTAACTGGCATCAGATCCGATTTTATAAAGAATTGCCATTAAAAAAAATTAATATTAGTTTTGCTTAAGTGCGGAACCCTAAAAATTAAGAATAACATAGCAAAGGACATGTAATGAATGATTGATATTTGAATGAATCATTCCGGCATACACAAAAGCATAGCTGTTTACATTCTTATTATTTGTGATTAATTAAAGCCAGAAATTTTGTAAAACAAAGAATTTTAAGAGCTGTGACAGCTATGCTTTTGTGCATGCCTGAATGATTCATTCAAATATCAAAATCATTCATTATGCCCATCACTAGAAATAACCTGCAAAAAATTAATGATAGGCCTACAATTGCTTCATTGAAGATTAATTCAGTTTTAATTAGTAAGTTTTCATATAAGACATTAGATGTGTGTAAAATGTTTTATCCTAACAAAATGTCATTTTGTGCGATTCGTAAAATGTTATGTATAATAAAACAGTGTTCTTCTTTTTATTATTTTATTATAGGTGCTGCTTAAAGAAATCAGCTCTTACTATTGTAGTGATAATGGAGTAATTGGAGGGATTGTTTAATGTGGATAATGGAGGAATTGTTTTTGTCCTGTTACAGCCTGTTCCAAAGATTTTTTTTTTTTTTCAAATAAAGTCATTTTTTTCTTCTTTTTTCTGTTTTAGTTGTATTCTGTACCACCTAGTACTGTCACCTAGTCTAATATTGTTGATAAAAGAAAAATGCTTATATTTTTTAATATATATAACACATTTGAAAAATGATATAGCCTAACGAGAAAGCATGCAATAATTTTTAGTATTAATTTAAATCATGTTACAATATTTAATTTTTGTAAAAGTGACTGTCCACCCCTTTTTTTAACTTAAAATTTTTCTTGCTTTTCTAAAAATACAAAATGGAGGAGGGAGTCAATTTGTAAATTTCCCTACATACCTGAAGTTCAGATAATTGTAAATAAGTTTTTGATGTAAGCAGACATAATTAAAAAAGTAATTCTGAGTGGTTCTTTCATACAATGTGTTAATTGGAGTAATAATTTTTTACTGATAAATATTTTTAAATTTAGTTCAATATACAAAATAGATTTTAAAACATTTGTCTAAATTTTTGTCTAAACATTTGTGTAAATTTATCAAAATAACCTTTCTTAAAAAAAAAAAAAAAAATCATGTTTTGTCAAATTTCAACAAGAACTCCGGTAGTCTAAATCAGTTGTTTGAGGAAAAGCAGTGTCATCGCCCCCCCCCCTCACCCCCCAATTTCAGGTTTTTTTTCTCTTAACTATGGTCCGTTTCTATAACTAAGAAACTATGTTACGGATTTCCACCAAACCGATTCCAAACATCATAATTAAAGTAATAAGGACCCTCTATAACATTTTTAAAAGTTTCTGAGTTTATACCACTCTTTTCGAATAATAATATCAGATTTTATATTTTGATTTCACAATATCTCGAGTTCTACGAGTCCAATCGGAATGCGGTTTGGCTCATTCGACTCGATATCGATAGCGCTTCCATATTTTAGTTCTAAGTTTCACCACCAGGGGCTCTTCCGGAAATCGGGTTTTATAGGCCCGATTATGACGGGGTTTGGCTCTTTCGACTGGACATGGAGAGCTTTACAAATTTCGGTCATGTTGGTATGGAACAGTTGCGCCCCCTGGTGGTGGAAGGTGTAATTAAAGGATTTTTCTGCCAACTCGGGTTCTATGGGTCACATCACGACGTGGTTTGGCTCAATCGACTCGACATCGATAGAGGATACTAGAGCTTATCGGTTTTAGTTCGTTTTTCACAACCAGGGGGCGTTTTCTTATCTCTGTTTCTATGGCCCGGATCACGACGGGGTATGGCTCATTCGACTCAACGTCGATAGAGGATACTACAGCTTATCAATTTTTGTTCCGAGTTTCACCACCAGGTGGCGCTTTCCTATCTTTGTTGCTATGGGAAGGATCACGACGGGGTATGGCTCATTCGACTTGACATCGATAGAGCTTACCGATTTTAGTTCGTTTTTTCACCACCAGGGGCTCTTTCCTATCTCCTGTTCTACGGGCATGAAAACGACGGGGTATGGCTCATTGGACTCGACATCGAAAGCCTTAACGATTTCAGTTACAATCGTATAAACAGATTGCGCCACCTGGTGGTGGAAGGTGGAACTAACGTATACTGCAGCGCGTGCGAAGCACGACTGTTATACTGTGCCGCAGGCAGCGGGGACCCGAGCCGGAGGTTCGTTCAGTTAGAGGTTTATACTATTCGATGTGCAAATTAAGGGATTATCCGGTGCCGAAGGCAGCGGGGACCAGGGTCGGAGGTTCGTTCGGTTAGACGTTTGTACTACTCAATGTGCAAATCAAGGGATTATCCGGTGCGTGCGTAGCACGACTGGTATACGGTGCCGAAGGCAGCGGACCCGGGTCGGAGGTTCGTTCGGTTCGAGGGGGATGCGAGCCAGAGAATACAGAAGTTTCGAGGCACCAATGTAAATTAAGGGCCCTCTGGCGGGCAAAGCCAGCTAGTCAATACTATTAATGTCGGTAAACGTCTGTGTGTGTGTGTGTGAGTCTGTGCATTTCCGGTCTGTACACGCAAAGGCTCCGGGACCACTCGACGCACGGACAGCGCTCGAGGACCGAAAAATTCGTAAAAATGGCGCGAAGCTCAAGTTCGGCCGGGTCAGGAGTCCGACCCGGGGAGTTATTAATTAACAAAACTGTTTTAATGCTGTTTTAATGATGCTTCGCCCGTTATCGAATCGAGACGATTGGTGTAATGGCGTTGGACAGGACCGATTCCATTTCAACAAATTTAACATTTTTAAACGTTTGATTGTTTATATGTATAGAAAAATTACCACTATTTTCGATTAGTAAATTCAGATTTTTTTTTTCAATTTATGTTTTTCTACAGCTCCCTGTCTTTGAAGAAGCACTCCGGTAGTCTAAATCAGTTGTTTGAGGAAAACCAGTGTCATCGCCCCTCCCTCACACCCTCCTCCCTTTCAGGTTTTTTTCTCTTAACTATGGTCTGTTTCTATAACTAAGAAACTATGTTACGGATTTCCACCAAACTGATTCCAAACATCATAATTAAAATAATAAGGACCCTCTATAACATTTTTTGAAAGTTTCTGAGTTTATACCACTCTTTTCGAATAATAATATCAGATTTTATATTTTGATTTCACAATATCTCGAGTTCTACGACTCCAATCGGATCCTTCAGTCATGTAGTAACTGGGAGTCCTAAGAAGTTGTTAGAAAAAAACTAGTGAATTGGACGATTTTTAAGGGAGCTATAGTAGGGGGCCCAAAAGGGGCCAGCTAATAATTTTTAGCAGGTTCCTAAGATAAAAAGTCCTAACTGGAATGCAGAAATGGGGGAATAACTTAATTGAGAAAGGGGCCCAAATACGATCGCATTAAAAGAAGGCAATTTATTAATAATTTAGGGAACAAAAACTTCAAGGGGCCCTGTACTGGGTCCCAGGGTATTAATTGGAATGTAGAAATAACTAAATTGGAAAAGGGCGCCAAAAACAAAGTTGATCGGAGAAAAAGAGGGTCAAGTTCTTTAAAATGTAGGGCACATAAATTTAAAGGGGTCTAGGGGGCCCGTGTCTTGTACGAGAATTTTTTGTTTGTTTTTAATGTAGTAGCTGGAAGTCCTAAGAAGTTGTTAGAAATAAAAGCTAGTGAATTGGAGGATTTTTAAGGGAGCTATAGTAGGGGGCCCAAAAGGGGCCAGCTGATAGTTTGTAGCAGGGTCCTAACTGGAATGCACAAATGGGGGGGGGGGGGATAATTAAATGCAGACAAAAATGATGTCCACAAAAATGAATAACATCGAATTAAAAAGAAGCAAGTCATTAACAATTTAGGAAAAAATAATCTTCAACGGGCCCGGTACTGGTCCCTAGGATTTTAACTATAGCGTAGAAATGGGGACACACTAAATGGAAACTGTGTCCCAAAAACGAAGAAGACTGGATAAAAATGAGACAAGTTATTAACAATTTAAAGCAAAAATCTTAAAGGGGCTCCAGGGGGCCGATGACTTAAAAGATTAAAAATCTGATCCTCATATGCATCAGGACCTGTCTTGGACTATCCGTAGCGAAAATTTTAGACTTCTAGATGAAGTACATTTTGCCAGCCATTGCAGATAGGCACACAACACACAGACCGAAACTTTCTTTTATTAGTATAGATATTAACAAAATATTCTGCCCTATTTAATACTCTTTAGTGATAATAAAAATATTATCTCCTGCCCCCCCCCCAAATTTCTACTACCCACCCCCTTCAGCATGCAATTCTTTCAAATATTTAAAACTCTATTTAAAAAATAATAATTGCAACATTCACGAATAAAAATAAATAAAATAATCATCTAAAGTGCACCCTAACCTCTGATAATTTATGCCTCTTCCCACCCAACATATAAATAAATCTGAAATAATTTAAGTTATTTTTGTTTTTATACTAGCTGATTCACCCGGTGTTGCGTGATCCTGTCAAAACATAATAAGAAATGCGAAATCACTCTAAAAATCACTGCACGAAACCATTCCTCTGGTAACCCTTTCGTCTTTCAGAAATTAAATAGAATGACAGTGGGAGTAAATTCAATACCACCCCATCAAATGGCTGGATCATTTGATTCAAAGTGGGTGATTTTGAGAAAAATCAAAAAGAAAAAAAAAAGTTACTACCCGATTTTTACAAAATTTGCATTATTGGAATCTGAAAAATAAATTACGTACATACTATGAGTTTTGAATCGATACCTCCAGTAGTTTTCTTAATACTGGAGGATGGGTAAAAATTAGAATATTTTGTTGTTTGGGATTATGAAATCAGCAACTTTCTTTTGAGGTTTCGATTGGCACATGTGCAGGAAAATTTTTTAGTTCCACTGCCAGACAGTGAATTTAGTTCTACACAAATTTCCAACACATGTCTCTGCTGCTACAGGACCATATTGATGGCGTGCTGTGCACACGCCACAAAATATTTTAGTTCTGGTTTCCACCACCAGAGTACACATTCTGTTCTAAGCAAACCTCTTTTCTGAATGTAACTCTGGCACTCGTCCCCGCTGACTATGGCACCGTATAGCAGCTGTGCTGCAATATCTTTCCCTTTCAAATTTCTTCACCAGGGGACACTAAATCTATATCTTAATTAGTTCATGTTGAGTTGAATGAACTAATTCCCGTTGAAATCACGTCCATAGAACCCGAGAAAATAACCCACCCCCCTGGAGATTAATATTTATAAATGGTGGTAACCAAGGGATGAAAAATGATACCGAAGTTTATTTTGTACTCGGGAGACCTGGGAAGAATGTTAGACATTTTTTTTGTTTTACTCGGACCAACATTAAATGCAAATTTTTTTAGCTGCATTATCCACTGCCAGAGTGCACACACTGTTCTAAACAAACCTCTTTCTGAACGAAACTCCGGCATGTGTTACTGCTTCTTATGGTACCGTATAGCAAGCATGCTGTGCATGCACTTCAAAATTTTTCAGTTCCACTTTCTACCGCAAAGGGGCACGATATCTGTATCTTAATTAGCTCGCATTAAGTTGAATAGTTAAATAAACCAGCTCTCATTGAAATCGGTCCCATAGAACCTGAGAAAATAATCCTCCTTCCCCTGGTGATTAATGTTCAGAAACAGTGGTAACCAAAGGCTAAAAAAGTTATACTGAAGTTTATTTGGTACCTGGTGGCCTGAGAAGAATGTTAGAAACGGTTTCGTTTGAATGGGAGTAATATTAAAAAAATTGTGATTTGGGAGGTAGGGAGGAAGGAGGCAGTTTTGATTAGAGCATTAACAGGATATTTAAATTACTTCTGGGCACTCCGCCCCCCCTCAAAATTATACCAACAACACTAACATTAAGAATTATCGTTAACTTTTGAAACAGAAACAAAATGTCGCAGTTGAAACGAAACAAAAAAAATTTTTTTTTGTTTTGATATACAAATGTAGTAAGTTATCGTTGTCAATTTCTAAAATCAAATACATAAATAATGTCACGTACATAAAAAAGATAAAAATTGCACAAATCTCAAAAAATTCACAAATCGCTATTTGAATTCAAAATAATTTCTTAGACTTCCAATGGGCGATTTGTGACGTCATCAACGGTCTCTTCAGAGCACCCCTCTCCCTCCTCAAAATTATACCAATAACATTAAGAATTATCGCTCACTTTTGAAACAGAAACAAAATGGCACAGGTGAAACAAAAACAAAACAACACTTTTTTTTGTTTTGACATACAAATACAGTAAGTCATTGTTGCCAATTTCTAAAATCAAATACATAAATAATGTCACGTACATAAAAAAACTAAAAATTGCACAAATGTCAAAAAATTCACAAATCGTTGTTTGAATTCAAAATAATTTCTTTGACTTCCAATGGGCGATTTGTGACGTCATCAGCGGTCTCTTCAAAGCACTCCCCCCCCCTCAAAATTATACCAATAACATTAAGAATTATCGCTAACTTTTTAAACAGAAACAAAATGGCGCAGTTAAAACAAAACAACACTTTTGTTTGTTTTGACATACAAATACAGTAAGTTATTGTTGCCAATTTCTAAAATCCAATACATAAATAATGTCACGTACATGAAAAAACTAAAAATTGCACAAATATCTGTTTGAATTCAAAATAATTTGTTTGACTTACAATGAGCGATTTGTGACATCATAAGCAGTCTCTTCAAAGCACTCCCCACCCCCTCAAAACTATACCAATAACACTAACATTAAGAATTATCGCTAACTTTTGAAACAGAAGCAAAATGGCACAGTTGAAACAAAAACAAAACAACACTTTTTTTTGTTTTGACATACAAATACAGTAAGTCATTGTTGCCAATTTCTAAAATCAAATACATAAATAATGTCATGTACCTGAAAAAACTAAAAATTGCATAAAACAAATCTCAAAAATTTACAAATCGCTGTATGAACTCAAAATAATTTGTCTGACTTCCAATGGGCGATTTGTGGTATTATCAAAGGTATTTTCAAAGCACAGCAGTCAGACACACACACACACTAACTGCTTTCCTTATTATTATAAATCAAATCAAATCTTCTACCCTTTTTTTTGCTCTGTAGTGACAATAAATAAATAATCAATTATAGAAATTATACCCATTCCCTTGAAATCTCTGTTCCGCCTCATATCTCCAGCATTCAAAATTAAAAATCTTTTATTTTTTATTGGAAAAAAAAGTGCTGTACTCGTTGCTATCAAGTAACAATAAATTAAATAAACAATAATATAATATATCCTCCTCTTCCCAAACTTTCTACTTCCCCCTCCACCATCTTTTCCGTCAAAGCACACTTTTAAAAACCTTTAAAACTAAAAATACATTTTTTACAACCTAAATTTAATGGAGAATATGTAATCTACATCATTTCAATCTTTTAAACTGCCCTTCTACACAAGAGTAAATACTTAATAATTAAAATACTGATTTCTTAGCAACTTTTAGATTGAGACACCATCGTGTCACTTCAATCTTTAAAAGTGACCTGTTACATCAGAGTAAACACTGGATGATTTAAATTATAATTTGCCAACAACTTTTACATGACTCGGACCTTGCTCTGTAGCAATCTCAAAAAAGCATTAAATTCCTAAAAGCCATAATGATCAATAACAAAAGTATGTGTGCTTTGTGCCCATGAAAAAAAAAAATAAAAATGCAGCAATCTCAAAAATACACGAAATTCATTAAAGCCTCAGTCACTGATACAAGTACAAATGTCTCTCGCCCGTGATAAAAAAATTAAAAAAATCACAATAAAGCAAACTTAAAAATACTTGAAACTTGTTATAGCAACTGTCATTAACAAATGTATGAACATAAAAACAAAAGAAAAAAAATCATAACTGGATACAGCAACTTTTTTTTAAGGCCATTCCATGAAAAAGGAGACATGGGTCATGAAATTTCAAATTTATTAAAATGCTTAGTGTTATAAGTCATTTTAATCAGAAAACATTCAACTATTCAGCTACAGACAGTATTAAATGATATGATCTCTAAAATTAAAAATGCACGCCAATAAAGTATGTTGCTGTCATTAATGATTGAAAGCACCTAATACACACATATTTGCTTAATAGCCCAGTAAATTTAGACCAAAAAGGGGGTCAATAGCTAAGAAATTCATAATGAGCTAAAATTCTCAGGATTAGCTCCTGGATATGTATAGAATGGATCCTGAAAAGTCTCAAAAAATTCGATGTCGGCTTCCATCCAAAATGGTGGATCAACTGTGGTCGGCAAATAATTGCGCCTTGTTGGATGTTTTTCTGCATATTTACGTCAAAAGTGAATATTTTTCGCTTCTAAGGAAACCAATGCAGACAGCAAGTATGCTAATTTGAATATGAGCTTAGGTTTATAAAATAAAGAAATTATAAATGTACGGTAATACGATTTATTTAAACTGAAATTATTAAAAAAAAAATAAAAATCGTTTTTTTGCTTTGGATTCACCTACATTTTCCCACACAGGCATTTTTTCAACAAAAAATGCACATAGGAATAAGAATAAAAGGTAGTGAATGAAGGAATTTCCTACGCATGTGCTCCATACAGACATGGGAGGTTGCTTCTTGCCCAATGAACATGAAAGTATCAGAAGTATTAGAAGATTATTGTGAAAAAACTTATGTATGCTCAGAACAACACGTTGAATTTCGGCTTTCCAGACAATCAAGAGATGATTCTGATTTGAATAAGCTATCCGAATGGCTACTGCTTCACAATCCTTTCGATAATCAATGTCCTAAACATTTGTTGATGAATATAGCTAGTGGAGTGGTTGCTGATGATAAAACAAACTGCGACAATGAAAAGAAAGTTGGTGAAAATTTACTGTCTTCAATCATAGGATGTTCATTTGGGGAAATTAAACTTCAACGGAAAAAGAGAGTTATACCAATATCGACAACAAATAACACATTGACAATACGGAATTCAACTGTGATATTCAATCCTCTACAGTTGCTTACCAGGATTGCTGCTGTACTCAAGTCAAATGAAAATCTACGAGATTACCTCAAATACGAATTGGCTCCTCAACCTCCCTCCCTCTTTGATGAAGTTTCAATGAGGAAGAATGTTTAATCAACTTCAGCTACTATCACTGAAACAATTGAGCTTTGTGTTGAACCTCCACCAACTTGCTCGTTTATTGTAGATGGAGGATTTCTTTTGCATGCATTGGTTTCGAATGAGTCCGACACCTACAGAGATATCTGCCTCAAATATGTTAGATTTGTCCAGAGACACTTCTCTCCATGTGAAGCAGTTGCTTTTGATGGGTACACTTGTGCCTTATCAACTAAAAAAGTGTGGAGAGGCAAAGAACGTTCATGTCGGAAATGTCTGCAACTATTGCTTTTGACGAAAACATGGTGGCCACAACCAAACAAGCTGTTTTTTACGGAACTCCGAGAACAAGGCTAGGCTTATTCGAATGGTCATGGGCTACTTCCAGGCCGAAGGAATAACTGCCCTATAGGCGGATGATGATGCTGAAGCACTAATCTGTACAACAGCAATTAATTCAAGTAAGACCAATTCTAGATTAGTCACAACAGTTGGAACTGACACAGTTCTGCTGACCATTCTCATCGCACGAGGTAACCCCGGAAAACCACTCTTCTTTCTACGACCTCACGAACAAAAATGCTATAACATATTTAAAATTGAAAAATCACTTGGCCCAATGAAGGGTTCCATTCTCTTCCTACATGCAGCAACTGGATGTGATACCACATCAGCAATTTTTAGGAAGGGGAAATCCTCAGCTTTTAAATTGATAAAGAAAAACCATGAGCTGCTTTCTTTGACTTCCTTATTCGACAGTCCTCAACTTAAACCCAAAAGGTAATTGAAATTGGGGAGATATTCATGAAAAACCTTTTTGGGGGAGAATAAGTTGACTCCGCTGCGATATATCTGTTACAATAAAGAAGTAACTAAAAATCTCTCATCAAAATTTAACCTGGCCGTTCTTCCACCAACAAGTGCAGCAACTTCGCAGCATTCACTTCGGGTTTATCTTCAAGTCCAACAGTGGCTGGGAAACAACCTAGATCCTACTGAATGGGGATGGTTCATGAAAGAAAGCAGATTAAACCCATTACCTTCAACACTTCCCGCAGCGCCCGAAGATCTTCTGCAGCTTATCTCTTGTGATTGCAAAATAACTGCTGCAAGGGACTGTGATGAAAGATGCCAGTGCAAGAAGGTAGCTCTCCATTGTTCTAGGTTTTGTACCTCTTGCTTAGGAGAAGCATGCACAAATTCAGTTCGTCCTATTAACGGGTTTGAAAACGACGATAACGGTTACGACGTTGAATGAATGGCATTTTGGTAATTTTGTTTAAAGTTTATTTACCACAAGATTATTAGCTTATTTATTACAAGCATTACTATAATGTTTGATTCTACTTTAACTTTGGATTTAAATTTTTGTGCCTTGTAATAAATAATTTAAACTTGTTCTAACTTTCTTTCTTTTTTTTCCATCACAGTCCTCTGACAAACATTTCTATATAGAAAAATGGAATATCTGTCATTTTTTAAAACAAAATTTTAAAAATAATCCTCACAAATAGGATTACAAACATACAGATGACTTGTCAGTAGTTTCTTAAGTACGAGGCAAAACAGGCTAAGGGCAATGAAATTCTATTAATTTGACGACAAATAAATGAATGTACAACTCATTCGTAGCTTTTATTTTGATAAAAACTAGGTACAGGGCTCGACTAATCGACTGACGCCTGGGCAGGCATCTCTTTGCGGGACCCCTACACCTTAAGGTTCTTTTACAAGACCATTAAAAAACCTCAACAGAGAGGATTGTTTTTTTTCAATTTTATTGTTTTTCTTTTAATTTTTGAGGCCTTTTCTGGCACGGGGGTTCGAGGCACATGCCCCATGTGCCCCTGCTTTAGTCAGGCCCTATGTATACATTAAAACAGGATGTAAGTAGAGGTCATAGAATTTTTCAGAAGTAAAAAAATATTGATATATGACTTAGAAATGGAAAAAAAACATTGGACGATGCAAAAAGGTCTTAGCGGCCATCTTTGATCGGCCATTTTGGATAGAAGCACACATGAGAACTTCTGAGACTTTTAAGGTTTTTTCTTACTTGTCATAAAGAGCTAATTCTGAAATTTTCAGCTCATTATGAATTACTTAGCTATCAAACCCTAAATTTACTGGGCTATAAACAATCTAATGAACTTTTTACTATCTACATGTTTTATAGTTAGATTAATTTTCACCTTTGGACTGTTTTCTTAGATTCTACAGGACATTTTTAATGTGAGTGATTTATATTTTTAAAACTTAACAATTTTATTTAACTAAATTTCAGATGTTATTCCGTTACCAAAAACTACTAAATTGCATTCTTACTAATTGGCTGTTTGCATTAGACACTATATATTTTTCTTTCAAAGCCAGTTTTGAGTGTAAATTGAAGAAAAAATACCACAACATCCAAGTTAAATAATTACATGCTTAAAACATGGTAACGGAATGACAAAAATAATGGCAACGAAATGACAAAATAAAGGCAACAAACAATATGCACTGATAGTCAAAATAATAATTATTAAAATCAAAGAGTATTAATGCCAAGTGAAGTCTAGTTTAAACAAATTAAATGTTAATTCTTATGTTTTCATATATTTTACAAAAGGGAAAGAAAAATGAATTTTATGTTGGACAAGTTTTGATGCTGAAACATTACCTTTTATTTCTATCAATTTCATTCTCATTCAATTATTATTATATTTTACTTTTCTATTATAACTGTAACCATAAATAAACATTCTGTTTAATAACCCTAAATGGTTTCAGCATTATTTGTACTATGCCAGAGCACATGGTTTGGGTTTTGCTCACAAGGTTTAGATTTAACTTGCAAATGTAGTAAAATTGTTAATTTTATGTAAAATTTATTTGCAATTTGAACATTTCTTAGAAGCTTATGTTTTCATATATTTTACAAGAAAAAAAAATATCAACTTTATGTTGATATGTTTTGATTTTGAAACATTTTCTTTTATTACAATCAGTATAATTTATCATTCAATTATTTTTTTTGTTTACCTTTCCATTATAACTGTAATCATAACCTAACACCCTGTTTAACAACTCTTAACTGGTTTAACTGCAACTAAAGGTTAAAATTCAATGTTTGAACCAGTAGCCAGTGGCCGATAGAGGCTGTATGTTTAGTAGCCACTACTGTCAAGTTAGTGGCCACTTAGCACCCTGGTTTGTAGATTTAAATAGTTTTACGAGTAATACTTAAAAAATATGAATATTATGAGACATATTTTTAGGTATATAAATATAAAATTATCACAGGGGCAATTTACTTACCCCAACAATAACAAAAACATATAGTTTTATTTCCCGATCTTTTGCCAAAAATCAATTTTATTTTGTGGTCCGTGCTTTTATTTTACGATCGTCTGATGAAAATCTGTTTCATTTTGCAATCGCCTGCGGAAATTGTAATTTTATTTTGCTGTCTCTTGAAGAAAATCGCAGTTTTATTTTGTGATACTTTAATGAAATTCACGGTTTTATTTTGCAATCGCCTGATAAAAATCATGGTTTCATTTCGCAATCTTTTGATGAAAATAGTGTTTTTTTTTCGCAATCGTTTGCCAAAAATTTCAGTTTCATTTCACGGTCAATTGCTGCATATAGCTGTTTCAGTTCACGGTCGCTTACTGAAAATCGTGGTTTTATTTCACGATCGTTTGACGAAAATCCTAGTGTTTTTCCTGCGATCACTTGACGAAAATTGTGATTGTTTTCCGCAGAAATTGAGGCTTCTGTTTTATGTTTTAATTTAAAATGCGGAAATCTGCCTTTTGGCTCAAAACTGGCATCCATGGAAACAAAATGGCGCTAAAAAAATCTGATATACTGTTACATGAAAAATAGAAATCGCCACTTTGGTGATCAGATGCACAGCATAAAGTCAACAATTTTTTACATTTAATCGCCCTGTGGTCAGTGGCGACTGGGAATTTTAACCTTTAACTGTAACCATTATTTGTACTATATTATGCAAAACACATGGTTTGGGTTTTGTTCACATGGTTTAGATTTAACTGGTAATTGTAGTAAATGTTAATTTTATGTGAAATATATTTGAATTTGTCTTAAAAGCTTGTTTTAATATCATTTCTCAAGAATTTTAAAATATGCAAAGGTTTTGAATTTTTTATGATCTTTACAAGCTAAAAATGGTGTTAACTGCAGCAGAAAAGCAGCGCCTTTACAGAGAACAGTTGAAAGCTAAATACTTAGATGAAAAAATAAAAGAAAAAGACCGGAAACATAAAATCGACAAACATCCATCCCTCACTGCTGTAGAGTTGAAATAAGTGAGATTAAAAGAGAAAATCAACCAACAAAATTGTCGAAGGACAGTATTACAGGCATCTTCTTCCACAGTATTAAGTCCATACAAATCGCCAAAAACTTTGTCTAAAGCTGTTCACGCAGTTTCACGGGCCTTACCCTCAAGAAAATGTATCAAACTTGCCCGAAACTTACTCAATCAAACTTACTCTGCCCGAAAATTACTCGAAACTTACTCAAGCCCAAGAAAATGTATCAAACTTGTTAAAGAGATTGCAAGCAAATTATAGGTGCAGATTCCCAAAATCTTAAAGGAGCCAGTGCCTCCTAAACCCAAAAAATCCAGTGGCCACATTGTGAAACAAACACACAAAAACAATATTTTCCTCTATAATATGTGGATGACGGGATTTTATACAATCTTCCCACAATAATTGCATACAGTTTGTGGGAATAAATGTTTTTAATATAAGGACTCCACATTTTATGTATAAACAATTCTCTAAAGTTTTTTGTTCTATAGATACCCCCCTCCCCCAAAGTATTTTTCATAGTTGAAACAAGACGCTCAACATGCCGATTTGTATCAAAATTATCCTAATAATATTATAAATCTGATTGTGCGCAAATGTTAGGCTGAAGCCAGCGTCAAAATGGAGCCTTTAATGATCCTGTATTTTTGCATACAGATTGATTATAACCCTCATTTGAACATAGGCTGGTTTTGGTTTATTTTATTCAAATATTTTTCTTAATAATTCAAAATTTCGTTTTTTCATAGAGAGTAAATGGACATTTTTTTCGTATAATATTTTAACATGAAATTTGCTTTACCGTTGCTAATACTTTATCGTTGCCAAAACTAATTCAAATTCCGGAAAAATAATTTTTAGTCAACAATTTAGTTTCAATTGAAAAATGTTCACGTAAAAAATAAAAATGAAATTAAAAAATTAAAAAGAAGATTAAATAATATTATTAGAAATAAAACGTACTTTTTTTTAGTTTTTGATAATAATACAAGGTTTCAATATGAGTAACCATAGGAAACAGGCGAATATGACGCCATACATCAAAAATAAAGCGGATATCTTTGATTGGTGAAATAAAATGATCTTGGGGGTTTTTTCTTCGCTTTTTTCTACAAAAGAAAAAAGCGAAGACCCCCCCCCCCCCCCCAAGATCATTTTATTAATTTTTATCATACATAATTATTACCATACAAAATGGTAATAATTCTTGGCGTTTTACCGTCTGCGCAGGGCTAATATAACTATACCGTATTTTTTATTTAAATTTTAAAAAAGTAAAAAGAAGTTTCAAAAGAAAATGGTCAGCAAATGTCAATAATATGCTCCGCAAAATTATCCATATCGAAAATGATGTCATGCATAGCGAGAAATATTTATTTTCATTCTTAAAACTAAAAGAAATAATTCGATTACCTAAAAAAAATGACGAATGTTAATAGTTCCAATTTTGTTGATAAAAACTAAAGATTTAATATTATTTCGTTAAAGCAACATAATTTCCCCTATGCCAGTACTGAAATTAATTGCCTGGAAAAGAAAATTAACAAGAATTATGTCATTAAAAAGGGATTTCTCTGCGGGAAAAAGAGGCTTCATATTTGAAATAAAACGGGAATTTTCCAATGTGTTTTAAAATGAGTGTGAATCAATTCCTTACATTAATAATACAAGGATCAGTAAGTATAGAAAGTAGATGAGTTTCACGCCATATTTATAACGAAAAATTTAAATGTTTTTTTTATCTATACTGATTATTAATCATGAATATCCGTTATATACAGATGAGAATTTTCTGCTAAAAATCGCATCATAATTTTAAGAAAAGGAAAATGAACAAGAATCTATGTTTGCATTTCGCAACTACTCCTCACTGTAAAAAATTGCTGCAGTAAAATTACTGCAGCAGAGATTCCAGGCAATGTCCATAAGAAAACTGGTTTTGTGACTAGATAAACGAGCTTTGTTATTAGATAAACGGTTTTTGCCCGTAAAAACATGAAATTTACTGAAATGGACCGTTTACCTTGAAAAGGGGGCATTTCCCGTAAAATTACGCAGCAATTCACGGAGAATGCCCCTTGAATTTACAATTTTCATTTACAGTGCCAGAATATCGAACGCAACGTGATTTACTTTATACCGGTTATCATTGATCCGAGGATGTTACACAAACTGTCAGAATTTAAAAAATGAAATTAGATGCCAAGATTTTTTTTTCTTTTTTGTTAATTTTAACGAAGTTTCTCTAAAAACGGAAAGTAAATTACTCCATATTTGTGTATAAAAAAAGGAGAAATAAAATAGATCTGTATATTTTTTACACCATTTTCTCATTGAAACTGAAAAACAGAATTGATTTTCACTTTGAATAGATGGTGAAAACAAAATCTTGATTTCAGTAGATTATCCAAAAAATAAAAACATATTTTCACATATTCAAACTTCATGAATCAATTTATTCTGCAGAACAAAAATTGCCTGTCAACATACTGTCATTTAGAAAATAAGATTTGTTTCAGCTATACATTAAACCAAGGAGGCAGAATAGAATTTAAAGAAAAAGCATGTACTATTTCCAATTAATGTTTTTTTGAAGGATGGCTGTTAAAACGTTTCACAAAGGCGTTAAAAGTAAAATTGTTTATCAGGTAAAATTGACATTTGTTTTTACCCAATTCGTCTATTTGCACGATTTTATTTGGCCCTCCTTTTTGCATTGGTTGCAATTTCATTTTCGCGATTATTTCGCACAAAATTTCACTTTTTAAAGACTGAGTTATGTCAAGGTCCGTATAACAAAAAAATACCTTAGTGTCGCCTATGAAATGTGATAAATAGTTAGTTAATTTTAACGTTTTTACTTATCGGGAGTGAAATATTTGCTTAATTAATGTATTTATTCTTCTTTTAATGTTGTGTGAACGAAGTCACGGGTAACAGCTAGTATGTCTATAAAAATGAAAATAGAAAAAAATATATATATGAAAAAAAAAATGCAGATTTATTTTCTTTTATATTTTAATAAAATAAATTTAACAATTTCTGACATTCAGGGATGATGGACTAAGATCGAACACTATAAGACTCATTGCAACTTTTGTTGGCAAGGGGATTTTTTTAATCCCTTTGGAAACAATTAATTGCAATTTTTGTGACCGATCGCCTATTTTCACGTTTTATTATCGCAACTCCTTGACGAAATTCGCTAATTTTTTCCACGACTAATTAATGAAATTCACGATATTTTTCGCAACTGAATGACGAAATTTGTGCTTTTTCTGTGACTAATTGATAGAATTCGGTATTTTTCTGCGACTGATTAACAAAATTCACGATTTTATATCACGACCGATTCACGAAATTCACATTTAATAACATTCGGGATTTTAATCCACGAGTAATTGACGAAACTCGCTATTTTTTCCTCGACTGATTGGCAAGATTCACAATTTTTCTCTGCAATTGATTGATGAGCTTCGCGTTTTTTTCGCGATCGGTTGATGAAATTTGCGGTTTTTTCCCTAACTGCTGATTAACGAAATTCGCATTTTTTAAAGACCGATTGAGGAAATTCGCTGTTTTATTTCTCGACGATTGACAAAATTTGCGGTTTTATTCGGCGAGAGATCCACAAAATTTATGGGATTTTTCCGTGACTGTTTTCACGAAGTTCGAAACCAATTGACGAAATTCCAGATTTCTTTTCATGTCCCACTGATAAATTCATTAAAAAAATAATTAAATGATAATTCGAGAAGTTCGGCTAATTCGTGGAAGAATCGCATGTCGATATCTATGTCTAATTGTAAGAGCGTATCTGAAAAATCCCAAACCTACAAATTTAATGAATGAGACACAAAATTATCTTCTCGGCACGAATTTTTCTGAATCACGGGTTAATTGTGGAATGCCGCCGCTGCAGAGTTCATTTGCGGTGCATTTCAATATGATTTGTTTTCTAATTCCGCGGACATCGCAGATTTTCTTTCTTTTTTAAGAAGAAGAAAATGGAAAATTTGCAGATCATCGGAAATGCGGCATCCATGTTCAATCATATTTATTACCGTAATTTCCGGCGTATAAGCCGCAGCTCAAAGAGTCGTTTTTCGACCCAGAAATTTTATTCAATAATTGTAGTTAAATATTTACAGCGATCTTTTAAGTTACATTTTATAAAATAATATTTCTGGGTCGAAAAACGACTCTTTGAGCTGCGGCTTATACGCCGGAAATTACGGTAATTATGGACAGTAGAAAAAAGGAAAACAGTGCTAAATATCACAGAATTATAGAAGACAATCCACGGATTTCATATAAAAATGCGGAAATCTACCGTTCGGCGGAAAAGGGACATCCCTGTAAAACACATGGCGACTCAGACATCGAAAATTAGGGGTCAAAGCAAAATCTTTAGCCGCCACGTGGCGACCGTGACTCTGCACCTATAAAGCAAATGTATTCCTCAAGTCAAATGTCTAGAACAGGAAAAACAACAATAAACAGAAAGGTGAGCCAAGAAATAGAAAATTGTGTGTCAAATTTCTACCAAAAGAATGGTATATCATGGCAAGCCCCAGATAAGAAAGATTGTGTTACACGGTATAAAAATGAATCCAATACTTTCTTGTAAAGATACAAGAAAAAAATTAAAAACATTATGTTTTTATTTTCTAAAAGTTTTTTCGCGAAGTTCCGAATTTTGTGGAAAAGTTTTCGCATACATCTATATTATACAACTTTGTCAATCGGTAGTGGGAAAAAATTGCAAAATTCATCAGTCGATCATGAAATTCTTCAGCCAATTGTGGAAAAAAATGTGAAATTCGTCGATCAGTTGGGAAAAATAAACTGTGATTTTCACAAGAAAAAGCCACAAAAATTGTTAATTGGTTGGCAGAAAATATCTTAAAATTAACAAATTGGTTGCAAGGAAAAAGATGCAAAATTCGTTAATTGATCATTAGAAAAATTCTTCAATTTGTCCCGGGGAAAAATACTGAAATTAATCGATCGGTCATGAGTAAATATCGCAAAATTTGCCAGTTAATTGATGGGAAAATCACAAATATGTTACAAAATTCATCAACTAGATATGAAGAAAAATTGTAAAATTCATCTCTAGATTGTGGAGAAAGTTCCTAAATTCTTCAATCAGTCACGGAGAAAAAAAATAGGAAATAATGGCGAGAAAAAAACTGCGAAATTTATCAGCTGATCATGGGGAAAAAATCACGAAATTCTTTAGTTGGTTGCAGAAAAAATGCAAAATTTGTCTATCACAATCGGTCGCGAAAAAGACTCCTGATGTCTGCTAATCAGTTGCGAGAAAAAACTGCAAAATTTGCCAATCAGTAAAAGAAAAATATCTCAAAATTTGGTTCGTGGATATATACATGTGGAATTCGGCAGTGGATCATAGGAAATATTCCGAAATTCTTCAATCAGTCGCAGGAAAAAAATTGTGAAATTCGTCAATCGGTTACGAGAAAAAATCATAAAATTCACCAGTCGAGTGAAAAATCTGAAAAACGTTGCGAAATTCGTCAGCAGATTGGGAGAGAAATTGTGAAATTCTTCAATCAGTCACAGGAGAAAAATGTGTCAAAAAACGTGAAACTCATCTGTAGGTCCTGAAAAAAAATAGCAAAGGTCGTTAGTCGATCAAAGGAAAGAAAAATCTCAAAAATATTATGAAATTTGTTAATCGTTCTCGAGAAAAGATCGCAAAATTTGTCAGTCGGGGAAAAATGTCACAAAATTAGTCTGTCAGTCGCAGGAAAATATCGTGAAATTCTACTGATTAATGGGGTCTCAAAACAAACCAGTTAAATAAAATGTTTCTTTTGAATAGTATGCAAGAGCACCTCTTTTAAAAACAGTGTGTTGCCCAGTGGCACTTTTGTGTCAGAATCAACACTAAATTTATTATTTACTTGGAGATGTTGACGATCAAATAAAAAATTTTAAATCGTATGGTGCAATGGAGTTTGCTGGGTTTGTATTCATTCGCATAGCATACATATAACATTTAGTAAACAAAAGAGGAATTGCTTTTTTATTCACAGATAAGTTTTACGCTTTTCTTTGTTTCGTAAAAATCTAAATTTTTTATATATCTATGAAGTTTTAACCATTGTAATAGAAAATAGAAGCAAAAATAGTTGATGTCTGATTTTAACTATAGGGACTTTAAAAACTTGACTTCATAACTTTTTTGTTTGTCATGACAAAAAATTTTAGCTTTTATCAGTTAATTTATTCAAACAACAAATTAGAGGGGAAAATAAATGCATTAAAAATCTATTAGTCATAGAAATATGTTTAATAATAGTAATTTTTTTTTTTAGGTATGAAAAATTTATATAAGGTTAGATTTACGTATCATAATTTAATATGTGACAGCAGATGGATCCAGTGAATCAGATTTTATTCATTTAAATATAAATATTAATCTAAATGAAGTTAAATATAAGCAATAATTATTATTTATTTATTTATTATAATTTTAAAATATTTAAAAATAATATCCATGGCTATTTATTTTAACTTCATGCTTTCTTATTAAATTAATTTTAAAATACATTTGAGACATTCTGCGATATTACCAGGGGTAGTACAGCCCTAGATGATATTTCAGGATAATTTCAGGACACATTTGCTAGGTATACTAACCGGAAAAAACCCCTTAACTCACTGTTCAATACATTTTATTATCATAAATAATATAATAAATCATTTAATATCATCTATATACACTTTTTTTTTTTTTTTTTTTTTTTTTTTTTTTTTAAGTATACATGTAAAAGAAAAGTAATTTTACCAGAACCCTTTGGCCAAGCTACTAAAAAATTGCGATTCTTGCATTACGGAATGACGAAAATCTTTTTTTTTTCTTCCTTCGCTGATCGACAAAAACTGCAAAAGATTTTCTTTTTCATAACTGATTGGTAAAAAATGCGATTTTTTGTGACTGACAGACAAAAATAGCAAAAATTTTTAATACTGAGCGATAAAAATTGTGATTTTTGGTAATCGATCACCAAAAATTACGATTTTTAATGCAAATTGACAAAAATTTCTATTTTTAACGATAGATTGAAGAGAATCGCGACTTTTGTGATCGTTTTGCATTTGTAAAAAGGTATACACCTACCCCCTATTTGAAGATTTCAAATCCGATGTAGCACAAAACTCGCTAAATTTCAAGACGGACTACTATATTTTAGGACATTTCAAGACTTTTTTTTTTTCCCAGGAATTTCAGGACAAGTACGACTCTTGTATTACACACACACACCCTTTTTTTTTTCTTTTGTTATCAATAATCAAAAGCGAAAATAGTCATCTTATTATTTTTATTTAAAGACTATCTGACTACTAATTTTACTTAATGTATAATACAAATAAAATTATTTTTAAAATAAATAAATAAACAGACACACTAAACTGATAAAAGCTAAAATTTTTTGTCATGACAGACAAAAAAGTTATGAAGTCAAGTTTTTAAAGTCATTATAATTAAAATCAGGCATTAATTATTTTTTATTCTATTTTGTATTACAATGGTTAAAACTACATAGATATATAAAAAATTCAGATTTTTACGAAACACCGAAAAGCTTAAAAGTTACCTGTGAATGAAAATGAAACAGCAATATTCATCTGTTGTTTACAAAACTACGCAGATGAATACGAGGCGATGCAGCGAATGGTTGGTTGTAAGAACGATATTCTGCTGAGCAATGGGAAATATACTATCTAACCAACTGGAAATATATTATCCTTAAAAAATTGAAAACTTATTATAAATAACAGTAAAATTGAATGCATATAATTAAAAAATATTTGCACAATATAAAAAATTAATGTAAATAGTTTTTCAACGAAATGCAGATATATAAAATGTGAAATGTACTCTGAACAAAAAAGAAAAATATATAAGCGACAATTTAATTTATATATAATACATATATATATTACAAATTAAAAATATATTTTCGTATGAAAAAATGAGTCTAAATAATTCATCAGCTACATGCTAAAATTTATTCCGAGCTTAACTGCATACCGGCTGTATACCGACAGCCAATTCTTAACCTTATCTTAGAGCAGTCAAAAGGTGTGATTCGGTTCCATGTATTCCTATGAGAAATCTCGTAGGAAATTAGTCCGATTTTAAAAGTGGATTATATAGAAAACAAGAGTTTTCCTACATTAACGCGAAACCACATTCGCTTCATCTAAAATCGATTAATATAATATATTAATTTTTAAAAAATCGCCCGAGCTATTTTGGAGATAACAGGTATGACATTTTCAGAAGCCTTACATTTACCTAAATTTAGTTAAAAATGGACTTCTAGTTCTTAAAATCTACTGCATGTAGAAATGTATAAATTTCAGAATTGAATTAGACCATAGATACAAGACTAACCTGAAAAAATCAAAACGATATGCCTCATATTTGCTGAGATATTAAATGTCGGCGTTTTGATTTTTCTTTGATGTCCTTCTAGCTGCAGAGCTGCCAAGTCTCCGGCTTTTTGGATACCAGTATTTTACCACGGAAAAAGTTGACTTGTTTAATCGGAGCACTCTGTGATTTAAGAGAACAACATTTTCTTTAATAAAATACTGGTGTGCAAAAGCCGGAGACTTGGCAACTATATATGAAGTGACGGAAATCTTCGGTTTTGGGCTTTCGATTTTCGGTTTTTGCTGCGTCACTCGATATACTACCGTCTCTCATGATATATATTTTGTACTGCATATAGTAACTGGAGTACCAAAGAAGTTATTAGGAAAAAACCCTATTAAATCGGGTTCAAAAATGGAATAAAAGGGGTCAAGCTTTTAACATGAACGCAATAATTAATAATAAAAAAGAACGTTTAACCTTAGTTAGAACGTTTAATCTTAGCAAATACAACAAAAAATCTGTAAAATTAAGTTTTCTTTATTAATTACTATGCATTGTCAATCTTATAACGTATAATTTCTGACTTTTCGTTTCGGAAAGTAAATGGAGGAACATGCCCGAAGCATACGTAAATTCAATACGACCCCTCATCTGTCTGGGTCATTTTTATTCGTTAAGTTAGTTTTTTTACGAAAAATTACGAAAAGTTACGGTCCGATATTCACAAAATTTGCATTTTTGGAATCAAAAATAAAATACGTATAAGCTGTGAGTTTCGAATCGATTCCCCCGATAGTTTTCTTAATATTTAAGGATAAGTGAAAATGAGAAAATTTCACCGTCTGCAATTATCAAATCATTTATTTCTTTTGTGGTTTTGATATTTCTTTAGCGCCATTTTATGATAAAAAAGATCGCATTTTTGCCATGTTTAATGAGTTTGTAATTAATATATTGGATAATTATTAAAATATTTAAATTCTGGGCCTCAGGTGCATGTGTACATGCCTTGGACTATCCTCAACGAAATTTTCAGACTAATACGCGCGGTAGATTTCGCTAGCCATCGCAAACACAGATACACAAAGCGAAACTTTGTTTTATTAGTATGAATGATCAATGGCATAATTTAAAATGATTTACTTTCCAGAAAAAATATTAAATTATCTTTGTAAACTTCATAGAACGATTTTGTCCCTTTCTGCATGTATGCTTGAGTCCCTGTCTTCAGGCTGATTAAAAAAATTAAAACGTTTTCTTACAATGTGATTTGTTCGTGATATTAAAAATGAGAAATGGAAGACCATTGCAAGGAACATTGCATTAATCAGCTGAATATCATATTTCTCTCGCATTTTTCACACTTCTAATGATACGTGAAAGTCTCATTTGTTTATAAGGATGATATTTTATGAAGAAGCAAAACCTTTCATGAAATAAAATATCAAACTGGTTAAAAAATTATAACTCACACCATAAATATTATACTGTTAAAATGTTATCTAAAATTGGCATGCAGTAATAGTTCCGCAACCCGACAGTCAATGCATTTGCAAGTTCAAGGTACCTGCTGGCCTCCGTGACTGGCGGTGTCAAAGATAAACGTAGATTAATCAAAGCCTGATATGTAATGTAGGCTATGATGTCATACACTCACGCACAGTTTTTTTTTTTTTTTTTTTCTTTTTTTATCGTTTGTTTGTAAAAAGAAAAAAAGTCGCCAAATTTAGGGGATTTTTTACTTTAATGTTTAATGGCAACTTAGCTATTGTATTAAGTTATTAGTTTCGCTCCGGCTTGAAAATCGCGCCAAACATGAGTGCGTGAGTGTAACACGTCTGTTCCGTTATGTATTTTGCTTTGATATTGATGAATATGATTACTTAACTTTTAACAATGTCTCTAAATAAGTAAGTAGATTTTGCTAGCCATCGCAGACACTTACACATACACAGACACACAAAGCGAAACATTGTTTTATTAGTATGGATGATCAATGGCATAAATTAAAATTATTTATTTATTTTCCAGAAAAAATATTAAATTATCTTTGTAGACGTCATAGAATGATTTTACCGTTTTCAGCATGTATGTTGGAGTCCCTATCAGGGATGTAGCTAGAAGTAAACAACAGGGGGGGGGGGGCTCATACTATTTCTCTCTCTGACACATGCACGCACAAACACAGATATATATGATCAAAGTACTATATAGAGAGATAAATTATTGCATATTCATATTGTAGGCACTACGTTTCTTATTAAACTGTTTATAATAACTTTATTTGATGATAAGAAAAGTAAAAGCTGCAGACGTGAATGTAATGGAGGATATACGGTGAATACGACTTATACGGTAATACCTTTTGGATTATTTTAAGGAATACAGTATATCCTCTTCTCAAAAACACTATAGCATATACTCTTTAGGGTAAACCCTCTGCCTACAGTGTATGCCCTCTGGATTTTTAACGACTACTTCACTGGCTGCAGAATGAAATATTTCAGTGTATAATTATACTAGTGAAATAATAAGTGATGATGTCAATAAGTAAATAAAAAGCTGACAGTTCACCTGTTTCAAAAGAGTTGCAATCTTTAATTTTTTTTTTTCTAAATATTCCCTGCTCTTAAGAATTCTAAAGTTATGTTTTTATAGGATAACAAACATTAGAAAAACCAAGGATGTATTTTGCATTTTAAAACTATTTTTGTGTTTAGTCAATGCTTGTATTTAAATTGGCTATTAGCTTTTTTCATTAGTATGATTTATAAATCAAGGATCTTATATATATATATTTTAAAACTAGGATGACTCAAATACGAAACATAATGTTTATCATAAGCATTATATTTACTATCAAACTCATTAGAATAACTTTGTTTTATGTTAATAATGGAAAACGCTGCAAAATGAAAAATTTCAGTATGTAACTTATGTAAAAGTCAATGTTTGCGTCAGCAAAAGGTTGCTAATTCTGAGTATGTGCAGATAGGATGCGTGCATATTGAAGCACTTATTTGTAGTTTTTAAACAAATACTATAATTTAGTATTCTACTGAGTACAATTTTTGAACACAGTTTTTTAACACACGATATTTGAAACAGAATTTCATTTGGTGTCCTTGGCAACTTTCCCAGGTGGGGGGGAGGGGGGGGGGGCTCAAAAAATTTCAGGGGGTGCTGAGCCCCCCCTGGCATCCCCTTGCTACGGCCCTGGTCCCTATCTTCAGGCTGATTAAAAAAATTAAAACGTTTCCTTACAATGTGATTTGTTCGTGATTTTAAAAATGAGAAATGGATGACCATTGCAAGGAAGATTGCATTAATCAGCTGAATATCATATTTCTCTTGTATTTTTCACACTTCTCATGATACGTGAAAGTCTCATTTATTTTAGAAAGATGATATTTTATGAAAAAGTAAAAGCAAAACCTTTTTTGATAGTAAAATATCAGACTGCTTGCAGTGGCGTAGCCAGGATTTCCTTTCGGGAGGGGTCCAAATTTTTTCTTCAGCTTATATATATAGTAAGACCTGCCAAGATAATACTGCAAAGAGTGGTAAAAAATTCCGTGTTAGACAGTTTTCCGTCTTAGCAGGTGTATGTCACTCTTTTCTATTTGACGAATGAATATTTCCGTTTAAGGCAGCATTCCGTTATAGGCACATTTCGTTTCCACAGAATTTGCTGTATATATAAAAATATAACTTATGTATGTAATATGTATAGTAAAACCTGTCTATAGCAGATTCCTGTCTTAAATGGAATCATTACATGGCCTTGATATGGATAACTATACAATTAAGTCTGCTGAAAACCTGCCTGAAACGGGATTTTTCACCGTTCTTCTGTGATTCCGATTTCGTCTTGTCAGTTTTTATCCTACTTATAAATACAGTAAAGCCTGTGAAATGGAAACTTTCTATAACGGAATCCTATCTCAAACTTAAAAGTTTCGGAATCCCATAGAAACGAACTGATTGAAATATAGTGTGACAGGATTGACCGTGTGTGTATATATGCAATAGAAATATTTCGAGTAACTTTAAGAAATTAGATATTTCCTTATCAATTTCTTAATTAAAAAAAATAGCATGTGTAAAATAAAGTAAGATCAATCTCTATAACTGTGGCTAATAATACAATGGAATTACATTAATATTTACCAAATAAAAAGATTTTACAAACAGTATGATATAAAAAACTGAGCACGCACTGAAGAATGCATTTAAATCAAGTTTCATATAATATAAACATTTGATTACGTTAAAGTTATGATCAAAGGGTTAAGTTTAATACAGCATTTGGTTGAAATTTTTTTTTCAATTTTCATGCTTAATTTCCTGTTATTGAATTAAGAACTTGTGCTGCAATAGGTATAATGAATAATGAGTTGACACAATTGCCAATGCCGTCAGCCGTTGATTCACCATGGGTGTTTCTGAGATAAGTTTTTAATTTTTAAGAAAAAAATCTTGTAATTTCGGCTACAGAAACTAGTAATGTAACAAACACACGCAACAAATATAGTTGATGTTGGGAAAAATAATTTTGTTACAATTGTCTGAAACAGCCATAATTCTTTTTCAAGTTTCACCGCTTTTGATACTAATGTAAATATTCGACCTGAATAGTTGTTTCCGATATCTGGTCGACTTAAAAGATGTTAAATTTTTATAAAAAAAATTATTACGATGGATTAGCACATCTTGGAAAGTATTAGATTGTGTAAAAAATAATGGTAGTTTCTGCTATTTTACTTTTCAAACAATTTATTTTAAGCGGTTGGAAATAATTTTAGAACGTACTTCAAGTTCAGCAGCAATCTTTCAGACTTTTGGTACGTAGATTAGCTTCAACCTTTGCTTTCAATTTCTCATTGTTAATAACTGAATGCCACCTACGACCTTCATATTCAAACTCTCATTGCCATCATGAAATTTCTGAAAACAATGTTAAACTGTGAGTTCACAAGTCGTACTTCGGTCAAATGTAATGTGGAATTCAGACATTTTTTCTCCAGGGGGTATTTCTGCGGAGGGTACCATTTTTCTCCTGAATCTCCTGTACACTGTGGAGTTCAAGGAAGGAGAAAGATTGCACTCCTAGATTATTAATAAGCATAAAATCTCAGATCTTTTGAGGGGTCATTTCGATGCTCCGGAGTGGATGCTCCATCCCCGCTCTCCTGCATTCAACGCTGTAGTGTGGTTGATATACAAGCCGTTTCCGCTGGTTATCGTACGAAATTTCCCAAAGCTCTACAACTGTCTTAAATATCCCTGTACAATAGCGAAAAACAAAATTATAATACTAAATAAGTAGGTAAATACTTGCCCTTTAAAATAATATACAACAACGTAATATTCCATTAAGAGTTTATTAAAAATAGCTCAGGTTGAAAAGTTTAATAACAAGAATTACCATTATTTTGTACAAACCCAGAAGAACGTCAAACTCTTTCAATATTCCTCTGTTCTTTTCTTTACTGATTAACGAATAACGAGATCAGAAATAAAAGTATCAAAAGGAGGAAAAAATTGATCTCCCGAAATATTCTTCAGGTTGGACATTGAACCAGATGTATCTGATGGTCAACTTGACAAGGAATATGTGTGACTAAAGAAAATTGTGTCAGACTTTTCTTTAGCAAAGGACTGTGTTCTCTTGAACAGGTCAGAAAACTTTTAAACACCAGTCTCCTCTTGAATGCTTACTGATTAATGTAAAGTTACATAAAGTTGAAAAAGGACGTCTTCAGCATGGTTTACAGCAGAAGACAAATCCCATTCAGATGCAGGTATTTTGAAAGTGGCAGTGTAATGTTGAATAAGAATTCACAAATATCTAGTCGAAGAATAAAGTTAATTTTTTTTTAATTCCAGCAAGCAGATTTAAAGTAAATGATAACATTGCTCGATATAAAATTATAAAATGAACAAAGATAAGGGTCGCAAAACTCTGATTAATTTGCTGTTATTGCATTCGTCTAATCTAAACTCGTCTTTTCCCCGTAAGTGTTGGCAACAGTTGGTCCCATCGAAATCTCTGTAGAAGAAGTTTTGCGTTTAATCTAGTTACATTAAAATCTATGAAAACGGAATCGTCAGGTATCCTTAAAAAATCCGTTGTAGATAGATTTCCGTCATATCAGGTATACTTGTATAGTTATCCTGCCGTCATCGAGACCATGAAATGTTTTCGTTTACAAGAGGATTCCGTATTCACAGGAAACCTGCCAACAAGGAATCACAACCAGAAAAGGTTCCATTTTAGATAGGTTTCAAATCATAGAAGGTATAAATATGTAGTGTTGTTTACGTTGAACCTTGAACTTTTGCTGTTTACGATAGCTCTCATCTTCACAGATTTTATTATAATACATCTATGCTTTTCAGAAGTATACTATAGAGTGGATACGTTTTAACAGTTTTGGAGGATACCTGACAAAATGGGACGTATTTATGACAAAAACCTGCCTTAAACGGAAAAATTTCATAGCATCGGCGAAAGACATACCTTTTCTAAGACAAAAAGGCCTGTCTAAAGCGGAATTTTTCATTGGTTAATTGCGATTCCGTCTTATCAGTTTTTAATATTGTTATATCTATGATTCAATAAACCAGTTTTTCGTTCGGGGTTCGAAGGGGGGGGGGGGGGTCCGGACCCCCTGGACCCCCCCCTTGGCTACGCCACTGACTGCTTGAAAAAAATATAGCTTACACTATGAATATTATATACTTGAAATTTTATTAAAAATCGTCGTACTTAAGTAATTTGTCCTTTTATTTTCATAAAACACTGTTCAAGATTGACCGCTGTCCTCCGGGAAACGGCAGTGTGAAAGATAAATGTAGTTTTATCAAAGCTGGATATGCAATGTATTCTGCTTTGATATTAAAGAATATTATTACTCAACTTTTAAGAATGTCCCTAAAATAAGTAACTATTAATCAATGTTCCCAAATTAAAAAAAAAAAAAAAAAAAAAAAAAAAAAAAAAAAACTTTAGACTTTTTTTTATATCTAGGAAATTTTTGAAATAATGGAAATATTTTCCAAAAATCTTGGATAAAAAAATAATTTTTATTCCACTTTTAAAATCCAAATTGCATAAAATTAAAGTATATTGTACAATTACTAAAGACTAATAATTGGTGTATTTTTGCAGCTTTCTTTCAATAACAAAGATGAAAAATGATGTTATTTTTAAAATATTAAAAACATATATTCTGAAAGAAATCGCCAGTTTTTAATTAAATATTAAACATGTTCGCATTTTCAAAATATACCATATAATTATGTTTTTGGTATCCGCATTAATATTTACAAATATATGTACTATAAAAAAAAAAAAAACATTTAAAAAAACGAAATTTGGGGCGGAGCTACTTAAATCCGCAATTTGAAATATATAGAAACTCTGCTCAAAACATTGGCTTTTCTTTGATCTACAATCGTAAATTTTTTGAAGTAATTTTTCATAACATTATACAATTTTAAATCACCCACACTTATATTTATTTATTTATTGTATGTAAAATTTTTAGGACACAAGATACATTATTGTCTTTGAGCGATGTTTTAAAATGTGTGTTCGATGATACTATGAGTTTGCAAACTGAGTAAAATCGTAGTACCTAATTTGGGGCGAACGTCGTAAACAGGGCCCCGCAAAAATTGTGAATCCCATACATTACCATTACTTGACATATTTTTTAGAGATTGCATTTCTTACATTTTATACCAGCATATAGCAGAAATTGTGAATACCATACATTACCATTACTTGACATACTTTTTAGAGATAGCATTTCTTACATTTTATACCAGCATATAGCAGAAATTGTGAATCCCATACATTACCATTACTTGACATACATTTTAGAGATTGCATTTCTTACATTTTATACCAGCATATAGCAGAAATTGTGAATACCATAAATTACCATTATTTGACATACTTTTTAGAGATAGCATTTCTTACATTTTATACCAGCATATAGCAGAAATTGTGAATCCCATACATTACCATTACTTGACATACTTTTTAGAGATTGCATTTCTTACATTTTATACCAGCATATAGCAGAAATTGTGATTCCCATACATTACCATTACTTGACATACTTTTTAGAGATTGCATTTCTTACATTTTATACCAGCATATAGCAGAAATTGTGAATCCCATACATTACCATTACTTGACATACTTTTTAGAGATTGCATTTCTTACATTTTATACCAGCATATAGCAGAAATGGACACATTGTTAAGCCACTTTATATTACTAACTTTTTTCTTAATTATTTTGTTTTCTTTATAAATGAAAGCATATACTACTAGCGAGGGGTGCAGTTTAAATATAATAAAAGAGTGAAAGCCGGCTTAGAAATGTAGAAAAAGGTGTAAAAATGTAATTCCGAGATATAATACTTAAAAAAAAAAATGCATGTAAAACCAAAAATAAATAAAATTACAGCGAAGACATGTCGGCTCATGAGCTAACTCATTTAAGACAGATACATCCAAATGAGATAGGGAACTAAAATTTAGAAATAACAGTATTATGTGTGATAAATACTGAAAAATTGTGTTCGTTTTTATGTATCAATACATTGCGATTAAGTGATTACGAGATTATCTATTTACGATAATTCGGATGGATTTTTATAAATTTGAGATTTCTTTATCAAATTTTACTTAAGTGATGCATCGACAGGAGCTGCTCTTATTTTGAATTCTTTTAACACACAATCGACACAGCATTCCTTCGAAAATTAGCATGTTATAGTTATACTTCCAATTGTTCGCCTTTAAATTAAAATTAGGTGCCAAAAATTGTTATTTACATAAATTTTTAAATAAAACAATAACAAACATCTTAGCTATTCTATATATTTGAATAATTAAATATATACTTTCCAGATATACACTTATTATTATTTTTTTAAGATTCACAAAACTTTATCTTTTTTTAGGAACAACAGGATTCTGCCCCCTGCGAGCCACGCTCGCCAACCCCTGCTCAGACTCCGCAGCCTGTAAAAGCATGTTAACGTGCTTTGTTTTAAAATGATTACCCGGTTACGGAAGATTGAATGATATTATCATGAAAGGCGACGACCTTCTGTAATCGGATTGTCATGCTTTTCCGTTTGACTGGAGCATTTTTCTGTTCGCATGGCATTACCCCCCGCTGTCTTGACAGCTGACGGCTGTTTTTGTTTTGATAATTAAGATCAACTACACATTGAAAAATCAGCATGTATAAATTAATTAAGAAAAAAAATCGGACACTTATAACGACGCTATGGTCAATATTTTTCCTTTGGGTTCGAGGCTACAAAAATTTGTTTATGCTTGGGAATAACCTTCAGAAACACGCCATTGAAAAGCATTATGTATATATATACATTAATCCTTTTCTCTATTTTATTGCAACTCCGTGGATATTTTACCATGTTATTTATAAAATGAAAATTGCTTATTTTAATTAGTAAGTACAGTAGAACTCCAATTATCCGAACTCCAACTATCCGAATCGCTGATTATCCGAATCTCTTTCAGAATTTAATAAAAGACAAATGAAGACGGAAACGTACTGCAATTCCCAAAATAATGATTCTGTCTACGTGCGCTATTGTCTTTTTCCGTTGCGAAGACCTGGATTTCAAATTCTAAATGATGATGAACTTATTGAAAGTGTGAGAGAAGAAAGTGTCTAGGAAGGAAATGACCTTAATGTCGAAGTTGAAGAATACACAGGACCATCAGCTAGTGAAGCATTTGTCGGCCTTGAAACTGCGTTGAAGTGGATATAGCGTCAGCCCGAGAGTGACCACAGGCAATTTCTGACTGTCAAGCGGATGCGCGACTTGGCTCCCCGAAAACGAATGAAGACTGTCAAACAGCTTACTTTGACCGAGATGTTCAGCAAGTAATGACTTTCATTTACAGTACGGTACGTACATACTGTACTAATGTACAGCACTTGTAAGTACGTTTAACATGTAATAGTGCTGCATTTTCATTTAATTAATTATGAGCTCTTTTTCTTTAAAAATAATTTTTTTCTCCCATTTTCAACATACATACAGTAATTAATTAAAATATACCCCTTTTTTGGAAAAAATCCAATTATCCGAATTTTTGATTATCCGAATAGGGTCCGGTCCCAATTGATTCGGATAATTGGAGTTCTACTGTATATATGAATTTTCTATTTAGTGATTCGTACAAAATAAATCTAAAGTATTTTGCGCATGCATTTACCCGTATTTATGCTGCATCAAGTGATGAAATATGTAAGCAAACGCGCTAGCCACTATTTTTACGCCAGGCGATTCCCATTGCGACCTCACATGAATATTGTCGATTCTCTTCATATACGAATTATCATATACAAATATATGAATAATCTGATAAAAAGAAAAAGAAATAGTTTTTTTTTCTCGGATATTACAAACTATTAAGATAAATAGATTTAAAGAATTAGTTGATGCTTTAATCATTTAAATATTATTTGATGGCTATTTATTGATTTAAAAAAAATCAGTAAATTAAATGTTGCCTCGGATGTTCTGACGAATTACAAAATGTGAAATCATATATTCTAATACGAGCAAATCTTGTGTGTGGTTATATATATATATATATATATATATATATATATATATATATATATATATATATATATATATGCAAATTTTATCTTAAAAACGTCTCTAACGATTTTGACGAAATTTTTTATCCTACCGTTTTGGGGCACCAGAAAACCATTGGGCTAGGTCACGTGTTCGAGAAAATTCGATTAGTGGGTCATTTTGGGTCATCAAGGGTCAGGATCAAGCTAATTCTATCTAAAAAACGGTTCAAACGATTTTGACGAAATTTTTTATCCTACCGTTTTGGGGCACCAGAAAACCATTGTGCTAGGTCACGTAATCGAGAAAATTCGATTAGTGGGTCATTTTGGATCATCAAGGGTCAGGATCAAGCTAAATCTATCTAAAAAACGGTTGAAACGATTTTGACTAAATTTTGTATTTTATCATTTTCGGGCACGAGAAGACTATTGGGCTGGGTCACATGTTCGAGAACTTTCGATTAGTGGGTCATTTTTGGGTCAACCCGGGTCAAGTTAATTTTATCTAAAAACGGCTCTAACGATTTTGATTAAATTTTGTGTCCTACGAGTTTCGGACGCGACAAAATCATTGGAATAGGTCACATGTACGAGAAAATTTGATTAGTGGGTCGTTTTTGGTTCACTGTGGGTCAAGCTAATTTCATCTAAAAAACGGCTCAGATTATTTACACTAAATTTTTCATCCTTTGGTTTTCGGGCACGAGAAGACTGTTGGGCTAGGTCACGCGTTCGAGAAAATTCGATTAGTGGGTCATTTTGGTCATGGGTCAATATGGGTCAAGCTATTTTATCTTAAAAACGGCTCAGACTATTTAGACTAAATTTTGACTCCTGTGGTTTTTGGGTACGAGAAGACTGTTGGGCTAGGTCACATGTTTGACAAAATTTGATTAGTGGGTCATTTTGATCATGCGTCAGGATATTTGAACTCAAAGCTAATTTTGACCGAGCATAGCTCGGTCTTCCCTGCTCGTAAAAAATTATCGAAAAAACATTTGCAATAATTCCTGTCAATTCGGAAGAGATTGGAGTTTTTATTTAGGTTTCTGCAAACACACATTTTGATATGAATTGTTACAACTATTTAATAGTTACAAGTTTCAACAAATATATCAAATTATTGATTAAATATGATTCTTTATTTGTATTATTTTTTCTTGTAAGTTGTTTTGAAAATTGAATTATTCAAGCCAATATTTAAAATAAACAAATATATAAAGTTGTATGAAAAAAAATACAATTAATGCTCATTTGTCGATAATTGATTATTTAAATGCAACTATGTTTTCCCTGTCGGAATAATTTGGATATAAAAACTGAATGTTCGTAACTTTAAAATGTACAAATAACGCTACAAATGATCCTACAAACAAGTAAATCTGCAGAGCCTGCGCCTGAACGCCAACTCTGGAAGCCATTGTTTTTAAATCTCACTTTGCACAATATTTAACATCCTGCCATTCACAAATTAAATGTTTTAAATTATATATAATACTATATATATTTATAAGTATATAAGATCTCTCAATGTTTCCGGAAACTGGAAGGGTCAAATTAAAAAATTTCTATATATAATGATATTCTGATAAACTGCTTACCCTTGTATTTTTTCAAGACCCAAAAAAAAAAAAAAAAAAAAAAAAAAAAAGATATATATTTCTTCAGGGGGACAGAGCTCCCACCCCCTCCGAACCTCCTGTAGTCTTATTAATTTAACATTCCAATTTCCTATTGATTGTGCTATATTATGATTGTAGTATAGCTTGGGTTTTATTTACACTGTGATTTGATTAGAATAAGCACAAATTTGGACAGGGATTTCATATTATCCTAATGTACAGATAGTACTTGCCAACCCCGAAACATCTTCATCTGATGGAGAAGTTGAATAAAATTGCATGTACAAAAGTACTTATGGAAATGTATACTGGATTTAACTGTAAGAGTGAAGTATGCCAGAACAGGATATCGTCGGGATAGCTCAGTAGGGAGAACGTTGGTACGGCAAACCAAAGTACCCGGGTACGAGTCCTGGTCCCGGCATATTTTCACGCTGTTGGAAAAAAAACCTGAACTATGATACTCCAACCATAAGATATAATATTTGTTTCGGAAAAATAGTTTTGGTGATCATTTTATAATATTTATATTTATATTAAAATCATTAAAATTACAGACATTACATTACAATTACATAAAACATTAAAAACATATTAAAATTGGACGTTTCGGATTTACAGTGGGTGATCGGGTAACGAACATAATCCGTTCCAAAACAATGTTCGCTAACCGAATTGTTCGTTAACCGATCATAGATTTAGAAATTCAATTAATTCGTTCTTTAAAGCGAAATAATATATACAAATTAATAATAAATTTTCCCTAAATGTAATAATAATAAAACATAAATTACATATGTACAGTCTTATTCTTCCTTCAGTCATGCTTCCTTCACTTAAAAAAAATAAATTACATCCACTTTGTAAAAACTTTTAGGATCGCGTTCATTAACTACAGCCATTAAATCATATCTATTTATCATTTTGGCCTATAAAAAAACTCCAGTAGTTCTCTAAAAGATAGAGTTTACTGCAAGGCCCGATAAAGCTCAAGTGGAGCCTAGAGCCTGTTAATAATTTGTGAACTAAATTTCAATTAAAATAATTTCCAATTAAAAATATTTCTTGAAAAGGGACATAAAATATAAAAATTAAAGTTTTAAATCCGTTCATTCTAATTTGGGGGCCCTAAAATGTAGGGCCCGGTCCCCCGGTAGCCCATGAATTAATTAGGCCATAAGCATACAAATGTTAAAATGTTCTCTAAGTCGACAATAGATGCAATTAAATACAGCTCTGCAAACCTGAAAATCTGCAGAAAATCTGCATGAATTTCTGAGAATTGCAAAGAAAATCTGCAAATCTGCAAATACATTGCTTCATCTTGACTTTGCTTTGTAAGGTGTTCGTTATCCGAACGTAAACATCTCTTGCAAAAGTGTTCGTTAACCTATCTGTTCGTAAACCGAACAGTTCGTTAACCGATTACCCACTGTATACTGATATAAAAATAGACTCCCCAAATTAGAGAGAAATGAAATAATTACCAGTAATTAATAATAGTTATTTTCGTTTCATTAATTGTTCAATTAAATAAGACAAAGAAATCCATTAGAAAATACTGGTATTCACCTGCTTTTCCCCTCGTATTTGTGTGTTTTGATATAAACATGTATGTATGGCATTTTCTAAATTATTGGGAATTCAATTATATAAAAAGAATCCGTATAGCATAATAAATGCATAATTTGCTGGGGGGTTGGGGGGGGGGTCTGCCTGTTTAATGTTTGAGAGGGGGAAAAATTCAATTATTGTTCAGTAAAATTTAAACATTTAATAAAATTCTAGACAAAATTAAAAACAGATAACACTTGCCTACCTGGAAGATTTAATGTACGTGCCAGAATGATTAAAATTAATAAATACTTTTAAATTATGAAATTACCTTCATGTTCAGCACTCCATATTCAATACATTATTTCTGTACTTAACATGTAACCATTCCTTATTTACAGGGCGACCTCATATGCAACGAACGCTTTTAAAATTCAATAATAAGTAAACGGTACAGTTTAAACTGTTGCAGTTTTTATTGCAGGAGAGCATTGTGTGAAGTCAGGAATTTATATACTACGCTTTCTTGTTTTAGTTCCAAATGGTACTATAGATGACGCCGCACGGTCGCGAACTCTAATACTGCTCAAAATAATTTTGTAATTCTTAAAAATAAACCATTTTCTTGCCTTTTCAACAGCTAAAAAATTAAAATTTAAAGCTGAGTAAATTTTGATCCATTGTTTTACCTTAGTTTGAGCCAAGACTCCCTTAATAGATAAGACTTGACAATCCGGAGAAAGTCTATGGGAGAAAATGTCCGCGGTAATTGCCAACTTATTAATTGACTTTCTCCGGAAAGTATCGCCGCCTGGTGGATACTACCGCAGATTTGCCAAGTCTCCGGCTTTTTGAACACCAGTATATTTTTAGAGAAAATGTTGTTCTTTTAAATCCCAGAATTCTCCGATCAAACGAAACAAAATTGTCTGTACTAAAAAACTGGTATCCAAAAAGAGAATAGAAAAATCTAGCAGCTCTGCTACCGCATAGCTGCCAACTTTTACGCTTTTTTCTTACCACTAAAATTTAATAGAATTTTTTCGTTATCTAATCACACGATCTTGTCAATTTAATAAGATAAAATTTAGTATAAAATTTTAGTGGTAGGAATTAAGCTTAAAAGTTGGCATCTATGCTACCGATACTAGTTCATAAGCAAATGCATAGAATGAATGGAGCTGTGAAAAAATTTCATGTCGAAAATACTCCTATTACTGACGATTGATGGCGCTAGTAGCAGGAGAATATAGCGGTCAAAGGAAACTTGCTGATTGTGAGGCCTGATACTATGATAAGCAGGCCTTGGTTTGAGCATTGCAATGGATTGAGACATCACATCGCCATCTATCGGTGATATTTAGAACTGATATAAAGAAACGTTGCGTAGTAAAGAAATTCCGGACCTCACACATTCCTTTCCTCCAAGAATAACTTGGAGGAAAGAATATTACATACAATAAATTTCGTTATGTTTTATGTAATTCTTCTTTTTATTTTATTTTAAAACTTAAAATAAATTTTATTATATATAATATCATAACTTAGGTTAAAAATTGAGAAGAAATTCTGTTTTTGGATTAAAGAAAATTTGTAAGAAAGAAAAGATTAGCAGAATTTACCTATGCACGCGAATTCTTTTGATTAATAAGTACGTTTTTATTTTCTACTTTAAATGATATATACATACCTACCAACTTTCAACTAAATTTCCGTACAATGTAAGCTCATTTGATCCAGGTTAAAAACGTTTATAACCAGAAGTATTATCTGAAAAAATCTATATATATATATATATTAGGCTAGCGTACGCGGCACAGAAATCGAGATTATTTCTTTTTTGCACAAGTGTGGTGGCAACAAGTGTTTTGTTTTCACTAATTTGCAAATATTAAGAAAAGTATTTGAGGTATCAATTTAAAACTCATCACGCATTATGTAGAAAAATTTTCTGCATCGAAAATGCGATTTTTTGTAAAAATGGGGCTGTATTTTTTCTTATTTTTTGCAAAAAACTAGCTACTTTCTAAAAAGGAAAGAAAATAAAGTGCGAAGTCAAACCAAAAAACGCGCCATTTTGTTACCAATTTAAACATTAGCTCCATTGTTTACCTTATGCAATTTAACCTCATTGTTTTCCGCATCTTTATGACATCAATGTTACTGATGCACATATTTGTGATTTATAATATAGAATCGATAATAATAAATGAATAAAATAATCTTATAGAGTGGAGATTTCCGTCATGTCCTACCTCTCAGTTTTAGAGATTCAAGATCGCTAACAGTTTAGCGTTGCATAAAGATGCATAGACTTTGTTCTAAATTTTAAATTTTGAAACTTACAGAAAATATATGTACCCTTAAAACAGAGAGAGAGTTAGCAAGGTGGCTGTTACAGTTTGGCGAATGTCAAAGAGGGTGGGGAAACTATTAAGTTGCCCCCAATTTGCTATCCAGATATATATGATTCAGTTCCAGTGCATCAACTTTTCAGTGACATCGGTTTTAGGACAGTGACACCCCAAAAGCTTAAAGGAAGAGCCATACTAACAGCGACAAATAATTTGTCACTTGAAATTAAAAATCGTGTTTTACAATGTATGCTATGAACGGAAAGGGTTTATGAAAGCATTGACATGATCATAAATTATGATCCACAAGATCAACTTGCATATACTGGAGAATTTTTAAACCGTTTAACACCAATTGGAATGCCACCTCATAAATTGAAATGAAGGCCAGGGGCCATCATAATGTTATCAAGAAATTTAGTACCTTCTAAAGGTCTGTGCAAGACTTATAGTTAATAACTTACAGAATAATGATATTGAAGCAAAATAAATTGATTTCAATATTAATGAAACTTTTCTTACCCCTCGAATACCACTTATTCCATCAGAGAATAATATGCCTTTTACATTTAAGCGTATACAGATTCCGATTAGTTTTTTCAAATATTATAAATAAATCCCAGTGTCAAACTTTTGAAAGAAATTGCTTAGATTTGTCAAATCCAGTTTTTAACTAATGGTAAGTTGTATGTTGGTCTTTCAAGAGTTAGATCTTTTGATTCAGTTACTGTAGTATATGTGAGCTTTGAAATTTACAATTGTGTGCATAAAGAAGTTTTCGATGCTGAAAAAAAAGATAAAAATATTTTGATAATTGTGAATGGTGTAGATACTTTCAATATAATATGTATACACTTTTTTAATTTTTAAGAGTATCCAGTAACTATTGTGTGCATACAAAGGTTTTTATATGCATGATGCTGAAAAAGTACCTCTGTTTTCATATTTCTAAATGGCGTCCGTACCTTATGATTTGTATATATTTTTTAATTTCAAAGTACCCAGTCCTAAGTGAAGAAGTTTTTATGCGTAGTATTTATACATTATAATGCTGAAATTCGTATTCTAATATGCTTATATTTAAAAGAGTAGACACTAGAGCGCAGATGCTCTGCCGCGGGATCGACTAGTAATATATATTTAGTTTCTTGTTCTTACATGGAACCTATTTGATTTCCTTTCTTTAAAAAAATTTCTGGTTTGAAATGTGTTTAACCTAGGTTAAATTCACCAACATTGTACGGAAGTTCAGTGCGATGTTCGCAGGTATGTATATATATCTCCACCTACGCTTATACGACATTAAAAAGAGGCAGATTTTTAAAATAATTTCGCGTGAATGTTTATTTGTATTATTGATTTGCATATTTCTTCGTCTCTATTTCATAATATTGTGTATATTTCGTCATATGAAGTAACATGTAAAATGTAATTTTAAAGCAAAAATGACCTTTCTTTTAATAAATAGTCAGAGTTTATTTAATAAGAAAAAAATATGCCATATCTTAAATGAAAAACATAATAATGTCTGTTTCTTGATTGAATTTTTTAAAAAGTATTTTCTAAATAATCTCGATTCGTCTAATTTCATTTTTAATATTTTATTTTCGTAGTTTGTATTCATTAAAATTGCCTTTCATTGTATTTAATTAGTACCTATTAGTACCTAAAGAGGCAAGCAAAATAATCCTTTGAAATTGAGAACGTTTATTTTTTTAGCTTACTTACAAATAAAAAGTTTTTCCCGATGTGAAGAGCTAATTAATAAAGAAATCTATTAATTAATATTTTCTGTGCTGTCAAGCATGTATACGCCCTGTTTCCTTTAGTTTTAATTAGTGTCATCTCTGTCACAGATTTCGTTAAATTAGAAGAAAGTGTTTTTTAAAAGCCTTTAGAATCTTTTGTTAAATAATTACAATTAATTAATAGTTCATTTTCTAAAAGATATTTCATTTAATGTTCTTTATGATTTCTAGTGATTTTCAGATCTTATTTGTTTTCTAAATAATTGAAAATTCGTTAATTTTTTTTTTAGTTTGTTTCAAAACTTTGATTAAGCGTTTTATATGATATTTTGAAAGTTTTAATTATAAATATTCCTCAGGAAATTTAAAAAAATGATATTTTTATGCGTGATTAATACACTTTTTAAAACTTTCGTTATAGTATTAACTGCTTTTATTATTATATTTTACAAATTCTGCTTTTATTATGATGTAGTATTTCGGAAAATATTGGTTGTGTATAATAGAAAAAAATATTTGAAATATTTGTTCATTACTGTCTATATATTTACATAAAATAGTAAGTGTTGCAATCAAAGTCATTATACCTTACATTACATTAATGGGAGTATTTGAAGTGATACACATATAAATATTAAAAATAAATGTGCAACGTTAAATTAGCACAAATTAAAATCATTTTCAATGGCAAACAGCTGTTTCAGAGCCCTTAAGCTCCATCTTCAGTGCCAACTCAAAAAGTAAAAAAGCCTCGTCTCCGCTGTTGTTTTGAAAAATTCAACGCCATTTCATCTGGCCGCGGGGCGAGAGATGGCAGGCAAGCGGTCATGGCCTAGGAGTTTTTAATTCGTTTTTACTTTTTGAGTTGGCACTGAAGATGGAGCTTAAGGGCTCTGAAACAGCTGTTTGCCATTGAAAATGATTTTAATTTGTGCTAATTTAACGTTGCACATTTATTTTTAATATAACGGCACAAAGTTTTAATCTACCTTTTAGACACATATAAATAGCCTAAAAGTTACTGGTTGATTTAAACGTTATGGCCTATTTTTCTGTAACTTTGAGATTTAGGCGAGTTTTACCTAAAATAGATTATATATATGTATATATATATATATATATATATATAAATTTATAGCCAAACTCTGAGGTCAATCACAGGAAGGCAACAGCGGTGTCCGGCGCCTTTGTGCAGAATTCAAATTTATGTTTAAAGTTTATTAATTTATAATGCAGTACATTTTTTAACTTATATAAACTTTAACTTTTCAACTAGAAAAATGAATTGCAAAGTCATTTTGAAGCATATAAAAAGGAAATTAATGATAATATCACTAATGTAAAATTTCAAATATTATTCTCAAACTTATGTGAAGAGTGAAATTACACTGAAGTATAAAAAATATAATTATTTGTCAGAAATAATTTATAGTATATTCCGTATTTTTCCAACATTCATAAATATTATAAAATTATTTTTCATTATGTAATGTAAATTTTTATATCTTCTTTATCATTAGATTTAAAAAATAAGAGGATATAAAATAAATGGAATTTGAGCTTTTATATAAAAAAAAATGTATTTTATAAAAAACACTCAGGAATAACAACATTAATAACAAATAAATAAATAATTATAAGAGAAGCAACTCTGTTTTACACGCAAATATTATTTACGCCCCGAAGTGACTAAGATTAAAATAAAAAAAAATTAAAACCATGCAACAAAATAACACTTTTCAATATGTATTTATATGCCAACACTGTGGTAAGTAATAAAAATCTGTTAATGTGGTATATTTCACCTTTTTTAATTAATAAGATCGTGTTTTCATTATTTGATATTATGTATATATATACAGGGTGTTCCGTTAAAGGGGTCCAATATTAATAGGGGTAATAGAGGAGATCACATGGAGCATAAATCAGTATATAAAGCCTGGTCGGATCTCAATAGTTTTCAAGTTACAGCAAATAGAATGAAAATTCGGAAAATTGTAAAAGAACCCTCATTGCTAAACTATCGATAATGCTACATAAAAACGAAGCACATATTTAGAAAGATCAGAAAAAAACCTACAAAATGACATCAATTGTATTAAAATAGCAATGTTTATTGACGAGTTACAAGCCCTGAAACAGTGAAAAAAGTACGAAATCCAATATACATCAAAATAGTTAATCGTTAATTCCAAAAAGACAACTCTAGCTACAACAAGGAAAATGTAGTAAAATTTGGTCCATTCCGAAAACTTTCGAAAAAGCTTACAATGAACCATATCGGTTTAATTGTGTGAGAGAAATTAATCAGTTTCTTAGTTACAACTCCGCTTTCTTTGACACTAGCAAAGGTTAAACTCCGCCCATCACGATTGGAAACACCGCCTTTTTAATTACTCTCAACTATACATTTTCGATCATGCTTCTTCTGAGATGCAACATTTTTAATTATTCAAGAGTTGAATGAACCAAAATAACTTTACAATAATAGTCTACATTTTAAAGTGGTCTTTTATTGATATAAAGCTTAAGTTAAATTCCTTAAAATTAAACTGGTGGTGAAAATTCGGAAATAATTAAAAATATTGCGATTTGTAACTATGCAAGAAGTTTCAGTACATGTTTTACATGGACAATTATTGTATGTATATGTGCATCATAATTTATGATAGGAAATAATAATAACAAATAGCATAATAATTTTATTAATTATAAATTTAAAAAAGACACTAAATTTTAAATTAATTCATACAAACTTTGTAATTTACAATTTGAGTACACCACAGTCTGTGACTTACAAAATACTGTGCCAAAAAGTGTTGAAAATAAAAGAAAAATGACAAATAAAGAATTACATTCCACGTACTTTATGACATATGTGAAGCATAATCTTCTGGCCTGCGCTGCACAGTTCAATGTCGGAAGGCAGACGAACGGACATTATTATAATAGGTGTTCGAAGTTGCGCCCATTAACAGAATCGCACAGCCGACAGCGACGTCGTAAAGATTGGCGAACACGCCGAAAAACTCCGACGGAGTTGGGAATGTCTCCTGCAGCGACAACGATTCGCGCTAGTAAATCCTCCGGTGTATCCACAGGCGTTTCATACACCAGCGATTTAAGGTGTCCCCAAACAAAAAAGTCTAACGGATTGAGGTCTGGAGAGCGTGCAGGCCAAGCAACAGGTCCACTGCGTCCAATCCATTTCCCAGGATATGTTGAATTGAGGTGATTGCGAACACCTATGAAAAAATGTGCCGGTGCGCCATCGTGCATAAACCACATATTGTGGCGCAATGTTGCTGGCACATTTTGCAGTAACTGCGGTAAGATATACCGTAGGAAAACCAAGTACGTACTGCCATTGAGTACATCTGGGAGTAAATATGGTCCTATGAGATAATCACCGAGGACACCTGCCCATATGTTCACACTGAACTTTTGTTGTGCGTTCGACGGGAAAACAGTGTGCGGATTTGTATATGACCATGTGTGCATATTGTGCGTGTTTACCACGCCCTCTCTCGTAAATGTTGCTTCATCAGTAAATAAAATATTTTCCAGAAATTGTGGATTATTTTCTGTTACATTAAGCAACCAGCGTACGAATTCTGTCCGCTGAGCACAATCTGTTACTGATAACAGTTGTACCCGCTGCACATGAAAGGGTTGCATGTTTTCTGCACGCAGAACACGCCACACACTTTGGTGAGAAACACCGACTTCAGACGCAGCAGCTCGTGTACTCGTGGAGGGGTTATCTTTAAAAATATTCAGTACATCTTCTTCCATTGCAGGTGTTCGTACATGTCGAGGTTTCCCTGCATCAATGCTTGCTGTATTAAACGATCCAGTCTCCCATAATCGTCTATCGATTTTTATGAAGAGTTTCGAACTTGGGCAACGTCTCCTTTGAAATTGCTCACGGTACATGCGCTGTGCTAGACATGCATTTCCATGAGCTTGCCCGTACATCAGATGCATGTCCGCATATTCTTCGTTAGAGTATTCCGGCATAATTATTATACATCAACTTACTACAATCCCACTTACAACAGCCTCCCTTTAACATAACGCCCACTGATGACTGCTGTTTTATTACACTTTTCTTCCTATACACATAGAAAATTTGCATAAAAAGTACTTCTTCTTCATCATCCTGAAAGTTCATGGAGGAAACGCAGCAGTCACGGAGTTTGCTTTAAGACAAGGCGAGAGCTGCACAATATGTCAATCACTTGACCAGACTGAATAATGAAAGGGTATTGATAGAGGTTGATCAGAAATGTATAATTGAAAGATATTAAAACGGGGTGTTTACAATCGTCATGGGTGGAGTTTCGCTCTTTCCGAGCGTGCAACAGTACAGAGTTGTAACTAGGGAACTGCTTGATTTCTCCCATACAATTAAACTGATATGGTTTATTGTCAGCTTCTTCGAAAGCTTTCGGAATGGACCAAATTTTATAACATTTTCCTTGATGTAGGTAGAGTTGCATTTTTGGAATTAACGATTAACTATTTTGCTAAATATTTGATTTTGTATTTTTTCACTGTTTCAGAGCTTGTAACTCGCCATTAATTCTCAATATTCTAAAACAACTTATGTCATTTCGTAGGATTTTTTCTGCTCTTTCTAAATATGTGCTTCGTTTTTATGTAGCATTATCGATAGTTTAGCAATGAGGGTTTTTTTACAAATTTCCGATTTTTCATTCTATTTGCTGTAACTTGAAAATTATTGAGATCCGGCCAGGCATTATATACTGATTTATGCTCCGTGTGATCTCCTCTATTACCCCTATTAATATTGGACCCCTTTAACGGAACACCCTGTATATATATTATTGAAGTTTACCAACTGATTCGTGTAATCAAATATTCAAATAAGTGGATGATTCAATTACACATTGATTCATTTAAATGATCGATTTAATTAACCGCATGCTTGTTTAATAGCAGAAGCTGCCATGCTTTAAGTGGAGACGGTTTTATGGGAGGTAACATCATCAACGCGATAAATTGAAACTTAGTAAATACACACTTAAACAGAGGAATATTTCAGAGTGTTTTTATAACAATCCTTTTTGAACAAAAAGTAATATTGGTTATTCTATATCTAAAAATAAAAACTTATGAAACAGTGCTTTGGATTTAAATAATAATAATAATAATAATAATAATAATAATAATAATAATAATAATAATAATAATAATAATATACTGCTCAATTTTTTCTTTTCTTTTCTTTCTTTATTTTTTTGAGCAAAAGTTCATTAAAAAAAAAATTGTTTAAATTATCTGCCTGGCAAACCCACAACACACGTGGTAGAGGTGGCAAGCGGCAAAATAATTTGTCACGACTTTAATTGAAGTTTTAAATCAAGATACAGTGATATTACACAAAATACACTGATTTACATAAGCTAATTTTGTTTAAATTCGACTTACTGGAAATTCACGAATTTTAATTGCAGCTTCTTGAATTCTCATCTATTTCAATATGGACATAATCATTTATTTCCATAGACAAGATTTGAAAACTATTATTGAAAATTAAATTATTAGGCATTATTAGGCAAAATTCGGATGATAATATTTTGTTAACTTAGAATTTAATACCAGAGATATTTTAGGAAGCTGGTGTTTGCGATTTTAACAGTATTTCCTAATTTATTATTTATTATCGTTTATTTTTATTTAGCGTTATTTTTGCAAATAAATAATATAAAAACTTAAATAAAAACCAACTGTAAGATGACTCCAGTTCGGCTACCATTCTGTTAAAAATATAAATCAAATAGAATTTAATCACGTTAACTATTTTGTATTACTTTATAAACTATAATTGTTACTATTACTGTGTCATACCTTCATGTACATTACACGTTTTTTTTAAGCACTAATAAAAAATTTCAAGTAATTTTGATTCATCGTTTTTTGATCAATTAAGTTTGATTTTAGTTGGAACGTTAATAGTATTTTTTTAAACAAATTTGTGTCATGGATGAGAAAAAGTTTACCATCCCTGGCACTGACGAACAGACAAACTAATGAACCAAAATCATTTGTTACTGTAATAATTACTGTGTCATACCTTCATGTATATTACACGTTTTTTTTATGTAATAATAAAAAATTCAAGTCACTTTGATTCATTGTTTTTTGATCCATTAAGTTTGGTTTTAGCTGACACATTAATAGTATTTTTTTTGAACAAATTTGTGCCATGGATGAGAAAAAGTTTACCATCCCTGACACTGACGAACAGACAGACAAATGAACCAAAATCATTTGTTATTATAATAATTACTCTGTCATACCTTCATGTATATTACACGTTTTTTTTTTGTCCTAATAAAAAAGTCAAGTAATTTTGATTCATTGTTTTTTGATCCATTAAATTTGGTATTAGTTGGCACATTAATAGTATTTCTTCGAACAATTTTCTGTCATGGAACAGCAAAAGTCCACCATCCCTGACACAGACGAACAGCCAGTCAAATGAACAATATTCATAAACGACAATGCTAAAAATCGTTATAATCAATTTATAATTTTGAATTTTTTCTGGTACATAACTCCTTTTTAGAAATATTAAATTTTTACAGTAAACGTCTGAGAAAATACGTTTTGCTGATATTAAAATTAAAAATGATATGATGCTGATATGAATGCTAATAAAATGACACTAAAATAAAAAGGTATACCAAAAATATAATGAAAGATTATGAATGTGGTAATGAACACTATTCAATAAAGTGATCCCGTTATATTCCGCATGCCAGAAAAAAAAGGATAGGCAGTGCCGCTTGTTACTATACAGTCATTTTCGTGAAAACGTCAATAGTTTATAGCAAATTGAAATATATGTCTATTTTTATTAATCATTTAATTCATTGGCTAATTACATTTATTGAACACAGGGTAGTGGTGAGAGCTGTATTTCCTTATAGCTTTTTTAAGTGTATTAAGTGTATAAGTGTAGTTACTTTCATAGTTTTTGATTATTAGTATTACAATTCATTTTAATTCTTTGGTAAACAGAAAAGCAAACTGATTCTATGATTCTTTTTAACTTCGAAAGATGTTTTCTTCTTAAGCTTTCTTGTAAATGAAATCTTTTTCTCTGATGTAAAGATCTAATTAATACAGAAATCTATTAATTCATATTTTCTGTTCTATGAAGTTTGTATCATAAATAGCCTTTTTCCTTTACTTTTAATTAATGTCATCTCAGACTTTGTTAAATAAGAAACAAGGCTTTATTTTTAAACGCTGAATTCTTTACAAACTTTTGTTAATTAATTACAATTAATTAACAATTAAATTTTTTAAAGTATTTCATTTAAAAAATGTCATTATCATTAATTATTTGATATTAGTTACTTTAATTAGAGCTAAACATTTTTCAATGTCTCTATCTATTGACAAGACCCTTTTCGACTGTACATAAAGTTGATTGCATCTCGGAAGCCCTGAAATTCTCCCCACACTGTTCGGCACTGTACCTTTACATCAGTGGTTGCCAACCTTTTATTGGCCACGCCCCATCGAAGCATCTATAAAATCACGATGCCCAAAGGCAAATAAAAGAAAAAGCTCAAACGTTTTCATCTTCTTTGAGAAAGTGGATGGTGCAAATTGGAATAACATTTTGAAATTGGTCATCAATGGTAACGTTTTTGGTGTCTGGGATCTTCTCATGTCTTTTTCATACATTACACAGGGGAACAGTAATTTTGCGTATACGGGGTTGGATAACGGATTACGAATAATTTTGGTCTTCTGAATACAAATATATAGCAAATTTTCGGGATTGGCTCTCGTTTTTGAAATAAAGCCAATAATCCGACAATAGCAATAGTACAAAAAATTAACATTAAATATGCAAAGACTTCTTTTTTATTTTACATATTTTTTAATATTGTATTTTGAAGTGAGATAGGTATTGCAAAACAGAAATTTAGACTTAACATTACTATTAAAATCGTTTCCTGTATGATTTTCAAGAATGTTTCTCTTCAAAACAATCTCTTTGTAAGGCTCTGCAGTAGTCAGCTATCATGTGGCGATCCCAAGGTCCTTGGTACTTTTGCTCCATTGTTCTGATCAGGGTAGCCAGTTTGATCTTTTTTTAAATTCAGAATTTCCAAATTCCTCCCGGTAATTTCGAAAAAAAAAATATTGCCTTGAGAAGTCAGAAAATGTCTCTCATTAAATAAGCCGAAACTTACAATTATTAATTTCTGGTGTGAATCCCAAATTCTGAATAAAAAGAGGCCAACCTGGCAACCCTGATTCTTATATCTTGATGGAATGGTTAACTCTGTTCTTCACTGTATTCACCCATTTTTTCAGGAAACGTTTCTAAAGGACTGTGTAAAAAAATTACACTTACGTATCTTAACGCACCCTAAAAAAGAACTATTGCTAGAACCAGAACTATTCCAACTACTTTATGTTCCATAATTATAAACTTTTATATGTATGAACATAACTAAAGAGATGTAATTCCTTAGAAAATAAATTCCCTGTGTTACCTATTTCACAAAACTGTTTTAATCACTTTTATCTCTAACTGCTGCGAATAGTTTCACGGTAGGAATATTGATAAAAGGGTTTTCCTTAACACTAGAACGCCTGAAATCTTACTACCCCCTGAAACGCCGGCCAGGTGTCATTTTGACACTGGTCGATAAGTAAGCAAAAATTTCAAAGAAAATGTACATTTTAATATTCTTTTTACAGATACATATATTGTACACATAAATACTATTATATCTGTAAAATAGGGATAATTTTACAAGATTATATGAAAATATATATTGTACACACAAATAATATTATATATTTAAAATGAGAATAATTTTGAAAGATTATATGAAAATATATATGGTACATACAAATAATATTATATATTTAAAATAAGAATAATTTTGAAAGATTATATGAAAATATGTATGGTACATACAAATAACATTACATCTGTAAAATAATAATTTTTCAAGATGGTATGAAAAAATATATGTTACGCACAAATAAAATTATATCTATAAAATAAGAAAAATGTTGCAAGATGATATGAACATATACATGGCACACACGGATAATTATTATATCTGTAAAATGAGAATATTTTTTCAAGATGATATAAAAATATAAACAAGAGAAATAACTACTTACATTACTTATATCACTCACAGTCAATACATTTATAGCTGACATATTTTGTGCATTTGCCGCATGTCATTCTTTTACAAGAAGAACACATTTTATTTGTCACATTTCCATGACATTTTTTAACCTCGCATTTCCTACGCTTAGAAGGATTTTCAGCTCGCAGTTCATCTTCATGGCTACTGCGTCTTTTAGCAGATTTTTCAATATATTCTGCTCGTAACTCTTCAGCTAATGTTTGTATAAAAGTACACCTTGATATTTTTTCCCCGTCACTTGTTTGAAAATAATCCATGAGTTTATGGCAGCAAAGTCTAACATATTGTAGAATGTGTGAATTGGCCATCTCCTTGATCCTGCTTTGACTGAATATTGCCTTGCTATTTGGTCAACAATATCTACGCCACATTTCGTTTCATTATAAAAACTGACAATTTCAGGTGTTTTCTTAGAATTATTGGCAATTGCAATGTTTGAATGCATATAACTCAAGATTATTAAATTTTTTTCTTTTTACACTGCTAAACTGTAAGTGTTGTGCCCGATTCTTCATTTTTCAATATTTCTGTTGAATATAACACTTCTTTTCCTGACTTTATACAATCTGGAATTTCTCGTCTGGCCCTATTTACCGTGCCAACTAAACTCGTTCGTCTTTTATTTAGTTTCTTAGCCAACTCAAGAGAAGTAAAAAAATTGTCAACTGTGACATTTCTTCCCATATTTTTAAAGGGTTCTATTAGTTTTAAAACTATATACTCAGAAATTCTCCGACTTTGATCTCGTTCTTCATTTTTTCCTAGGTAGGGAAATGCGTTCAAAATATACTTACTTTCTAAATCTGCAGCTATCCAAAATTTTTGTCCGTATTTATCAGGTTTTGATGCTATAAACTGAGTAAATGGACAACGAGTCTTACTAGGAAATAATTGTTCATCAATTGTTATATTCTGGCCTGGCTTGTAACAGCTTATGCAGTTTTCAATAAAACGATTCCATACGTCCGAAATCATTGCGAATTTATCCTGCTGAGTTCGATTACGACGAGTTGATTTGATATCAAATCTCAGAAATCTTGACATTTCACAAAACTTGTCTTTGGACATGGTTTCTTTGCAAAAATTTATACCCCATGAAGTAGACCATAATGAATGAAGTTCCAGGTTACTAGCTCCTGAAACTCCACGTGCATATAAAATCGAAATGTAAGCAAAAAGTTCCTGTTTTGAAAGAGACCAAACATCATTTTCTAATACTCGACGAGCTTCTGTATTTGTGCATTTTATTATATGCTCTAAAACCGTTCTGTCTATAAAAATCAACCAAGCACTCAAAACACCGTCATTATTCACATTTCTTTTTGCATAACTAGTTGGAACACTATTTTCTCTCAAAATATTTTGGATTGCTAATCTACCGGTTGCTCTTCCTGAACCACATTCTTTCCACTGAGAGCCATCGCGAGCAATAAATTCTTTCTGATTTCCAGAATCAATTTCAACATCATCATCGCTTTCCGATTCAGATGATATAACAGGAATAAAATTTTCATCATCCGATTCATCATACATGTCGGATAATTCTCCACCTTCTGATTCATTATCTGACAATTCTCTCATAAGCGCGGTAATTTCTTCCGTAGTAAGCCCTCTCTTACGAGACATTTTAAATTTTACTCATAAAAAGTAACAAGAACGAAAGAAAACCTCAGAAAAATTCTTCTAATCATAACTCACAAGTAACCGCGCATGCACTATCTTTGTGAGAAATGAAATCTAAGCGGCAGGTGTTGTTGCAGCTGAAACAAATCACGTGATGACCAGATGTCAAAAAAAAAAATTAAAAAAAAATACATTACAGGACTCCCTTGTTTTACACAATGAACGCACAGAAGAACAAAATTTAAAATAGGGGAAGTGAAATTATTGCGGTGTCCAATTGACACCAAACCGGCGTTATAGGTAAATCTATCCGTAAACTAAGTTTGAATAAACCTAGTTCGCCAAAAAATTTTATGTGAGTTCTACCTACATATTTAATAAAAGTCGAGCGAAATAAAAAGGATCCTTCAAAATTTACAGATTTTAGAAAGAAACTTTCAAGCTTCGGTGTCGAAATGACACCGTCCGGCATTCTAGTGTTAATAAGTGTATGAACTAATTTGCTTTTTATCAGTTTTATAAACAGCGTATTTGTGAATTTATTTTCTTGTAATTTGAAAGTTTTGATATTTAAAATGAAAAATTGAAAGTATATGAATTAAAATGAAAATTATGTTATGCATATCCGTGATGGGTAAGTATTACGGTGGCCCCATAACGACTATATATTCTCGGAACACAAAATGTAAGAAATGTATTCTGTGAGTGAACACGATAAATCCCAAATGGTACTTCCGATTGAGCAAATATGTGATAAACCAATGTCGAAAGAACTGTGTAGATTTTCTTACAAATCGGCCGGCAGTTTACGCATTTAAACCTTTTTTAAAACATTTTCAAACTATTTTCCGACCGATTTTACAGGGAAAATTACCAAGGAAATTTGACAGAATATAACTGATAAGTATTGCGGCGAAGTATTCTTGCATTAGTGGTGCAGTGTTAACGTCCCAGTTTCAAAACAGTAGGTCCAGCGTCAGAATCCCACCTGTTCCATTCTCTCTCTCTCTCTCTCTCTCTCTGTATATATATATATACAGGGTGTATCTGAAATGCTTCAACAAACTTAGAGGGATGATAGTACTCATGAAGACGAACAAAAAATGCAATGGAACATGGGGTCGCAAATGACGTTTAACCCTTTCAGGGGCAGTGGTATGGTTATGAAACCACTTAATTTTAATTCCAAAACGCCACAATGGCACCAGAATTTTGCTAAAATCTTTTCCATTTAATATGTATGTGAAATATAGCCTTTTACTTATTTAAAAACAATTTTTTTTGTAAATTCCGGTGCCACTCCATTTTCAGACGCATTTTTCGATTTCCATCCTTTAAGCCTTTCAGGCGCAAAGTACTTTTAGTACTAAAATGTTGAAATAAATGACTGGCCCCGGAATTTACAAAAAAATTTGTTTGTGAATAAGAAAAAGGCTGTATTTCGCATACATATTAAATGGAAAATATTTTAGCAAAATTCTAGTGCCATTGTGGCGTTTTGGAATTAAAATTAAGTGGTTTCATAAACCTATCACTGACCCTGAAAGGGTTAAATGTCATTTGCGACCCCATGTTCCATTGCATTTTTTGTTCGTTTTCATGAGTACTATCATCCCTCTAAGTTTGTTGAAGCATTTCAGATACACCCTGTATATATATATAACCAAAATCGGTACACTTACTATTCGAGAAGCGGGAAGAGGAATGGAACAATATCAAAATTAGTTGCAATAATCACCAACAGATAGCGCTACGAAGCCTTGAAATATATTGTGTACCGTGGAGGTGTCGCAAACCACAATGATTTAAAAAATCGCATATCACAACATGTGAGAAACATCACTCCTGATGCGTTACATTCCGCAGCTGAGCACAACGTGTACCACCTGGATTGTGTCCTGCAACACAATGGTCAAGTGGAACCTAGGCTTGATCGGCACCGCCATGCGCAAGCGCAACCACATTCACTGTGACATTTTCCAATAAATTAGGTATTCTATCCGGTTTTACGCCTTAATTCTTTGTTCTTGTATTACACATGCTATTTCATATTCAAAAGAGCCATCTGTTGGCGATTATTGCAACTATTTTTTTATTGGGCCATTTTTTTTATTGTATTGCAATGAAGTAATCTAATATTAGTGGTGCAATGTTTTTGGTTCATTCCAATTATTCCTTCAAGCTACAGATAGCTCCAAATAGAGATACTTATATTATAACCACCCGGTATATATTCTGGATATTTAATGAATTAAAAATTTTATGTTTTGATGAATTATATATATATATATATATATATATATATATATATATATATATACGGAGTCACTCCAGATTTTTTTTATAGTTAAAACTATTGCAGAAGTTCCAAATTTGTGTGCGCTATATTTATTAATTTTGTAACGTAAAAATTAAATACGTAAACATGTCATACAAATAAAAAGAAGCAATGAAAGTTCTCGACAAAATATTGTAGAATAAATTCCTAATTCTTCTAAAATATTAATTAGGATATTTTATTATTAATTAAATCTATTTCTTTTCATTTTTTTTATTGCTATCAAAAATTTACAACATAATTGTTTCGGTGTTAAATATAATTAGAAAATAATTATTTCCTTTCACAATCTCTCCCTTTTAATTAGTAATGCTGTCTTTAATTAAATCAGTGACTTAACATACATTGTTCTCGGATGTTTCTATTTTATTATTAATAATAATAATAATAATAATTTCGAAATGTGAACCAGTTTTGTCTTTGCAAGTCACAGGGATATCCAGTATGAAAAATAATTTTTAATGAGATCTAAACGTGCTAATTTATTTTTGCAAGCGTCATTAATCCGATTTAGAAAATAATTACTCGTAATTATTGATTCCTTCATTTGTATTATTTTCCTTGAAATCATTTGTTTAAATGATTCTTTCTTTCCATTTTTCCATTTTTTGAGATAAAGTAGAGACAGAATTCCATCAATATCTTTAAAATATATTTTCCAGGAAACAGAAAAAATAATTTTTCTACGGTGTTTTATTCATTGAAAATAATTATGTGTAAAACGAAAAGGATTTATTGTACTGTGCAAACGTTACAACAGTTATAGAAACAGACACAACGCTCTTTTTTTAATAAAAATAAAATTTGAAAAATTCAATTATAATTTTACAATTAATATTTTCAGATGATTTAAAACTACCTTATAATTTATTTTTCATGCTAAAGAGTTAAAGTTTACATCCAATTTGTTTTAATTTTAAATCACTGATGTGAATATGATAAACTCTAAATAAAGACAGAAAAATGTTTGAAGTTCATGAAAAAACTAATACCAATCATTAGCATCGATTGTATCTTTAATCAATTATTTAAAATCATTAGATTATTAAAATTAATCTAATAAAAATCATTCGATCATCATAATCACTCTGTTATGCCTATCACTATCTATGACTTTTATGGTTTTTAGATGAAATTGAATTTAGTACAAAAATACAAACTACGGACAGGCAATAAAAATTCCATATCTACTGACGACTACCGTTTATTAAGAGGATTATTTCATTTCCGTGTGACCATGGGACGATTATTGCCTAGTCCTCTCACTGACAAGCCCGTGTTAATACGTTGGTTCACTAACAAGAAGGTCTCCTTAAAGCGCATACTCAGAAAATTTTGAAAAAAAAAAAAAAAAAAAAAACTTTTGAGTATTTGGCGCAAAAAGACGCGATTTGGCTAGCAACATGTTTTCCTCGCCAACCACAAATGATTTTAATGCATTTTAAAATTGCTTGTAAAATGATTATTCGAATAAGCAATACTTAATTCATTTAAACTTAAACGATGAAAGTTTATTGTATAATTTTTGTGTTTTCAACAATGTTTTTTTTTTTAAATTTCCAAATATGACTATATTCCAAATATGACCAAATATGAGATATTTGTAAAATTTGAAAGAGTAAAATTGTTATAAAAAATTATACGAATGAGTTAATTCTAGGGCTCATGACACCATACCCTCTTGTTCAGAATCGTTTGCATTTTGCATTCAACATTTTCAACTATCTGTACGTTTGCAGTAGTATTAATTAAAAATATTCTTTAAATCAGATTAAATAAATCATTCACGTTTTTTTATCTATTTATTAGCAATTGAATGAAATTTTGCTATTGTTTTATCCCCATTTCATGATTTTTACTAATTACACCGGTTATATAAGTAATTTTTAAATGTATTTTAAAAGGAAAAGCCCGATGACAAACGCATTCGTTATACATTTCCATATCGAAAAAGTCGTTGTTTCCATAGCAACAATACTTTTTCCTTGAATTGAAAATGTTCAGAATCGGGTTTATTTTTGAGCTTGAAACAATTTCAGTCAATTTAAATTTTCTTTTAAATCCTAAATTACGATCTTTAAATTTCATTATATATACGTACAAATGTGCACACAAAATTATAGTTATAAAAATTTATTTACTGTGTAAGTTAAACTTACATAAACAAGTTCAGCTTTTCCTTAAAGCAGGGGTGCAAAAAACTAGGTGCCAATGGATGGATTCCCACCAATAAATTTTATTAGTATTCTTCGTCAAATTTTATTAGTATACTTCGCCTAAATTTTATTACTAAAAATTTAGTGGTGGGAATTGCCCGATTGGCGCCTAGATTTTTGCACCCCTGCTTTAAAGAGTATTTGTTATAAAACCGTATTTCTTTAAATTTTATTCCGTAGCCAAACGGTGATAAATCGCCAAATAAACGAAATTTTAATAATTTTTTTACGGTCGTTACATCGAGGTTACGCAGAAATGTTTCTTATAGAGTTTTTTCTATGAGTTTTCTATGAGTTTTCTAGAGTTTTAATGTTTCTTATAATTAAGTTTTTTATATAATTATTGAATAATCACTTTTTTTAGCGTTTAAAATAAAATACAGAGAAAACAACATTAAAATTTAACCTTTTGCTGGACTGTCAGAAGGCAAGTAACAATCACCAATTTCTGAGGAAACAAAGGAAAAAAATATATAATTTAAAATTTTCTCTTTTTGTTGTAATCAGTGTTTGTAAATTCAATTTTTAAAAATTTGTCATACTTTCAAAATAAAAAAACAATACACTCAAAATTTTAGTTAGCTTCCCCCAATTTTGGTCGCAGTGTAACTAGGCTCATTTAGCATATGTTTAAGCTTAGCTATGTATTTTATAAATTATATTGACAAACTGTATGCCTGTTTGGTTTGCACACACAAAAAAATATTCTTCAAAATTTTTGTTTTCTATTTGTTTTTTTTTCTTTGTAAAATGGCCAGTAACTTTTTCCAGATGAAGTTACCAAGCTATTATTATTCAATCAATATAATCAATATTGATTATACAATTAGATTCAATTTATGAAGATGTTGTGACACGTGCTTTTTAACACATTCGTTTCGGGAAACAAGAATTCCTGTTTTTATTCCAAAAAACACCGTTGAATAAAGGCGTGGCTTCTACCTTACTGAAAATGCATTTATATCACTTTGCCCATTTTTTTTTATTGTAAGGCATTTTATATTAAATTCGTACTTTGAAAAATATTTACTGATGCATAAACTTTAGAAACGTATCTAAGAAAAATTAAGAAAGACTTTTAGAAGAAGGAGTAGCTTCTATTGTTTCAAAACCCATATTTCACACAAAAAATACCGATACGAATGTGTTAAATTTCGAGAAGAGAAATAATTTCGTTTAATTGACTATATAAACACGTTTTAAATCGAAGCCGTTGAAGTAGAAAACATGAGGAAATATGATGGGGATATGCCACGTATAACAGTTCTGATCCACTTATAATATCTGGTTAATGATTAAATAATATACGTACAAATACTTTCATAAATCTTTATTTCGAACTTTTTAATTTTGCGTTATTATGATTCGTGTGCCTCGAGCAGTTTGCTCCAACTGCTCCACGGTAGCTACCCCCCTGATCATAGCCCTTCTGTGGCAAGACAAGCTTAACTATGATTGAAGAAATCAATTCGAAGCAATCTAAATCCTGTCTAATAAATTTCTAGTCTTTCTATGTCTTTTGAATTTTTATAGCGATTTTTTCACAAAATCAAATGGCTATATGCAATGTTTGGTGTAGGACTATATTTTAATAAATTCGGAAGAAAAGAAACATTTGTCAAAGGAGTTAGAATTACTTGCATTAACTTTCCGGCAGAAGTTATTTCCCAAACTTGGAGAAAGGACCGCTTTGTAAATTAATACCTCAAACACAAACCTTCGCAATAAAAAAAAATGTTTAAAAAAAAATGTTAAAAATGAACACATTTGAAGTTACTGAAAATTTTCTATTATTATGTATAAGCATATTTATTTTTAGCATCATTAATAATACGATTTATTTCTGAATATTAAAAGTTTTTATTCCCAATAGATACTTTAACCTCTTCACACCTGGGGTACACAAGTGTGAACTACAATTCTTTTTCTCAAAAAAACTAAACTGTTTGATTTTTTTTTTTTTACGTTTTTACTTTACTGTATAGCTAAATGGTTTTTGCTTTGGAACAAAACTAATACACTAGCGAGAAAAAATAAAGAACAACCACAAAAAGTTGCTTTATGTTAAGTCTATTAAGGGAACTTCAATGAAAGGTGATTTGTTCGTAACTCAATGTCAACGTTATCACATAGTCAATGGGATTAACCTTCGCTACAGAAAAATATGCAAGTTTTTGAACCCGTTCGTTCGGCACGTGTTAAAAGGAGTGCACGAATTTGAAGTCTAATTTCAAGGATTGTACGTGTAGTTATCTAAAAGTTTCGCTTGTAGTAGGTGGAATATGCCTTCCAGAAGACATTCGACCGATTATGATAAATGACGTGCGATAGTGAGAATGGAATCAGGACAGACACTGACAGGGGTCTGTAAAGACTTTAAAATAACCAAAAGCGTCATATCAAGAATCTGGAAACGGTTTAAAGACACTGGTAATGTGCACAGGCAACCAGGTCAAGGTCCAAAACCTGCCACAACAGACTCTCAGGAGTGTTATTTGGCAAAGATTTCTATAAGAAACAGACAACTGATGTCAGTTCAGATTGCAAGGGAGTTCGCTGCAGCAACAGGAACTCGACTATCCAGATTTACTGTGAGCGACAGGCTACATAAAAGAGGGCTTTATGCAAGGAAACCCATTATTTGTATTCCACTAACTCCAGCAGCAATATACACCCGGTTAAAGTGGCGCAAAGATCATCGTCATTGGAGTACCACTGACTGGAGCCGAGTTCTCTTTACTGCTGAATCCCGATTTTGTTTGCAGAGGGATTCTAGACGTGTTACCATATGGAGGGAGACAAGTACACCCAATAACGCTGCCAACATCCGTGAAAGGCATCGGTACAGAGGTCCTGGAATCATTGTATGGACGAGCATCATTTTGAATGGCCGCATTGACCTACACATTTTTACCAGTGCAACTATGAATGCTGAAATATACAGAGATAAGGTTCTTGATCCTTATATCAAGTTGTTTAGGGGAGCAATCGATAATAACTTCCTCTTAATGGATGGTAATGCGCCACCTCATCGTTCTGCACTAGTGACTGATTATTTTGAGGGCGAAGGAATACAGCGAACAGAGTGGCCTGTATATTCTCCGGATATAAATTCGATAGAACATGTGTGGGACGCACTAGAACGCCAACTTGCATCTCAGAACCCCCCCCCCCCACCACCACTTTCCAGGAGCTTCGAAACGCTACTCATCTTGACTACACTTTGTTACTGCAAGCACTTCTGGATAATCTAATCCACAGTATGGAAAATCGCTGTATTTCGTACTACGGTGAACACATACCTTATTGCTTTTTCCTGTGTGTTTCTAAAATTTTGTAACAATATCTTATCCCCTCTTATATAACACATTCCTATGTTTTTATGTAACTTTATTTTTTACAGAAATAGGCAGTTCTGCATTTTGAATATATGCCAGGCATCACAAAGTAAAGATGTTGTACAAGTTTCATGTTCTTATCTGCAAAATTATTCAAGTTCGATAAGTTTTTATAGTTGTTCCTTTAATTTTTCTCGGTAGTGTAAATGGCACCACTGTTGCTTTTTTCCGCATAAAATAGAAGTTATTTTCATCTGAATTTGCAAAATGCCTTCAAGACAGTATGACCAAGAAAATAAGAAATTTTATTAAACCCTTTACAATAAAAAAGAACTTGTAAAATTTGTAGATCATTCATTTGTTTAAAGCACTTAAACTTGTTATTGTGGAAAATTTCAGTTATTTGTAATTAAATTGATATTTTAAGGAGGTTCGTAACTTTATTGGGTTGTTCGGAATTTTCTTTCCGTTTGGAAAAGTTGGTTCGTACCGGAAAACTCTATCATTTAATTATTAGACATTCATTCCAATATCTAACGTGTAATAATTGACGGTCAGAATTTTCCGGTACGAATTGGTTTTTCTAAACAGAGGGAACTTTCAGAGAACCCAATAGATCCATATTTGTGAACCTAAATTACCACTCCCCTAAAGTATTCATTTCAGAAAAAGGGCTCTTACAGAAATCTACAGTGTTAACTACAGTGTCTCTCAGTGTTATTTTGCTTGTGTAAAAGCAAATAATCTACATTTTTAGTGATATTTTAACTTCAGGTCTCAAGAGTTTGAATGATGTTTAAATCCTTCCAGAGACTGAATTTTAAAGTTACGGGATTGATACCACGTCTACATAGTTTGTACATTCTTTTATTGGCTTATATGTTTATAGGTTTAAATGTCAACTCTGAAATTTATATATAAAGCAGGGCTCGTACATTATTACCACAATTTTTTAACAGAATCTTTCGCCTTATTTAAATGCTGAAAAGTATCGCAAATCCTGCAATTAAACGAGGCGTCTGCAATCTCTGCCATTTAAATATTAAATAGAAATTTTCTATTAAAAACTTGTGGTTAGAGCGTACGAACCCTGTAAAGTTGTAACCTTTATTTAAAAAATACTGTTAGTGCACAGAAGGCATAAACTTTCTAGGTTGGCAGTTTTATGCGGTCTGACTCCGACTCTCTCTCTAAACAAAGTCAAATTTTAGAAAAGAATTATGCATGATTGCTTAGAAAAATGCTTTCAGAACATAATTATAAGAATCAAAAATAATATGACCATTTTGTACATTTTTTTTTCGTACTGTCTTTGCGGTCTTAAATTCAATTTACAAAAACATTTTACATTGAATTGAAATACGAGAAACCTACCTAGATTAGATTATTCTATCAATTTTTTGTTTTAGTTTTTTTTAGTCTGCAAAATTCTTAAAAATGAACACATTTGAAATTACTGTCACTTATTATTATGTGTAGTATATTTAATATGGATTTATTTCTGACCATGAAACTGTTGCTAGAATTTAAAAGGGCATTTTTACGGCTGGCTTTCCGGTACGCATTCTCTTGGAGTAAAAACCGGATATCATGCGTGGTATAAAAATTATATTGGAAAACAGTAATTGAAGATCCGGTAAAGAACATTTGAAGAAATGGATGTCTGCATGGGCAATACTGATTACGATTTTTAAAAAGCTTTTTTGTGCAATTTCTCAAATTGTAATCGAGAAAATTATCTTTTTGTTTTAAAATAATTAATCATTAGGATTATAATTGAAATACTATTAGTTCAATTCCTTAGTTAAAGTTGTAAAATAAAGTATATTGTTCCTTTTTTTAAAAAAGTCTAATCGTTTTCATTTCCTATAAGAATAACATATCCCTTACTCCACCGGTGGGATAAGATCGGGTGATTTAAGTTTTAATGAATCATCATTTAATTAATAAAAAATGTGATGAATTAATTATATATTTAAAAATGATGTTATGGTACATGGATAAGTACAGCAAAGTTACATTAAATTCTCTTGAAAATTACAAGGCTGCCACTGGCAACTATTTTTATATTTTATCTGCACCACTATTAAAAAAAATAAATTTCGTAGTGAAGTGCTCTTACACTTGTTGGGAAAATGTATATAAAAGATTTTTCTTTTTAGAAAATGGTGCGAAGTAGAATTAGAAAATAGCCGCCAATTGGCATCTCTGAAGATAAGCCATTATATTTCCTTTATGTGATATCAAGAAAATGAGAAGGAAAGAGCATTTTTTAAAAAACATTTTCAGCTATTTTTCATTGATGAATGCTATCAAATTATTTAACATGCATGCAACTTTTAGAAGAAAAGAACAAAATGGAAATAACGATGAAACAGATGATTTTAAGTTTATTTATGTTTTTCGAAGGCAAAACTTTCAACAAGCTCCCCACTAAAAAGAAGCAACGTTAAAAAAGAAACACAAAAATGTTTTTTTATTTACAAAAATGTTTCTTTTTCTCATTCTGAAAATTTACTGCAAATAATTAGATTATCGAATCGTTTATCTTAAATTATTGTTTTTGAAAAAAACTAACAGAATATATAAAAAAAATAAGTTTTCACGAGACTGTAAGCTTTCTTCTACTTAAAATTTCCCCAATTTTAACTAAATACTTCTGTTAATTTTATGTGTTTTATATTTTCTTCATTGCAATCGATAAGAAAAAAAATCACATTACTTTCATTGAGTTAAGTTTCAATTAACTGTTGCCCTTTTCTGTTTCCCTTCTGAAAGCTTTATAAAGGGCTCATTTAAAAACTTCGTATGGACATATTATTATATACAGATAATTAATTATAAAATCTCTTCTAATTAATAGTTTGTGCCTCATCAAACATGCATATGATATACCCCGTTTCCTTTACTTTTAATTAGCATCATATCTGTATTCATTTTTAAATGATTAATCCTTTTTGAAGTTACTATTGAAGAGTTTCATAAAATAAAGTATAATTATTCTAAAATAAGAATTATTGTTATTTTTTCTCTAACTAAAGCGTTAATTGTTCCTTTTGAAGCCTCAAAAACGCTTTGATTGCGATCTTAAAGTTAGAGAAGTAGTTTCTAAACTTTTTATGTTCATCGTTCTAACAGAAGTATGAAATTTTTCCGTTACACAATAATTGTTGACAAGTTGTGATACATACAGTATGCCCACTAAAGTCCCTTGCCACCCTTTTAACTTCGGAAGGGCTGCTTCTGTATTCATAAAAGTGGTGTCTAGGTATAGCAAAGTAGCCATGCGCTACTGAATGAAACCGCCTATGGCGCCATCTGGTGGAAAACTGCGGAGTTAGCATTGCTATCTCGAAAACGGAAAGAGATAGGGAAAACAAAGGATTTACAAAGTTGTAGAGCATCATCGATTTAGTACAAAAAACACTTTGTGGACATTAATGCGAAGAATAGAACGGTTAAAACGCGCACTGGTGGATCCAAGGGGGGGTCAAAGGGTCAGCTGACCCCCCTGTGATGAGAAACACACTTATTAGTTGCGCAGCCAGAACTTTTTACCAAAAGGATGAAAAGAAGAATTGAAGAAATTCGTTTACGTTTACTACCAATAATAACGACGATTATATTATGTGGTAAACAAAATATTTCATTACGAGGTCACCGAGATAATGGGAATCTGACGGAAGAGGATGGCTCAGGTTCAATAGCAAATGAAGGAAATTTTCGTTCATTATTGAGGTTTCGCATTGGCGCAGGTGACACTGTTTTGGAAAATCACGTAAACAACGCTCCTCGTAACGCTACTTTTATCAGCAAAACAACTCAAAATGAATTAATTGACATTTGTGGGGAGCTCATATTACATCAAATACTGAACTCTGTGTAAGAAAGTCGGTTCTTTAGTATCTTAACTGACGAAACCACCGATGCTGGTACTGTCGAGCAGATGAGTCTTAGCATTCGATATTGGGATATAACTACGAAGAAAATCAGGGAAGAGTTTGTAGGCTTTGCAGAAGCTAGAGGCTTAGGTGGTGAGTTTCTTGCAGACCTAATTGAAGAAAATCTAAGGAAATTAAGATTAAAAATTGAAAATATGCGAGGACAAGGTTACGACTGTAGTTCAAATATGGCTGGAAAATGCAAAGGGGTGCAAGCACGCATAAAAGAAAAGCAGCCACTTGCTATTTACATGCATTGCGCGTCTCACAAACTAAATCTTGCTGTTCATTACGCAGTATTGGAAACGCTGTTGGTGTCATGAAAGAAGTCATCAATGCAATTAGGGAATCCGCTAAAAGAATGAATTGGATGCGAGAGGAAATACAAGAGCATCATCCTCAAGAAACGCGATTGAAGCTCTCAAAACTATGTGAAACTCGGTAGATTGAATGCCACAACGCAATTTTACAATTTTTACAAGTTTCCGATGCCATTGTGTGCTTTCTAGAATTATTAGATGCAGAAGAATCGTCCTCCAAATCCGCATCCTTAATAGCATTAGTTCTGTGATTTGATTTCTTTATTGCAGTGCAAATCATTTCCTCCATCTTGAGTTTAACTATTTCTTTATCTCGTAATTTGCAAAGCCCTTCGTTAAATTTGAAGCAATGCTATGACATGGTAAAGCATGTTGTCGATACTTTAAATGATTGTCGAAATTCATCACCAAGTTACTCGAAAATATACGACGAAGCATCGAAAAGTAGTATATTGAAATTACTATGCCTAGAATTGTAAAAATACAGCACGACAGATCCAATACTGCAGCGTCAAGTCCTGAAGAATATTACAAATTTAATTTATTTTTGCCGTTTATGGATTTTATCATATCAGAGTTGGTAACAAGATTTTCCACTGCTGAACATTATATATCGTTGCATTACATGGATTGATCCCGGCATTTGCCAGTGAGGATACGGAAACTTTAATTAATGCAGCTGAACCTTACAAGAAAGATATTCCAGGGACATTTTCTGAATTACGAGGAGAAAAAATAGACTTATGGCAGCGGCAATGGAAAAACAAACCGGAGAGCGAACTTCCACGCAATGCAAGTGAAAGCATATTACACACTTCAGAATTTTACCCGAATATCAAGACTCTTCTCCATATTTTATGTGTCCTTCCTGTTTCAACCTGTACCAGTGAATTGTCTTTTTCAACATTAAGACGGGTAAAAACTTACTTGAGGTCAAATATGAAACAAGAAAGGCTAAACGGTTTAGCAATGCTTAACATTCATCGTGATAAGGAAATTTACCCTGAAGAAGTATTAAATGCGCATTGAAGCATCACAGGAAATTGCAACTGCAGTATTTTTAAGGCCATTTTTTGCCATTATTTTTTTCATTGCAATAACAAGTGTTCTCCACATCTTAAATATGAAAACGTTTAATTTTATTTAATTGAAGACTTTTAACATTTCTGTATTAACTATATATTATAGAATTAATAAATTGTATATTTATATATTTCATACAAAATGATAACACATTGGTTACTAAAAGTTAATTTAATAATATTATAATTTGTAATTTATATATTTATTTAATATTAATATAATTTTAATGGTTAATTTAATATTATTTAATGGAAATTTATTAATTACTATGTAATATATTATATTTTGAAGCAGGTTTAAATGATACTTCGTTTTTCTTCCAGTTTACTGATAATTTTATAAGTAGAAGGTATAACGCTGGCCACCGAAACTTGACCCCCCTGTGAAAATTTTCTGGATCCGCCCCTGAAAACGCGCATTTGTTTTTCGTGATTTCCTATACTGTGACGTGGCAAAACGATCTTAGAAAGAAAGAAACAACCAGTTATGGAACAGAAGATGTATGCGGGCCCTCCACAAACATTACAGGACCTTAAACGACGCATTACGGACGCTTGTACCAACGTGTCACCATCTATACTCCAACGTGTGCAACGTGAAATTCAAACAAGTGCCCAAATATGCATTGCAGCTAGATGTTTGAACATCTAAAACAAAGGTATATTGTTATAACTAGTTGTTTTTTCTTTGTAAGATCGTTTTGTCACGTCACAGTGTAGGAAATCACGAAAACACAAATGCCTGTTTTAACCGTTTTATTCTTCGCATTAATATCCACAAGGTGCCTTTTCGTACTAAATCGATGATGTTCTACAACTTTGTAAATCACATTTTTTCTCTATCTCTTTCCGTTTTCGAGGTAGGAATGCTTACTCCGCGGCATTCCACCAGGTGGCGCCGTAGGTGGTTTCATTGAGTAGTGCATGGTTACTTTACGATACCTAGACACTACTTTTATGAATAGAGCAGCAGCCGTTCCGAAGTGAAGAGGGTGGCAAGGGACTTTAGTTTTCTAATCAGAATTAGTGATGCCAGACTTTTTGGAAATTCCAAGGAGCGTACACACCTTGCTATACTACATTACATGATTAATATTGCTAACATGTTAGGCTTACAGATTATCTAACTGCAGCAATGCATGTAAATGAACTGATTAACAAAACAAAAAAACTAAACAAACGCATATGTAGTGTGCACATGATAACGTGACCGATGATTTTGAAAGAGTTTGCGACTCTAAGACGAAAGAAAGATTCCAATAGACACAAATGATACAGGAAATGTGAATGAAAATCTAGATATTATTCGTTTATAGTATAGTGATCATCACTTAAGTGAATAAATACATTTGCTTTACTCATCGGTGAAGTTATTGTGCGTGGACAATAACTGGCTATAGATCATACCACATGAAATGCGACAAATCGTAAAAGTTACTAACAACAAAGAAACTAATGTGGCACCTGCCATGTTAATTAACTTCTTGATTACACGGTTGGCACACCGTACGTCCCAGTGATTTTTTTTAATTCGTACTATTTTTTGATATATAATCTCTGTCATACATTTATATTAACCACTTAACCCTTTCTGGCATAGTGGTCCCACTCCGGGCACACTTAATTTTAATTCCAAACTTGTATTCGACACCAAGAATATTTAATAAAATTTTGTTTCTAGAATGAAAGATTAAAATAAGGAGTTCTTATTTTCTAAAAAAAGTCGTTTGTAAATTCCGGTGTCAGTCAGTAATTTCTCATTTTACGAACAGACTTTGTCTGTGCCGGAAAGGGTTAACAGTTTTTTCTTTTAATTCAATAATATAAAAATGAAGGCTAAACACCACTTTTTCCGAGCGAAAATATTGGCCGTATTTAATTGACATATTTCTGTCATGAAATAGACCGAAAGTTACATTTAACATTTAGTGGTATCCAAACACTTTGAGTGACGCAGTACGCAAACTTTTCTTGCCAGTACACCGTGCGGGCAAAACTGTTAAGTGGTTAAGGCATTTAGAGAATTCACCACAAATACATTGTTCTGTAAATTGTAGTACGATTGTATGTGAAAATAATCGCCAGTCTGGTCCGTATATTAAAAAGTTAAATACTGGTTGTAGCCTAAGGCTGAAAAGGATGGAAGCAAAGGAGGGAGCAAAAAATAAATGTAATAAATAAATGTAATAAAATAATTTATAAATTTAACGCAACCTGTATAATATTGCAAATTTTTAAATAGGCTAATTTTTTAAATATTTCATTTAAAAATTATATTGATAATACCAAGGTGCATATATTGTAACCACAATTTTTTATTAGAATTTTTCGCCTTATTTAAATGCAGAAGAACATTAAAAATTCTGTAATTAATCGATACGACTGCAATTTTTTCTATTTAAATATTAACTAGAAATTTTCTAATCGGAAATAGTGATGCCAGACTTCTTGGAACTTGCAAGGAACGTACACACCTCGCTGTATTACATGGCATGATTAACATTGCTGACATGTTAGAAAAGCTTACAGATTATCTAACTGCAGCAATGGTTGTAAATAACTTGATTAAAAAAAAAAACTATACAAAGACATATAGTGTGCTCATGATAACTTTACCGATGATCCTGAAAGAGTTTGCGGCTCTACGACGAAAGAAAGATTCCAATAGACACAAATGATACAGGAAATGTATTATTTAACGAAATCGAGATATTACTCGTTGTTCGTAGTGATCGTCACCTTTGTTAATAAGTAAATTTGCTTTACTCATCGGTGAAGTTATTGTGCGTGGACAACAACTGGTTATAGATCATACCACATGACATGCGACAAATCGTAAAAGTTACTAACAACAGAGAAACTAAAGTGGCACTTGCGATTTTAATTAACTTCTTGATTTAGGGGTTGGGACACTGTACGTCCCAGCTACTATTTTTTTCTTTTATTCGTACCACTTTTTGAAATATAATCTCTGTCATTTTAGGCCTTTTCAAGAGAATTTATCGCATTTTTTTTTTTTTTTTTTTTTTTTTTTTTTTTGTAATTTGTAGAAGGATTGCATATGAAAATAATCGCCAGCCTGGACCGCAATTAAAAGGTTAACCCTCTATTTCGCATGGTACAATACGTTTTAGAAATTCTGTAATTCAGAAAATCTGAATTCACACCAGAAAATTTCAGTAATGAATATAGCTTTGTTTGATGACAGATACTTGCAATTTTCAATTCCTGGAATGAATATGGAATATCTGAATTAAAAAATCTATTTAATTGGAAAGAGTTGTGGTAGCATGCATGTTATCTTGGATATTAGAGGATTAAATCTTGGTCGCAGTCACTTTATTATTTCAGCTCTACCGGTCTGAATGGCCTCGAAGGTAGCTTGAACCACAACGTTAGCTTTTTAGACAGCGTAATGCCGACGTTTAATTTTTAAATAGTGTAATTTCATTATATTTTTACCGGTGTCCAATTTTAAATATTTTTTCCAATCACAAAAAATTAAAATACGTGCATGCATTTGATTTATTCTGTTTCTTGTCAAAATATAGTATCCATTATTCTAGATAGAAAGTGAATGACATTTTTCACATTTACTCGATTATTATTGATCGTATAAAATATGTCCCTATTGAAACCGTTCGCAGCATCTTTGTCAAAGTGTGAGGGGAGAGGGGTTTTCCTATAACGTAAAGGGCACTCATATTTAAAGCCAAAATTCTCTGTTAACCCTTTGAGGGGCGGTGATATATATTATATATCACCAAATTTTAATCCAATTCAAACCAGAAACTTTTAATTAAATTTTACTTTTTTAACTTTGACGAGAGAAAGGTTGAAAAATTGCTTATTCTTATTTTGAACTAAATTCTTTCCTAAATTCTGGTGAGAATTCAACGTTACAGGAGCACAAGTGCTTGCCCCTGAAAGGGTTAATATTTACCCCATACCGATAAAATGTTTCTATGATTAATTTGGAAATTAGGAATGTAAAATAGAATATGAATTGGATATAGAGTAAAATCTGTTTATAACGAATTTTCTGGAGAACACCGATTAAACTGAACAATTCGTTAATGTCAGATTCCAATTTTGCGCATTTTTAAAAGGAAATTTTCATGCACATTAGACAAAAATATATATTATTACTTCAATTGTATAAAATTTTCATTAACATCTAAACGTGTGAGTAAATAATAAATATACAGTATGAATGAATTACGAACTTACTAGTTAGAAATAAGATAATTATTAAGTTCATAAAGGCTGTTCTTAAATCCAAACAGGCTATTTTCTGACACATTTTTAAAATCATTTTTGTCCGCAAATGCATGAAATTGTCAGGTGTTCTTATTCAGAAACTATATAATCGAAACACGTTTTCTATTTTTTGGTAAAGGCAGAAGATTGTTCAGAAAAGACTGTCGGCGTTTTGAGCCGAATTTCCGACGCGGCAGTCCGAGAAACGCAAAACACTTGTCGTGACTGACGCGAATCTCTTATAAGTCGATAAGTAATCTTTTTGTTAAAAAATGAGAAACTCATTTCGATTCCAATTCGTTTCAATAGTCAGGCCTGCCAATTTTATGCCTTTGCGTTTAAAAATGAGTCTGAAATTGTGTCAGAAAGTTTCACGTTGTTGAGCAAGTCATTTGAGAACAACCTTAAGTTTCAAGATTTTGATCGTAACTATTACAGAGAAATTATAATTTATCTTAGATACCTGATGAATTAAACAACTCCACTGACATTTGCCGTTAATGAAACTTTATTTCTTTACAAAAGTTTTTTTGTTTTTTTTCTGCACTGAAGTTGACAATATATTTTTTCAAACAAATTGTATAAAATGTTTTCGGAACATTATTTTGCTACACTTTTAAAATTTTTGTCCTAGTTTGAACCAACTTTTGGTGCTGCAGTAGCTGCAACTATATAAGGTAGTAAAATCTCTTCCCAATATTTGCAGCTATGTCTAAATTCTTTCCTAAATTCTGGTGAGAATTCAACGTTACAGGAGCACAAGTGCTTGCCCCTGAAAGGGTTAATATTTACCCCATACCGATAAAATGTTTCTATGATTAATTTGGAAATTAGGAATGTAAAATAGAATATGAATTGGATATAGAGTAAAATCTGTTTATAACGAATTTTCTGGAGAACACCGATTAAACTGAACAATTCGTTAATGTCAGATTCCAATTTTGCGCATTTTTAAAAAGGAAATTTTCATGCACATTAGACAAAAATATATATTATTACTTCAATTGTATAAAATTTTCATTAACATCTAAACGTGTGAGTAAATAATAAATATACAGTATGAATGAATTACGAACTTACTAGTTAGAAATAAGATAATTATTAAGTTCATTAAGGCTGTTCTTAAATCCAAACAGGCTATTTTCTGACACATTTTTAAAATCATTTTTGTCCGCAAATGCATGAAATTGTCAGGTGTTCTTATTCAGAAACTATATAATCGAAACACGTTTTCTATTTTTTGGTAAAGGCAGAAGATTGTTCAGAAAAGACTGTCGGCGTTTTGAGCCGAATTTCCGACGCGGCAGTCCGAGAAACGCAAAACACTTGTCGTGACTGACGCGAATCTCTTATAAGTCGATAAGTAATCTTTTTGTTAAAAAATGAGAAACTCATTTCGATTCCAATTCGTTTCAATAGTCAGGCCTGCCAATTTTATGCCTTTGCGTTTAAAAATGAGTCTGAAATTGTGTCAGAAAGTTTCACGTTGTTGAGCAAGTCATTTGAGAACAACCTTAAGTTTCAAGATTTTGATCGTAACTATTACAGAGAAATTATAATTTATCTTAGATACCTGATGAATTAAACAACTCCACTGACATTTGCCGTTAATGAAACTTTATTTCTTTACAAAAGTTTTTTTGTTTTTTTTCTGCACTGAAGTTGACAATATATTTTTTCAAACAAATTGTATAAAATGTTTTCGGAACATTATTTTGCTACACTTTTAAAATTTTTGTCCTAGTTTGAACCAACTTTTGGTGCTGCAGTAGCTGCAACTATATAAGGTAGTAAAATCTCTTCCCAATATTTGCAGCTATGTCTCAACCGTCGCTCCAATTGTTGGATCGAGATATCAACATCTTATGGTTGCAGCTACTGAAGCACCAAAAGTTGGTTCAATCGAGGACAACATTTTTAACAGTGTAGCAAAATAATGCTCCGAAAAGGTTTTATACAATTTGTTTGATAAAGTTTTTACAGTGTAGGATAATTATTTTTTAACCTTTTCAGGCGCAGAGTAATTCTCTTCGCAAAATGGGGAAATGATTGATTCACACTAGAATTTACAAACCAATTTCTTAGAAAATAAATACTTTATTTTCTTCACGTTCATTCAAGTTCGTTATAAAAGCAATATTTTTGTAAAATATTCTGGGTGCCGTTTGGCAGTTTGGAATTAAAATTAAGTGGTCACGTTTGGGACGACCGCCCTTAAAAGGATTAAGAGTTTCAATGATCTTGCTGTTGTCCTTTGTTTCAATCATGTTGTCTTTTGATCGTACAACACAATCTTCGGTACTTGATGGTAAATCATCATCAGATTCATTTTTACTGTCGTCTACCTCCCCTATATTGAGTTTCCGAAGAAAGCTTTCTTCCAAATTATAGTTTTTAATACAGATATTTTTTTTCTTATCTCAAGATTTGTAAAACTGAAATGACTATGGTTTTTAAGCTTTCAATAAATTCGTTAATTTGAAAAATTTGTTAGTATGAAATTCGTTAAAGTGAATATTTTTATAATATGAAAGCATTTATAATAAGTATTTTTTAACAATCCAAAAATATTCGTTAATCTGAAAAATTCGTTAAAGTGACATTCGTTGAAATGAGATTCTAATGCAGTGATGGAACAGTGGCGAAGCATTTGGTCGATTATCACCGCTAAATTTTAATAGTATTCTTCGGGTTAAAAAATTCAAAAATCCAGTTCTTAAATAAGATTTGGAATACTATTTTAATTTAGCGGTGACAATAGACCAAACGCTGCGCCACTGTTCCATCACTGCTAATGTATTTCCAATAAAACGATGAAATTGTCAAAATATTTGTGTGATAAAATTGACTCAATTAAATGCAACTAGCAGGCTACGTCTGCTTCTCTGGTCGATTTTTCCAAACGAGCTTCGTATGATTAAAACATCTTTTAGTTTCATCTTCCACCGCCAGGAGGCTCAACAAACTTCTTTTCAAACTAATCTCCGGAACGTGTCCCCGCTGCCTATGGAACCATATAGCTAGCGGGCAGCGCACGCGCTGCAAAAATAAATTAGTTCCACTATCCACCGCCAAGGAGCACCAGATCTACACATATTTTTAACAATAACGCGATATTTAAATGACGATGTTTTTTCCCCCCAAAAAAATCAAAATGATTGTTTAAAATATAACTAATTGTAAAATAAAAATCTCTACAGTGATATATTTCGTTTATATTGAACCCCCCCCCCCCCCCAAAAAAAAAAGAACAACATTAAATATAAGCACTAGAATGTAGATAACCTCCTTAGTAAGTTTTTCATATGTATTTCTCGGAAGTCAATAAATTATCCTGTATTATAAATATTTCTCTTTTCCAAAATTCTCAGAAATCCTACTTACATTTTTACTATCCCAATATATAAATGAATGATAATTACAATTAAAGATATCAATTCATTTCCCTTTAATTATCGTTTACAGAATAAAATATTTAGAAAATATTTTAATTACTTCGTACTTGGAAGGATTTGAAAGTAATTATTTCCTTTGAATAATTTTCCCTTTAATTAGTCATAGCGTCTTTAATTAAATCATCGATTTAAGAAACCTAGCATCTTTGTCAGATATTTCTATTCAAGAATTCAATGCAACATACGAACCATTCTCGATTTTTTTAAGTCACTGAAAATTTTCTTATTAATTTTTTATGATATATAATCCAGTCAATTTGTTTTTTTTTGCACTAATTATAAATCTCATTTAGGAATTAATTATTCAATATCATTTTTTTTATTATATTTCTTTGTCGAGAGAATAAACATCGTTAAATATTTTTCTTTGTGAAATGATTGTTGATTTGAATTAATGCTGATTGTTCTTATAAAAATGTCTTTGCAGGAAGGAGGATATATTTTTTTCATTTTTGTAGTTAAAGAATTACTAGGTGATCCCCGCCCGGAGTTTCCCGGGGCCGTGATAATAAATTTAAAAAGAAACATCACGTTTTTATTATTTTATATCTTTTACTGAATTTTGTATGAAATTATATTTTAAAATGAAAAATTCTGGAAAAAATATTGATATATAGTGATAAAAACGCTCATTTTCTTATTTTTTTTACGTAGGGTCGTTTCATAGTTTTACAATAAAAAGTTATATTTGTCCGTACTCTTTGAAATCTTTATTGGTGATAAATAAAACGGTTTTGCAGCCCGTGTTAAAATTTCGTGAAAAAATATTGATATTTAGTTGCAAGAGAAATGTTTTATTCTCGCTTTTTTGTTTGTTTATTTGTTTTCGCGTCGGCTACTTTAACATAGCAATAAAAAATTGTTCTCATCTTCCGAACTCTCTGACATTTCAGTTCGTTATAAATATAACTGTTTCCAAGTTCTCTTTAAAATTTTATGAAAAAATATGCATATTGAGTAGTGGAAACATGAGTTCTTAAAAAAAAAACAGCTTTCTTTAGCTTTCAATCTCAGAGCAAAAATATATTAGAAGGTCTATGCTTTCAATGCAATGGTGACGCCATCCGTTTCAATCAATCCTTTTCAATCCCTCTAGGCTAAAGAGGTAAGGGCTAATCCACCAGGTTTCCTTTTCTGAGGGGAGAAGCCTTCAAAAAAGTTGAAGCAATGCGCAAAGAGACGATATTCGTGTAGAAAGTTTGACAGAATGCGCTTTTCTGTTTAAATATATAGATAATGTGTTGAAGAATAAATGAATTCTTTGATACTTTGACGTCTAAACTGCATATTTTTTATAAAGTATCTGTATCTGCAGATGTGAGCAGGGTAAAATTACAGTAGAACCTTGATACATCAAAACACTTAAAATCTCAAAAAAAAAAAAAAAAAAAAAAAAAAAAACTATCCCATGCCCTTTGTATCGATATGCTTACGTATTTTCCACAGTTATAACGAAATATTTTTTGTTTCGAAACATTTCACACATCTCGAAAATTTTCCTTCGTAAAAAAAATTGCACTTGACTTTCTTTTCCGTAGCAATTACTTACTGGCTGTAGTACGACATTGAGTGTGATTTCGATTCGTTATTTCATTATTACCTCTTCCAGAGAAAACAATGAATATGAAATTACGAAAAAGGGGAGGGAGTCTATGTTTAATTTAAAACTTGATATGATTAATACCATTTTGAAATTATTGAAATGTTGAGACTAGTAATTTAATAACTATTTGCTGATCACACTCACTTTTACGATGATTAGTTCTTTTAGCCACAAAAAGTAGTTTTGGGGATTAATTTTTTTAAAATTTATTTAAACTCTTCGTAACTCGATAACTCTCTATCTGATTTATACCATTATGATTAATACCATTTTGAAATTATTGAAACGTTTTGACTAGTACTTTAATAACTATTTGGTGATCATACTCACTTTTTCGATGATTAGTTCTTTTAGCCGAAAAAAAGTAGTTTTGGGGACTAATTTTTAAAAATTTAGTTAAACCCTTCATAACTCGATAACTGTCTATATGATGTATACCATTATGATTAATACCATTTTGAAATTATTGAAACGTAATACTAGTAATTTAATAACTATTTGCTGATCATACTCACTTTTCCGATGATTAGTTCTTTTAGCCGCAAAAAGTAGTTTTGGGGAGATTTTTTTTTTTATTTCGATGAAACTTCATAACTCTGTAACTCTCTATCAAGATTAATACTATTTTGAAATTATTGAAGCGTTGAGACTAGTAATTTAATAACTATTTGCTGATCACACTCACTTTTCCGATGATTAGTTCTTTTAGCCGCAAAAAGTAGTTTTGGGGAGATTTTTTTTTTAATTTCGATGAAACTTTCATAACTCGGTAACTCTCTATCAAGATTAATACTATTTTGAAATTATTGAAGCGTTGAGACTAGTAATTTAATAACTATTTGCTGATCACACTCACTTTTCCGATGATTAGTTCCTTTTAGCCGCAAAAAGTAGTTTTGGGGAGATTTTTTTTTTTTTTTTTCGATGAAACTTTCATAATTCGGTAACTCTCTATCAAGATTAATACTATTTTGAAATTATTGAAGCGTTGAGACTAGTAATTTAATAACTATTTGCTGATCATACTCACTTTTCCGATGATTAGTTCTTTTTAGCCGCAAAAAGTAGTTTTGGGGAGATTTTTTTTTAATTTCGATGAAACTTTCATAACTCTGTAACTCTCTATCAAGATTAATACTATTTTGAAATTATTGAAGCGTTGAGACTAGTAATTTAATAACTATTTGCTGATCATACTCACTTTTCCGATGATTAGTTCTTTTTAGCCGCAAAATGTTGTTTTGGGGATTGATTTTTTAAAATTTAAATAAAACTTTCATAACTCGATGATTCTCTATCTCTTTTCTCTCTTCCACACAGATTCGAGATATTAAGGTTATACTCAACGATGTCACTTCAAAATTTTGTTGAGGGGGAGGGACAAAATTTTCTTTTGTTTTTGTTGTGCAAAGCCAAGAAGCAATTGATACAGTTTTATTGTCGCATATACTTTAAAAATTAGTGAAAGTACTCTATAACAACAAATGAAGGGGTTAGAATGACAGTGGAGGAAGTCAATATTTAGTTATTTGAGAAATGAAACGTTTTGTGAAACTTGTCGTATTGCCGTTGCATTAGTTGGTCCAACTTGTTTTGGCCTCTAGCGACTCCCTAAGTGAACTATGACTTATTTGACTGTTGCACTGAACAGAAATAAATACACATTCAGTAAAAATATGGTAATCCAGATTTTTCAGAATTTTGACTTACTCCACTGTCATTCTAACCCCCTCAAATGTGTCGCATTTAAAAAATGTTGTGATAGCAAAGGTTTCGAAAATATTATTGATATTATTAATTTCTGTGCTTAAAGTATTTATTGAATGCTAATACAGTAGAACTTCCCTTTAACGAAGTCCCTATTTAACGAAGTTTTCTACTTAACGACATTTTCTGCAGAACTTTGACTTTGAACACCATTAGCATGTAAATTAATCTCCATATTACGAAAAATATATTCTATATAACGAAGTTTATTCAACTTTTGTACGTGTAATTGAAACTAAGAGGTTGCTGTTGCGATAGATATGCGAATTTATTTCAGCGGATTGTACGAAAATGAACATATTGAAATAATTTCCATTCTGCTTGGTGCTAAATAAAACAATTTTTTTTCACACTAAGAAAAACAGTTGTTATCATTACTCTCTCAAACCGAGACTCCAGCGCTAACAGTTGGGGGAAGTCAAAATTCCTTTTTTACATTCAATGATATAGAAGATGCAGCGACGTAATGGCGTCAGATGCATTGAAGCAAAAAATATCAGATAGTTACTATTCTGACCTTCCATTGCTCATAGACAATCGCTTTGTGCATCCACAAGAATGTGCTTCAAAACGCAAACCGAATATCAAAGTTATTTTAATTCCTGCTAATACAACTTCAAAACTTCAGCCATTAGTCTAAGGAATAATAAAAAATCTTGAAGTACATTATCGAAAAAAACAGAAAAAAGAGAATATAGTGAAAACATTAGTTTGAGAACCTGTGTATCAGAACTGGCGAAAGCTTGAACCAAAGCTTGGGAATGTGACGTGATTTCATCGACCGTACACAACTGTTTTGTAAAAGACGGTTTCATAATTGAAACTGAATCAAATGCTTCTGAATCCAATACCTGTTTGTCATATTTGAAGAAAAAATTTCACGAATTTAAGTTGATTTCTATTTAACGAATTTTCTTGATAACGAAGTTTTTAAGTGTAACGATGAGACTTCGTTAAATGGAAGTTTCACTGTATTTATATTCTTCTCAAATGTGATAATTTATTTTTACTTTTGCGGGATTTCTAAAACAATGTTTGAGTACACACCTGTGATGAAGGATACACTATGAAATATAAAAGTCCTTGAGGTGAGGCGTAATTGCCACCTAACCCCTCCTGTATTCCCCCCCAAATGATATTCGTGGTTATATTTTAAATAGTTTACTTTATTTTCAGAAGGTATTACTTCTTCTATGATTTGTTGAAATTTATTTTAAAGATACAGAAAATTAAAATTTTAAATTTAACGATATCAGAATATTTCCTATGACTATCTTGTAGAAATTATTAATTGTGCATTTTAATGCTCGAGAAATATTTTAAAGTGAGCTGGAGCTTCTCTGATGTATTCATTAAAAGTAACTAAGTTTATAAAAAGTTACAGTTTATTTGCGCATTTTATGAAAATATATACATTTCTAAGACTTTCAAAACAACTTTTAAAGCTTTTCTTATAATGTGAAACATTGCATACTCAGCACAGTAACCAGCGCAATCGCTTTTGCAATCATTATCGCTTATCTAAAGCTAGCCATTTCAGATCAGTTTCTATTGAGCCGAAGTCTGTGTGATGCTGCTATGTGTTTTCTTATCAAAAATTCAAAAATTCTTATAATTCACTTTTAAAAAGTTTCGTTTAAAGGAATCGTTTAACATTCGTAAGAATTCAAAGATTTGGAAAATTCTCAATCAAACATTCAATGAAAATTATCATGACATTTTATTTTATTTTTAGTTGTGTAAAATTATAAAAGAAAACTAACTTTAATTAAAGATGTACAGTTTTTTTCTTTAATTATTGTAGCACAGTAAAATACTTGGAAAATATTTTACATCTTTTAATTTCAAGGTAATAAACAGGGCTGAAAATCAGCGAAATAGACCAAAATTATCAGGGTAAAAAATCTTATAACATTATTGTGTGGTCTAAGCATTTTCGTCAGGTTTAGATTCAGAAACTATATTACACTTTCAGTTATAGAGAAGATTCTTTAGGAAATTTTAATATATTATTTATGTATATGTGGGATATGCTGGCAGTTATCTGTTATGATATTTCACATTTTACTTTCTTTTTAAAGTGTAGTCATAGCTAGATGATATATCATCTAGACACAGAGTCAGGTTCGTAGAGGGGACTTTATTAATCCTTTTGATATGTCACAATATTTGTTTTAAATCATATCCTTACGCAGACAGAGTCTATAAGAATGTAATCCTACATTTTCCCAGAAAAGCACCATCGAGTTTAGTGACGTAGATTATCAATTACTAATCTTTGAATTTATTAATACTCTTGCCTAATTTATTTTATCATAAATTTAATAATTATTTTGTTACATCGTAATCTTTGTTTTAAGCCAGGCCCTAACGCAGAGAGAGTCTATAAGAATTTAATCCTACATTTTCCAAGAAAAGCACCATCGAGTTTAGTGACGTAGATTATCAATTACTAATCTTTGAATTTATTAATACTCTTGCCTAATTTATTTTATCATAAATTTAATAATTATTTTGTTACATCGTAATCTTTGTTTTAAGTCAGGCCCTAACGCAGAGAGAGTCTATAAGAATGTTATCCTACATTTTCCAAGAAAAGCACCATCGACTTTAGTGACGTAGATTATCAATTACTAATCTTTGAATTTATTAATACTCTTGCCTAATTTATTTTATCATAAATTTAATAATTATTTTGTTACATCGTAATCTTTGTTTTAAGTCAGGCCCTAACGCAGAGAGAGTCTATAAGAATGTTATCCTACATTTTCCAAGAAAAGCACCATCGAGTTTAGTGACGTAGATTATCAATTACTAATCTTTGAATTTATTAATACTCTTGCCTAATTTATTTTATCATAAATTTAATAATTATTTTGTTACATCGTAATCTTTGTTTTAAGCCAGGCCCTAACGAAGAGAGAGTCTATAAGAATTTAATCCTACATTTTCCAAGAAAAGCACCATCGAGTTTCGTGACGTAGATTATCAATTACTAATCTTTGAATTTATTAATACTCTTGCCTAATTTATTTTATCATAAATTTAATAATTATTTTGTTACATCGTAATCTTTGTTTTAAGCCAGGCCCTAACGAAGAGAGAGTCTATAAGAATTTAATCCTACATTTTCCCAGAAAAGCACCATCGAGTTTAGTGACGTAGATTATCAATTACTAATCTTTGTATTTATTAATACTCTTGCCTAATTTATTTTATCATAAATTTAATAATTATTTTGTTACATCGTAATCTTTGTTTTAAGCCAGGCCCTAACGAAGAGAGAGTCTATAAGAATTTAATCCTACATTTTCCAAGAAAAGCACCATCGAGTTTCGTGACGTAGATTATCAATTACTAATCTTTGAATTTATTAATACTCTTGCCAAATTTATTTTATCATAAATTTAATAATTATTTTGTTACATCGTAATCTTTGTTTTAAGCCAGGCCCTAATGAAGAGAGAGTCTATAAGAATTTAATCCTACATTTTCCAAGAAAAGCACCATCGAGTTTAGTGACGTAGATTATCAATTACTAATCTTTGAATTTATTAATACTCTTGCCTAATTTATTTTATCATAAATTTAATAATTATTTTGTTACATCGTAATCTTTGTTTTAAGTCAGGCCCTAACGCAGAGAGAGTCTATAAGAATTTAATCCTACATTTTACAAGAAAAGCACCATCGAGTTTCGTGACGTAGATTAAAAATTATTTTAACAAACAAATGCGTGATTTCTTCGTGTATGCGAGTTTTATGGTTGTAATTCGGTTTTTTCCAGTAACAGACAAAAGTTTCGAAATGGGAGAAAACTTCAATTTAATGGGATAATTAACTTTTAGTTGCTTTCCGAGTTTGTGACGAAATCAAGCTTGGCCGAGATCTGCGTGCATCACAAACAACAAATATAGTAAAGTAGCTTCTAAACGCAGCAATTTCTATCTTAAAATTAAATCGAATTTCAAGTTATAAAAGTTGGACTGAAAAACAAACTCAACAGGGAAAAATTTAGTTTTGAGTATTAGAATTAAAAGCTGAGGAAAAGAAATTAGCAACTATGGTTTTAAATTTTGAATTTCAATTTGAAATTTTAGTTTTATTGTGACTTTTTTTCTTATCCTTTCATGTGTATTCTTTAATTTACCGTATTTTTAGGCCTATAATCCACGACTCAAATAATTCAAATTAGACCCAGAAATTATATTTAGTAATTGAAGTCAATTATATTCCGAGTTAAAAGAAGTAGCATTTTATCAGATATAATTTCTGGGTATAAATTGAATATTTTGAGCCGCGGATTATAGTCCGAAAAATCCGGTATTCAATCAATTTCTAAGGAAATAAATAATATCATAGTTAATCCGTTTTTGAAGGTTTCATGTATTTGGATTATTTCAATTCACGTGAGCATGCTTAAATAAAAATTCCCATGTTTAACTGAACAAATTATAAATAAAAAACAAATTCTGAACCGAAATAGATAGAAATATTTATCGCTACGTTAATTTTGAAATCTGATGATTGTTCTCCTGCTATTTTGTGTTTGAGGCACGTTAGGCAGAAAGCAATTATTGGATGGAATACTCACTAACGTTCTTCAAGAAATATTCGTGAAGAAAATATCTTTAACCCGGGATAAGTCGGGTAAGGTATGACATACCCAGGAAGCCTACGATTTTTACAACTGCCACCAATATTTTTCGAAAAGTAATTTACAATTTACTTTATCGCAGAATTTGTAACAGTGGTCTCCGACAGAGGTGCCAAGTTCCCACTAATATTCCGTAATATGTGGTTTAATCTGACGCAGTTTAACAATGCTTGAAACCAGAAAAATTATTGGATAAATCATTCTTTATTTAATTTAAAGTTTCTGCGTGGAATTTATTTAATTTCATTTCTTAAAAAAGAATTTCTGTTGCGAAACGTGTTAAACCTAGGTCAAATTAACTCCAATATTGCGGAAGATTAATGAGAGTTTGGCACCTCTGGTCTCCGACTAAATAAGGTAACGATTATTATTCGTATGTTGGTGACAAAGTAAAAACCAATCATACCCAGGTATGCGCGATTTCTCTTGGGGTAAACTGTTTTTGTAATGCAGTTCTTCAAACAAATTTTTAAGGATTTTAAAGCGAATCAATAGAGTAAAAAACATTTTTACATTCCATTATGTTTCGTGACTTTTCTTTTGTTGATTCTGAGAACTTCTGTTTCATCTGCGGAAGGATTTATCTGTAACGGGCTTTCGTTTGAGTAAGTTTGACAACGTTTAGGATAAACAAAACCAATTTTGGGTTGATAATGTAATAATTTAGATTATAGTTACCTTTTGTTTGATGACTCATTAACAGTGAAATATGCACCTCTTATCAATAAATTTTAGCCCTTAAAAATCCCTGTTTGGCTGACAATTTCAAAATGCAAGAATAAGGAAGGAATGTTGATTACATATAATTTCTTTTGCCGAAATACATATAATTTCTTTTTTACATTTCTTTTACCGAAACTCTTTTTTCTATGTTTTCAGACTTCATTCATATCCATTGATTCAAAAATTTCAATGAGAATTATTTCTCTATACAAAAGCTTTAAAATTTGCAGTGAATTATTTTCTGTTTAAAAACGCTTGTATTCATTTCAAGATCATTCTACTACATATTATTAATTATTATTAATTATTAATTATTAATTATTAATTATTAATTATTAATTATTAATTATTATTATTATTATTATTATTATTATTATTATTACTATTATTATTAATTATTATTATTATTATTATTTGTTCTGTATGTGTATATCTGTCTGACCTCCTTGAATTATTTTTTAAGAAAATGTCGTCCATAATTAAATATATATATATGTATATATCAGAAATCGTCATACATTTCAGAAATTACAGTACATTTGAGCGTGCTAAATACTTAGGAATAAAACTTGGCTTGCATAACTGAACAACACATTGATAAAAACAATTTCTTAACCGAATTAGACAGAAATATTTCTCGCTACGTTAATTTTGGAAGATCATATTTGGTCTCTTGGCATTATGTGTTTGCGGTACGTTAGGCAATAAACATTTACTGGATGTAATTCTCAGAAATGCCATTTAAAAATATCTTTGGAGAAAGTTTCGTTCAACTGTTTTTGGAATGTAGTTCCTCAAACGCTTTAACCCCTTGAAGGGCGGTGGTATATAATATATACCACTTAATTTTAATTCTTAAATACCACAATGACACCGGAATTTTAGAATTAAATTTTGCTTTTATTATAAATGTGAAGAAAACGTTTTACTTATTCGGAAATAAATTTGTTGTTAAATCCTGGTGTAATTCAATGATTTCAACATTTTAGAAACATAAGTTCGTTGCCCCGAAAAGGGTTAAAAAGGTCTTTAAAACGATTAAATAGAAAAAGAAAGAAGCATTGTTTATTCCATTGTGTTTCCTGGATGTTCGTTTATTGATTTTAAGCTGTTTTGTTTTATGCTGTGTTATTTAACTTAAATACAATTTTATTCCATTAATTAGGGAATGTTTAGTGAAATAATAATAATAAAAATATTATGTATTTATAAAGCAATAATTAAGATTATGCTTAAACATTACACGGCTGACTAACTGTAAAATAGATGTCTATTAAAAATAAATTGGCCCTTGAATATCATTGTTAAGTTGGGGATTTCAAAATGCCAGGAATAAAAAAGGAAAGTATATTAAGTGTAAGAATATGATTTTTATTTTTGTAAAACTGATATTTTTACGTTTTTAGATTTCAGTTGTATGCATTGCATCAAAACTGATAGGTATTTTTTTACCTACTAGCGGGCTTTGCCCCCTACAACCCCCGTTCTGACACCGCAAACTTTAAAAACACTCTGATTTGATCAACTCTAAAACGATTACGGAAGATTGTATTATAATTAAACGACCAATGGCGATCTGCTGTAACCGGGTTTCCATTCATTTTTCTTTGACTGGGGGATTTTACGGTCGAATTAACTACTGTCGAAACAGCTAACAACTTTTTTCCTGATTGATTAAATAAGATCATTTAAATATTCAGTAATCAACTTGTGTAAAATGGTTAAATAAACAATGTCTCTGCATCGGATAATTTTATAACGATGTTATAGAAAATTGGTTGCTTCTCCATTATCCCGTCTACTACTTTCTATAAAAGAAAAGAACTGTTGCCAAAATATATGATTTAACGCCAAAAGTGCCTGATTGTGGCGATGCGTCGTATTCAGTTGACATCAGATTCCCTTACACGTATTAGTTATTTCATCGAGGGATTTCTAACTCAACGTTTATTTGTCTTTTTGGTAATTCTGCATTATTCTGCGATCAAAAAAAAAAATTATCGCTAAAAAAACAAATAGAAGAATTTTGCCATTGGATTCTAAAGTAAATAAATAAATAAATAAATAAATAAGATAAATAAAAATAAATAAATAAATAAACAAATAAATAAAATACAGGAAATTCGGAAAAAACCCTCTCACCAAAGTATCAACTATCGGTAAGTTTAAACAATAAAATTTACAATATATTAATGAAAAAAGAAAAAAAATAATATTGGATTATTTATTTACATAATTTTTCTTAATTATCCCTCTCGGCTGGTGAATAAATGTTTGTGATGTCAGTTGAAACGGATCTATTGTATGTAACTGTTCATCGTAAGATTTTTCAATGCCTTTTCTTTTGAACTATCATGGTATTGCCATTTAAGGATGCAATTGTTATTTTAATTAATGAAATAATTAATAAATCAGTAAAACATAATGAAAAATAAGTATATATATAATTAAAAACCATTTGATGCCATAACAAACACATGTAATGCCTCTGACGTCAAGTGAATGTGACGCCACGATCATGAATTTTTGGTGTTAAATCGTATAGTTTGGCGACAGTTTTTTATTATGAAAAGTGGTCGACGGGATAATGGAGAAGTACCATATTGTTAATGATATTTTAACAATTTATTAGTTATTTCTGTATTTTAAAGGTAATTATTAAACGTAAAAATATAGTTTTTTAATTGAGAGGAAATATTATTATTAAAGCTGTCTTAAAATTTGCAATAATAGGATAAGAGATTTGTCGAAATAAATTAGTCTTTTGTGTAAATACATTTTTTTATTTAAACTGTTTAGAAATATTGTTATTTGTGCATTTTAAATATGACGTAAGTTTCACTACTTAATCCTCTGGAAACGCGTAATAATTTAATTATTTCCCTTTTTAATATTCTCGTGCAAATATATTTTTCACTATGTAAATTTCTACATTTACACGTTATTATTTAACCATTATTTTAATGTTTTATTTCTGTTTTTAATAGTCACATGTAAATACATTTCTTAATTGAAAGGGAATATTATTATGTGCGCTATTTTACAAATTTGCAACAATTCAAAAAAGTATGGGAGGTGTAGATATTTTAGATCAGTATCTTTGTGATTATTCAATTGAATGAAAAAGGGGAAAAAAGAATTATAGAAAAATATTTTTTCATCTTTTAGATCAGATGATATTAAAATCTTTCATTATTTATAAAAAGGAAGGAACAAAACCGCATTTGATGTTTCGATTGGAGTTCGTAGAAGAGTCTCTTCTGGAAAAATATCACTCACCCAAAAATGTTCGAAATAGAGGAAGTCCCAGTTCAGAAGACAATCCCAAACGTTTGACCGAACGCCCCTTTCTAAAACAAATATCTGCTTCAAGGAAGAAACAACCATCTAGAGAATGCAGAGTATGTTGCTCTAAAAGGGATGCAAATAATAAGCGTATTCGAAAATAAACTCGATATTTTTGCGTTGATTGTGATGTTGGACTTCGTATTGTATGTTTCGAAATATATCACACTCAAAAAAATTATTGATAATCAATATTTAATGTATATATATTATTTCAAATATTATTTGTAAAAATTTGTAAAGATGTGAAAAATAAAAGTCTTATTCGCATTAATTTGTATGGTTTAAAGCTAACATTAACCCTTAATTCTCGCGCCTGTGATTTTCACATCAGTGTAGACTACTTTTTTAAAAATTCAGATTGTTTGACTCCCACCAGTTTTTTTAAACAGTGTAATTGGTTTTATTTTCGCATAATGAACTCGAAGTTGTGATAGGTTCAATGGGCTTCCAAATTGCGAAGCAACTGCACACCCTGGCTTTGAGTAGGTGTATATCAAATCCTGAGATAGCCATATGAAATGTATAGCTGTAGTCTAACTGACAACATAAAATAGGATAGTGTTAAGTATATCTATAAAATAATGAAAATTTACTAGTTAAAGTATAAAAGTAAAAACAGTTCACAGTTAAAAAAAAACAAAAATAATGCCAGGCGAGGTAAAGTAAAGATGTTAGGAGAAGTTTAGGATTAAAGTAAATTTTATTTTATTTAATAAAATAAACATGTAATATATATATATATATATATATATATATTTTTTAATTAAAGAGAAAATAAGAATAATAGCTCGGAAGGACTATTCATCAAGAATAGGGGAGTACCTTGGTTTTTTCCGGTTGGATGGACTGCAAGCATCGTAGTCAGGTAGCTCATAGATGAGTTCATTTGGGATGTGATTAATGTCATTGTAGAATTTTTTCGCAAGGTGTTTAATACGATGTTTGAGTGAAGTCGTTTTCAGATCCTTGAGGATTGTAGAGTTTTTGAGATATCTAGACCCGTTCCTGATGTAACGGAGCTGCTTGTAATGGGTACTAGAGAGGCTGTTCATACTGGTTTTGCAAGTGAAGCCCGAGATTGGACATGCATATGTGATAACAGAGAGAATGCAAGCATTATATATTAAGAGTTTGTTGTGTATGGAGAGTGAGTGACTGCGAAGAAGGGGGGCGAGGGTTTTGGAAATCCCGGCGACTTTACCGCGGATATTAAAAAGATGCTTTTTAAAGGTAATGCGTTTTTCAATGGTGACCCCCAGGTACTTGGCATCGTCAGACGAGGGAATGGTAGTATTATTGATGGTTAATCTATTAGGAGTGGAAAAGGTTCTAGAGAAGTAAACAGCAGTAATTTTAGATTCGTTTATTTTAATGCGCCATTGATCACACCAATGCATGAAGATGTTGAGGTGATGTTGTAGATTTTTGTAAAGATTGTATGGGTGATGTGCAATGCCATAGAGAACAGTGTCGTCCGCATAGAGTGCGAGTGATGTGAAGAGTGTGCGTGGAATGTCATATTAAAGTATATTATGAATAAAATAGGGCCAATGACTGAACTCTGAATAATACCACAGAGTATAATATGTAGTAGAGAAAGTGAGTTGTTTACGCGGACGTAGAAGTTACGATAACCAAGGTAAGAGTGTATTAAATGGATAAGTCCAGATGGGAACTTAAGCCGAATTAATTTGTAAATGAAGCCCGCGTGCCAGACTTTGTCAAAGGCCTTGGCGACATCAAGGAATATGGCAGCAGTAGGCTTCTTCTCATTGAAGTTTTCAGTTAAGAATTCCACAAATCGAAGAAGTTGGTGTTGGGTGGAGTGCTTGGCTCTGAAGCCGAATTGTTCAGGCATAAGAATGTTGTTGTTGTGAAGGAAGTCATTGAGCTGTGATCTAATGACGCGTTCGATGACTTTGCTTAGAGAGGAGAGAAGACTGATGGGACGGAAATTAGTTGGATCATTAAGATTGCAGGATGGTTTAGGAATAGGAGAAATGATAGAGGTTTTCCTGGGTTTAGGAAAATAACAGTGTTTGAGGATAGAATTAGTGAGCTTCGTAATGTAGAGAATACAGTTGATAGGAAGTTGTTTAAGAGTATAGTTGGAAATTTTATCGTACCCTGGAGATTTTTTATTATTAAGTTTTTGAATGATATTGTTGATCATGATGGGTTGAATTTCGGGGAGGGGGATTGGAGGGGTACAGAGGAAGTCATTAACAATATCATTGACATTGTTAAAGTGTGCTTGATTTGCGAGGAAGGGATTCGGAGAGAATTGCTTTTCATATGAGCCAGCGAGGCATTCTGTCTTGTCCTCGTCAGTATACGCAGTTTGACTATTGGCAGTAAGGGGAGGGATAGGGGTGTAATTATTGTTGAGTTTCTTTTTGATTTTCCAAAGAGAGTTATCCTCGCAAGTAAGACTTTCGAGAAATTTAGACCAGTTTTTTTTGCTTATCTTTTTGAATAAGGGTTTTAATTTTATTGTTGAGCCTGTTGACAGCTCTTTTAAGGGTGGGATCTCTGGTATTTTGGTAGAGTCGACGGAGTGTGTTGCGTTGTTTACAGATATTATGTATGTAAGTGGGTAAGATGTAAGAGTTATTATTTTTGAATTTGGTGTAAGTGGCATCTTTTTGAGCTTTGTAAATGATGTTGTTGAGTTTATTAACTGCGTTATCAATGTCAGTAGTGTTGTTGATTGTGGGGTAGGTAAGGTCGGTGTTGTTGATGTAATTTTGGAATTTATTCCAGTCAATAGCTACTGAAGGAGGAGGAGAGATAGGGTTGATAAGATCAATTTTGAAGAAGACAGGAAGGTGGTCAGAGCTTAGGTCATTAATAACAGAAGTGGTAATAGGGAGGTAAGATTTTTGGTGATGGCGAAGTCAATAATAGAGGGGTGCTGGTTGCGAGCAACAGGAATGTGTGTGGGAGTAGTAGGTGCGTGGAGACTATGATTGAAATGGCTAACCAAGTTGTGAAGAGATCTACCTCTGGTTGTGGTGGAATGGCAGTTCCACTACCTGCTATGTGCATTGAAGTCACTAGCGATAAATGCGTATTGGTGTTGTGTAATGATGTGTGTCAGGTCGTTTATGGGGTATCGTCGCCCGTGTCGTGCGTAAAAAGATGTGAAGTTGATTTTGGCATGGGGCAAGTTGACGACAATACTGGTATAGTCAATGCCTGGGAGTGGAATATTTTGAGTTGTGTGATGTGGGATATAATTTTTGATGTAGATGGCTGTGCCGCCCCAATGAGAGTTGGCACGTGGTGTTTTCGCATAATTTTATCTGCCATAAACTACCGTAAATATTTCTACATCAAAAAAGTGGTGGGAATCAAAAAATCTGAATTTAAAAAAAAGGTAGCCTACGCTTATCGGGGGCGATGCTTAAGTTGTTAAGACACAGAACTCTCGCATGATGGCTTTTCTACAAATGTGAATTTGTTCTATAACATATTGTGTTTGCCTTAAAAAAATCTAATTGCATATTTTATTTAGAAACCTTGGAAACCTTATAATTATTCAATTTCTGTAATAAGAAACATAGGTACTTTTTTGATGGTTTTTCTTAAATATTAAGCGATCCTGAAGCGGTTAATAAAACGTTACTTGCTTAACTGAATAACCCACAAATAAAACCATTGTCTTAACTGAATTAGACAAAAATATGTGTCCTACTTTAATTCTGCATCATGCTAGTTGTTCTCCTAGCATTATGTGTTTATAGTCCAGTCAAATTAGGTTTTTTTGCCATAAAAAATGCTAAGGAGATAAAAATTGGTCCAGTTGTTCATTGATGACTACAGATGACTATGTAAAAAGTCCTCATGGATAGGAGGTGAGCGGGGGGAGGGGGGGGGTAAATAAAGTATTTTTTTTTTAGTTTTTTACAAATATTTCAGAAACTGTTGGTTTTCAGGAAAAAATTACTCAGACATAAATTAAAGAACATAAAATTCTCTAAAAATGACAGGTATATACAGTGGAACCTCGATTATCCGTCAATCAGAAGACCGGAGCTTTGACGGATTTTCCCCCAAAAATCACTTTAATTTCAAATTAATTTATTTAATGAAGCCATAATAAATTCTAAAGGGATAAAAATTGGTACAGTTGTTCATTGATGGCTACTGATGACTATGTAAAAAGTCCTGATGGATAAGAGGTGAGCGAGGGGAGGGCGGGGGGCAAAATAAAGTACTTTTTTAGTTTTTTACAAATATCTCAGAAACTGTTGGTTTTCATGAAAAAATTACTACATAATTTCTGAGATAATTGTAAAAAACTAAAAAAGTTCTTTATTTCCCCCCCTGCCCTCGCTCACCTCCTATCCATCAGGACTTTTTACATAGTCATCAGTAGCCATCAATGAACAGCTGTATCAATTTTTATCTCTGTAGCATTTATTATGGCAACATTAAGTAAATAAATTTAAAATTAAAGTGATTTTTTTGCGGAAAGTCCGTTAAATTCACATAAATTAAATATCATAAAATTTCACGTGAAACTTTGCAAATGCGACAAAACATATTAGGGAACAATGAAAGTACTAATTTATCATTAGGCAAATACTTACTAAGTCAAAATATTCTTTTTTTCTTTTCACATCATCATCAGCTGAAGTGGACGGCTCTTTAAAAGGCGTTCTCAGCATGACTGAATCCGTAATCTCAATGTCTTCCTCATCCTGTTTATCTGTATTTATAGCTCTAGGTGTAGCATTCAGGCAGTCACCATGGCAGATGTTGCAGATGAGTGTGCAATTAATTGAAGGTTAAGTAAATAAATTTGAAAAGAAAGTTTTTTTTTCGGAAAATCCTTTAAGATAATAATGAACTGATTCCTGTTTCATGTTTAGATGATTCATAATAATCATGAATCGGGGGGCAGTCATCCACCCTTTCACACTCACCACCAGACACCCCCTCCCTCCAAAAAAAAAAGAAAAAAGAAAAAATTGTGTCAATTCTTCTTTTTTTGCGACAATATTTAATAAATTTGAATATACATTAACTAAGTAAATTTGAAATTAAAGAGATTTTTTTTCCGGTAAATCCATCAAGGCTCCCTTTTCGTGACTAACGGATAATCGAGGTTCCACTGTATATACCTGTTATTTGTAGAGAATTTTATGTTCTTTAATTTATGTCTGAGTAATTTTTTCATGAAAACCAACAGTTTCTGAGATATTTGTATAAAACTAAAAAAATACTTTATTTACCCCCCCCCCTCCCCCCGCTCATCTCCTATCCATGGGGACTTTTTACATAGTCATCAGTAGCCATCAATGAACATCTGGACCAATTTTTATCCCTTTAGAATTTATTATGGCGACAATAAGTAAATTAATTTGAAATTAAAGTGATTTTTTGGGGGAAAATCCGCCAAAGCTCCGTTCTTCTGTCTGACAGATAATCGAGGTTCCACTGTATATACCTGTCATTTGTAGAGAATTTTATGTTCTTTAATTTATGTCTGAGTAATTTTTTCATGAAAACCAACAGTTTCTGAAATATTTGTAAAAAACTAAAAAACTACTTTATTTAGCCCCCCCCCTCCCCCCGCTCACCTCCTATCCATGAGGACTTTTTACATTGTCATCAGTAGCCATCAATGAACAACTGGACCAATTTTTATCTCCTTAGCATTTTTTATGGCAAACTGCTCAAAAATGGGCTAATTTGACTGGACTATTAAGGTAAATTAAGGTGAAAACAATGACTGGATGGAATGCTTGCAAATGCCGTTTTATAAACATTTGTGGAGAGAATCTGTTGAACCATGTGGGAAACTTTTTTTGGAATGCAGTTCCTTAAATGCTTTATTAAGAAATTTAAAACAATTTAGTAGAAAAATTGGCATTTTTCACTCCATTATGTTTTTGAACGTTATTTTGTTATTTTCAAGGATTTTACCATCTTAATAGGTTTTCGAGTATTGATAGTGTAATTGATAGTGTAATAATTTAGCTTAAAGGTAAACGTTACAAGGCTCACTAATAATGCAATAGATATATATTAAGCATAAATGAGCCTTTTAGAATTATTATTATGCTGACAATTTCCAAACATAAGAATACATTAGAAAAGTTGATGAAGTGTAAGATATCATTCATGTTTGGTGAGACTAGTTTTTATATGTTTAAGATTTCATTCGTATCCAGTGATTCAAACTTTCCATGAAAAGTATTTTTTTGCACGAAACTGTTGAAATTTGTATTAAGTGTTAAAGGTCTTTAAAAATATATATATGTATTCATTTCAAATTATTATTATTATTATTATTATTGAGTAACATATTGAGTAACACACCAAGTTACTCATCAGTTTCGGGCGAATTTCACTCCTGGAAAATTAATTGAAAAAAAAAATTGGAATTCTCTTATCATTGCTATCAGTAATAATAATCAGTAGTTTAATTTTTATTATATGCATATTAGCTATTTGTATAATATTTTTCTTTTTTTTTTTAACAAAATAATGCGCATAACTTAAATAAAAAGAATTTCATTGCTCTCTTGCATTCGAAACATTGCAGTACATTTGAATATACAGGATGACAAGAAATAAATTCCTCAATTTAAAAATTCAGTAACTCATTAACTATATTAAAAGTGACATTTATATCTGGTAAGTCTTAAATTTTATATGCTGTAATTTTAAAAACAATTCAAATTTTCGTCAATAGAGGGCGCTGCAGCGTCTAATACATTAAAAATGCTCAACTAAATTCCAAAATTCAAGCCTTTTTTCGGGTTTCAATTGCTAAATAGAGTAAAGAATAAAACACAATTTTACATGTCAAATGCAATTTTACATGTTTGTTTGACACTTCTTAGAATTTGAGACATTGTAGTGCCCTCTATTGGCGAAAATTCAGACTGTTTTTAAAATTACAGCATATGAAATTTAATAGGTACCAGATATATTGGGTTGTTCGGAAAATTCCTTCTATTTGGAAAAACCAGTTAGTACCGGAACATTCTGCCCGTCAAATATTAGACACTGCTGAACAGTTGATGTTAGTTCAGGGGCTTCCGAGTTGTAAGTAGAATTAAATTGGATATAAATTAAATTGAACCGTTGGAAAAAGTTAAGCTATAGTAATAATCATATGATAAATGAACAGTTGCAATGTAAAGATAATGTAAAACTAAGAAATGAGATGATAATAAATTTGGAATAATAAAGTAAGGCGAAATAGATTAAGGATAGAGTCTAAATATTGAGAAGAAAGAGAAATGATATAGCTGTAGTTATAACTAACTACTTGTAAGAAAGTTGAAAAAGTAAAAAATAGGGTTCGGAACATGTTCGTGAAACAGCACATAAATGCAAGGTGGTGAAAAGGCAGGCAAAGCTTAAACAAACAAACAAAAAAAAAACATACTTTTTTTTTTGGTATAGGTTAGATATTAAGTTTTAATTAAGAAATTAGGTAGTTATTCTGTGGAAATAATTACTGATTAAAAAATAAGAGAGAGAGAAATTTATAGTTATGGTGAGCACTAATTCTCACAGTCCATAATGCTGAAATACAGGGTCATTTTTTTTAATGTTGTGAAAGTAAAATCCTATAATAAAAGAACCACTGATTAAAATGACCTGAAATTTCACCAGTATGCTCCCAAAGCGATGGGGATTTTTTAGGCATGGTTAAAAAAAAACTTAAAATCGCACCGACAGATGGCGCTGTAAGTTAACAGAAACAAAGAATATCGTCAGTGGGAGGAAAGCAATGGACGATACTTTGAGAAACCATCTTACGTAGGCCTTCTGTTACCATTGGACCTTTTCTTAAATTCTTAAGTTTCCTGAATTTCCTAAGAGCAATTACTGCGCTGTCATTATTCTAAAAATACAGTTTCACTAACGACGCACGGTCTGTCAATGGCACAGTCATTGTGAGGATATCAGTAGAATAATGAACACGAGGTGTGCGTGCTTCACGTTTTTACCGCCACTGTGCGTGTGTCGTGTGCAAGCTCGTCTCGCGACTTTATTGCATATACAGCGCCATCTATCGGTGCGATTTTAATTTTTTTTAACCACGCCAAAAAATGCCCATTGCTTTGGGAGCATACTGATGAAATTTCAGGTCATTTGAATCAGTGGTTCTTTAGTTATAGGGTTTTACTTTCACAACTTTAAAAAAAATCACCCTGTATTTTGGTCTTTTACGGTGATGTGGTTCAAAGGCGTTCGAATATTAGACGTTATATATCAGAATTAACATCTAATAATTAAATGATAGAATTTTCCGGTAAGATCCAACTTTCCCAAACGAAAAGAACTTTCCAAACAACCCAATAAATGTCACTTTTTTATCTTCATATTTATTATAGTTAATGAATTATTGGATTTTCAAATTGAGGCGTTTATTACTTGCCACCCGTACTTTATATTTACTAATAAAACTTCACTAGCTTATTTGAGAAACCCATTAATAAAAACAATTTCTTAACCGAATTAGACAGAAATATTTCTCGCTACGTTAATTCTGGAAGAAGATTGTTGTTCTCCCGGCATTATGTGTTTGCGGTACGTTAGACAGAGAACAATTATTGGATGGAATGCTCGCAAATGCCATTTGAGAAATATTTGTGAAGAAAGTTTCTTTGTAATGTTTATGGAATGTAGCCTCCCAAAGCTTTATTAAGGACTTTAAAATGATTCAGTAGAGCGAGAAGCATTTTTCACTCTATTATGTTTCCTAGATGTTTTTATTGCTTACAAGCTCTTCTGTTTTACCTGCGATTTATATTTAATAGGCTTTTGTTTGAGTAATTTGGAAACGTTTAGTTAAACAACAAAAATAAAAATCTGCATTCACAGAGCAATAATTTAGCTCATTGTTAAGAATTTGTGGGTGACTAATTGCAAGAGGAAAAAATGTAAGAATAATATAGCATTTAAAAATCATTATTATGCTGACAATGGGCAAAGTGCAGGAATAATTCAGAAAAGTTGACTAAGTTTCGCTATTGAACTAAGATCACTTGACATATTTTCTTGATTCTCCTAAAATTTATACGCGTTTCCTTTATTTACCGCTGAAAGTTTACATTGAATTAAGAAAAAAAAACATTTATTATAAACATTTTATTTCATATAGGTTATTATAATTGCTCCCCAAGAAATTTTTAAGAAGTTTATGATTTTAAAGACAATTGTGTTATTTACAACACTTAGCGTGAACTTTAGGATGTGATAAGATGCACTGAAACCAATAGTTGTTACTACCGAACCAGTAATTATAATTATAGGCGGTAATGAAGCTTTACAACTATGTTTTGTTGCGCTCTCAAATTGTGACGAAAGTACGTTTTTTGCCGCAAATTCTGTCTGATGATTGCTGAAGTTTGTTCAATCTCTGTTGAATTGTCTGTTCCCAAAAAACGTCTTAACCCTTTCCGGCGCGGAGTAAGTCTGTTTGCAAAATGATAAAATAATGGACTGGTACCGGAATTTACAAACGAATTTATTTGAAAATAAAAACTTGCTTATTTTCCGATACTGAATAAAAGAAAAATTTTAATTAAATATTCTTGGTGCCGTTTGCCAGTTTTGGAATTAAAATTAGGTGTCCTTTTTTGTGACCACCGCCCGTTAAAGGGTTAACCCTTTCCGGCACAGGGGTCCCACTCCGGGCACATCTAATTTTGATTCCAAACTTTCATTCGACACCAAGAATATTTTACTAAAATTTTGCTTCTACATTGAAAGCTTAAAATAAGGAATTCTTTTTTTCTAAAAAAAAAAATCGTTTGTAAATTCCGGTGTCAGTCAGTAATTTCGCATTTTACGAACAGAATTTGCCTGTGCCGGAAAGGGTTAAGTTGAAAAATAGAATACAAGTAAACACAATTGTTTAAACCACAACAACAGATATATTTATGAGTTCAAGCTGGTTACAGTTAAACAAAAAGTGTTTGGAGTCCGTGTACTGCAAATCTACTGCAGCTGATGAAATCCAATTTGATGCACATATGTTTTTGTTTTTGTTTCTGTAGACCCCTGGCCTTCGTGAGGACAGGTGTCGTCGGTCTGGAAAGGGATGGTGACAGTTTCTATTTGACGAATAACCACTATAGAGGCTGAAATCTGGTGAGCATATGTTTCAGATTGTGTCGTTGAAAAACAGAATCGGATGTCTGTGTACGTCATACGCTATTAACCAATCAAATTTCAGATCATGCTGCAATGATGTTTTTTGATGTTAGAGACTGGCAACAGTTTCTTTTTCCTGATATTTTTGTATTTATGAATATCATTTTTCTCGCGAGTGACATTGTTCGCTTATAAAGCATAGCTGCTAACTTTTACGCTCTTTAGTTACCACTAAAAATTAATAAAAAAATTTGCTTTATTGAATCACTTGATTTCGGCGATTTAATAACATAAAATTTACTATGCAATTTTAGTGGTAGGAACAAAGCGTAACAGTTGGCAGCTATGATAAAGTCACCGCCCCCTAAATACTAGGTCTACGTGCTGACACAAAATGGCGGCTATCGGCGGATTTTTTTTTATGTGTTTGTATAGTCCCCTGAATTTACACACCAGTAATATCTAAAAAGTTTCTTTGGCTTATTTGATCTCACAAAAATAAGGCGAACAAAAGTTTTAGAAATTATTGGTTTTCAAATTCGAGGGACCATACAAAGCTGAAAAAAATAAATCCACCTACGACAGCCGCCATTTTTGTGTTAGCGCGTAGTATTCAGGGGCGGCGTATAAAGTAATCGGAATTTATCATTCTCCGTACTGTGAACTGGATCTATTTTTTAAATATTTTTCTTTTCTGTTTTTGGGTCGTGAGACATTTTATTATAAATCCGTATATTGAATGATAGTTACTGATGCATAAACGTGAGAAAACTATTTAGGAAACAATTTACGAAAGCCTTTCAGAAGTAGGAGGAGCTACCATTGTTTTAATATCATTAACACATTGTTGACCGGCAATTTACTAATATGAAATTTTTGTGTTGAGTTTTATAAGCCCCGTCTTCTTTTAAAAGTTTTTGGAATACTCTTTGCCTAGTTAATTTTTTTAACTTACACATCAGTAAATATCTTACAGTATGTGAATGTCATGTAAAATTTCTTACATTCTAACAATGTATTCCCAAATATATCGTATAAATACACATTCTTTTTGTTAAAGTTTTTAAGCTGTAAAATTATGTAGGCAGAACTAAGTATTTAGGTGTCATTTACTAAAGACGCATGCCTTTAGTAAATGAGTTTGGTTTTAAAACACGAGTATACTCGTGGTCGGTCAACAAAGTGCTAAAATACCCCATTTCTAGAAAAGTTTAAGGTGAAATTGCCCGATGCGAATGTGTAAATAAGAAGAAAATATGAATCTTTCAGGGTCGCACTCTGATGTTTCGGATGCTGAATTTGAAAATGTGGATTGCTCAGCCATGCGCACCCGGATTCGCACGCTTGGCGCGATTTCCGTAATCTCCAAATATTTTTGTTTACTACACAGTTCTAGTGCCCCTGTCATGTTTCTAGCACGAATTTGTTTCTTATAATGTTTTGTTGCAGCTTTCAAGCAGTTTTGGTGACAGGATGGTTAGAGTGTTGAGTTTGAGTCGCTACTGTACGGGTTCGAATCCCAGGTCCTTTTTAATTGTTCTTTCTCTTTTTTATTGAAAACGTTTTATAGGTCGCTTTATATTTTTCATGATAAATGTAATATAAATTTATCGAAAGTAAATTTTGATGCTACGCTACAACAGAGTACTTACAGTTAGTATATCACTTACAGATTTATTTCTATTATTAAAATAAAATAATTGTTTTAATATTTTTTATATTTTTAAATACTAATTTAGTAATATTTGTCTTCAATTAATTTTTTTAATTACGTTTTAACGTTATATTATTTAGTATATTTAATATTTGTTTTTATTTATTAAATAATTCTGTAAGCTTAAAAACGAATAATAAAAAAAAAGTATTTTGACAGTAGTTTGACAATACAATGATGATTGCAAATAATTAGAAAACACCAATTTACAAAATTTACGAACCCCTTGAACAAACAATACTGACATTATTAAAAACGCACAAGGTGCGCAGACCCTCACGAGACGGGGCAGGAGGGGGGAGGGGGAGGCGAGTTCAACAGAATGTCTACATATTTTCTACTGAAACTAAGTAAGTATTTTTGCTACTAAAATGATTTCGAGTGCCATAATTATTTGTTACTGATGTTTTATGTTTGTACTGCCCTTTTGTTCATATATTATTAAAATATAAAATCATAAAAAATATATGTTAAAACTGAAATCCACATTAAAAAAAAATACATTTTAAGATATTTAATTTTGCTACTTAGATATTTATGTTTCACAAATATTCTGATTGAAAAATATATTTTAATGAAATATATAGTAGATCTTTTTATCAAACACCGTGCAATTTTTTTAAATACATTTTTTATCAAAATGGTATTTTTATTTTTTGAACCGGTGGATGTTGTGGGAAAGTTAGTAGTTAAGCTAATGATTTCAAATATGAAGTGAAGCTACCTAAGTTATGTACATATATGGTGAACTAATAAATGTGTATTTATAATTCTTTTTTTTAGGCGTGCGTCTAAGAAATTTTTTTGGATGTTTTATTTTCAAAAATTTCACTTGAAATTTAAATAATGATAATAATAGAATTTTTTGCGAAAATGAATACTTTGCCAGATCTCTACATTATATTTGAAAATTTAAAATCCTTGGCTGGTTGTTTCAGTAACAGTGAACGTCGAAGTAACAGTGGATGGACGGATGGATTTGATATGCATCGGCCAGTTTTGGCCCTGATTTTCGGTTCTCGCTGCCGATCTCATTTTCTCCAAAACGCGACAAAATGTTTCATTTAGCGAAAAAACTAAAGATTGGAATCGTCCAGTTGCGAGTGTTAGATTTTTATTATTTTTTTAATTTAAGCAACATTTTCAACGATGTTATTGTACGATTAAAAGTGTCCTGTGTAAATTATTATTTGTGTTTTGATATTTTTCAGAATTCACTCTCATTTTTAAAAATGTATATTTATTTATTTGAGTCCCGAGTTAATTCTTGTTTGCTTCATACGATTATGTAGTCAAGTATATATAGTCTCGTGGTGATAAATGGGCTAGAATTCTTTTCACGACATTGGAAAGCGTTTATAGTGCATTTGTTTTCTTCTTATATATAACATAGTTCAATTTAAATTAGTAGCAATTACAAATTAACAAACTAAACCAATTACAAAAAAATTAAACATATATTGAAAGGACAAAGGGAAGAACGAATTTAGAATCAGCGTTTCGCAACAAATCCGTTGCTAATATTATTTTGATTTGTCTATAGTTTCTTTGGCGGTTAGACAAATTGCTAAGGTCATTCAATGGCCAGTGAGAACCTTGGTTTTGGTCATATTGCTGTGGAGCGGCTTCAGGGAGGACTTTTTGAAAGTAGAATAAATCCCAAATAGCTTTCTCGTACAAGGAAAACTCTGAAAACCTTGAACAGGTCATCTTGCCCAGGCAGCTTTGGTATCGAACTCTCCATCATCGAGACAAGCTGTTCGATTTAGAAGCCAGCTTGCTAAACACTGGGGTCAGTGGACTCCCAAGTATCAATGAACACCATCAGTCAGAAGGGGTCAGTGATGAAGATCACAAATCATATTCAAGGGGTGGAGTATCATAGATGAAATTTTATTCCAACAGATTGAAAAATGCCGGTATCAGGACTCGAACCTGGGTGCTTTGTCTTGCCGTACCAGCACTATTACCACTGAGAAATTACAACGATATCCAGGCTGGCATATTTCACGCTTATTTGTTGGACAAGGCTGCGAACTGCAGCACTAATTTCATTCATCCAAAGTACCCAGGTTCGAATCCTTATTCTGGCATTTTTCGCTCTGTTGGAATAAAATTTCATATATGATACTCCTTGAATATAATTTACCTAGTTGAAAAAATACTTTCTTCTGTTCATTATGACCTAATTACATGGTATACTGTGTTATTTCAGATTCATCATATAAAATGCTATAGTTATAGCTCGGATGAATGGAATTAGTGCTGCAGTTCGCAGACTTGTCCAGCAAATAAAAGTGAAATATGCCAGCCAGGATGTCGTCGGAATAGCTCAATAGAAAGAGCGTTGGCATGGCAAGCCAAAGTACCCAGATTCGGGTTCTGATCCCGGCATTTTTCGTTGTGTTAAATAAAATTTCATCGATGATACTCCACCCCTTGAATATAATTTACCTAGTTGAATAAAATACTTTCCTCTGTTCATTATGATCACAAATAATTTTCTTGTCCTGAGATTCTTTCTGATCAGAACAACTGGTCATTTGGCAGGCACCAAATGAAAATATTTCTATTCGAACCAGAATTTTTTTCATAAAATGAATAAAGTATAAACTACACTGAGAAAATTTAAATAGCAGCTTACATATTTCTAAATAAAATTTATGGTGTGAAATAGTTTTATAAAACTCGTGTAAAATTCTCGATATGTCTAGTGTTAATTTTATTTTTATGGAATTTTTCTGTAAAAGTTAGTTTAATCTAGTGGTGATTTTCGTAAGAAAAAAAGTTGTCATTTTGGTTTTTTATTTCAAAAATTTACTTAACGACCACCTTGCATTTAAAATCTTTTAGAGAACGGTTAATTTTGTGAAGAAGCTTTGCAGTATTTCAGTAATATCCATATGATGACTTGAAGATTACTGATTTCGAAGATTTATCTCACTTATATTGTGAATTTACGACTAAACAACAAAATTCATCAATGAAATCATTATTTTATTTTTTATAAAAAATTATATTTAAAAAATCCCATATCGAAAATAAATTGCCAATGACAAAACAGAAATGAATTTATGTATACCAAAGAAGGAAATTTTTTATATTTTAGGAATATTTTGATGCAATTTGTCGTGAGATCTTCTGTTTATTTATAAATTATAATCATGCAACAAACATTTTATTTTTATTACGTTTTCATGAAAACACATTAGCATATAAATTGCATTTTAATGCAAAGAATAAGAAACTAAGAATATTTTCTTGAACAATAATTTAACTATTATAATTAACTTTTTTCTTTAATAAATGGAACGTGTCGTTTATGTAAAACTATTTATTTAGAATTCATTTCAAGTTTCACAAGTAAAGATCAGAAATACTCGTACAATGATGCGTATGATGGTTAAAAAATAGTAATTATAATATTTAAATAAGAAAAATCTGTGTGTCTTTTCTGGTTTTAGATCTAATTTCCTGGATATTTTATTTTAAATTGTCATATAGTAATTATAGAGCCTGTATGGAAATTTAACCCATTCGCTGCCAACTACGAGTATACTCGTTTTTCAATCTAAAATTACGAATTCGTACCATAAATTTCGAAAGAATTTTTATTTTATGTAATCACGAAATGTCTGTAATTAAATAAAGTAAATATTTCTATTAGTATTTTCTGGTAGGAATTCCAACTTTCTAAATAGAAATAAAATTCCGGTAATTTTAACCCGGCATGTGTACATGTTAATAGCTCAGAAATTATATTTTTTCAAATTACGAATGAAAAAGCAATATTTTAAGAACCTTAAGCGTGTACCTGACAACCTTCCAATATTCGTTTTTTAAAAAAGGGTTAATTTCATCCAGTTTAAACACGTTCGAAGTATTTTTTCCCCTGATTTTTAAAATCAAATAAGCTCCACTTAGAAACATGAAATTAAACAGATATACTATCAATTAAATTTTCTGGTTCAAAGCGTGCTTAACCTGGGTTAAATTAAATTCCCTTTTTACGGAAGAATAGTCGGAGGTTGGCAAGTATACTATTCAATGTGGAAAATATTCGTCCATAACACGGAACTATGAATGAAAAGGAATTCACATATTCTCAAAATGGTGAAACTTCAACTATAATCAGTTCCAGAGGGGCTAATTACCGCGGCGGCAAACTTCCACCAGTTTTCAGTATAAATGTCTCCTTATTTAACGCCTTATTCATGCAGAATTTTTGTCAAAGATATCTACCAATTTTTACTTGTGGATGATTGCCAGTTGGAAATTCGGCCCTGTGGTTCCAACCAAGAACTTTTCTGGTAAAGGTTCGTGCCAATTATGCCAAAGGTTCCTGGTTCGAATCCTGGCCTGGAATTTTTGTCACTCATTTGGAAAATGACAACTCGTATGATTTATTAACCAATTAAAATAATTGTGTTAAAATTAATATAGTGTAATTACTCATACAACGTATCTTGGAGTTCATGACCTGCGATTTTGAATTGATTCAGATATCAGACCAAATTAAACTAGATTCTTTGATGAGAAAAGTCCGCCGGATTTGTCCGGGCTAAGACTGCTATAAATGGAAGCTGACGTACATCCATCTTGTTGCCCAAAATAACCGCCATATTGTAACCCAGCACAGCATTAGGAAACCACCCGAGCAGATGTTGCCGTCCCTATCACTCGCCGTCCACTACTGCGGTAAGCTAACCGGTTTTAGCTTGGTTTTTGGTCTGTTGGGTTATTATATGGCGGTATGATTCAGGCCTGAAGTATAGGAGATCTAATCCTGGCTAGCTCAATAGGTAAAGTGTTGGCAGCTTCCGCCAAAGGTTCGTGTTTCGAATCTTGGCCGGACTCTTTTTCACTCATAGTTGGGAAATTGCAACTCGTATGATTTATTTACCAATTACAATAATTGTGTTAAAATTAATATAACCTAAGGCAGGGGTTCCGAAACTTTTAGACCGACGTACCACTAAATCAAAGTTCATACTTCCGCGTACCACCAGGTAACAAACATAAATCTGATATAGAAAAACTCGCAAAAAGGAACCTGTCTCAAGCGAAATATATATCCGGTCTTTTATGTTTCCGCTTTAGCAGATTTTCCTATACCAAAACACTGTATTTTGATATTGTATGCATTGTTAAAATGAAAGATTTCATTATTAAATTGATAGACTGACTGCTTTATAATAACATTCAAGTAAAAAAACAGTATCATTATTCATTTTTAACAATGTATTACAATATCAAAATACAGTGTTTTGGTATAGGAAAAAAGCTACAATACTGAATGATATATGGGCGTACACTGATTCATATACTGTTAAAGTCGGATGATTAATTTGCTTCTATCGAAAATGAAATGGGTGGGCTTGTTTTATAAAGCACAGATTCCTCCTGTCTGGCTCAATATTAGGTAATTTTAGTCATAGGTCAGATTCGATGTTTAGTTTATTCCTGTATTTGTTTTTCATATAACGAAATATTTTTGAAAATTTCCAAATTAATAAAAACAAGCGGTTTTGATTCCATAATAATATGTTGCATTCTGTATTTTATTCCACGTACCAATATCGGACTTCTACGTACCAGTAGCCAGAGCTTCTCGTACCAGTACTGGTACGCGTACCATAGTTTGGGAACCCCTGACCTAAGGTATTTGTTGCTTGAATTGTATGCAGAATATTAGATTTCCGTACTTAAAAGAAAGTAAATACGGAATCAATATAAGGTCACTCGTGTGTCTCTCTGTCCGCCTGTCATAGCAGTTCTCTCTAAAACTATAGAATATGAAAAGTTCAAATTTGGCAGAGTTATAAGGGCTGTTGGACTTATATTTATAGGTTATTAGCCATTCTCAAATATTTTTATGAAAAAATTGAGGTGCTAATTAAGTACTTCACTAACTTCTGTGTTCCTTTTTCTTACACATTAAAATTTTATAAGCTTCCACTTTTAAAAATAATGAATAAAATTGCAAGGAAAGCTTAACCCCAAGTTCATTGATCTTTGCGTTACATATGATGATACTCAAAATAAAGAAGCGAAGGAAAGAAACAAAGTTTGTTCAATAGATTTCGGATAATCATTCAAGTCATGTCAGGTGTATTATATACTTAGTACACGGTCCAAACAAAACATTAACTACAAATTAAAAAACAATTCTTTAGAACTTTCTTTAGAATAAACTAATTTTGGCATTAATGGAGATGAATCACCATTGAACTTCTTCACGTGTCACTTTTGCACTTTTTATGATCTTATAATTAGATAGATATAATCGATACTTTTTGTCTAGTCTATTGTTTAAGAACTGGAAAAAATTACAAAGTATACTAGTAATAAAAAAGACTAAATAATTTATTTACAAATTATAATAAATTAATTATGTTATTATAAGATTAATATTTGCTGTATTATATTAGAAAAAAGAATATTGTTTGAATTTTTTAAAAATATTTAGTATTAATAAAATTAGTTACATATATTTAATTACATATATAGTTACATATTTAATCCAGAGCCAAAGTGTGCCCCTTCAGCACTGATGCATTCCTGCAACCTGTCCCCGACACTTTCATACACAGTGCGACACAAATTCCGGTTAGAATGAATTTCCTTAACCCTTTGAGGGGCGGTGGTATATATTATATACCACCTAATTTTAATACGATTCGAACCAGAAACTTTTAATTAAATTTTACTTTTTTAACTTTGGCGGGGAAAAGTTGAAAAATTGCTTTCCCTTATTTTGAACTAAATTATTTCGTAAATCCCGGTGTGAATTCGATGTTACAGGCGCACAATTGCTTGCCCCTGAAAGTGTTAAGGGGACAGTGGACGTTAAAATTGATTTCTTTTTCTTTATAGATATATGAAATTTTGTGCATATATACATTTCACCATAAGTATATAGAATACCTTTAAAAAATGTCTTATCTTAATATAAATTTAAGATTTTTTTAAAAATTTAAAATTTTTAAACTAAATTTTAAAACTCTCCTTGCGTTTTAATTTTTAAGATATTTTCTCGATTTGGCTTTTGGATCACTTAAAACTATATTACAAACAAATCTGTGTATTAGTTATTTAATCCCTTGAATAGTTATTTTTCAGAGTATTTTTCTGAATTGCATTCCGATTTTCATCCAAATTTAGCATTTTAATAAGTTATAAATCAAATTTAATTATCTTAACGAAGTCTAATTGCAAAATGCATACACAGTTTCTTTGTAAACAGTATCAGGCTTCTTCCTTATCAATTTCATGAATTTTGAATGAAAATTAAAACGCATGGAGCATTTTAAAATTGTAAAAAACGTGTAAAATCTGTATGGAAGAAAACAGGTATAAAGTTTACAAAAGTACCGAAAAATTGATTGTGTACATAATTCAAACGCTTGTAACTTTGCGAAAATCATCGCAGCTGCATGCAGTTTTTCTCAAATGGTTCAATACAAACGGAAGAATAGTAATACACACAAAAATACATTTAAATTTTTTGGTCGATTTTTTATCAAATAAAGGTCCACGGTCCCCTTAAACGCATCATCGATGAAATTCTTCAACTGCCGTACTGAGACGGGTTTTCTGGATTAAAGCTTATCCTTTACTACTCCACAGAAGAAGAAATCCATTGGAGTTAAGTCCGGGAAACGTGTTGGCCACTCAATGCCCCCCCTGTCGCCCCATCCAATGACGCGGGAATGTCTCATCCAGGTATTCCCGCCCCCTCACCCAGGTATTCACTCCTCGCTCAGATTTCCAGCCATCGTTTACCTTAGAAACAAAAGAAAGGGCACAATCAGTTATGTATACCAACTGTATACCACTTTTGAACACCTTGTATATTTTTACATCACCCATTAAACTTCTTGGTGTGACAATTAACAAAATACAATGTTTTCGAATAAAACGGCAAAACTCGATTGATCCTTTACATCACGTTTGCTAAAAGTCCGTTCGGGAGTTTGCTTTGCAACCAGTCTCTAAATAGGCTAATTTAGACCGTAATCAATTTGTACAGATAATCTATAATAATAAATACAGATGTCTGTTTGTTTGTCTGCAGTTATCTGAAGAGATCGCTGCCCACATAACTACACGATTTGGCAGCGTACCTTTATATCTGAAATGACGCATGCACCTCGAAGTCTAATTAGATTATTTCTGATTAGATTTTTTAAATAAAATTTTTATGCAATTGATTTAATTTAAATTAATTTCATAAAAATTTAATTAATATATATTTTTAAAACAATAATTAATATTTTTTTTAATTAAAAAAATGTTGAAAAGGTAAACTGTCCCCTTAAAATCAGTCAGTCCATTTGAGGATACCCAGTATATTCCATCAAAAATATGAATTATCAAATGTAAATACTCAAAAGTAGGTGTATATTAAAGAATAATATTATTGAATAAACTAGAAAAAACAAAACAAAATTTTAAAGTTAAATATCAAAACACACAAGCTAAAGGATCGCATTTTTTCCAGCAGCGGGTTAAAAGGCGTAAAAACAAACTCCACATTCGCTAATGTAACTATCTACAGCAGGTTTTTAAAGACGTGTCAATCTTACATTCCAAAATATTTGAAAAAACATAAACAAAATTCTGTAACTTATATATTAAACCAAAACAATAAACATAACTTAGAGATAAATAACATAATTAAAATTAAATTAAACAACACGTGAATAGATTTAAGCAATATTTGAATACAACTTATAAATGCTATTAAATACAATGCAAGTTAAACACGCCTCCACCCATGTTTCATAAATATATATTAAAAAAAGAATGTGCGAGGGTCGATCCAGAAAAAAGGTTCCCATCAAATTTACAAATAGACAACATTGTTTATTCTCATAGAAATTTACATAGTTGGAAAACAAAGTTTGCTCTATTTCTCTACATAATCGCCATCTTTTTCTACGTATTTTCGTAGACGGTGCTCAAATTTCTGTATCCCAATGTCCTAGAACTCCGGCGCCAACCCGTTAAGGAAGCGTTTCACATCTTCTTTGACGTCATCGTCGCTCCGGAAGCGTTGGACACCCAAGTGTTCTTTTATCTTGGGGAACAAGTGAAAATCACTAGGAGCGAGGTCCAGACTGTCAGGTGGGTGCTGGGCATGACAATCCACCCAAATTGTGTCAAAAGTTCCCGGGTTTGACGGGAGACGACATGTCGGGCGTTGTTGTGAAGCAGCGTTACACCGGCTGTCAGTCGTCCTCACCGGCGGTTTTGGATAGCTCGCCTGAGTTTTCTTAGTGTTACACAATAATTCGCACTTGACGGGATCAACAATGGGAACCTCCATCTCGGACGGCTGCTGAGCCAAGAATAAACGGCACAGCGAAGCGTGGCCGGGGGAATCGCGAGTGCGGGAACAGCTACGCACAGCACTCTTGTCGAGGCTAACGAAAAAGACAGGCTAGCGCGGTGCATTCCACTTATATTTTCTTACAGACCGCTGGAGAGACGTGATGCTCTTTTAGTACACCTTCATTGGTGCATTCGAGCATCACGTGACTCCGGCGGTCTGTAAAAAAATATATGCTTAAAGCACCGCGGTAGCCTTTCTTTTTCGTTAGCCTAGACTCTTGTCGTATTTCGCCACGCATCTTCCCGTGTGGCTGAAACTCTTTGGGAACCTTATTTCTGGATCGACCCTCGTATATAATTGTAATACCTTTGAATTTCAAAATACATTAAACAAGTTCTTGCATCAAATCTAACTAAATCTCCTATATAAAGATAGGTAATTATAAAGTGTATACAGCAAACAATTAAGTTAAAATATAATTAACAAGTACAAACATCAGGTTACCAATGCGCCATTTCAGTGACGGCATGCAGACAAACATACTTAAAAGTTTTCGAGAAAATTTAGAAAATAAATATATATAACGATATAAGATGCCATATAATGTACGAAAATTGGAATTTGGATATCAAATAAAATTAAAATAGATTTCAAAATGAAAAAAAAAAGACGTGCAGAGTTTAATTGTCAGTCTGGCAGAACACTACACATGTTTAAAAAATAATGCAATATTTCATAAAATATACTAGATCAGTATCTATATAGTACCTGTCAAAAGTCTGAGCGGAACAGTATATTTAATAAATACATCAAGTTCTTCGCAACCACTATATTTATATCGAAATATTAATCCTGTAAAAATCACATAATACGCTACTAAATAAACTTAAAAATATGTCTTAAAATTTCTGGTGTCTAATCCTTAACCCTTCAATGTATTAATTTTTTTTTTAGAATTTTTATTTTATTTTTTTAAACTTTTATTAAGGAAAGGAAATTATAATGGACACCAGAAATTTTAAGATATATTTTTAACTTTATTGAGTAGCATATTCAAGTCATTTTTTTTTTAAAAATATTAATATTTCGATATAAATATAGTGGTTGGTAAGAACTTGATTTATTTATTAAAAGTTAAATGAAACGCGTTGCAAATTTTATTAGGCATTTAAGGGTTAACCCCTTTGCGACGAGCGTCCTTTGCAGAACTTTTAACCTTTTACCACTGGTTTTTCAAAACAGAAATTCTCGCCTAACTGAATCGCAGAAATGCTACAATTAAATAAGGCAAAACTTAGAATAAAAAATAACTGGTGGGAATAATCGAGGATTCTGAGCATCTTATGCGGCACGTATACGTGTCGTTCGTCCCCAAATCGGGATCACCCCTTCGCGATGAGCGTCTTTTACAGAATTTTTAATCTTTTACCGCCCGTTTTTCAAAACAGAAATATTCGCCTAATTGAATCGCAGAAATGCTGTCATTAAATAAGGCAAATCTTACAATAAAAAGTAACTGATGGGAATAATCGAAGATTCTGAGCATCTTATGTGTCACGTATACGTGTCGCTCGTCCCCAAGGGGTTAAACGACTGTCCTTGAATGTAATAAACAAACAACTAATGCAAAACTTTAGATGAAATTCCCGCTATATGGAAATGCAGAGATGCAACTCCAGGAAAAGAGCGCAAACTATAAGCTGAAGTTATGTCTCCAAGCATAAAACTAATTTTTATTGCACATCTCTATCGCTTTCGCGGGTTGAATCAGTTCGGAAACTATATACTTTGTTAATTTTTATCATACTCCATTTATACACAAGTAGCAAAATGTACGGTAAACAAGCTTCTTTTCGGGGGTGTGCTCAGGCTTTTGACAGTTACTGTATATAAACTTAACCCTCTAAGCGTGTAGAACGTAATATTCCGTTCACTAAGCTCATGAATTTTCAAAATATTGAAGAATGATTAATACTCTCAAGGGTTACATTCATATTTGTAATTAAGTTTTATTTATCATGCTGAAAGAAACATATTTTTTTAGCATTTAAAACAAAATGCAGAGAAAACAACATTACAATTTTACCCTTTTTCAAAACGCTCAGAGGGTTAAAGTAGTACTTTAATAACATATTGAAATATCGCGACGATTAAAAAAATACTGTAAGTGACAGCCTAGAAAGTTAAAAAAAAGACAAGAAAATGGACAAAGTGACAAACAAACAATTTTTGGATCCTGATCAAATTTATTATAAGTCCGCCATCAAAAGCAGCCCTTTTTAAATAAAAAAAGAATTGCCAAAATTGGTGTATCCGTGCAAAAGTTATGCAAGGACACAAGTAAAAAATAGAAACGAATTGTACAACCTCCATTGGCGGAAGTCGGTTAACAAGAGAAAAATAATATATAATATACTGTATAATTATTTATCATTTTTTTTTTCGTTATAAAAAATCATAAGAAACAACTTTTATAAACAACTGAATAAACAAATTTGATTCATAGTAATATTTTATTTTTAATACGCATTTTTGCTAAGTAAATTGAAAGTTTCTCAAATACTTGTGAAAATAAAAGAAGGAAAAAAAAACAAAAACAAATAAAAAAAACACTTTGCATCCTTTTTAACATTATGGTCATAATATTTGAAAAGATAACCAGCTTTTTCTGTTTATATATATATATATATATATAATATATATATATATCTTTTCCAATAACTGCATGTGAATATATTTTTTTAGTTTTTGCTTCTTAAAAATTAAATAAATAAATAAGTTGAATTGAAACTTTTCGCCACACTTTATTGTTTTGTTTTTCATTTTCATAAAGAAAGTAATATATATATATATATATATATATATAAACACTTTATTTTTCAATTTCATAAAAGAATATCACAATAGTTTGCTCCCCGTTGATGTTTTATTAACAAAGAAAAATAGTTTTATAAATAACAAATTATTTCAGTAAAAAAGAAAAAAAAAATCTGTGATAAAAGAAAATGTTTTTACTTTTTGTTTTGTGGAAAAGTTTTTTTTTTTATATATATATAATTTTTAACTTTTATTTTCCATGTTTACAAAAATATTGACTAAAATATTCGAAAATGGTCAGATTTAAAAAAGATTACTTTCATATCGGTTATTTAAAAAATATTTTTCACCTAGCATGTTTCACGTAGTCGGTTAGTATATATTTAATCAAAGTATTGTGTTTTTGAAAGTAGTGTTTTATTTTTAGTTAAGATAAAATATTTATCTTATGTTCATATCATAATGCTTAACTGATAAATATTTGAATGCGCTATTTTTCTTTTATTTCATTTATCTATTTTTTTTGTTTCAATTTCCGTTTAACATTTTTTAAAAATGTGAATTTTAAAAGATCATTTTCATATCAGATATTTAAAAAATACTTTTCTACTTTTCTACTTTTCTACTATATAATTTTTTTCATAGCGGACAACTTTTAAACTTCTTTGTTACCACTAAATTTTAATAGAAATTGTCGGCCTTTTATAATCACAAATTTCAGTGATGAAATTTATTATTAAATTTTAGTGGGGAAAAAAAATGAGTACAAGCTGGTAGATAATATTCTTTTTATGTGTGTTTGTCATAAATTTATTTAATGTACTATTATGTTTTTGCAAGTACAGAGATGCCAAGCTCCCACGAATCTTCCGTAATATGTGGATTAATTTGACTCAGTTTAACAACGTTTCGAACCAGAAAATTTAATTGAAGAATCTTTATTTATTTATTTTAAGATTCCGAAATCCTTTAACCTCTCTTCTATTAATGTTAATACTTTTCTAAAACTTAAACTTAATGTATGGTATCTGTAAAGAGAATTTTTTTTCCTTTTATGAGATGGGTTCGACTCTCGGTAGGTTTCGTCTGTCATTTTTTGTAACTAATGGAAATATTTCTTCCTTTTTCATTTTTTCTTAACTTTTAGTGTTATACTATATTAATTGCTTATTACTTTTAAAAGTTTATTTAATTTAATTTTTATTTATTTAATTTTTAACTCTTAAACTTCTCACGGCTCATTTTTGCCTCGCGAGTCAAACTACCTCTAGCCTAGAAGTTCAGTTGCTACAACTAGGTATTCCGTGATGCTCACTACATTGTTCCATTGTTCCATTACATGGAATATTTTTAATTTCCTTTCTTAAAAAATGTTTTTGGTGCAAAATGTATTAAACCTGCGTCAAATTAACCGTTATATTACGGAGGATTAGTGAGAGCTTGGCATCTCTGCAAGTAGAATATCAAACATTTTATTTAGGAGGGGGGGGGGGGAGGAGTTTGTGTATCTTACACTGTATTAAGGAAAAACATCTGTTAATATAGGAAAATATTAAATAACCAAGAACGAAAATATACAAGGACCTCTTTCTAGTTACCCACGATTTCGAAAAGCGTTCTTTATCTTTAGAAACCTCAGAAACCAATATATTGTCGAGATTTAACCCCTTGGGGACGAGCGACACGTATACATGACGCAGAAGATACTCAGAATCCTCGATTATTCCCACCAGTTATTTTTTATTGTAAGCTTTGCCTTATTATTTAATCCTAGCATTGCTGCGACTCAACTAGGCGAAAATTTCTGTTGTGAAAAACCGGTGGTAAAAGATAAAAAATTCTGTAAAAGATGCTCGTCGCGAAGGGGTTAAAGAAGCGTTTACAAAAAACAAAGTTTCTTTTCCTGCCACAGATTTTCGAAAACATTTTCCAGTAGTTATTAATAAGTTTTTTCAACCCATATTATAACTTTTTCGGATGCTCTTAATTCTCAAGTAAACATTTTCATGTTCAACGAACATGTTTTACAGACAAACGTGATGAATTAACCGCATTAACATTAAGATTAATACAATTTTGTTACTTTTACATGTATAAATTCAGTTACACAGCTGAAAACGTTTAATTGAGAATTGATATCATCATAAAAACCACGAGAAAACGGATTAATACACTATAAACACAACTCAGAAGTATTTATGAAAATGAATGGCAGCAAAAGAAACTTTGTTTTTATATACGCTTCTTTAAATTTTGTAATTATATTTGTGAGGCTTCTAAAGATAACGAATGCTTTTTGGAATTGTGTGTAACTTGGAAGAGATTATCGTATATTAACTTAAAAAAAATGAAGGAAATAGTTGGAATAGTTCTCGTGAAAAATGGTCGCCCATTTTGAAAAACAGGGTTACGACACACATTTTTGACATGGTTTCGACATTGTCTCGTATATATATATACACACTCACACACAAACACTCACACACACACACACACACACACACACACGTTCACAAACATACACACGTTCACAAACACACACGCAAATTATAAATATATACAGTTCAAAATCCAACAATAGAGGGCGCTGCTGCAAATAATTCCATGGAATAATTCCGTATTGCTCACACAAAGCAAGATTTGGATACAAAAACATTAGAGGATACTGCATGTACACTCTTAATACGCAAAAATAATAATGGTGCGTGATATTATTGTGATTGAAAACAGCACATGATAACCTCAAGCACCATTATTAGTTTTGCGTATTAAAAGTGAACATGCAGCATTCTCTAATGTTTTTTATCCAAATTTAGCTTTGCGATAGCTATGTGGAATTACTCATAGAATTCTCTGCAGCAGCGCCTTCTATTGTCGGAATTTTGAACTAACTATATATATATTTTTTTTGGTGTCATGCAAAATCTCGTACCACGCTGAATATTTATCTGTAAACCATATGCCTGCCTGATCCATTGATTATTTTTTAATGGCGTTATACTTTCGCGCTGAACTTTTGAAACACCCAGTATATTAAACAGAAGGAATATAGAATAAATTAGTTGTAGGTATGAAACTTTGAACAAATTGAACATTTGAAAGTGCGTATGATGGTTTATATTTTTTCAACAAGACCGCTGTAAATTGGATAAATTATAAAAAAATTAAACATGTCTTTAATTCTATAATCACAAGTAAGTCTAAAGGAATATTTTGCAACGAAATATACTAAATCTTGTGTCAGAGATTTCTTGAATGGAAGAAACAACGCCTTTTATACATTACATCGGAGTGATTTCCATTTAATACCTTAAAATTTTTTTGCACTAAATGCAAATTGTCCCCTAAAGTAGGCAAATTGTGTTGTTTTAACGAGGCAAAAATTCGCTATGATTTTGTGGTTATCTCACCGTAGGAGTTGTGAAACACATTTTACGACTTTGCGAGCACAAAGGTTCTAAAGTGAGTATTATTTGAATTTCAGATTTAAATTTTAGTAAAAGACATTTATTCATAGAATTAAAGTTGACATAAAAGTTTAGTAGATTGTTACATATATAGTAATTCAATAATCAATTTACACAAATAGGCTGCAAAGAAGTCGTTTGAAAAACTCTTTTGGCTCTTGACGTTGTTGTTGATCAATGGAATCATTGTCCAGAAAAGCAAGAAAAGCGACACATACAGCTGCTTCTACGACGAGCTGGAAATTTTGCATAACGGAATTCAATAAATTTTCTGTTTGTATATTTGACTAACGCCATCCAATATTCTACAGCAGCAAGCGAAGATTCTGATAGATTCTCGATGATGTAAGAAGTGTACTCGTTTGCTAGCCAGAAAGTTCCAGGTAAAATCTGATTCTTACGAGGCCACCAGGAAGCTTTAATCATTTGCACTTGTGTTTTGATCCAGAATTTCGCATCTCCTAAAACGACGGGATTATCTGTCTTCAGCCGCAGATTTTCCAGAATATTTTCAGCGTACTCGATACACGAAACCATCAACCAGTAAAGTTTTTCAGCTTCAGCTTTCTCTGTATCTAAGATCATCTGTTTAGCAATTTCTCGTTTTTTTCTGGAATCGTTACTCCAAGAGAGCGTGTTTCTAATTCTTCCCATTAAACTTCTTAGACTTTCCATATTTAAAGGAAAAAAGTAGTCAAATCCAAGTCAGATATATCAATATCGTTTAAAAATCAGTAAATTAAAGAAACTATAGCATAAACTGAAATTCTGAGAGGTTTTACAAATAATGCACCATTCACATTTATATGGATGTACGACAACAATGTAAGAATGAATAGAGAGTTTTGATCCGAACAATTTGCAATTGTTTCGATAACAATATAGCACAACCATTCCCAATACAATGTTCAACAATGTTTAAAAATGAATATATTCCGTCATTGTTTGCTTTCTTGTATTGGGAAACTCAATGACAGGTACACTGTTAAAAATGTACAGCAAACTGTTCAATCGACCGTTTTCATAGAAAATGGTCACAAAATCGTAATTTAACTCTATTCTGACCATAATATGGGCAATAATATGGTCAGAATAGAGTTAAATTACGGTAATGTAAACCTTTTCTATAAAAACGGTCGAATGATTGAACAGTTTGCTGCAAATTTTAAGCAGTGTACAGTGCGTAAAACTGTCAGGCAAAGACGACTACTACAAGAATACGTGAAATAAATTTTGAATAAAAGCTTCAAATACACACTGTTAAAAATTTTCAGCAAACTGTCCAGTCATTTGACCGTTTTTGTAAAACAAAAAGGTTACATAACCGTAATTTAACTCTATTCTGACCATAATATAGGAATTAATATGGTCAGAATAGTTCTAAATTACTGTTATACAACAGTTTTCTATAAAACCGGCCAAATGACTACACAGTTTGCTGCAAATTTTTAGCAGTGCAATAATACGAATTCTAAGTGTATATATTGTTGTGTATATTAAACTAAAACCAGTTAAAAAAATTATTTAAAATATCATCTTTAACATTTCTTTATTACACTTTTTAAAAATTTCTTAGAAACAGTGTTTTAAATTAGAAGTAACGGCTAAATTTTTTTCATGCGTACAGACGGTCGTTCACACTTTATGAAAACGATTTTCACAATTAATTTCTGAACATATATGCCACATTCTTTGCGACAATTTTACTCTACTGTATAGCCCTGACTGTTGATTATAACTCTTGGATCGAAATTTCCATCATAGTCAATTTTTCTCTTAGTACAATCATATCAATTTTCTCCCACACCTCTCGAAAAACTTTCCAAAGTCTTTCAATGTGTTGTGGATAAGGTTTCGTCCTCTAAAAGAATATATCTGTTAATAAATCACTTAACGCAATAGTAATCAACTTCACTCTTGTGGACTGTAAAAATATTTTTCATTTCACAACTCTAAGTAAATCTCATACGTCATCTCTACACAAAAACAAAACACATTCTGACGTTTACAACAGAAATGACGAAATACAAAGGGTTGTCGGATATGGCTACATGCCAGTTCCGAACATCCCGCCACGCCTTGCAATGTTTTTTAAACATTCAAGATAAAATGTATTACATAAATTTACAATACTAAAATCATAAATGCAACAGTTCCAATATTACATCACATAAACACCAATAAACAATCATTGAAAGAATACCATAATAATAATACATTTGCAACAAGTTTAAATAATTATTCATAGGTAGTAGACATAGCTTTGAAATTGGGAGCTTATATTTGCCCAAGGCTCTTTTAACTTCTACTACTCTAACCTTTGTGTCTTTTCCAGGATAAATATTACAAATTCTCCCTAAAGACCATTAACATGGCGGTAAATTTACCTCTTTAATAACAATTAAGTCTCCGACCTTTACATTATTTTTCTCAAATTTTCACTTACCCTTCTGCTGCAAATTGCTCAAGTAGTCTGATCTCCACCTTTTCCAGATTAATTGTGTCATTTTGGTTCAATTTTGCCAGTGATCCAGCCTATTCTCACCAATATTTGTTAAATCAGGTTCAACTATTGATGTGATACGTCGGCCAATTAGAAAATGGTAAGGGGTCAAAACGTTAAGATCATCTATGTCAGCAGACAAAGGAACAAGTGGTCGAGAATTTAACATTCAGTCTACTTGAATTAACACCGTCAGAAACTCTTCATGAGTTAACTTTGTGTTTCCCACCATTCTCTTTAAATAATATTTAATTGATTTTACACCTGCCTCCCAGATACCCCCAAAATTCGGGCCTTTGGGTGGAAGAAACCTCCAATCAATACCTTCTGATGACATGTATCCTGCAAGAGTTTCATCAGGTTGCTGTATCAAACTTTGCAACTTTTTAAGCTCAGCGTTTGCGACTACAAAATTTTTCGAGTTGTCAGTAATAAGTTTAGCACATTTGCCTCGCCTAAAAATAAACCTTTTAAGGGAATCAATAAATGAGGCTGATGTCATATCTGACACTACCTCCGAATGCATTGCATTCGAAACAAAGCAAATAAATAAACAAACATAAATTTTGTGGTAGGTACCTTTCCTCTGGCCCCTATACTTGATAAAGAAATGTCCGCAAAAATCTGCCCCAGTTACATTAAAGGGAAAGGTTTTCCTGACACTTTCTTAAGGCAATTCTCCCATTAACTGATCTAGTACCTGTGGTTTGGCCTTAAAACAGATAAAACAATTATGTACAATTTTCCTGCACACCCTTCTTCCATTAATTATCCAAAACCGTTGTCTAATTTGATGCAGTAAGGTTTGGGGTCCTGAATGTAAGTATTTTTTATGAAAATAATTAACAATTAATTCTGTTTATTTGTGTTTATTTAATGTGTGAAATTAATGTGTGGAATTAATGTTTAAAATTATCTATTCAAGATTTCTAGATAGTTTTCTTGACGTATAATCATAATTAAATAAATTATGTTTATACGTTGTTGATCGTACGTATGTATAGGATTGTACTTATTAACTTATTAAACGAGCAAGAATTTTGAATGTCTTGACAATAAAAAACTGGCAGAACTATATATCATGATCTAGGCATTACAGATGAAATTTTGCAGGATATTGAATGTCAGAATATAGGCGCGCTCTAAGAAGAATTTCCCATTAAGATTCGGCGCCCTGACTCCCCAACCTCCGCTATGTGAGAATGATCTATCAGGTTTCTTCAGATGAAATTTTAAAGGATGTGGATCTCAAATTATTGGCGTTGGGTATTGAAATTTGTGAATTCGGCACTCTGCCCTCCAAATAGAGGAGGGGAACTATATTTTATTATCTATCAGAGATAAGAAGATAAAAGTTTGATGGATGGTGAATTTAAGAACACAGACCTAGAATGTTACGATTTTCCCCCAAGTCCTCCCATGGGGAAGAATCCAAAACTATAATTCTGGCTGTATTAAGAACCTACAGATGTAATTTACCGGGGTGAGAATTTAAAAGTATAAGCGTGGGATAAAGAAACTTTTCATTTCTTGTTTTGCATCTCCATAAAAAGAGGGGGACGGGGACAATATCTCGTGATTTTTCAGGGCTTTACAGATGAAATTTTGCTAGATGGAGATGTTAAAAACGTAAGGTCGAAAAATGGAAGAATTTGTGGACGAGTTCAACCCCCTATCTCTACTGGAGGTAAAACCATATCTCGGGATCAATCAAATGCTTACAGAAAAAAGTATGCTGTCAAAATAGTATAGGTGTGGTTAATAGTGTTTTCTTTTTACACTCTTTTACTTACGCATCATACGTAGTATAGGGTAAGTCTTGTAATCGTTTTGAAAATCGAAAAAAAAAATGTTGACGGATTTACACGTTTCAGACACTGGAGATTCCGAAAAACATATTTTTAGAAAAAAAAAATTGCCGTCCGTCTGTGTGCCTGTGTGTCTGTAAACGCTCTATCTCCCGAAAAAATTGAGATAGAGACTTGCAATTTGGTATGTACTTAGTATGTAATAATGGAAAGAAGCGTATTTCATTTCAATAACCTCAATTAACCGGAACAATTTATTTCGGACTCTCGAAATATTCGTTCTGATGAAAGGTATATAAAAATTTTCGAAATTGTTTATTTTAAGAAATGAATATAAACGACAATAAAAAAACATAAATTTCGCATACAGCATGAAGTCAATCGGATAATTAGTTGCCGAGATATTTGGAATCCTATTTCCCACACTCTTCGATTTTTCATGACCCTGTATTTCATCCAAATTTCACTTCAAAGATATATTTTAATTGGAAATTTGACGCTTAATCAGATGCAATAAACCGCTAGTTAATAGAATTATTATTTGTGGAGTTATAAGGAAAAACCTCTTTCAAGCAATTCAGTAATCGAGCCCTTAAAGTTTGTGACGTCATCAAGCCACGATTTTATTCGAATTGCAATGCATTTTATAAGTAGTTTACACATTTTTATTTTAATATTTTACATTATACATATCCATGATGGGTAAGTATTACGGTGGCCCCCAACGACTAGTTTTTATTTTTAACAAAAATTAAATTTGTATTTAAAGATGGAATTTTGTAATCGATTTTTCACTCACCTTCTAATAGGCTAGAATTATAAAAAATATATGTACACGTGTGTTGTTGAAGACAATACAAATTTTTAATATTTTTAGAACTTAATTGTAAGTTAATACATCTATTTAATGCTTGGAAAAATTTCCAAAGAAAATTTCTCACGCTTTGCATTCATAATATTTCAAATTTTTAATTGCTTAAAAGACGTATAGCCGGCAGAGTGAAAAAGTATAAAAGCCGGGACTCGAACCCGAGTCATCAGTATAGCGCACTGACGTTCTACCTATTGATCCAAGGTTATCTCTATCAATCATCAACCTTTTCCTATCAATCATCGATGCTAGATTCTCTTTAGTTTTCGTCTTTGCCCCAGGGTTGATGACTCACTGAAAAATATTCAATCTTGTGCTGCGATTGTAGCCTTGCCAACATGTGATAGTAAGAAGTGCCAGGCTGGGTAACTTCCATATGGTTCAATTGGTAGAACGTTAGTGCACTATACTGATGACCCGGGTTCGAGTCCCGGCTTGGATATTTTTTCACTCTGTTGGCTATACGCCTTTTAAGCAATTAAAAATTTGAAATATAAATTAATAAATTAACTTTAAGGCATTTTTCCGTTAGCCGGTCTTAACTGATAAATCGCCAAATATTATTTATGGTTACAACTGTATACGAGTTATAACAACAGTGGAGTTAATTAGGTGCCAAAATGTGCCAAATGGCTGTGAAACTGCAACAAGGAAATTATTTAAATACTGAAATGTACAAAATATAAATAAAAAGTAAAGGGAGTAATAATTAGAAACAAATACTGTTTTATTAATTTGGCCACCTGTTCCTCGAGTGGCAAAATGATATCTCATGATCTATCAGAGCCTTTTAGATGTATTTTTGCTGTTTGTTGAATTTTAGAACATAAAGACCGAATACGGAAAATTTTTTTTGAAAATCAGTTCAATGACCCCTCTCTAGGGGACAACTATATATCAGAATCTATCAAATTCTTACAGATTATATTTTCTCCAGGATGATTCTCAAAGCGTAAGCACTGGAGTATAGTGTTTATTCAATTCGGCCCTTATCTCCTTAGAGAGGAATATTATATTATATGATCTGCCACAGTCTTACAGGGGAAATTTCGCTGATTGGCGAATTTCTAAAATCATTGAAATGCGTTTTAAACTATTTTTAAAGGAGATTTGTTATCCCGAATTTCACGCTCCTAACTATAACTTCTACTGAGATATGGCAAAATGGCGTAAAACATTCAACCCCCATTTAACCCCCCTTAACGTCTGAATTTCTAAAATCGCTGAAATACGTGTTTAACTATTTTTTTAGTAGATTTGTTATCCTGAGTTTCATGATTCTACCTATAATTTCTACTGATATATGGTAAAATGACCTAAAATATTTCACCTCCTATTTAACCCACTTTAGTTGCTGAATTTCTAAAATTGCTGAAATACATGTTTGTCTATATTTTTTGTAGATTTGTTATCCCGAATTCCGAGCTTCTAACTGAAAATACTGCTAAGATCTGGCGAACAGGCAAAATGACCTAAAACTTTCGACCCCCCATTCAACCCCCTTAATGAATGAATTTCTAAAACCGCTGAAATACTTGTTTAATTATTTTTTTAGTAGATTTTTTATACTGAATTTCACGTTCCTACCTAAAACTGCTGCTGAGATATGGCAAAAACGTGTAATGACTAAAAACTTTCGACCCCCCCTTTTATCCCCCTTAGCAGTTGAATTTTTAAAATCGCTGAAAGACGTGTTTAACTAACTTTTAGTACATTTGTTATCCTGAATTTCGCGCTTTTAACTAAAACTGTTGTTCAGATAAGGCGAAAAGGCAAAATGACCTAAAATTTCAGACCCCACCCCCCTCCATTTAACCCCCTTAGTGGTTGAATTTCTAAAATCGCTTAAATACGTGTTTAATTATTTTTTATTAGATTTGTTATCTTGAGTTGTCAGCTCTTACCTAAAACTGCTGACGAAATATGGAGAAAATGTGAAATCACCGAAAATTTTTTAACCCCCATTTAACCCACTTAATGATTGAATTTCTAAAATCACCTGAAATACATGTTTAACTATTTTTTAGTAGAATTGTTATCCCGAATTTCATGCTCCTACTTAAAACTCCTGCTGAGATATGTCGAAAGACGAAATTAACTAAAACTTTCGACTTATGCTGTGAATTACCAAAAATCCTCTCTTAGTACGCTCCTACATTGTGTAAGGAACATGTCTTCAAAATTTCATTGTTCTAGGACAAACGGTTGAGGCTCGGCACTGATTATGAGAAAATCAAGCTACTCCTTTATAACTATAGATATATGGGAGCCGTCGAGGAAACTTTATCCCTGAGGCCCATGTTGGCTCTTGCATCTTAGAATCACAAACGGACATAAAATAAACATAAATCTGTGTCGCAAGGCTGAAAAACAAAACACCATGTACGCAATTGGTGATAAACTTTCTACAAATCAGCGAGAGACTCACATTATATAAGGAGAACTTTTAGAATTTAACATCGCGTTATTACCACTAAATTATTGGGACAGAAGTTTACGAGTTACGTGCTTAGTGTCTGTGTTCTCTTTTGGTGGGATACATGTGTCCCGGGATAATGGGGCGGGGGGGGGGGGTACTCAATGGGTTAATTACTGAGCACTATAATTACTTTATTGAAAGTGAAATGTTTAAGGAATTTTTGCTGTCATAAGTTTTTACTGTGAGGAGATAAAAATTTTGTAGCTTTATACAAGAAGTTTTCTAAAAAAAATTTAAAAACTTTTAAAAACAAACAAAACAAAAGTGCTTTTGTAAATGTTTATATTTTACAACTTAAATATTTCTTTTCCTAATTAAATTTCGAATTTAAAAAAGATTAACTTTTCTGAAACATTTATACTTTTTAATTAAAGGTTTATCAAAATATCTAATTCTGATGGTTTACGAATTCTATCTTTACTATAGGGGAGACCGGGGCACATTGGTACATGGGGTACATTGGTACAAGGTAGATATTTTTAGTTGATTTATTTAAAAGTTTTTAATTTCTCTCCTAAAAGTTGGCAACACTGAAGACTTTCTTTAGGTGAAAGTTTGCTGGGATTGGATTTGCAGTTTCATGGAAAAGGTAACTTTAACTGTTTTACTGTAATTTTGTAATCTTTTGGAAGTCTACTTGTAACATTACAATCATAATTCCATTTAATAATCACTTTGACTATAATAGCACATTATAACGTATGTTAATGACATTTATTTTCACACTGTCTTGAACTACAATGTAAACAACAAACGTCAGCCATGACACTTTTTTTCAAAAATCTGCTACTGGGGTAGTTTGGTACAGTCCTATTGGGGCACATTGGTACATGTACCAATGTGCCCCATAATAGACTGGAAACTGGTATAACATTCTTTTTCAAAGTATTTCTTTTAGTTAAAGCCAGTTTACTGTAATTTCTGTATTGTTGCAGTATATTTACTAGGCACAGTTCAATAAGTGTATACATCTCCTTTGCTTTACCAACTTATCCCACCCAAAATAGTCTGGTAGATCCAATGTCTCAGTTAGTGATTATGAGTTAGTAAAATTTGCTGGAAAGAGGAGATTTATTTATTATGTTGGCCAGACTGAAGTTAAGAATACAGAATCAAAGTTTTCCGTAAAGTGTTTAAGAAAGAAAATTGACTGCTCAAAATTTTATTTCCATGAACAGGTTGATAGTAGCATTATTGATACTTCAGATGTATGTTTTATCCTTCCACAGCCTACATTTTGTGGTGGTACTGCTAGAGGTGCAACATTATTATATTTTCCTATTGAGTTAAATGACTATAATGTCCACTAATTGTATAAAAATTCTACTATTATTTTTTCCTATGTTTTGTCTTGTGTTTTCTATACATTGATGCAGTTTCAAATTAATATTCATGTATTTTTAAGTTCTTTTCCGTTTTTGTATCCCAATTACTGTTACTAATAAAAGTGTTAAGTTCCCTATGTATATTTCTTGTAAGTGTACCAAAGTACCCCATCCTTGTACCAATCTACCCCACCATGGGGTAGATTGGTATAAAAATTATTATTTCCTAAACTACATGTTACTGATTTTAATACAGCAAAATTTTTCAAAATGATTCATTACATTGCAACATTAGTAAACACTCTTCAATTACATGGTTTAAAATTTTGAAAAATCTGGATACTCATCATAAAAAAGACAATTTTCTACAAAATGTACCAATGTGCCTCGGTCTCCCCTACTTGAATTCTGTGAATTAATCTATATTTTACATAAAAAATTACTAATTGTGTTTCTTTCTTACTTTGAGCTGCTCGGAAAAACTGAACCATTTTTCATTCCTAAATAACCATTCTGAAGTTTTGTTTACCGTAATTTCCGGCGTATAAGCCGCAGCTCAAAGAGTCTTTTTTCGACCCAGAAATTTTATTAAATAATTGTAGTTAAATATTTACAGCGATCTTTTAAGTTACATTTTATAAGATAATACTTCTGGGTCGAAAAACGACTCTTTGAGCTGCGGCTTATACGCCGGAAATTACGGTAATTTATTTTTGTAGTTGATCTTTATTTTATTTTATTTTATTCATTTTCAAGTACATCTGAGATACCGGTATTTAAAAAGTTCGGTGCGAAAGTAAAACGAGATAAAAAAAAAAGATCTATTGGTCGGACAGACACGCGGCACAGTGTGGTATTTAGTCCTAAAACATGGCCAAAAATGATTTTTTTAAAAATCGGTTTCCTACCCTGTATATTATACCTCAAAAAGTTTAATAGTTACTGCATCCAAAGGCGAAACGTGCAATGCGCTAGCACGACACAGCGCGCCACGCGATCAGTCCGAAGTTGCCGTTCGCTTCCAGTGGTCCTATGATTTTACGATGCGCTCAGATTTTAGTGTTTTAAAATGTCTTGTAGTTTTGTGTCTAAGCAATTTAGTGGTTGTTGTTGTGATGGATTATTCTGAGCTGGATATGTACTTTATACACACTACACTTACTTAATGAATATCCTGCAGATTTTTTGTCTATATGGTCGACAATTTAGGTATAGTTAATAGTGGCATAAATAATTATTTATAATATTTAGAAAGGATTTTGTTATATTTTTAAACATAGTTAAGCGATGAAAACTATTGTGTAATATGCAGTACTTAGTATACAAAGCAATTATAAAAAAATCAACCGCCCGAAACAGCCCCCCCCCCATTTTTAACGAATTTTTTTGTTGGTTCCTACAAATTTTTATATAAATTACCTGCTATTTATTTTTTTATTTATTTTGGTAACAGGGCCTTCTGAATTGAGATCTATGACTCGAAATAAGTTGTATACTATCATGCAATGCTCAAATGAGTCAACATTTGATGGAAATCATCAATTTATGGAGCAAGAATGATTGAGAAATTATTCTGAAGGTGATCCAAGGATAGCTGAGATGAAGCAAAATCTCTCCGTTATTAAAAATCAGTTCAAACAAAAATGGGTAGCTACTCATAATAACAAGTACAATATTTGGAGAAAACAATACTGATACAAAATTAATACAGAAGAATTTGAAAATATTGCTAAGGGACGGCTGAACCTATAAACAAAATTTGAAGCAAAACGGTTATTTCTATCAAGAGTTATCGCGTTACATACATACATACGTACATACATACATACATACGTACATACATAAATAGATACGTACGTACATGCATACGTACGTACATACAGAACCGGCGGGCACATTAACTCTCAGGCTTTGACAGCCTGTGAGCTAATAAAAACGTAGATGTGTAGCTTTTAAAATAATTTTGGCCAGGTTTTGGGACTAAATACCACACTGTGCGCGGTTTACAGATAAATGTTCAGCGTGGTGCGGAATTTTATATGATACCTACACACACACACACACACACACACACACACACACACACACACACACACACACACACACACACACACACACATATATATATATATATATATGTACTGTGTATGTGTGTGTGTGTGTGTGTGTGTGTGTTGACCATAAAATAAAATAAACAGAACTTTTAAAATCAAATTACATTAATAAAACAAAATACGTTAATTTTTTTTGATAAATTTTAGTTTTGTTAAATTATTTTTTCTTTAGTAGGTTCTTAATACTATTGGATTGTTTCTATTGGGAAATAAAAATATGTCTAGGAAACAACAAAACCTTTGAATGTATTTCACGTATATTGTCTTTTTTTAAAATATATCTTCTTGCAATGACGAAGACAAATAATCTTTAAGTTTATAGACAATAAAAACAGTTAAAATTTAAAAAGCAGACAATAAATATCTTTTATCTGTTCCATAGCTGTCTATTTTATATCTCTGATGACGTCAATCACGCTTCATTGCTCCATAACAAGGGTCTATAGAGGAGAATCTGTCGTCGTAAACGCAAGTTAATTATCCTTTTCTTTGATATATTTTATGGACTAAAGGTTGCCGCGTAAGAAATGTTTTAAAACAAGAGTTTACGATGAAGTAATTGTTTCTGAAACAATTTAGATTCTTAAAAATAAAATTTTTATGTCAGGAAAACGATAAAGAAAACTAAACTTTATAGCGTACACATCAGGTCAAAAGAATTATTCGAAGGATCGCGATAACGTTAGTTCTAATGGACTTCACCAACGAGTGGCAACAGCCACGCCTATGCGGGTATATGCCCTCCAAAAAAGACTTTTTATTGGACGAAAGGGAAACTGTGTTAAAATGTTCTTCACGTCTATTGGTGTTTTTCTTCTATATACCCGCAGATGACGTGACATGGGTAAAGTCCATTAATGCATGGACAATAATAAAAGTACCGTTTCATACCTGCCATTCTCCCAGTATTTTTCCGTAAAATGTGGGTTAATTTGACCCAGGTTAAAAACTTCTCGAACAAGAAAACGCTTTTAGAAATAAAAGTCTGTCAAAAAGAAAAAAGTGAGTAGAACAGTAGATCGTTAATGGCGTTAATGACGAGAAAATTACAGAATTACTTAAAAATTCAAGCATGGATGAAATGAAACAATAAAGCTTAACAGACATCGTTTACACTAGATTAATGTTTAACGCAATTATTCTAATTGGTAAATAAATTATAAGAGCTGTAATTTTCCAGCTGGGCGGAAAATGTACAGCCCAGGATTCGAACCAGGAACTTCTTGACATGAAGCTGCCCATGCTCTGCCAACTGAGCTATCCCGAATGAATCTGGAGAATACAATTCACCCATCTAACCTTATTGATCGTAATATCTGGTCTGATATCTCAATCAGCTCAGCAGAATAAATCGCAACTAATGGAACTCCTGCAAACGCTGGATACGTAATTACACTAGATTAATTTTTAACGTAATTATTGCAATTGGTAAATAAATCATAAAATCATAATGAACAGAGGAAAGTATTTTCTTCTAGATAAATTATATTCATTGGTTAGAGTATCATAGTTGACATTTATTCCAACAGAACGAAAAATGCTGGGACCAGACTCGAACTCGGGTACTTGGCTTGCCGTGCCAATGTTCTTCCTACTGAGGTATCCCAACGATATCCTGGATGGCATATTTTCACTCTTATTTTCTGAACAAGGCTGCAAACTGCAGCGCTAATTTCATTCATCCGAGCTATAACTATACCATTTTACATGATGAAACTGAAATAACACAAAAATTCCTGTATAACATGTAATTAGGTCATAATGAACAGAGGAAAGTTTTTGTCAACTAGGTAAATTATATTCAGTGGTTGGAGTATCATAGTTGACATTTATTCCAACAGAGCAAAAAATGCCGGGACCAAGACTCGAACCTAGGTACTTGGCTTGCCGTGTAATCATCGGATAATTAAGATAATAATAATAAGAGTTGCAATTTTCTAACTGGTCGAAAAATGTCCGGGCCAGGATTCAAACCACCATTTTTCAGTTAGTGAATAATTAATTATTTATTTATATTTTGTCTGCAGTTCGTTATTGTTTAATTAATCTAGTTGTCTTATTCAGAGCGATTATATTTAAGGGCTTTGGTCTTCTTACACTAAAATTCAAGAATCTTTTTGTTTCAATTCTTTAATAATCAGGAGGAATTTTAGTGGATTACCCAGCAGGGATGAGATTTCTCCGACTTTTTGTATACCAGTATAATCTTAGAGAAAATGTTTTCTTTTATTTAATCGGAACATTCTGCAATTTAACAGAACAACATTTTCTTTAAGGTTATACTGATATGCAAAAAGTCGTAGAAATCTCATCCTTGATTACCATATTGGTGAAGATTCAAGAATCTTTGTGTTTCAATTCTTTAACAACCAGGACGCATTTCAGTGGATTACAAGTTCGAAATATTGGTGCGCGAAAAAATGGAATAATGTAGTTTTCTATATGGATTTTCGATTTCCTAGTTGCATAGCGACATAACATCCAGACGATATTATATTATTATTTTGTTATTTTAATTTTCTTTTACTATAAAAATATTGATTTCTATGAAATTGATTTTTTATTAAAAAAAATATTATAGTACTCATTTCCTGTTTTTAAATTTTTTTTACATGGTATTCTTTTAGTCCCTTAAAAAGATATCGAAGAATAGAACCAGTAGATCATTAACTTTTGTTTATGGCGATAAACTCTCTACACATACGTTAGATTGTGGATGTTATGAAACAAAGACGCGTGATTGATATCGTTAATGATATAAAACAGCAGAAAAGAGAGTGTTTATTTCTTGCTTTAAGCTGTTTTTAATGTTTATAAAACAAAAGATTATTAATCATCGTGATTGGCAGAAGATATATTTTTGGACAAGAAAATATGTGAAATATGTCATTACATGAAATATTAATAACAAATAATAGTCACATTTTATAATTTTTAGACATTCTAATTAGTTGTTCATTATTAGATCTTAATTATATTTTATTTTATACGAAATTTTATTTATCCATTCTCAGATGTTTTGTACATTGTGAATAATTATTTATTTATATTATTTATTGCATTTTTCGTCTTCAGTTTGTTATAGTTTAATTAATCTAGCGGTTTTAGTTCATTAAAATTCAAGAATTTTTACTCTGATGGTTATAAAATATCCATGAGATATTTTTGTGGATTACGAGTTCGGAATATGCGTGCGTGGAATATAGGTATTAAATATTTTGCTGTTAATTAATGAACGATAATTTCAAGGCTACCACTGGAAACTATTTTATTATTATTATTTTCTGTACCTGTATTTCAAAACAAAAATAATCTAACTGGAAGATTAGCAGAAATTCAATAAAATGTTTTTTGTTTGGAAATAGTGGCCGTCAAAATAATAATAAAAAGAAAAGTGCCCAGTTAAACTGATGGCATTGAGCTCACAGGCTATTCACACTAATTGTATATTATAAACTTATTTCAAAGAATAATACCCCTCGAAAAATAAAGAAATAGACAGCAAACTAAGAGGGTTTAGCCCCCCCCCCATTCCCCCCTTTATACTTTACCAATGAACTTTGTCTGTAAGGGGACACATTTTCAGACTGTTGAACAAGTAAAAGTAAAAACGGCAAAGTTGTTGAAGAAGTTTACAACTGATGAGCTGCAGCATTGTTTTGAACTATTGAAGGCACTTAAGCAGTTGTTTATGAATAGAGGAAGAATGTATGTTGAAGGGAATAAAAGTTAAATATAAATTTACTTGGAATAAATAGCATTTCTCATACCAGTGTCGTTATTTAATAGTCACACCTCGTATGTGTTTTTTTTTTTTTTTTTTTTTTTTTTTTTTTTTTTTTTTTTTTTTTAATGTTACCGTAATAATTGCATTTTTTCTTAATTAAATTATTTTCTTTTTGAAACCATCCAATTATATGTAAGAAAGGTATTATAATATAGGTTATCTAGGTTTAAAGGTCATCAAGTCTCTTTAAAAAAAAATACTTCATTGTAAAATTACTTATAAAAACATATCTTACAGGGTAAACTTTTAATCTATCAAATAAGTTAAACAAAAGGGTCATCAAAAGCGTAAATGAAAAGATTATCTTCGTCATTCAGATAAGGTATACTTTCAAATAAAACAATTTAAAAAACAAACGGAATTCAAGACAGCAATAGCTCAAGAACTAATGCACAGAATTTCAACACACTTCATATTCTCTTGACATAAGTGTTGCTGATTTGGTTTTGGTGTAAATCGCCTAACAAGTCGCACTGTTATCCTGCATTTTTCAACAGTTACACAATTTTAACGATAGTCACATCTCAAGAACTAATGCACGGAATTTAATAAAATTTGGTATTTGTTAGACCTTGACATAAATTAGTGTTGATTAAGTTTTCGTGAAAATCGCCTAACAGGTGGCGCTGCTATGCTGCATTTTTCAAGATTTTCGCGATAACTATATCTCAGAAACTAATGCACGGAATTTAATCAAACTTCATATTCTGTTACATTTTAACATAAATAGATCATTATTAGGGTTGGGTGTATACTCCCCAAAAGGTGTCGCTTTTATGCCCTTTGGGTTGAGAATTTTGGTTGAGACATCTAAGAGGGTTGGTGACGAAATTCAATGATTTGTTTGAAAAATGCGATGCTTATATCTCCTTTTTAAATGCACACAATTTAACGAACCTATACTTTTATAATCCTCATGATGGGCATATACTGTCGTTTAATTTTAGTTCTGTGATATCGCATCTTGAAGTATTAACATGTATGGGATAGAAGAAAGATTTGGGTTTAGCACATCCGACTATTTAATGATATACTCCGCTTTTTATGTAATTTCGCAATTGCATGATTTAGTGAATATAACTATGAATACGTGCTTAATAAATCAACCCCGATAATGTTTGTCATTAATTTTTCAAAACTGAGGCTTATATACTTTTGTGTCTCGTTTGTTTACAATTATTTCTGCGCATTGTTTTATCATGAGCGTAAACATTAGCACATGTGTGTTTCAAATTCGAGATTTTAACACTCCGAGCTAATACAAACCGAAAGAATGCTTAAAAATGAGTACATTTTACTTAATATTAAATATTCATTTTAAAGGAATATATGAAATAAAAATACTTGTCCTGTAAAATTACCTTTAAAATAAAAGTCAATGAGTGAGATAAAAATATTCTGTATTCAGTTGTTTTTAAATGAAGTATTGTCGTCAAAAATTATTTAAAAAAAATTATTATTATTTTCCTTTATTTTTTATTTTGTACATAGGGAAAGAAAGTAGAACTTTTTATGGTTCCTCTTTCTTTACCTATACATCATCTTGAAAGGTTTGGTTACTCGGCTGAAAACTATTTAAGATATCGAAAATTCTTGAATGGATCTCTCTCTCCATCCCCCTCCTCTCTTTCTGTCTTTTTTTTTTTTTTTTTTTTAAGAAAAAAGGGAATACGCAACTTTCGAAGTAACTTGCGCAGGAATGTGGGCTTAAAAATAAAAATATGATTTTTAAACGCAAAAATTTCTTTACCCGGAAGGAAAAGAAATTTTAAATCACTATGCGATTGCAATCAATCTTGTTTTTTTTGAACAACATTTTATATATGTGTCTTTTTTTTTTTAAACACTATAATTTAAAAAAATCGTCAAAATATATTTATAGAAATCGAAATCTTTTTCGTAATTCCCGTAATCTAGTACAATGTAACGAACAAACAAACAAACAAAAACCTGTTGTTTTTCTGAAAACAATCTATCAGCCAGAAAGACAGTACAGAAAATCTATTTGTATCTTAAATAATGTCAAATGTATTTAGCTAGAATTTTTCATGTAATTTCCCAAGTGCCACATTTATTTTTTAAAACTTTATATGGAATACTTTTTCCATGACAATATAAAGTAAATAACTGATTTGTTTTTATGTACACTGTACAAAATCTACTGACTTTACAGGAAAACTGACAGGAATGTCAGATCCGGATCTAGTTAAATGTTTGAAGCTAATCTTGTTCTTTGCGGGTCGGGTTCGATTCAGGTTGACTTTCATTTGTTTCGGGTTGGGATTTGACTCTTGCGGGTGTAGAGTTCGGGTTGACCCTATTTGTAAAAAAAAAAAAAAAAAAAAAAAAAATCTAGAATATTTTTTCAGATGAAAACAACTGAATATTTGAACATTAATAAGTATATATATATGTTACTGGGATTGAAGGAAGTGGAGGCTTTAATTGGCATATAACAGGAGTTTAATTGATTCTAGACTAAATGTTAAATATAAAACTTATTATTTACAGAACTAAAGGAGGGAAAGGGAGAAATTGTAACCATCTAACTGCGGGCGTTTCGGTAAAACCTGGTCGTATTTCGGCCCGATTCGAGCGTGCCTGCTGTCCGGTCTCGAGAGCGCTCATGGTCCGTCGGATCCGGTTCATGTTGAGTTAAAATCTGAACTTTTTCCGTTCCCAGACTAGTGATGCAAAAAATGTATCTCAGCATTCTTTGTGGCTTGCGGTCTGCCGACGTCACAGCCTAATCGTGAGAACCACTTATTGTTATGTGAACTTGGCGGGAAGGCTTAACCGCATTCACGTATATGTTAGTTTTTCTACATAAAAGATAGAATTGATATCAGAGATATAATGGCAGACTATATTTCCATAATTGCATTAATATATGGATTAATTTTCTTTCATTTCGGTTCTAAGTATTTCCTGTTCGGGAATAAGTGTGTGGGGTTTGGGGTGAAGTGTGTTGGGTTTGGGTCGGCTTTCGGATTAAAATGTATTGGGTTTGGGTTGGGTTTCGGATTGACGAAATATGTTTTGTTGACTTACAGTCGGGTTTCGTGTTAGCTTTAAATAGACTTTTCGGGACAGCGCTAGTCGGAATAGAATCCGACCCTCTAAAGACTAATACAGAGTGAAGAAAAAAATATTTCTGTTGAAGTTACAGAAAACAACCTTTATGCATCAAATTATGAATCAAGAAATTGCTTCACCTAAACATATATCTTCTTTAATGTCTGAAGCTATATTAGGAAATTTATGTATAATAGTATGAAATACAGATAAGTTTTTTCATTTAAATTTATATAATATATTGGTAGTTATAGATATTTTTGTAAAATATTTACAAGAATAATTCGATTAATTAACAAAAAGTACTTTTATGGAAAACTTGCCAATTCTGATAAAAACAATGTAAATAAATATGCTGTGACCCTATCTGTACATGGAAAGGTTTTTTGAAGTTGCAAAATTTTCATATAACATTTTTAATAACATAAAAGTTACACCTGCTGTAAATGGTTGAGAATATATCTACTTTAAAAAGTATTTAACATAGATTGTTTCGCTGTTCTTTTAACCCATTCGCTGCCACCCACGAGTATACGCGTGGTTTTTTCAATCTAAAATTACGAATTCATACCGGAAATTTCGAAAGAAGAATTTTTATTTTATGTAATCCCGAAATGTCTGTAATTAAATAAAGTAAATATTGCTATTAGTATTTTCTGGTACAAATTCGAACTTTCCAAATAAAAAGAAATTCCGGTAACAGGGGTGCCAAGTTCCCACTAATCTTCCGTAACATGTGGTTTAATTTGGCCCAGTTTAACAACGCTTCAAGCCAGAAAAATTATTGGATGAATCTTTATTTATTTAATTTCAGGTTTCTACATGGAATTTATTTAATTTCATTTCTTGAAGAAATTTCTGGTGCGAAACGTGTTAAACCTGAGTTAAATTAACCCGCATGTTACGGAAGATTAATGAGAGCTTGGCACCTCTACGGTAATTTTAACCCGGCAGTGAACGTATTATAGTGTAGTCAAAACACAGTAAAAAAATAAAATGTATAAAAAATAAAATATGTTTCTACTAATAGACGGATTAAACAAATTTTATATTAAATGTTCTTTAATATCACATAAAAGTACCACCAGAGCACAAAGGATTAAAAACAAATTGGGTATTAAACATTTTGAAATATTTAATATCCCTGTATTATTTAATATCGCTGTAAATAAAAAAGAAAAGAAAAAACTATATACTAAATGGTAACTATTTTCTCAATTGTAGTCTCTTCTTTAACTGCAAAAATAATTTTGAATTTTTTTCTTCCCAAATTCTAAAATCTTTCCTTAAATCTATCAACGGATTTCAAAGTTATCAACTCTCTTCTAAAACAAGACCATTTTTCAGAATTAATAATTTCATTTTTCCATTACATACATATAATGAATTCCAAAACACAAAAATAATGCATTTATTATGTTATATATCTGAAATTTATTTGTTAAGTCACGTAATGCAAATTAATAATTTCAAAAGCATATATATTGCATTTTTGCGAAATAATTTGGTAATACGTTAATGAACTTTATATAAATTTAAACCGGTTTCATTTAATATTGCGATTTACTTATAATAGAGTTCAGCCAATTACTTTATAGTAAATAAAGTGCAAAATAGATTAGATTACCATAAAAATTAACTACCAAGTGTCCCAAAAATGACTGATGGATTTTAAAATTCAATAACTTACAAACGGTGATAGATATTTAAAAAATCTTGCAGGAGGGTTATGTACGATGTCCAGAGTTTTTTTTACTGTGATTCTTGATTTTAGTTCGATTTTCCAACAATAGATGTCGCTGACAGTGATTGGCGTTCAGTCGAGGCCGGAACTGACGCGGTTCAGCGTTGATGCACCGCCCCCTGAATACTGGACTTTTTTTTAAACGTTTGTACGGCCTTTGAAATCAACACCAATAATATCTAAAAGTTTTCTTTGACTTACTTGATATCAGATAAAATAGGGGAAGAAAACTTATAGAAATTATTGGTGTTGAAGTTCGAGGGACCGCTCAAATGCTGAAAAAAAATCCGCCTGTGACAGCTGCCATTTTATCAGTGCGCAGGCCTAGTATTCAGAGGGTGGTGCATCAATCCTGAGTGGCGTCAGTTTCGGCCTCGACTGTGTGCCAATCGTTGTCAGAACCATCTATTGTTTTAAATTCGAACTAAAATCAAGAATCACAGTAAAAAAAACTCCTGACATCATACATAATCCTCCTGCAAGAATTTTTTTAATATCTGTCACCGTTTGCCGGTTATTGAATTTAAAAACCATCAGTCATTTTTGGGACACCCAGTAGCTCTTTCAGTGGTATCAAAAGCATAAAGAATAATAAAAAAAATACATTCTGAACTTTCGTGCAAAAAGATTAATAGATAACGCTCGCGCTTTATAAATGAAATTTAAACCGGAGAACGGCTGGCCATTCACCAAAATTTAGTGGTGGTACTTCGTTTTGGCACTATATATGAATATCCGACGAATTTCCAAACAATAAAGTTGTTTTACCATTTTTTTTTGGGGGGGGGAGGAAGGGGTAAAAGTGGGACATATAACTCATGGTGGGGGAAAAACTAAGTAGGTCAAGTGCGGTATCGTTTATTATGTATTTTTATTTCTGAGTTGAATGACACCATCCGAAAGTCGATACAGTGATTTTTTAGAAAGTTACGACAGGGTTTATGAATAAAAAGTTTGTAAACGCTTTAGATGTCGAATAAACTTTTGAAAATCTGTTTCAATGTTTTAATATCATGATAATGAGAAAAAAGTAAATATTGCACACTAAAGTAACGGAGTTAATGAGATAGTAGGAAAAACATTATGTTGCCTGATTTCAAATAACTAGTTAAGGCACAATTTAAAAAATAATATTATTAATAAATACTCTATTTTTCTCAAAATACATAATTTGGTAATACTTTGAGAAAGTTTCAAATTTTAAATCGCTTTCATCAGTTTCACTTAATAATGTGATTTAATTCGCTTTCTATTTCGGCAAAATACTTTAGAGTAAATAAGCTGCTGAGTTAGGATAAAAAGTATAAAGCAGGATTAGAGATATATATTATGAAAATTTCGCTATGAAAATATTATCCTGCATAACTATTATACTCTTTTAGAATGCGATTTAATGACGTATACGTCTGGATTTTCATGTTATTATGAAAACTTGGTTTATGAGATTTAATATTTTAGAATTAAAAAAATATTTAAAATATTTAATAATAAAACATCAAAATCAATGAGAAAGTAGCAGGAAAAATGTATCTTGTCCGCATTCTTGTTAGTAAAATTCATTTGTTACAATTCATATTTTTTAGAAAATTTATTAAAAAAGTATAGGTGATTTTCGAAAATATGAAGAGTAACCTTAGAATTTTTAAAACAGAAATCGAGTTACAGAAGCTTTAAATATGCACATCCAAAGTTACAGCTCATTCTGCCAAGTATATTTGGAGTTATTCTTAAAAAACTACCCACATTACAATCTGCTTTCCAACGATTAGAAATGAATTTAACATTAAGAGTTCCAATTCTTATTACTTCATAATTCCTAAACTACTCGACCGAATGACATCCTGTTTGGTATCCTAAGGTAAAAATGTAACAAATAATACAAATTGGATGTAAAGACTAGGTGTTTGTTTTTAACATTTCAGAGTTTAATACAATTTGGTTATTAACTTTTTTTTTTTTTTTTTTTTTTTTGGCCGCTTATATACAATTACTTAAAAATAGTGTTTAAGGAAGAATCTATTTTATTTCAGGAAATTTAAAATAAGTGCGATGTAACACATGCGGCATAAACGGGTTTTTTTATTGTAAATTTACTTTAAAAAATTACATAACGTTATTGTTTTATTTGTGCAATAGTACATATATATTTCATAGCGTTTAGGTTCATTTCAGTAGTTGTGAAAAAAAAAAAAAAAATTTTCTTTTTTCTTTTCTTTTTTTCTTTTTTCTTTTCTTTTTTTTTTTTTTTTTTTTTTTTTTTTTTTTTTTTTAATAAGGAGAAAACTTGATGTTTCAGTACATATCAAACAATAAATTAATGTAATGCATTTGAGATTGATAATCATAGAAAATTTATTAGAAACTAGGGGGCCTACCCCATGCGAGCTACGCTCGCCAACCCCCGCTCAGACTTCGAAGCCTCTAAAAACATGACAGCGTGCTTTGTTTTAAAAATATTGGTAAATCTGTAATTGGGTTGCCATGCTTTTAAAGTTTTAATGGGGCATTTTTTGATTACCATGGCCTCATACACAGCTGTTGAGACAACTGACGACTGTTTTTGAGATTGATAAGTAAAATCAATTACAAGTTGAAAACCAGCTTGTATAAAATGGTTAGGTTTAAATTGTGGCTACCTCTCGGACTTTTATAACAACGATCTGTATTCTATTCTTCCTTTGCGTTTAAGGATGAGAAAAATTCCATCTGCTTGTGAATAACATTAAGAACCACGGTATTGAAAAGTACTGTTATTGACATTTTTAGTAACAGGTTTTAATTCTCTCTCTATTTTAGTGCACCATCATGCATATTTTCATGTTATTTTAAATATGTAAATTATTTATTTTAATTAATATGTATATACGAATTTTCTAATAATTATTTATCATACAAAATTAATTAAATATTTTGTGCATGCATGCCCGCATTTATTCGGCATTAATTGATGACATATTTAAACAAATTTGCTATCCGCGATAATTTTACACCTTGTTATGTCACTTGAATATTGTCCATAAGAAAATCGGGTACTTTTCCAGTATAGGATCCTTTGCTTTTAGGTTTGGCGTAATTTGAGCTTCGAAAAGGGATAGATTCGTTAATATACATAGATTTGTTGCCAAAAGTTATGAAAACAAACCCAATGAGCTTTTGGTGCTTTTCTATTATAGGGGTCTTGACGCTTTTTTAAAAAGCTTGGCGCAATTCGGGCATCAGAAAGTGAGATTTGGTGCCAAATGACATAAACAGCCATGGAAACAAATTTGACGATTTTTTTGTTTATATGCGTATTTTAATTATACGTATATTATAATTGTTTTTTCTATACAAATTACTTCTGATTATATATAAAATAGGATAAATGACATTTTACGCTAAACAAATTGTATAAATATATATATTTTTTTTTTTTTTTTGCTCCTTTCTTTTGCGTTTACATAAATGACGTCATTTGGACGAAATTATTCAAAATATTTTCAGTTTATAAATTAAATTAAATGCTGACAGACAATTGAATCCTGACGATAGAAATGTGATTTTTTTTTCAAATTTTCCTGTAAAACATAATTTAATCACAATCTTGTCTTCATTATCGATTGAAATAAAAGATAAATTCAATTTCAATTTGAAAATGACGAATAAAAAGAAATCAATAATCCCTATCGGGATCCTTTTCAATTTTTTCCCTTTTTTGTAACAAAAAAACTGAGTAATTAGTTGCCATCATTACAGAAATGTCATTAAAATTAGAAAAAAATTAATATCTCGAAAACTAATTCCAATTTCAAAATTCTATTACCAGTTTTGACATCCGCGGATTTTTATGGACAATTGGTATTAATTTCACCATCAAGCGTTTAATATTTTATTAAAAATAGCCCTGAAACATAATCAGTCGTTTAATCAGTCGTTTCATAAAATCGTTTCATAAATTCGTTTCATAAATTCGTTTCATAAAATCGTTTCACAAATTTGTTTCATTAGGATTTTATATATATAGGGTAGATTAAAAGTAATAATAATAAAAAAATGGATTTGTACATCGTAAAGTTGTTTCTGAAACATTACCAACATTTACGCTCGAATCGAATTCAAATGCGGTACCTCTTATTTCACAGGGTTGCCACAGGCGATTATTTTTTACTATTTTGTCTGTTACACTATTTCCAATAAATTTTAATATACATAATATTGTTAATGCTATTGTTATATAATACATATATAATATACGTACCTAGAAAAATATTGTTTGAAAACAAAATGGTAGAAAAATAATTGCGCGTGAAGCGACTAGTATTGTCAATTAAGACGATTTTATTATTCAAATATCTAGCACTATTTCCGAATAGTAATTAGTCATTATTAACAGCCATTCCGAATTTGCCATGTTTATACTACCATTGAATAACTCTAATTCTACTATTTCAAAATACTAATCGGTTTATGAACAAAAAATATCTGATTAATTAGCAACACCGGTTTCCACCCTGTATCTAGTATGTTGAAGCCCTAACATCTAGAAAACATGACAGAATGATACAGATAATTTAAAAATACATACTGTAATATTTATTTTCATTGGCGCATTACAATCCGTTTGAAGGTATGTGTGCGGTTATATTTTTAGAAATTACTAAAATGTATTTAAGAAAACTGTTAAAGAAAAAAAACTTTTATATTTTTGATATTTAAAAAAAATCCATTTTTAAGCCGTAAAAGAATTTTATGTACTTTTTATCAGATAAAAATATTTTTATTAAGGTATCGTTTTTTTGGGAAAATTAATTAAAAATGTTTTCTTTAAAGTTTAATCACGAGATAATGGCCATGGCTTAAGATAATTTAATACTTTTTTTTCTTAAAAGGTTAAAAAAAATTGAAGATTTAATTATAGCATCAGAACTATTAAAATAGAATATTTTAATACATTCTTTATTTTATTAACCCCTTCGCGACGAGCGTCCTTTACAGAATTTTTAATCTTTTGCCACCGGTTTTTCAAAACAGAAATTTTCGCCTAATTGAATCTCAGAAATTCTGTCATTAAATAAGGCAAAGTTTACAATAAAAAGTTACTGGTGAAAATAATCGAGGATTCTGAGCACCTTATGCGTCACGTATACGTGTCGCTCGTCCCCAACGGGTTAATATCCTTGGTATATAAAGGCATGTTTTATTTTATAGATGTGCTTGGCTGTTCGAGTTCTGTGTTAAATATCTTTGCATATGATAACGTTAAAGTTTTGCTTTATGCATTGTGTTCTTTTTAAAATTTGTATGATTTAGGCAGTATTTTCATTAAAATATTTTGGAAAATCTAATTAGTTACTCGGCTGATTTAACAAGACAATAATTATAACTTATTACTATTAATATTATTGGCAAGACTCCCAAATGGTTCGCTTTTTAAATACCGGTGTTTTCTTAGATTTTTTTTTCTTGTTTTTTCTTTTTGAGATTTTTCTTGCAAATTTTGCATAAATAACCTTTGAGGTAAATTTTTGTGGAACAGTTGTAGAAACCTACCATGAATTTTTTTTTCTGTTAAAAAATATTGGTATTCAGTTAGCGGACCATTTAGGACCCCTGTTAGAGAAAGTTTCGATGCATTTATAATATAATTTTATAAAATTTAACGTTGCATTGCAAATAAGTAAAAAAAAAAAATTAATTAAATATAGCGACTGATAAATATGAAAACTTATAATCTATGTGACATGTCTTGAATAAATGTTTAATCATGTTTCTCAACTTTAAAGCTATGTGTCTGTTTTTTAAAACCAACATTGTTTTTATATTAAAAACTGAAGACAAAAGATATTACGTCTTTTTTCAGCAGAATTTTTAAAAAGATACTTTTATCCGGAAGATTACGACTACTTAATTACTCTCTGAAAATTAATTATAGTATGATACGTACATAATCATTAAAAAAAAAAGATTTGGCAGACTGTAACAGGTGGTAATGGCCATCAAATTGAATCATTTTTGTATAGGTTGGTTGGTTGATTTTATGACGGCCGATTATCTATACGAAGGATATAGGCCCTAGGGGGACTGCCCTCCGTGGGGGGTCTTTCTAAGGGATCCTAACTCGTATTTACGGCAAGATTTGAAGAAAACCACGAAAAACTCCGAACTGTTAGGTCGACGAGCGCGACAGGGTTTTTAACCCAGCACCTCCCGTCTACCAGCTTTGAGAGCAGAATCTTTCAGCCACTGATTGGGCAATTTTTGTATAGGAAACCAGGGTCGTAATCCATTTTCCCCTCAGAACTTCAGGGATTTGCGCAATGAAGGGTTAAGTTGAAGTATTTCGTGTTCGAATTGGAATACGGATCGACAAAATACTTTTTGTCGTACTCAGGTCGGGTTACGGGCACAGCCATGCATTGGGTCGAGTAACCTGAACCCGACCCGATCCACGGTTTAGAACAGAAAATTACTGGAAAGTCTTTCTCTCCAGACATAACATAATTATCGCTTATAACTTTAATTAAAATAAAGACATTTGGGAGAAATTCTAAACAGACTTACCTTGCATACCATGCGAAATACCATATCATAAAATGTGGTGGAACTGTACATCATTTCAGTAAGTGACCTACCTGTAAATTACATTCCGAAGTAGGGAATGTCTTGTTCAGCGCTATTTTCATAAGGATGGTAGCAACTTCCATTATTATTCGTGATACCCTTGCATTTCACACAAAGACAGGTCAACCTATTTAATATTCTATTAAATAATCATCGAGACCAATCAAATTTAATTGACTGTATGGCGCGAATCTCTTGGTTATAAAAGCACTCTAATCTAATCAGAATAAACACAGAAGTCACAGCTGTTCTTTTAGAATTATATGATAGAAACTTTTGTCTTACGAAAGTGCAAAAATATATATTTTAATCCAAAGCTTTTTTACAGAAATCATAAAAAAAAAAAAGAAAAAGTTGGAAGCTGACAACATTTTTCACACAAAATAAAATGCTGTTAATAAAATTATTAATACCATAAAATTTACTTTATTGTTCATTTCTTTTACTAAAATAGTTCTAAAATTGTACCCTTATTTTGCGAACACATAGTGTAAAAAAATTATTGTAATCATGATTGTTGAGATGCATGTATGTGTCTGAATGACCACAATAACCCCCAAACGGTACAACCGATTGAGCTCTTATTTGACGAATCTATTGTAAACTGCTATCATAAGAACGGCATGGATTTTCGGAGAAATCCTTCTCCGGATTATGTATATAATCCAGTTTTAAACCATTTTGCAACCTGTTCTATGAGGGGTTAATCACTCAGGAAATATAACATAGTATATGTGATAGTATATTGCGGCGATATAACGAAATATTAGCTAACGTCTGTAACAGATGTAACGTCTTCAGTTTCAAAACGTGGGTGTCCAGCGTTCGAATCCAACCGTCTCCAATTTGTCAAATTTATTGCCGAAACGTCAGTTTACGCTTACTGTGGAGACTCAAAAAGTTTGCCTGTCTGTCTGTATGTCTCGCGATAACCGCTGCAAAATATCCGATTAGCTTGTAATTAGATGTTCGTGAGATACCCGGAATTAGCTGAAGAGTTTTTGTTTAAACTTCGTTCATTCGTTCGAAAAATATGGAACATTTTCTTTTACGTCATATGACTTTCTATTGGAATGCAGTCGATTTTCATATTCACTAAAATGAATATGGCACATTTGAATAGATTTCAGTGTTAATTCAGTGTTAGTTCAGTGTTAATGCATTATTCAGTTACATTATGGATGCCTAGTTTCCGCTTTGAAATGTCTTAAATTAATCAAATCGGTTTGAAATTTTGTATTTACTTTTCTCGGCCAACTCACTATGATGTCATTATATGTTTCTATGTTCAAGTCACATGTTACTAACGATTGTCTATATATTTTTTTATGAAATTTTGTGCACATATCCAAGAAAATATTTTTCTTTCACTGATGGTACAGTAGCGCAGCAGTTGGGCGATTCTCATCACTGAATTTTAATAGTAGGTTAAAAAAAACTCTGAAACTTTGTCCTTAAATAAGACAGTGCAATTTGTGTCAACTGATTATCTGCTGCGCCGCTGTTCCATCACTGTTCTTTATCATTTTTGCAGTTTTTAAATAATACGTCTTTTTTTTTTTTTGCTTGTTTTCATTTAAAGGTTGCTTAGGAAATGAATTTCACAGCACATCAGAAAGAGAAAATTAAATAAAATCAGGCTGATTTGACATGTTTAAAAATTAGATTTTCTGAATGTTTGGAAATTCTATATGCTTAGAAATATACAAATAATCTAACATTCTTACTTGCGTATTTCAGGATATCAGATAATGTGTAAAGGGAGATGAATATTATAATATTTTGAAAATTGGACGTAAAACAGAGTAAACTCACTCCAGATTTCTTTTCTTTTAAATGAACGCAAAAGTAAAAATTTAATTTTTTTTTCTATGTAAGTTCTGAAATTTCTTCTTAATCTAACAAACGTTAATGACATAAAGATTATTAACTTTCTTATAGTAAGAAATGAACTCTGTATATTTCACTTTATGATGCATTTCAAATCACAAAAGTCCTGTATTTATTATGTTTAAAATTAACTATTCGAAATTTATTAGTTAAGCACATATAATACAAATTAATATTCTCACTAAAGCAATACGCTATTTTTATCAAATAATTTAGTAATACTTTAATGAACTTTTAATCACTTAAAACCACTTTCATTAAATATGGCGATTCATTCGAGATATAGTTCATCTGAATACTTTTAAAGTAAACAGGATTTAAATGAGAGTACAATACGCATTAACTTGGCTCTTGAGGTGGGATCAAAAGTATAAAGTGGGATTAAAAGTATACATCGCAAAGACTTTTATTCAAAAAGATTGATAAACAACTTTCACTCATTGAAAATAACAGCTAATTCACGAAAATGCTTGGATTTTTAAGCATGTTTTAAAAATCTATTTAAGAGGTTTAACTACTTAAAAGGTTTTTCTGTTTAAGAGGCTTACGAAAGAAAAAATATCTTTTAATGTTAAAAATTAAGCATAAAAATCAATGATAAAAAAGGAAGAAAACAATTATCTGTTACCTAAGCTACTGAAATATCTAATCTAAAATAATTAAAAGAAATAACCATATTTTACTATTTTAATACAGTTGTGTTGGCATTACTTACTAAAAATAGTAAAAACGAATTTATAATATTATTATGATTGTTCTATGGAATAGTAAATAACCTATATAGTGTTAGGAAAATTATTTTAAAACTTAATATTTTTAGTCCTTAAATACATGAGTTTTTCTTTTAGAATTTTGTGTTTTCATACCTATATAGAGAATGAGACACCATAAATATTAATATAGATTTTTTTAAACTTCGTTTAGTAGCCTGTTTTATGTGATTTATACAGGATTAATGTTTCTATATAAATATAGTGGTGGCGAAATTAAAAGTTAAATAAAAAGTGATGCAAATTTGATACGCTACGCATTTAAAGGTTAAACGAAATGAAAAATGACCGTTCAATTCATATAAAATTTTTTAATAACCTTTCAAAAACATGTTTGGATGTTTTAATACATAGGAGGGAAAATTACGTACAATACGAAATTCTATAATATCGGATTTACCAACAAAATTCATTTGAATATATGCTTAGCATTCTTTAAATGACGTTTCCTTTAAATGACGATTGCAATTTCTTGCCACAGTTTTAGAAATTTGAATTCAAAATTTAACCATTTAATGGTGTAAGAAAATTAGATAAACCACAGCATCGTACTTAATTTTCAAAAATTTCTCTTTCATGGTTGAACCATGAAAAGGATTTTAATTTATGGAACTATTTAACACACAATAAACGCATTAACGACGCCATGGAACTTTCACTGCCGGGTTAAAATTACCAGAATTTTATTTTATTTAGAAAGTTCAAATTCACACCTGGAAATTCTAATAGCAATACTTACTTTATTTAATTACAGACATTTCCTGCTTATATAAAATAAAAATTCTTCTTTCGAAATTTCCGGTACGAATTCGTAATTTTAGATTGAAAATCCACGAATATACTCGTGGTTGGCAACGAATGGGTTAAATGACGTTTGCAATTTCGTGCCACAGTTTCAGAAATTTTAATTCAAAATCTAACCATTCAGCGGTGTAAGAAAATTAGACAAATCACAACATCGTACTTATTTTTCAAAAATTTCTGTTTCATGGTTGAACCACGAAAATGATTTTAATTTATGGGGCTATTTAACACCCAAGAAACGTATTACCGATGGCATGGAACTATGAATAACACGTTCACTGCCGGAAAATACCGGAATTTTATTTTATTTAGGTTTGAATTCATACCAGAAAATACTAATAGCAATATTTACTTTATTTAATTACAGGCATTTTGTGAATACATAAAATAAAAATTCTTCTTTCGAAATTTCCGGTACGAATTCGTAATTTTAGATTGAAAAACCACGAGTATACTCGTGGTTGGCAGCGAATGGGATAAAGAGGGATTGACATATCCTCAAGATAGTGAAGCTTCAACTGTAATGGTTCTGCAGGAGTGGATTGGACAAACCTCCACCAGTAAATTTGATTAGAAGTTTTTTCTTTTAAACACTTTATTCTTGCAGAATTTCAGTCATAATTGGCAAAAATAGCTATTCAGTTTTACTGGCGGAAGTTGGTTCGATAGTCAAGCGCCACGGTTTCTCCTTATTGTGATAACATAAACAGGAATTGTGCAATAATAAGGCGAAAATGTATGTTTAAATTTAATAGTGGAAGTTTTCCCCGACTGTAATCAGGTCCTGTTGATCCGATGTAATCAAATAACAGCCGCCATCTTGTGACAACATCATGTGGACGCCATCTTGTGACAACTGGAGACACTACAGTATCTGTTTACGCCATCTTAATAGCCGCCATTTTGTGACAACATCATGTGGCCGCCATCTTGTGACAACTTGAGACACTACACTATCTGTCTCCTCCTCTGGTGGAAGTTTGGTGGAAGTATGCTGGTGGAAGTTTATTGGTGGAAGTTTGCTCCGGCGATAGTCAAGCTCCGCGGTTCCTCCTTATTGTGACAACATAAATAGAATTTTTGCAAGAATAAGGCGAAAATGTATGTTTAAATTTAGTGGTGGAAGCTTGCCCAATCAGGTCCTGTTGATCCGATGTAATCAAATAACAGCCGCCATATTGTGACAACATCATGTGGTCGCCAACTTGTGACAACTGGAGACACTACCCTATCTGTCTCCGCCATCTTAACAGCCGCTATCTTATGACAACTAGAGACACTACACTATCTGTCTCCGCCATCTTGTAACAACATCATCTGGACACCATATTGTGACAACTGTATCCTCCTTTTTATTTATAGTCTCATTATCAACGGTATGTTTTTGTGAAATCTGACTTTTAAAACAGTAGAAGCCCCTCCCTCTTCTGAAAGTCTTTCGTAAATTGATTTTCTAGATAGGTATTTCAAGTTTACACATCAGCAAAATAACCCATGTACGGATATAAAGTATTACACTTTAAAAAACTAGAAAACTAAATACAAATATGAACAACATGGTATAAAAGCATTTTCCATAAGGTAGAAGCCACAGCCTTAGTTAATCAATAATGTGTTTTGAATATAAATACGATTTCTCGTTTTCTGATCGGAAATGTGTTAAGTTATAAGTTATCTCCAAGTTCTATGATCGGAGTTCAGTGCATATAAAATACATCACAACCCTTTATTAAAAAAAATGAAAACAATAATGACTAACACAGAATCTTTCATGATCTTAATCTACAGCACAACAATCACTACAACAATGGTTTCTTTCAGTTATACAGGGTGATAAAAAAATGCATACATACACTGCTTAACGGGTCATAACATTCTTATTTTTCTTTCTATTCAGAATGTAATTAGAAATAATGAGTGGATCAAGAATAACTTTTGAAAAAGAAAATTTCTTTTAAAATACTATTGGAAGTATGAAAATGTAGGAGAAGTACAAAGACAATATCGCAGGGAGTTCCAGGCAGATCCACCTATGCGACTTACAATTCATCGGGTAAAATATAAGTCTGAAACGAATGGATGTTCATATACAACGTTCCGGAACCGCAATTTAGCAGGAATGCTCCACAACACCAAAGGAAATGTTTGTTGAAATTTTTGAATCAATAGCCCCCTGTTATAAGCAGTGTATTGACCAGAGCGGTAATAATTTTGAACATCTTCGGTAGGCGGAAAAGTTATACATTTTATGTAGATTCCTTTGCAATTTAAACATTAATTATATGTGAATAAAAACTGAAGTTATAATCATTCAAACTAGGTATAATTTTTTTTTATGCACCATGTATTTGTAACACAATGATGATTATGTACACAATGATGTTTGTATCACAAATTAAATGATTTTTTTTTATGATTGAAAGTAACAAGCAAATTTGTCCCTTAAAAAATTCACCTTTAACCCATTCGCTGCCAACCACGAGTATACTCGTGGTATTTCAATCTAAAATTAAGAATTCGTAACGGAAATTTCGAAAGAAGAATTGTTATTTTATGTATTCACGAAATTTCTGTAATTAAGTAAATTAAATACTGTTATTAGTATTTTCTGGTGTGTATTCGAACTTTCGAAATAAAATAAAATTCCGGTAATTTTAAACCCTTCAGTGAATGTGTTAAATCACAAAATGATTTCGAACAGAGCACGAAAGAATTTGAAATAACTTTCAACTGATAAAAAATATCTTTATCAAAGCTTTTTTTTTTTTTTTTTTTTTTTTTTTTTTTTTGAGAAAATTATGGACAGATATATTTTTTAAAAAATAATTTAGAAAGAGTGAAGTTAGCTATGCGACTTAGATAATTTAACAAAGATTTATTTTCTTAAAGTAAGATATTAAAAAGAACTTGTAAACTCAATTTTAGTATCAGAATTATCAAGCTAAAATATTCTGCCGCATATTTGTTCCAATCAATATTTCTACAAATATTTATTAATTTTAAAATTAAATATAAATCAATCATTTGCGCTAAATATCTTTTAGACTGCTGATGTAGATTTTGATTGGTGAGATTTAGCAATTATTATATGTGATTTATTTTGTTTGTTATAAAATAATTCCAGATATATGTTTACTAAAAATAGTTTGCAACTATCTACCCAATCGCATTTAAAACTATACTCAAAATATAGTAGAAGTAGCAATTGTCAGCATATTCACACATGAATTAAAACACTGAAAGCTGGAACTTGATAAAGAATTTAATTAATAGTACAATGCGTTTTACAATGCAGGGTTCGTACGCTTTTACCACAATTTTTAATAGAATTTTTCGCCTTATTTAAATGCAGAGTAGTATTACAAATCCTGCAGTTAAACATGGGGCCTGCAATTTCTGCTATTTAACCCATTTGCTGCCAATGACGAGTATACTCGTGTTTGTCAACATTCAAAATAAAAGTGTATGGTAAAAAAAAAAAACCTGCTTAGCCACCACTATTTTAGTATGTTAAAAAATAATTTATTTAATGACAAAAACTTTGCTATTAAAGTTACAAAATACTATCTTTCAGAATTTTTGATGGGGAACGAATTTCAGTAAAAATATCGAAGACTCCGTCCACATAAATTTGGCAGTTAGTGGGTTAAATATTAAAAAAAAAAATTCTATTAAAAAAATTATGGTAAAAGCGTACGAACCTTGTAATGATATGCCCACCCTTAAAAATCTGTTTAACTTCTTGAAAGAATGCAAAGTAATCTGCGAATATATTCTAAACGGTTTATTATCTAAAAAATTGTGAGAAGAAGAAAGAAAAATAATTTTTCAAATCAAGGTGAAAAAGAAAATGCATTATTTTTCTTTTAAATAGTGCAAAAAGATAATTTTCCATTTTATTAAGCACGTAAAATCTTGATTTATGTAAATTTCTATTAAAATCATGGTCAATGAAAAAGATTTTAAAACGCCTTTCTACATGTAGTTTTCATTATTCTGTAGCAAATTTTAAACTGCGGATATAATGGGTTGCAAAGCTGAACTAACAGTGATAAGAAAGTTGAAATTATACTTTTTAAGGAATGTTGTAAATACGATAGAGAAGTAGTATGAATTTTAAATCGATCATATAAATGTTGTTTGCAGTTTTTTAAGAATTATTAATAAAAAAACCTTATAGGACAAGCAATTGACCTGGAATGCCAGAATTGTTGTCTGTTCATCAAATTAAGACGATTCTAAGAAGGTTAATTCTGACTAAACGGTTTTGGAATCTTTTGAAAGCAAAACAGACACTCCAGTGTCTAAGTCGTTTTGCAAAGAGGTTTGTCGAAATTGAATTACTTAAAATAAAAAAAAGAGGTAAACAATGATTATAATTAAAATCTATATATATATGTATCTCTCTCTCTCTCTCTCTCTCTATATATATATATATATATACATTACGCTATCGTAAGTGGTACAGAAATCGCGATTATTTATCATTTGCCGATGGCAACGAGAGGTTTGTTTTCACAAACTTGCGAATATTAAGAAAAGTATTTGAGGTATCGATTTAAAAGTCACCACACATATGTAGAATTTTTTTTTTTTTTTTTTTTTTTTTTTTTTTTTGCATCTAAAATACAATTTTTGTAAAAAATTGGCCAGGTAATTTTTCTTATTTATTTTAAAAAACGGTATTCTTTTATCTCTATTATCCCGTCGACCACTTTTCATAACAAAAAACTATCGCCAAACAGTAAGATTAAATGCCAAAAATGCAGTCCCATTTACTTGATGTCAGAAGCATTATACTTGTTTGTTATGTCATCAAGTGGTTTTTAATTCGACATTTGCGTGTATTTATAAATGAATAAAATGATCTTATTGGGTGAAGATTTCCGTCAAGTCAGTCCTACCTGTCATTTTTAGAGGTTCAAGATCACTAAGAGTTTCAAGTTGCATAAAGAAGAGAAGATTTTACATTATGCAACTTACAGAAAATATGCGTGCCCTTCAAACAGAGAGAGAGAGTTAGCGAGTTGGCTGTTACAGGTTGGCGAATGTCAAAGTGGGGAAACTATTAAGTTGTTTCCAATTTGCTATCCAGATATACAAGATCCAGGGCAGCAATTTTTCAGTAACATTGATTTTTTAACGGTGATACCTCAAAAGCTTAAAGGACGAGCCATACTAACAGTGACACACAGTTTGTCAATTGAAATTAATAATAATAGCTCCGAGCTCTGAAATTTACAATTGTGTATATAAAGACGTTTTCGATGCAGAAAATTAAAAAAAGAGATAAAAATATTTTCCTAAATGTGAATGGTGTAGATCAGAGTTGCCAAGTCTCCGGATTTTTGCACACCAGTAATTTTTTAGAAAAAATTTTGTCCTCTTAAATCGCAAAATGCTCTGATTAAATTGAACAACAATTTCTGTACTAAATTACTGGTATCCAAAAAGCCGGAGACTTGGCAGGTCTGGTGTAGATATTTTAATATAATATGTACACACTTTTTTAATTTTAAAGAGTATCCAGCAACTATTGTGTGCTTTATCTTTCTTTATATGCACGATGCTGAAAAAATACCTCTGTTTTCATATTTCTAAATGGTGTCTATAACTTATGATGTGTATATATTTTTTATTTCAAAGTACCCAGTCCTAAGTGGAGAAGTTTTTATGTATGATATTTATACATATAATGCTGAAATTCGTGTATTCTAATATGCATATAGTATTTAAAAGAGTAGACACTAGAGTGCAGATACTCTGCGCGGGATCGGCTAGTAAATGAAAAACCCAATGAAAATAAATTAAAATTTGTACAAGAAGTGTAGTCTTGTAAATAGGATTGGAAAAGAATAATATTCAGTGATGACCAAATATTTCAATTTAGAGGGTCCAGATGATTGACACTTTTACAGCGTGACTTGAGAAGAAAATAATATTTCTTGAAACGAACAAGAGGCGAAGATTCCATATTTGTATGGACATGCATTGAATGGCAAGGATGCTTTATTATTAAACGTTCGGGAAAAAAAAAACCCTTGTTTCAGAAATGCTTCTTTAAATCTCGTAAGTCTATTTGTTTCTGAGGTTTCTGAATAGAAAGAAATGCTTTTTAAAATCGGATATATCTTGGAAGAGGTTGTTTCTTAAAGTTCTGCCAGTTTCATAAACATTTTTCTTTTTAGGTGCGTTCATAATAATATAAATACGTAGCACCTATAGTCGTCGTCTGGTCTTTCTGTCCGTCTGTCTCTCCGTCAATCCGTCTGTACAGCGCAAAAGCTACCCAAACGAAAGGTTTGAAATTTAATATACAGGGTTTTTTTTTTTTAAACTGACACTGTTCAGAGCCGTCTGTAGCTCGTTCTAATAACTGGATTGACACAAAATTTTGTGAATGGACTAAGAAAACCATGGGAAAAAAGATTCCAACAAAAAAAAAATTAGTTCCAATCACCGCCGATAGGGGGAAATGTGGCGCTGTACAGTGAAAAAAACCCATCAGAAACAGACAAAATTAATAATTTGGATAAAATGCCACGTTTTATTCATCATTTACACTTTCCTTTTCGTTGATCGCAGTTGAAACATCCATTATCACTTTTTCTGCCACCGGTTTACGTCCTCTGCCTGACCGAACTGCTAGCGAGCCTGTTTCTTCGAATTTCAGAATCATTGCTTTCAATACATTAACGGATAAAGGTCCTTTGCGCAGTTTATGGCGTGTTCTAAGTAAACGAAGAGCGGCTGGTGCATTGTACTGGTTACAATATAAGAACTTCACAAGTAACGCGCGCTGCGGTAACGTGAGATTCATTTTCAACCTGAGCTGATATTGTTTCTCGGTGTTTTTCGCATGCATTTATAACTTAAACTATTGGCGCTACTGTCGCTTGCGTAAGTAAAAATTTGCATTTTCATTTTTTGCCCGTATTTTATGCTAATTCCCAGTTGCATAAATGACCACAGCGCCACATTTCCCCCTATCGGTGGTGATTGGAACTAATTTTTTTTTTGTTGGAATCTTTTTTCCCATGGTTTTCTTAGTCCATTCACAAAATTTTGTGTCAATCCAGTTATTAGAACGAGCTACAGACGGCTCTGAATAGTGTCAGTTTAAAAAAAAACACCCTGTATATAGTCATTGCAGAGTTTTGTCAAGTCATTTCAAATTTTATGAAAATGGAATCAAAACTTAAAAGGATATTAATAAAAGTTTTCTTCATTCTATTAAATCCTATCATACGTCATTAATTCAATGCTATCCCATGATAGGTAATGATTCTAGTTACCATGATGATTACGTCATATTCAAGATGGAGTCATATAATTTGCGTATTAATGGATTTAAAAACCGAATTTGTATACTAAAATTGTTTAATTATAGCACTCCTGTAAACTACCGACAGTTTTTTTTATAGATGTTTCCGGAGAAATATGATATTAAATGGAAAAAGAGTCTAAATATGGATTTCTAGTTCTGAAATTTTTAAAGCTAGGCTTAAGTTTCCCATTGGAATTTTCAGTAAATATCAACAAAAGATAAAATGTTGCTAACTTAAAATGTACTTATTTTATTACGGAAATTAATCACGATATAATTCATTTCACTGAAACAACTTATAGTACCAACGCATCTCATTTGCCACGTTTCACAAAATGTTCGTCAAGTATTTTTCTATATACGCAATTATCAAGTTTCCTTAGGCTTCAAGATGTGCTAAGAAACGATTTATTTTTTTCAAATTACTAATTATATATTATTTAATTTCTTCTCAGTGATGTACTATGATCGATCGACCAAATTACTAGTTGCGGCTTTTTAGGAAAAAAAATTAAAGATGTTTCTCAATACATATTTAAAATTATTGGAATTTTTTTTTTTTTAGTTTATGTAATAAAGACATAATTAATGCATTAAACAACAAAAGTTTTAGATATTAGTTTAATCTGACAAAGGTCTAATAATACATTCTTTTTAGAAAAAATAATTATAGAGTTTGCTTAAAAAAAATAAATACTCAGGAGATAATGGGGATGCGCGCGTTAGATTATTTAATGAAATTTATTTTCTTAAAAAAAGATGTTAAAAAGAGTATTTGTTTAACCCAATTTCAAATACAGCCTCATTAATGTGAATAGCGTAGAAAAACTAATTTTTCTTTTTGGGTTGAAATATATTATTATTATTAAAAAAAATATATCTATGTATTAGTGTATTTTCATACTACTTATAACGGTAACTAATGAAAATAACACATCATAATATATTTCAAATGCATTTCAAACCGAATTTCCGCAATCTATACATCCTTAAAACATTCCAAACACATTTTAATTTTTCTTCAAATTTATTAATAGGCTAGTTCACTCTCGCGAAAACACCCACTCTCTAATGCTAATCTTATGGGATAGTTCTTTTAACCCTTTAACGGATAAAACACTTCAATTGCTAAAATGTTGAAATAAATGATTGACACCGGAAATTGTGATCAAATTTATTTGTAAATAACAAAAAGCGATATTTCACAGACATATAAAATGGAAAACATTTTTATTAAAATTCTGCTGTAATTGTTGAATTTCAAAATTAAAATTTTGTGGTTTCGTAGGGAAATCAATGTCCGTTAAAGGGTTAAAATATCTTGCTTGCATTTCAATAATTCAAAACGACTTTTTTCATTGAAATGGTCGATATCTGTAATCGCTGCATTTTACTTTTTCGATTTTGGTTGCGGTTTTTTATGAGGATACTTTCACTTTAGAAACTGAGCTAATTTTCTACATTGTAAAAAGTGCGTCATTCTCTTTATTCAGCTCACCCCGTATGTTTAAAATTCAGAGGTATCTGAAAATATTTTGAAAATTTAAATTGATTAAATTTTTTTGTAACTGACGAAATTGAATTCCAAGTTTACTGAAAAGCTCAGATTTGTTAGTTTGTACCATTCTCATCTAGATAATACCATAAGAATAGAAAATAAAAAGATGAAATGTATTTTGTGAAAAAATCCCATAACTGCAAAAGCGGCAAAAAATTCTTTGATTCCCTCCCCTGAACCTTAATGAATGAATGAATCACGTTACCAATTGATGGGGGGAGCGGACCTTTATATTGTGGAATGTTTTCCTAAAAATATATCTATTTTAAACTTGGTACGATGGTTTTTCTTAAATATGGCAAAACTTGAAATGTTGCACATATGGGTATTTTTTTTAAATAAACGATTCAATTGCGGTACTCGAATGGTCTTGCTTTAGAAATTAAAAAAGAAAAAAAATATGAGCACATTCCTTTATAAAAATGGATTTATTGTTTATTCCATTATTTATAAATATCACAGTCTTCCAAAGATATATAACGCAGGCGAAATCGGCATTTTAGTACTTTATCAGGAGCGTATCATTTGTCAAATTGCAATGTTAAGATGTTTCTAAAACAATTCTAAAGAATAAAAGTCAGGCATAGCGAGCAGAAGAAAAAAAACTGTTATTGAAGATTCTGGTATCTTAACCGTACAAAATTCTTTTTGTTTTATGAATTTCTGAAGATATCTCCTTTGATGTCTGAAATGTAACTTCTCTCTCAAACAATCAAGCCATCTTTCCGTACAAATGCTATTTTAAAAAATGTAGGTATAAATTCCTTTTTTCAGGATTTTTCAATTCTATGTTCACCATTGAAAATAAAACATAAAAGCAAAGCGGTGTAAAGGTAAGGAAAGAAGCAGCTTAGTGAGAAATCTGAATATTTCCGTAACTCTAACGGCCAGATAAGCAGTTAGGTGTCATGATTAAGAAAAATTCAAAAATGAAAACATGTAGCAGTTTTCATTTAATGAGTATTTATAATCATTTCTGCTATTTTTTCCGGTTTCGTTTATCCAATACTTTTTTTTGTAAAAAAATTGATTTTCATTGATTCATAAAAATAGATACAAACGTAAGTAATCTCAGCCCATGTGTCCAGATACAATTCCAATTACTTCGGATTTTTCTCAATATTTAGTGGTCATAAAAGTATTTTTGTTGATGTCTTTCGCAGCGCTTTGAGTAAAGACTGGGATGAAACGAACGTCTCAGGCGTTTTGTTCCAATAAAGAGACGTTTGTAACGGCATTCTCGCACTTTTAAATCATTAAAAAAAATTTTGTTTCTGAAAAATAAGCATTTTTTTTTTCGTTTTAATGAAATTGCAAAATGAGGAAAAACACGACGGATATTTGCAGAGCTACTGCATCCACCAACAATGCTTTCTCAACAATTGTCGATGACATTTCCACTAGACTTTTAAAGTACTCTATTTGGGGCTAAGGTATTTACGACTAGACACACTGCAGCATAACCGAATAGTGATTTGCCTGACTTCGTCAGCCACAAAATCTGTCAATCTGCATTACCAAAATTTGTAATTATAAATTATATGTCTTTAGTTTGTTCAATTGTTTCGTTAATTTGTTTATTTGTAAATCAATTTTAATGTTTATGATGTCATGTCTAGAAATCTGATGCATGTTTTCTTTTATAGATCCAATATAATGCGCTTAATATAATGGATAAGACTTTAAAAAACGTAATTCACACCGATGTCGGTCTCAAAGTCGAAATAAAGGAAGAGTGGGATTTGTCCTTCCAAAGATTTCTTAATGTGATTTTGTTCGCACAATGTATTTGACCCATCATTTACTTTTTCACGATATTTTGACTTCACGACAGTTTTTCTGTATGGAAATTTTGTGCATGTGAGAATGTTGCCGCGAGATTTCGCCTGATAATATTTCTTAGGTGGAAGGTCTGTTTACCCAAATATTCAAAATACAACAGACACTTTGATGCTCTTATGTTTTGAAAAAATTAATATTTCCGAAAATTACGAGAAATATATAACCGATTCCGTTAAATTTGGAATTTATTATTATTTTTAGATTTCACATTGTTTCTTCTTATAATTGTATCTGGAGATAAGGGAAAAGTTTCCGGAATAGAGTAAGAGTTAAAGAATACACTGAACTCACGTAAATGTTTTTAAAATATCAGAAGATCTTCCTGCATTTTCTACAACTTAAGTTTGAAGTATAATATATTGCACTTAAAACCATAGCACCAGAAAAAAAATTAAATCATATTTAGTTCATTTCATTTTCGGTGTGTTTTTTCTATTGTTTTCTTAAATGCGACCCCAAAACATTTTCGAAAATGGTATGTTCTCCAAAAATTATCCTTGTTTTTAAGAAAAAACATATATATTTGAATTTTTTAGAGTTATAGTTCCAAAATTATTATTTAATTTTCCAACATTATCTTGTGGTGACCTTAAGTTGTCATTCATTAATTATGTCACACTTTAAGTGGGGTAGGTGGGGGTGTCTACAAAACGTGACACAGTGGGACAGGAGGAGAAGGCAAAGCCGTAGCTAGTGGTGAATCAACAGGATTTCACACCACTCCAAAATTTCTAACTCGATGACTGTAAATATGCTATTAATTATCAGTTAATCCATTCGCTGCCAAGCACGAGTATACTCATGGTTGTCAACATTCAAAATAAAAGTGTGTTTATTGTGTGTTTTTTAAAAAGTGTGTTTTTTAATAAAAGTGTGTTTATTGTGTGTTTTTTAAAAAGTGTGTTTTTTAATAAAAGTGTGTTTTTTTATAATAAAAGTGGTTTTTTTTATAAAAAAACTTGCCCAGCCAACACTATTTTAATATGTTAAAAAATACTTTATTTAATGACAAAAACTTTGCTATTAAAGTTATCAAATATTATCTTTCAGAATTTTTGGTGAGAAACGAATTTCAGTAAAAATATCCAAGACTCCGCCCACATAGTTTTGGCCGTTGATGATTTAAGAGAGTAAAGATTGAAAAGTCTAAATTCTACGCTAACATATATTTTTTGTGTGATTCCGCCAGTACGTTGCAAAAATAAATGCTATTACAGGGTACGTACGCATCAGGGGATTCAGGAGATTTAAAATGTTTTAGTACCAGAAATTTCGTAGAGTACTGGTCGCTATGTCTAAAGATAGAATTTTTTTCATTAAATAAGCCAAATATTATTTTACGAAAATTCTGGTAAAAATGCTTGAAAGTCCTTGAAGTGTACGAACTCTGCTATTAGTAGGATGTGTTTTAAACTTATTCGAATTTAATAGGACTACGAAAGCGAAATTCCGAATTACTTAATTTACATAAGGCTGATACGGATGGTCCAACATAATACAAATCGTGTATCGTACAACGGTAACTCATAAAGTATGTGAGAGTCTTTTTTCGAAATATTCACAAATTTTGGCAAACATATGTGTTTCGACTTATGCTTTTACAATAAAACACATGTATAAAATTCCAGAATACCTAGTTAATATTAATAACAAAGCATCATTAACACAAATTGGTTTATTTGAAATGAAGAACACTCAAAGATAAAATTATCTCCTGAATATATATCTTACTTAATTATTTTAATTTGCAATAAAACGTAAAAAAATCTTTTAACTTCATTCACTTCTATTAAATTAGTAAAGAAATGAATTTAATATAAGATGATAAAATAAACTTTGATGCGCAGATCCACTTCCGAAATATAGTTTTCTGGCTGGGGATTTAAGGCTGTGGGTTAACAGGTTGTGACGTCACTTCTAAAACATAGAAATAATTAGATAACTTCATTTGCAAACAGCATAAAATAATACAACATTATAAGAACACACATTTTATCAGACAATTAAAATACACTATACCAACATGAGTGAACAATTGACATGCGCCAGAACTCGAACCTGGGATCTTCAGCGTACCGTGCTGATGCTCTGCCAGCCACCCAGATCGATATCCTGGCCCGGCAATTTTTCACACTTATTCATGTTGGAAACAGTCATCGGCCAGCTGTTTTGCAGTTACAGATGACATAATACGATGACTGTTTCCAACATGAATAAGTGTGAAAAATTGCCGGGCGAGGATATTGATCTGGGTGGCTTAGTGGCAGAGCATCAGCACGGTAAGCTGAAGTTACCAGGTTCGAGTCTTGGCCCCAGGTCAATTTTTCACTCATGCTGGTTTAGTGTATTTTAATTGTCTGATAAAATGTGTGTTCTTATAATATTGTAAAAATAAAGCAATAAGACGGAGTTTTTATGCTTTAATATATATACCGGGTGCGTCATAAGTTCGTGCAAACTTTAAAAATTCGTAATAAAAGAAGTAATGCTCGGAAAATTTTTTGATTTGCGCGAGTATGATCGGAAGGATTTTGGATTTTTTTCCACGCATAATAAAAAATGATTCCAAAATTAACCAATAGAGGGCGCTCACACGTCATACTGAGACGTTTTATGCAAATCAGGCAAACTCTCCCGTTTCCTCAAAACGTCGTACAAAACTGAGTATCCCATTCAATGAAATAGGGTTTTTTTGCGCCTTAAGGCCTTTCTCCGTGCGAAACTTTCGCAATGCAATAGTTGTAGTTTCACCATTCTTGTAGAAAAGTTTAACCATCAGCGCTCGATTTGGTAACGATAGTATGCTGCCGAGATCGAATGATGAATCCATTTCCAGCCAGGTGGTTTATTGCGAGCCTGATTTGCATAAAACGCCTCAGTATGACGTGTGAGCGCCCTCTATCGGTTACTTTTGGAATCATTTTTTATTATACATGGAAAAAAAATCCAAAATCCTTCTGATCATAGTCGCGTAAACCGAAAAATTTTCCGAGCATTACTTCTTTTATTATGATTTTTTAAAGTTTGCACGAACTTATGACGTACCCGGTATTTATATATATATATATAAATATAAGCATAAAATAAGTACATAAAAGTATGTTTTTTTAATAAAAAAGTATATATTTCTTTTGAATTGAAATAGATTGAATAAAAGCAGTTAAGGTCTTGACGGTTTATGGTAGCAAGTAAAAAATAGCAAGTAAAAAATAATTTTTTTTAAAATCAGTCTCTAAATTATACTTACAAAGGATGTAACGTAAAAACAGGGGAGCAGAGTGCTACGTGAGGATGACAACCTGTGAGAGAAAGGGGTAGGGATTGATAAAAAACATAAAATTTGCGTGACGTTAGTACTGGAAGGCATCCAGTACTAACGTACTAAGTACTATTTGCATACAGATTACTGTTAGATAAATATAAAATCCAAAAAATAATTGAATTCTCTTTTCACAAGAAATTACATTAAGATACATTAGAGCACAGTTCGAATAATTAATCTTGGGTAATCACTTCCAAAATAAATGCCCTAAGGGAAAATTTCTTTTACAATACATGAGAGAACTTAAATTAGCAGATTTTTTTTTACAAACGGTTTTCTGCTTCAGATGCACTTAAAGATTGTGTATTTGGTCTTTTAAATTAATTTTAGATTTGATAACTTAATGGAAGTTTAAAAATATTTCTTTTTATATATGTTTGAGGATATGCAGAATTTCACTACTGTTACATTTTATATTTCAATGTAATGTTTCTAATTTTAATTATTTTTTCAACGTTTTAAAATTATAAAGGAAGTTAATAAGGCATCTATATCTACCTATTTATCTATCTATCTATAAATATATATGAACAGTTGACTACTTATACTATTATAACTTAAGGGGTAATAGGACTTTTACTTTAGAAAAAATGAAAAAACAATGATCATTTTGAACATTTAATATCTTAATATGTATATGATTTAAAAACATATTTTTTTGAAGAGATGAAAGATATATGTATGAGCTTTCCTTTCACATATTTAATAAAATACAATAGGCAGAATTAATATTTATAGGAGGCTTGAAACTGTCAGACATTTGTCGAGCAGAAAAATGGCATGAGAGGTCACTCGCATGCACATAGAACAAACATTTTGGTACATAATTATACTTCAGATTGTAATAATTACCCTGAACCTAAATAACTTTGTATTTAAAGCACTATTATATTTTTAATACAGAGTTGTATTTAAATTAGACAAATTTTTGAAAATTTCAACAATATAATCACCAAAAACAATACATATTTTTAACAATAAATATGCAAATTTAGGTTCACCTTATGCAGACTAACATAAAATATATCTTCTGAAAATTTCATGAAAATATAATGAAAAGGTTTTGAGACATCCTGCGCGTTAAGCACAACAACCTCATTTTGATAAAACTGACTTGTTTTGTTGTTTACATTGATAAAACTGACTTTTAAACTTGTTTACAATTCGAACTTTGTACGTTTGATAAAACTGACTTTTAAGCTTGTTTACATTTGGAACTTGGTACGTTTTAGGCTATAACACGAGCTATAGGAACTTTTTAATGTGGTATGTTTTATAATGTCCAGAAAAGATTATCCTTTAATACACACACACACACACACACACACACACACACACACACACACACACACACACACACACACATATATATATCGTATTTTTGAAAGTTTTAAATGTCTATGACCCCTAATTCCATTTATAAATTAATCAATTTTTTAATTTTTAAAATTTTTATTTTGAGAAAAAAAGTTATCTTACCTTTTTTTTAACCTTTTCAGTGGCAAAGTAGTTCTGTTGCTAAAATATTGGGTTAAAAAATGGTTTAATGTCGGTGGATGCATTGATTGTTGACTTTGAAATATTATATTTCTGTTTTCGCATAGATTATTGAAGCAAAATTCTTTTTTAAAATTATGGGTGTAATTTTGCAGTTGAGAATTGAAATTAAGATTTTATATATAATGCACTTCCGCCCTTAAGGGTTAAATTGTCATTAGCTTCATGTATCCCTATTTGTAATATTTAAGAAATACAAAGTTAAATTTATATATAAAAGACATGGTGTTGTCTCGTATCGTTGCCCATTAGCTAATCTCTTACGTGATAGTTTTAATGTTATAGTAGCAATTCTAAAATATGTTTCAGAAGTCATTTTCCATTTTATCAAAATTATTTACAAAGAAAAAGTCTTTGTCCTAAAAGTTACGAAGTTTTAACTTTTATACGTCCTATTCCAACTAAATCCTGAGATATATTTAACGAAACATCATCCACGCTCAAACAAGTAAAACTAAAACAATATGTTTTGAAAGAACAAAATTTACCGAGTTATGATACTTTGAATTATATGAATTTTCAGCGTTTTCTAGAGCTAAAAACGATCAAACGCGGATTTAGTTCCAGAAAACGCTGTATTATTTTTCTTCATTTAAAGTATCATAACGCAGTATAAATTTGTAATTTCTTTTGTACTCTTTAGAGCACGTCGACAAGATTTATAAATGTAGCGTAGGATACACGGTATGTATTAACACGTTCACTGCCGGTTAAAATTACCGGAATTTTATTTTATTTAGAAAGTTCGCATTCATACCAGAAAATAATTATTGCAATTTTAATTTTATTTAGAAAGTTCGAATTTATACCAGAAAATAATTACTGCAATTTTAATTTTATTTAGAAGTTCGAATTCATAACAGAAAATACTTATAACAATTGTTTCTTTATTTAATTACAGACATTTCGTGATTACATAAAATAAAAATTCTTCTTTCGAAATTTCCGGTACGAATTCGTAATTTTAGATTGAAAAACCACGAGTATACTCGTGGGTGGCAGCGAATCGGTTAAAATATAAATTTTTAAACTTTCACAAAAATAAATACAGTGGTGGACATAATTATAAGACACCTACCTAATTTGACATACCATGAAATAAAAGATTCAGAGCTTAAAAATGCTTTATCAAATACGACAAAAACATAAATTTATTCTGTTATCACACGTAATTGTTTTACAGAAATGATATTTTTATATAGTTTAATAAAAAATAAATAAAAATACCATGGACAAAATTATAAGACACCCTAACATTTTAATTAAAACACCTACTTCTTTTCGAAATATGCAAATTTTCTGCACGCTGTTATGACGTCAGCAGTTAACTAAAGCAGACGATAACCGATTTCACGCATTTACAAACATGCCACGAGGTACAGAATTAAAAGAAAGTGAAATTTGGAGATTAAATGGAACAGGTTCTTCAGTTAATAATATTTCAAAAGTTATTAAATCCTTTAGATGTGCAATTTCAAATGTTTTGAAAAGAGGAAGTAATGGATTGGTGATTAAAAGATCTGGACATACTCCTTGCTTGTCTTCGAGAGACAGACGCCATGTGCTTTCGCTCGCTACATAGAATAAGATAACCACTACAGGCATTAAAAATGCTTTGAAACTGAATTGTTCAAGGAGAACCATTCGCAGGGTGTTGCATAATTCTTCCTATGTGAAATTTAAAGAATTGAATAGAAAACCACCGCTTCTAAGGCGGCACAAAATGGACCGTTTAAACTTCGGTAAACAAACTATGGCCTGGACCTCTAAATGGTACTCTGTGTCATTTTCTGATGAAAAAAAGTTTAACCTGGATGATCCTGACAGGTTTCACTATTAATGGCATGATTTACTGAAGTCTCCTGATGTACAAATGAGCCGCCAAATGGGTGGAAGCTCAGTAATGGTTTGGGCTGGTTTTTCGGCTCAAGGGAAAACCGATATCGTGTTTGTGCATTCAAAAGTGAATTCCGAAAACTATAAGAATCTTCTTAAAGATCAAGTACCCATATACGGTGAACTTCTTTGTGGCGAAAACTACACTTTCCAGCACGATAACGGGTCGATTCATACATCACACGTAACAAAAAGTGGTTTTCAGAGCAAAGTATAAATGTTCTTCCGTGGCCTTCTCACTCCCCAGACTTAAATCCCATCGAAAACATGTAGGGGCTCTTAGCTCGTGAGGTTTACCGAAATGGGAGGCAGTTTACATGTGTGGAAGACCTAAAGAATGCTATAAAATGTGCTGGGGCATTCTGTACCTCATGGCATGTTTGTAAATGCATGAAGTCGGTTATCGTCTGCTTTAGTTAACTGCTGACGTCATAACAGCGTGCAGAAAATTTGCATATTTCGAAAAAAAGCAGGTGTTTCAATTAAAATGTTAGGGTGTCTTATAATTTTGTCCATGGTATTTTTAATTTTTTTTTATTAAACTCTATAAAAATATCATTTCAGTAAAACAATTACGTGTGATAACAGAATAAATTTATGTTTTTGTCGTATTTGATAAAGCATTTTTAAGCTCTGAATCTTTTATTTCACTGTATGTCAAATTAGGTAGGTGTCTTATAATTATGTCCACCACTGTATTTTGACTTTACCCTTTCAGGGGCAAAGTACTTTCAGTACTAAAATGTTGAAATAAGGACTGGCACCGGAATTTACAAAACAAAATTATTTGGAAATAAGAAAAAGGGGCATATATGTATTGAATGGAAAAGATTTTAGCGAAATTCTGGTGCCATTGTGGCGTTTGGGAATTAACGTTAAGTGGTTTCATAAACATGCCACTGCCCCTGAAAGGGTTAAGTAAGTTTTAATATGATTGACGACAACATTAGTTTCGCAAGTGGAATTATACCTCTAAAGTTAACAGCTTAGTTAATTAGCTATTGAACAAGGATATAAAGGGACATCCTGTATAAGATTAAAACAAGATCAAACGTGCAACTTTTTGGAAGACAAAGAAAGCAGAAAATCTCCAAAGCCCTGCTTCAGTCGTAGATCATTTTGCGTTATCCAGGGTGCACCACGTGGAGTCGATCTACATTACACCCCATAGCATTTACCACTGTTCTCCGCACTATCAAGTAACAGTGTATCTGGCAGATATTGGGAGGCCAGAGAACTAATGAGGACCTCAGAACAACAGACTAATTGATTGTATTCCCTGTTTACAGTTGATATTTTGTTTTCTCTAAAGTCTGTATATGTTATTCTTGTTTCGTTTATTGTTCTGTCTATTGTTCAGCTATTTTGGTGGCATATAATAGTGTATAGATGTTTGTATCAGTCCATTGCTTTGAAATTAAGAAAAAAAAAACTTTCTGGAACATTTTTTGGTACACCGTATTAATATTTTACCAGTCGACATGTGTGAGGATTTCGCACTACAATCTGATACTTTTCAGCAATATCTAATATTTTTTAGATGCAGATTTAAACTTCTAAAGAAAAATTGAGGATTACAAATATTTACGAACAACATTAGTCAAGCCAGAATATCGTCTCATTTATTCCATACATGTTACAGTAAAAACTGATTGAAAATAGCAAAAGGCACGCGCGAGAAAAAAGTCCTTCTGGCCTGTACCGGGAAGAAAAGTAGTCCATGTTAAAAATTCAACTCATTTTACTCAAACATCCGAAGCTAAACTGCTTTGAACTCGATTAGAGAAAATTCAATCCCGGTTTTAGTTAATACTGAATTTGAATGCGAATTTCCGCATGAGAATTACAGCATAACAAAAATGAGATTGTTTCACAATGTCAGCCACCCTAGAATTTCAAACTGCCATATCTCTGCCATTTTTTTAAGATAAAGCCAAAACTTAAAATGTTCCGGAATCCTTGTATCACGATCTAACACTTAACGGAAACAACTTTTTCAATTTATAATTTTTATACATCTTCTTGAATTTTATAAAAAAAAAATAGAAATTTTTAACTTGCCGCCATTTTGAAACAAGATGGCGCATGAAGATGGGTCGAACTCGATCGAGACCTTGGTATGTCCTATACACGTACTCAGTCACATCCAATTGGGTTCATAAATAAGAGTACAGTATGACACAGTATGACACAGTATGACATGTGTCAGATCTATACATATATATAAATCAACATTTGAGCGGAGGGTGGTTTTTGGGAGTCTGGACTCATGATCGGATTGCAATTGCTTTCCTCCGATCGGCTGCAATAAGTAGCTTTTTGTAATGAAAGCAACCTAAAATATATCAATCGTATTTTAACTGCATTCACCGCCCCCTGAATACTAGGCCTGAGCGCTGACAACAATGGCGGCTGTCGCAGGCCGATTTGTTTTTTCTTTCAGCGTTTGAACGGTCCCTCAATATTCCACACCTATAATTTCTAAAAGTTTTCTTCGCCTTGTTTTTCGGTGACGGGCAGGGCTAGTGGAGCTTAAGCCATATGGTAGGCCACTCTGCCCGGCATGAACCTGTTTTTCGGAGATCAATTAAGTCAAAGATAACTTTTAGATATTATTGGTGTTGAAGTTCGAAGGACTGTACAAACGATTCCGCCTGCGACAGCAGCCATTTTTTTCAGCGCGCAGGCCTAGTATTCAGGGGGCGGTGCTGCATTAGAGGATGACGTCATCCGCTTCGGGAAAAAAACGGGACAAAGAAAAATAAAGTGAATAAATGTAAAATACAATTTAATTTAATTATAACAAAGCGTACATTTTACGCTATACGTGAAATACCACTGCTTCGATCGATTGATTGTGTCTTATTCTTTTAAACATTAGATTTAGAATTTTACTTTTTAATCATAAATATAAAATAAACTCTTACGGTGAAGCCCCACTTTCTCTTTTTTCATCGAAGATGAAATAATTACATCAGTATATAAAAACTATACATAATTTTTAATTTATTGTACTTTTATCTTTTATTTATTGTGCGGTCACAGCTTTTTTTTTCAAAACTATATGGCTGAAAATAATCATTTCCGTTACATTAAAACGATTATATATGTCAAGTTTTAATTTTTTTACATGATCTTTTCAAAAGTAATTATTCATAGCCTCAAGAAGTATTTGTTTGGAGATTACTAGGAGTTAAATTTAAAATCCAAAAAATAATTAAATGTCTTTTTTAGAAAAGAAAGTACGTTAAAAAGATTACAACAGAGTTCGAATAGTTAATCTTGGGTAATTACTTGGAAAACCTTAAGGGACATTTTCTTTCACAACACTGTGGAGAATTTTAATTACAAAATGTTTGCCTCTAGGAACTGTTTTCTGTCTAAAATGTATGTAAAGGTTGTATGTGTATTATACATTTGGCTTTAAACACTAATTTTAAATGTAATACAATACATTTGGAAATTTTAAAGATTAAAGATAAAAAATATTTGTTTGTTAATATGTGTATTCAATCATCTTAAATTTGGTTAATATTAGAAAAAAAAAAAAAAAAAAAAAAAAAAGAAGAAAAAAGAAAAAAAATTCCAAAATTTCGAATTTTGATTGAAAACAAAGTACATTTTTCTTTATAAAATTCCTGATTTTGTAAGGGAAACTAATAATGCATTTATCTATGTGTGCAATTTCCTATCTACAGGGTGTATCTGAAAAAGCGAGCCGCTAGGTGGCGTTGTAAATGGTATGACACATTCCTACCAGAGGTGTTGCCGGAGCTGCTGCGTCCAATTCCACCCTCCGTCAGGTCGAGAATGTGGTTTCAACACGACGGTGCGCCTGCACACTTTGCCTTGGATGTGCGGAACACTTTAGATGCAACGTTTCCAGGGCGATGGATTAGTCGAGGGTGGTCCCGTAGCTTGGCCACCAAGATCGCTGGATCTCTCGTGCTTGGACTTTTTTTTCCTGTGGGGCCATTTCAAAAGCCTAATCTACGAGTGCCCCATTGAAACCGATTTGGATCTAGTCGCCAGGATTGCCGTTGTTGCCGGGGATATTCGGGAAATGCCTGGTGTCTTCGCAAATGTGAGTCTGTCCCAATCTCGCAGGTTTGAAGCGTGCATTATAGCTGGCGGAAGATCTTTTGAGTGATTTCTTTGAGCATGTACATTAATTACATTGCTGTTAATAATTTTTTTCTGAAGTAACTCCTTGCATTCTGCTGTTAATTCTTTAACTGCGATAGTGGAAAACTACCTTTTAACTTCTCACCACTTGCGTTCCGACCACACATTCTATCACGAAATTTGCTCGCATAGCTGCGTTCTATCACCCCGTAAAGTTTTGCCCACTTTTTCAGATACTCCGTTGTGACATTATACCGTTATGTATACCGTTGTAACATTCATTAATTTAAACATTAAAAAATAGTATTTTTTCTATTTATATATATTTTTATTTCTTCATTTTAAATATTTTTATTAAAAAGAAATATCAACCTCATATTATTTTTGATCGTCATAAATTATATTAAACCCGAAGTCTACAACATACTCTTATGCGCTCACTCCAATGTATCTTTGTGACCGTACTTTTACTAAACCGTCTCGTTGATGACCATAAAATTCAGTACGGTGATAGCTGGCATGGCTGGGTTTGGATAAAAAAATTTATGACTCAAGTCCTGTCTTTGAGGAATAACTTTGGATCATAAGTGCCATAGACTAAAAATTAAAGCTTAAATTGAAACCTATGAGAGCAATTGTTGTTATAATTTAGAACGTGTGAGATTTCTACTGGTAAACACTGCTCCATGTGAAAACAAAGTGGACCAATGGTTGCTTTACTAACTTAAGGGACGGGTATGAATGTAAATAGTCATTTTTAAGTGCGTTCGTAATTATATAAATACGTAGCACCTATAGTCGTCGTCTGGTCCGTCCGTATGTCTGCATATAACAACGCAAAAACTTCCCAACCGAATGATTTGAAATTTAATAAATTTATAATCGTTGCAGAATTTTGCCGAGTCATTTAAAATTTTATGAAAATCGAATCAAAACTTAAAAAGTCCTTCCGGCCTGTACCGGGAGGAAAAGGTAGCTGTCCTATATCTTCGTTTTATAATTTTAGAAAATATTACTCGAAAGCAGCAAGCTAAAATGAAAAGAATCCGATTGCAGAAGATTCGTTAATACTGAATTTGAATTAGAAATTGAACAAATTAGTCAACTGCAGCCAAGTCGCCTTCATTTATGGAGATTTTCTTTTGGTCGCCAAATTTGGCGACATTTTTCCAAATGTTGCCAAGCTTGACAAAAATTTGACGCTAACGGATAGGAATATATTGTTTTAGGCGTATGATTGGGAAAATTATTACAACAATGAAATATAATAATTTGCGAGGAATACGCCCACTAAAACACTTAAATTAATCCCTGTTTTTTTATAGTCTTGCTTCAAAATATAAAACCACCCTAGAATTTCAAACTGCTGTATCTCATCCATTTTTTAAGATAGAGGCAAAACAAAAAGTGCCCCGGAATCCTTGTATCAATGCCTAACACTTAGACAAAAAAGTTTGAATTTCTAAATTTTTAAAATATATTTTTTAGTTTTAAATCTTTTAATCACCGCCATTTTGGAACAAGATGACGGTCCAAGTTGGCTTAGTCTGACCAAGCACACTTAGTTACATCGAAACTGTTTATAAATACGAGTGCTATCGTATAACATAATTCAAATATATATATATATATATATATATATATATATATATATGTGTGTGTGTATACATATAAATCAACATTTGAACAGAGTGTGGTTTTGGTGTCTGGTGGCCATGATCTGTGAAAATACACCAAGATTTTCCGGAATTGCTTTCCTGAACAGCTGCAATAGGTAGCTTTTTACTTTTTGTATTGAAAACTACCTAAAAACAGAATGTTTATGTGCCCATTGGTTGCCCATTCATTTAAGCTCTAATGTTCGTAAAAATAGGCCAATTTAAACTAAATGATAATTTCTTTTTAAAGTTCTGTCTACGATTAAGAAGTCATTGTGTTATTTTTTTTCTAATACTTCAATTTCACAATACACTTTTTACTAGCTTACAAAATTCAAAACAGTATTATTAAAAAATATATATATATTTATGTGAAAATGCCAATAGTGCAAACACTTTAAGCTAAATGTGATAAAACATAATACAAAATACTTCGAATGTCGTTTTAAATCGTTAAAATGTTCCAAATGCCTGATACATCAATAAATCTCATGTGAAACAGACCTTTGACGGATTTTTATTCAGTTAAATAACTAAAAATGCTTTTTTGCTTTAAAAACAACATGAAAAACATTTAAAAGAAAATAATAAAATGTATATCATATACGCAGAAGGTTCATCTTTTTGAAACAGCTGTTACATGTCATGAATTGAAATATATTGAATCGATTTTTTATTTACTGCTGACTCCCGATAGCAAAAAGATTAATTTTTAAAAGATTGACACAAAAACAATAAAGTAAAGATAAGGCGTATATATTAGACATTTTTTTTTGTTTAAATTAAAAAAAAAATAAATGTATTTTTTGAAAAGAAGATTCATTTTTTGAATTTAGCTGGTGCAGATGTTATAGATTGAAGGTCAAGTATTTAATTGTAATAAATAAATGTAATAAAATTTTTATTCTAAATTTATATATTATTGTCGATCAAATGAAAACGGAATAGAAGCCACAGAAGGAAATTACATTGTTTATTTCAAACGTAATTTCCAAAGTTACAGGGGCACTCAATTTACGGTTTTACCAAATTTTGAATACCCATATCCTAGAAGTCTTTTGGCTGAAATTGGAATCAGTTTCGAACATTATCGATGCTTGGATGCCGAGTAAAAACGGCCACCCATCAATTCCCTTTTCAACGGAACAAAGATGTGACGACAAGATGACGATGTGAGTATGTGATGACAAGGTGATCTTGACCAGGTCGTGTATCACCATTCAGAGATTTGCGTTCCGTGCAGAAATCTTTGAGCCAGTCCTTCAAACAAGTCAATGACAGTGCATATTCTCCCTACATTTCGCCGATTCACTTTGCAAACTCTCATTCTTTCTATCACTAATAAAGGAATAACAAACACTACGTGCTCTTTATTCTGCAGACGCTGATGAATAACAATCAACTGCCTGCAGGGCGAAACTGTTGGCCTAACCCCAGCGCATATCGCTTGCTCCAGAAAAAATAATCAGTGCAAATCTATTTCTGCAGTAGGGATTGTCATCCTACTTCCCGCTTTACTTCTAGTTATAGTTGTCTCCCTACTCATATAAAATTAACCCATTCGCTGCCAACCACGAGTATATTCGTGGTTTTTCAATCTAAAATTACGATTTCGTACCAGAAATTTCGAAAGATGAATTTTTGTTTTATGTAACCACGAAATGTCTGTAATTAAATAAAGTAAACATTGCTATTAGTATTTTCTGGTATGAATTCAAACTTTCTAAATAAAATAAAATTCCGGTAATTTTAACCCGGCAGTGAACGTGTTAAACCAAATTATAACCACTGTTCTGTTTTCATTTTATCCGCCCTAATAAAAGCCAATTTAAAAGCAAATTGCCTTATTGGCAGATTTTTTTTACAACCCGTGAGAATAATTTGGATTAATAAATACTGTTTTTAAATTTTAGATTACCTCCGTGATGATCTATTGAGATTTTTTTGTTCACTCTTCTTAAACAATATCTATCTATTTTTGAGTTTACAAAATATTTCTAAAGTATATGCTTTATTTTACTTGAAGTGTTACTCACAGCTAGACAGCTTTTAACACATAAAATATTAAATTAAGCATATATTTCAGAAAAATTTAGTAAACTGAAAAAAAGAGAGACATCCTTTAAGAAGTGTACACACAAAAAGAAGTTAAAAGTAATAATTTCCTGTAAAAAGCCCCTAAAGCTACACATTCACCCTGATGATGGAGCTTTAAAAGCTCCGAAACAACTGTCTGCGATTTTCTATACACATATTTACATTTGTCTTGTTTTTACGTTGTTGCATTTATTCCTTAAAATATAATATGATAATGTGTTGTTATACAATAAGTAAAATGGAGTAATACTTAATTATATTTATATTTATCCATAAGGTTCTTTTTATGTACCTACAGTTACTTATATTTGAGCATGCCATGCACTAGTTCATGATTTAGTTGCAGACTTGCCTACCTTTCGGCTTTTTGAATGCCAAAAAATTTGAAGAAAAATCTTCGCTTTATTTAATTGCAGAATTTCCGTATTAAATAAACTTATATTTTTCTTTACGAAAATACCATACAGAACAATATTGGTATAAAAAAATCCCAAGGATGCGATTTCTGCCATTGTGCTAAAAAAAACTAACAGCTCCAGTTTTTCATTTTTGATTACTTTTCTTAACCCTTTCCGGCACAGCGGTCCAACTCCGGTAACACCTAATTTTAATTCCAAACTTGCATGCGACACCAAGAATATTTTAATAAAATTTTGTTTCTACAATGAAAGCTTAAAATGAGCATTTCTTATTTACTAAAAAAGTCGTTTGTAAATTCCGGTGTCAGCCAGTAATTTCTCATTTTACGAACAGAATTTTTCTGTGCCGGAAAGGGATAACACATTCGCATCAGGAAACAAGAATTCTCGTTTTTATTTAAAGAAAAAACAAAAAACAAAAACAAACAAACAAAAAAAAAAAAAAAAAAAAAACTCGAGGGCGTGGCTTCTACCATACAGAAAATGCAATTATATAATACTGCCCATATTTTTTTTAATTGTAAGAAATTTTATACTAAATCCGCATACAGAATGATATTTACTCATCAATAAACTTGAGAAAACTATATAGGAAACAATTTACGACAGATTTTCAGAAGAGTATTAAAAAGAGTAAGGGAAAGATTTTCAGAAGAGGGAGGAGCTTCTATTGTTTTAAAACCCAAATTTAAAAAAAAAACATACCAATACGAATGTGCTAACAGTGTAGTCGTCATTTAGATACAGCTCAATTTGCATTCAGTTCTGAAGACCTAAAAACTTTACATATTGAAATATCATCTTTATATACTTTTGCATAATATATTTCTTTTAAATGCTAAAAGGTGTAAATTAACAATATAAAATAACTTTTATTAGGTTGCTTGACATGTTTCGGCTCACTCTGAGCCATTTTCAAAAACAAATGAGAATATTCCATAATTGCACGGCCTTTGAAGTTATTATTTAAAATGCTATCATCTAATTTTCATGTACTTTTTAAAAATTACGCACGTTATCTTTTATTTTTACTTGATCGTTTATTTTCATATCTGTAACCATGGAGTCACTCGAGCCACAATTTCGGTAAGTTAAAAGAGGCTGCATCGTTACATATGGAATTTTTGAGTGTTCGTATCTCTATGGTTTCTCTTATTATGGATGAATAGTATAGACTGGAGGGAAAAATTATTTTACTTTAATTGAAATTTATGTGGATAGTTTCTTCTTCATGTAATCTTGCCAGGGCTGTGGTTTTTCTATTATACTAAATATCAGCTATATGCTCCATTTTTCTGTAACTAAATTTCCCATTCGTCATGCCAATGTAGTAATTTTTAGATCCGTCTTCTTTAATAAAATGCATTTCATATACTCCTGAGTAATTCTTAAAATTAATTGGGTCAATTTTACTGCAAATATATTTACTTATATTCTTTAATTTCTGAATTTATTACAACGTGTTATAATTTATTATATTGTTACTTTTGCATCATTAAAAGCAAAAGTATTTTCATATTTGCAGTTTTTCTCACAATAGTGCTATAATTTATTATATTGTTACTTTTGCATCATTTAAAGCAAAAGTATTTTCATATTTGCAGATTTCCTCACAATAGTGATATAATTTATTATATTGTTACTTTTGCATCATTTAAAGTAAAAGTATTTTCATATTTGCAGTTTTCCTCATAATAGTACTATAATTTATTGTATTGTTACTTTTGCATCATTTAAAGCAAAAGTATTTTCATATTTGCAGTTTTCATCACAATAGTGCTATCTACCAAATCTATATATACTACTAGTATCTACCAAAAGTTTGAAGCAAAAACATGTCATTAATCATAGGAACGAGAAAATTAGTTTCTTAAAGATAATTTTTTTCATACATCAAATCTAACTTCAAGGAAGTAATTTTTCTTCTTGGGAAGTGCAGATTATCTGAAACCCTCTATTTGTAAAATTGTTTCTAATTACTTGTAAATAATTTTGTAAGTGATAGAGTTCATATTTTATATACAGGATATTCCAAAATTATTAATGCAAACGTTTAGATAACTTTTTGGGTAGATCGCTACCCTATTTGTTTAGATTTTATTTTAATTAAGTTTGAGTGGCAATGTTAATTCATATTTTATACATAGGGTATCTAAAAAGAATTAGTACTAATGTTTAGATATTGCTTTAGGTATCTCTCAAGTCATTGTTTAGATTTCATATTAATTATTTTTGAGTAGCAGTGTTAATTCATATTTTATACACAGGATATCTCAAAAGAATTATAACTAATGTTTGGATATTGCTTTAGGAATCTCGCAAGTCTTTGTTCAGATTTCGTATTAATTATTTTTGAGTAATTTTGTAAGGTATAATTCATATATTTTACACAGGATATTTAAAAAAAATTAAGACAAACGTTTAGGTAACGTTTTAGGTAAATCTGAAATGTTTTTCAGATTTTATTTTATTATTTGTCGGTACTATTGTAAGATACAATAAATATTTCATACGCAGGGTATCTCAAAAATATTTGTACAAACCTTTAGAGGTACAGGTTCAAGACAAACAAGTTTTGCATAGGAAACCAGCCTCGCAAATCAGTTGAAAATTAAGGTATCTCACTATAAGTTGAACTCGAATTTTTGGTAGAAATATTTTGTGCAATGTATTATTTTTTCACGTCAATTTAATCTATGCATTTCAATGTCATTCAGAATTGAAACTTGAAGTATTTTGTGCTTTACATTTTTAAGTTTGTTTCAAATACCAATAAAAAATTCTATCTTAACCATTTATATCCTGAATTAATTTTCCAGCTAATTTTTAGATGCTCAAAATCCTCGATTATTCCCACCAGTTTTTTTTTAAATTAGATAAGTTTTCCTTATCTAATCATAGCATTTTTGTGATTCAATTAGGTGAAAATTTCTCATTTGAAAAACCGGTGGTAACAGATTAAAAATTCTGTAAAAGACGCTTGTCGCGAAGGTGTTAAAGTTGTACTTATAAGTACCGTCAGGATAAAAAGGGTTAACTCGTTTAACCCCTTGAAGGGTGGTGGTATGTTTTATTTACTACTTAATTTTAATCCCCAACTTCTACAGTGACACCAGAGTTATTTTTTTTATTAACACTTTCCAACCTAGTTGAAAAGTGTTTATGACTTCGGTTTGTCTGGCCGTCTGCCGTCTGTCCGTGCTCTAACTCCCGTAAATATGCTCGGATTGCCTTGCAATTTTTATATGTTATTGTCGTTATCTATAGCATGTTCCCTATTTCAACTGAAGTGTGTTGCACTTATAGTTTTTTTACAGGGACACTCAAAAGAATTCCGTTACATTACGGTCTATGGGGAAAAATCATTTGCGGTTTATTTTAATGATGTTACACAATTGCAAACACATTGTAATTGATAAATATCACTAAGGTGTATTACAAGAAGCTTAATATGAAATAGGGTGTGCATAGCACTTATAGTTAATTTACAGGGACAGTCAAAGGAATTCCGTTACATTACGTCTATGGAGAAAAATCGTCTGCGGTTTATTTAAATAATGTTTCACTATTTTAAACACATTGAAATTTATATATATATATCACTAAGGTGCATTACAAGATGCTTACCACAGAATATTGGGTGTATAGCAGTCATCGTTCATTTACAGGGACACACAAAATAATTCTCTAATGTCTGTTAACAATAATTCCTGGAAGTGCATTTTAAATTACTGAACGCGATTTTAAATTTAACTCACTTTTTGTTTATTACGTGGTGTGTATAAATTCTGTAGATCCTATACAGGGAAGCACAAAAGTTCGCGAACACATTTCCGTTTATTGACCGAAACTCCAGAAGGAGAATTTTAAACTGTGCTACGCGTTTCTTAACTGAACTAAAATTTAGCATCCTATGTAGTATATATACAAATCTATAGATCATATACAGGGCTGAATAAAAGTATTCGGATATTTTTCCGAATATTGTAAACGTTGGAAATTCCTGAAATTATGTTTTTAAATATGTTATGCGTTTTCCAAATTGTTTACTTAGATGTTATCTTTCAGCTTATTAAACGGTATGATTTGTAAAATTATTTTGGAAGCGTTGGAAAGTGTCACATAATCTATGCTTGACGCATGATTTTTCGTTCTTGTTTTTATTTTATAATGTACCTGAAAAAAGCTTTTAACTTATTTTCTAATAAATTTGCTCCTAACGCTTGGTCTCATTCATTCATTTAACCATTTTAGCAAAAGAAGCATTTTGCCCCTGAAAGGGTTAATGAATCCACCAGGCATTATTTTCTACCTGTATATATTTTCAGGATTACTACCACTCTTTTTGAAAACTAATTTTTGCCTAATTCAATGGCAGAGATTAAATAAGGCGAAAATTATTATTACACCCCCCCCCCCCCAATCTCAAAATTTGGAAATATACAGCTGCTGTTCCTTGCACCTTTGACAGATATACATAGAATGTAAATGCAACAGCATTCCCCTTTTTAACATATTTTTTGCTATCTGCATAACTTTCTGCATAAAGTCTAATTATTGCATTTGGTGTTATTCCACTAACTTTCACTTCATTTGACTATCCTGTTTCACTCTGGCAAGCTGCACTGCTAGGCATGAAACAAATAATATTTTAACAATAAATGTCAAATAAAACTTCAGACTTAATAATAATTGGCAAAGGAAAGAGTTGTACCCTTTAGTAACTCTTAGGTAAGAGTTGAACACTTTCAGGAGCAAAATACTTCTATTCCTAAAATGTTGAAATGTTTGACTGGCACCAAGATTTACGACCAAATTTATTTGAAAATAATTAAAAGCATTTCTTTACTTACTTTATAAAAGCAAAATTTTATACCAAAATTCTGGTGCCATTGTGGCTTTTTGGGATTCAAATTAAGTGGGATATATAATATACCACCGCCCTTCAAGGGGTTCAGAAATAATTCTTGGAAGAAATGGGTTAAACATCTATTTCAGGGTCAGGGAAAAATACAGTCAAAAAAGTGAAGAACACCAGTATATTCTTAAAGAAAAATTTACCTTGATTATTTGATCAAATAATCAATTTGAATTTTTCTATAAGAATATACTGGTAAGTATAATTTTATTTACTGCATTTTTCCCTGACAACTAGCCACCCTGTATTTGTCCAAACCCTACCTTTAGGAGGTGAGGATGTGGAGAGCAAAAGGGTGTTTAGCATTGAATATTCTTAATAGAAATTGGGGAGTCACGAAAGAATTCTGTGCCTAGAACCTGAAAATGTCCAGATCGAGCCTTTTAAGTGTGGCAGTTATAGAATGGCATCTCTTTCAGACATCCGAGCAGGGATGACGGATACGTCATATGTGATACGTCATACATCATTCAAGCTTACCCTAAAAGCGATGTGAAAAATCAGTGCATATAGTGCACATTTAAATAATAATCAAAGTATTATTTAGAAGGGGGAGAAGGGGTTAAATAATTATAAAATTTCAATATTGCATGTAATGGAACTGTAATATATAAGTTAATCAAAAACCTAGCGTATCAAGATTCATCCATTAAAAAAGGTCACAAAAATTTCGTGATATTTTCCCCCGTGAAACAGGTTATCACATTCGATTGGTAACCCACCCCGTTTCTATTAATTTAGAGCTAATTTTATGTAAAGGAATATTGTATACGATCTAATACATACTGATATAAATATTATACAAACATCAAGATCTTGTGGGATTTTACACGAAACTGTTGTAGTTCAAAGGAAAAGGAAAAAAAAACATAACTGATACTGTCTGAATATAAATACATATTTTCAATGAACTTCATTATGCTGCTTCACATAATGCTTTTCTAACTGTTTTCATATTTTAGTTGTGACATCATAACGTGTTAACTCATCTGCTTTCCCTTGTCACACTATGTCACATTTTGCGAACCATCTCCATCCTTCCCTCTTGAAATTTGACATAATTAATGTATGACCCTTTACAGGTCATGTTCCGCATCAACGACGAGAACATCGAAATAATTTCTAAACATAAAAAAATAAGGAAACAACTTCGACGGTAATATCAAATGCTGATATAACCAAACTCGAAAAAGGTGGATATTTTCTTTAATATTGTGGAAACTCTAACTCGTCTCAGAGACACAGTTAGGTATTTTGATTACTATTCAACATAAACAGGATATAATTCTAGAAAATTTGGTTTTTATATTTATTTTATTTTTTAATTTTTTTCCCGGTGTACATTGTTTATTTATTTTTATTATTATTAAAATGAAAAACAGTAAAACATATACAATTTTTTTTAATCCTCCACTGTTCAATTAATTATTAGTTTTAGGATCGAATTATGGGATCCGAATGGAAAGTCAATGAAAGCAAAACCCGAGGTTTACGTACTTTGGACGTCAGTGACATTACCTTCGACGATGACTATCAGACATGGCTCCGTGTACTTTGAGTTCATCCTGCAAATTTTTTTGGTCTTTCTTCTTAGTTTAGTTCATTTGGTTTTAAGATTCTTACTCCAGATATTTTTCGGTATGTTGGTTACATGCATATGTATTTTTAATGAGTTTTGCAAATTTAAAAGTCTGTATCTTAATTTATATTGTGCTCATAGGTTGTTAGTTTGGTGATGTCATTGGATTCTATGTTATGCGCATACAGAATTTTTTTTTATTAATAGTGACCTCTTCCATATGAAATTCGTGGATGAGGCACTAAATCGATATTATGTAAAACACTCATTTAAATAATATTTTTATGATTCACTTCGTGGCAATATCTAACAATATATATATATATATATATATATATATATATATATATATATATATATAAACATTTTTTTTAATATGCATTGATTTAAAACCATATTAACGAATGGACAAAGTGAACATTTACTCAAGGCAACTAGATTAGAGGGGATGTTAAATCATATATTACAATGAAACCTTCATAACAGACACTCCCGATTAGCGGATACTATTAATTTCCAACCTCAACATCTATACATCTTTATTCTTTTACCTCTGAATAGTGGACACCTACAAATAGCGGGCGAATTTTGCGCTACTAAGGTGCCTGTTATACTGAGGTTTCACTATATGTATATATTTGAGGAGATTAGAAATTCGTTATTCACCATTTATTCTGAATAACGCCACAATTAATATACATAGCTCTAGTTAACAAAAATCTTCGTCTCAATTCATACAATTTTTGAAAGTTGAAAAAAAAAATCATGAATAACGGCCGAAAATAAACCATTGATAAACTTAACTTATGGTGTAAGTTAATAATAAAATTCTCTTTATATAATTCATAAAAACATAAATACTCATTTTAACTGAATATCTAATTTAACCCTTTCCGGCACAGTGGTCCCACTCCGGGACACCTAATTTTAATTCCAAACTTGCATGCGACACCAAGAATATTTTAATAAAATTTTGTTTGTACAATGAAAGCTTAAACTAAGGAGTTCATATTTTCTAAAAAAGTCGATTGTAAATTCCGGTGTCAGTCAGTAATTTCTCATTTTACGAACAGACTTTGTCTGTGCCGGAAAGGGTTAAGTGATATCAAAGAAATAAAATGAATTAACCATACTTTATTATCATACGATAATAGAGAAAAAAGCAAAGAAAAAAAAAGTAAGCCGCAATGTGTTAGTTTAGTTTCGCTTCGACAAAATGCTATCTAACGACATCATCGACAAACATTAGTCACCAGGAAATACAAATATGAAAGTCGTATTACAAATATACAAGAGGGCCCATGCGAAGATTTCGCACTGAAATCTAATATTTTTTAGGTACTTCTCTATTAACCCGTCGACCGCTTTTCATAACAAAAAACTACCGCCAAACTGTAAGATTAAACGCCAAAAATGCAGTCCCATTTACTTGATGTCAGAATCATTATGCATGTTTGTTACGTCATCTAGTGGTATTACATTCGACATTTGCGTGTATGTTTCATTATGTTTTACTGATTTAGTAGTTATTTTATTAATTAAAATAACAATTGTGTCCTTAAATTCTTATATTTTATTTATTTTTTGATATTCCAATGGCAACGTTGTCCCGTTTATTTGGCGATAGTTTTTTGTTATGAAAAGTGGTCGACGGGATAATAGAGAAGTATAATTTTTTATCAATATGTAATATTTATTAGATGCAGTTTAAACTTCTAAAGAAAAAGCAAGGATAAAAATATCTGCAAACAACATTTAGTTGTTAGTCAAGCCAGAATATCATCTAATTTATTCCATCAAAGTTAGACTAAAAACTGATCCAAGATTGCTAAAGGCACGCGCGAGAAAAAAAAAATTAACAATCGTATTTTGACTGCATTAGAGGATGACGTCATCCGCTTCGGGAAAACCGTGGGACTATAAAATAAACCCGTGCGGTGTTTTTTATAATAATTGCTATGAGCATCATATAATGTGGTATTTTATTTGTTTTGGCAACAATAATTTCAGGAAAACCTTCCATTTCTTTCATGAAAACAATGCCGATTTAATTTTTTAATTTCAGCAAATTTTAATCAAAAACATGTTTTAACGAATTGTTAAGTGTGCTATGTCAGAAGCCTGTTCTAAAACCTTTCATATGGTATCTCATTCGTTGTTCTGCGTTTCATATTTTCTGAGTAAAAGGGATGTTGACAGGAGAAATAATATATAAGGATTATAAATGTGAAAAATATTTAATACTAAATCCAGTTATAGCAAAACAATCATTTCTTAAAAATAAAACGATATGAATTTAATTGTTTTACTCATTTTGACTTTTAAATCATTTATCAACTTCATCAATTTCAAAAAGTTGGAAATTGTACGTTAAACGTTAGAAATGAGGTGCGTTCGTTTCGTGCTATAACTAGTTTTACAATGTAAAAAATCATCGTTATTATTTCAGTGAAATAAATTATATCGTCTGCTATGAACAAAATGAGGATGCCTTTTTTATCTTGCTTTGTGAATGATTACCTCCATGGTTAATATTTCTATGACTCACGATGAACGAATCTCTTGTTTATTTACTTTAATGGATTGAGATATTCGGCTGTTAACCTAATTTCCACTGAAGTTATCTTAGAATCTATTCATTTTTGAACGTAACTTATCTCTCAAGCAAACAATTTTTTTGAACGATCTTTCTAAAAATATAACTTTTATGCAGTTTTATTCGAAAAAATAATTTTGAATAAAAATGGCCGCATGGCATATGAAAAAAAGAAGTGGTTCGCCCGTATTTATTTTCCTCAATCACATGACTTTCGCTTTTACTATATAGATTACGCACGATAGGATTTAATAGAACGAAGAAAACTTTTATTATTATCTTTTTAAGTTTTGATTAGATTTTCATAAAATTTGAAATGACTCGACAAAGCTCTGCAATAGTTTTATATGTATTAAATTTCAAACTATTCGGCTGGGTAGTTTTTTCGCTGTTATATGCGGACAGACAGCAGACTACCTAAGCAGAACCTAAGCAGACTATCTAAGCAGAACGCACCTAAAAACTGACCTGAAATGGGGCATGACCTGCCGCTGAGAATCTGATTAATAAATGGACCTCTGGGGTTTTAATAACATATTTTTAAATCAATTTTTATGTAAGAATAGATAAATTATTTTACAATAATAATATACAACCTGCAGATCCGACTGACTTTTAATATTTTCAACTGACCATTTCTTTATATGCGGTTTCTTCGTTAATTTTCCATAATCGTGACGTCTGTTCCTTTTCCACAATTGGGGATCCTGTCCCTGTTATCTGTGTCATACTCAGTTATAAAAAGTGCATTTACATCGCATAATATATTGAAATATTTTGTAACATTTATAAGGGAGCAGCACTAATTAAAGCATATTTTGATGATAAGTAAGTGGACAGTTGTTTTAATTTTATCTCAAGTTTTTAAAAGGTTTTCTGCAGGCTAGGGAATTTCCAGACCAGAAAATTCTTGAAACCAGTATTTTCTTACAGAAAAACTTAGGTTAAATAAGGCGAAATTTAGCGCGATTAAATTAGGCGAATTTTTCTATTAAAAAAATATTGGTATTAAACTGAATTATTCCATGAAATGTAGAAACTCTGTTTAACCTCATATTTTAAATGTCGAATATAAAGCAACGTTCGTAAAAAAGAAGAAAATATATATTGTGTTCGACCGCGGCCATATTATTAAGCAAATCTGACCATGTTATTGTCCATATTATGGTCAGAATAAAGTGAAATTACGGTTTTTGTAACCGTTTCAATAAAAACGGTCGAACAACTGGACAGTTTGTTAAAATTTTTAGGACATTAAAAGATGTTACAGGGTTCGTACGGCTCCTGGAATTTTGCGACCTGGAAATTCTTCGGTAACAGTATTTTCTTACAGAAAATCTCTCCTTAAAAGAAGCCGAAGTTTCGAGAGTTCAACCTTTATTTCTTTTTCTATAAAGAAAATACTGGTGAAACTCCTGGAAAATTCCCTGATCCGTACGAACCCTGATGTTAGTTATGCTAGGACATTAAAAACACATATAAATGAATTGTAGAACTTGGTAAAAGATATGTTATGCAATAAAAATAAGATTTTTATTGTAAATATTATTGATTTATTTTCTCCTTGGTCGTACATGTTTGAAATGTTAACAGGTCTAAACTCGGTACTACTTTGTTATAGGGCCCTTGAGATAATTGAGTCTTAAAAAAGCACGATTTTGCGCCAAATATTATAAACATTAACAAACAAGTGAAACAGCGACTAATGCAAATATTTATAATCATTTTTGGCTTATTTATAATACATATATCGCATTACATTTGTTATACGTGTTATTTATGTAAAAAATGAAACAGACTGCTTATCAATGTGTGTATTAAATGGTGTAATATAAAGAAAATTGTTTGTGCGTTCGATAGACCGACAGTTATTTCATAAAGATATAAAAAACCGATGACGCTTTTAAATGTAAATTAAACTTCCCAGAAAGGGTTTTTGAAAATGTTGTATTTCTCGCCAAATGGACAATATATTATTCTAACTTTGGCTTCGAGGCTGCGAAAATTTGACTGCTTGGGAATAACATTCAGAACAGCGCCATTGAAATGCACTGTGTTTGGAAAATTTACGCTTATTATCATTATATCGATTTTTAGATATTATCAGAAACAGGTATATAAAGGGCCTGAATATCACTGTGGCACATGGGGCACGTGCCCCGGTCCTCCAGTTATAAGGGGTCCCAAAATACATTTTGAGTACTCTCTAAAAAGTACACATTAAAAAGAATTTCTGTTTGCAGCTGGCATTAAAAATATATTTCACCTATTTGTCATCACTGAACAATCTCAGTATTTGCAAATAAATTAAAAATAATCTAACCAAATTCCTGCAAACGCAAAATATACATACTTTACACTAAAAAAGGGTTCACTCACTGATAATCGTCAGCGAAAACTTCTAAAATAAAGTAAAAAGTGTAAGAATCTTTAAAAATACTATTTTCGTTCTGATATATGAAATGCCACTTAAAAATTAACTCCCATACAGAGTTCATATGCTTTTACCACAATTTTCTAATCGAATTTTTCTATTTAATATTTAAATAGCAGCAGTGGCGGCTCGTGGATAACTTTATTTGGGGAACTAAATGTATGTCTGCCGAATTTATTCTTTTCTTACAACAACCGTTTAAAAGTAATTTTTTGCGTATTTTTTGGTTAAAACTTCTACCCGTAAACAAACAATGAATTAAAAAAAATAGTGGTACGAAAAGAATAAATCTTTCAGGTATGTATTTAGTGCCCAAAAAAACTCAGTCACGAGACGCCACTGAATAACAGAAACTGCAGTCGCCTCGTTTAATTGCAGGATTTGTAATACTTTTCTGCATTTCAATAAGGCGAAACATTCTATTAAAAAACTGTGGTAAAACCGTACGAATCCTTCCATCTGATGATTTCAAATTTATTCATTTTCGGATTGTGAAGTATAATTCACATTTTCAGATGTATTTTATTTTGTAGGTTGAAGTTTCTGCCTTGGAAGATAGCATTGTAAGGAAACTCTTGTAATGTGCTCAGGGTTAAATCGAAAACTTCGAAAAAGTAAACAAGATGCACGCCGTTCAGAATTCTTTTCGACGTATACACCGTAGATATAGTTCTTTGTTGGGTAGTATTTGGAGTTAAAAATGGGTCGCTTCCACTAACGAATGACAGTATCGATAAAATAGAAATATCTATTTAGTTTAACGTACCAGTTCGACTATGTAGGTGACATAGAGTAAAATATTTTTTGTGAAAAGAGAAAGAAGATATAAGAAAAATAGGAGTGGTCTATGATCTTCTATTAATTCATTTTGTCGTGCATTTGATTTCTTTGTTACAGTAAAATAAACGCTACACTGTAAAATAAGAGAAATGTTTCTAAATCTACGAAAATATAATATAACCACGATCTGAAATAAACAATAATTTCTTCCGAGTTACCCATGATTGCGAAAAACATTCTTTAAAGCATAATTAAAAATATCAGCAACCAACATGTTTCCGAGATTTAACCTTCTGATTACGGGACAGGACTGACGACTATTTTTATACTCATTCGCACCTTAATTAGCAATTTTTTTCTTTTTTATCGTACAAATCTCTAGAAAATATCCTAGTATAAGTGCATTGCACAGATTATTTTTCAAAAAGTGGTACAAATAAAATAAAAAGATGCTACATAATCGAAAAGCTAAAGAAGCATTTGTAAAAACAAAGTTTCTTTTGCTGCAACTGATTTTCGGAAACGCTTTCGAGTAGTTTTTAGCTCACAGTCTATCAAAGCCTGAGAGGTAATGTGCCCGCCCGTTCTGTGTGTATGTATGTATGTACGTATGTATGTATGTACATATGTATGTACGTAACGCGATAATTCTTGATAGAAATAACCGTTTTGCTTCAAATTTTGTTTTTAGGTTCATTGTGATAAGGCGCTGCCCTGATTAGTTTTCGGGGTTCATTGGTTAAGTATAAAGGGGGAAACGGGGGGGTTTAACCCCCCCTCAAATTTGATAAATGGTTCTTTCATGCAGAATTTTCGATTTCCTTTAAATTTTGTATATAGGTTCATTGTGGTAAGGAGCTTTCCTGATTAATTGTGGGGGTCCATTGCTTAAGTATAAAGAGGGGAAACGGGGGGCTAACCCCCCTCAATTTTGATAAATGGGGTTTTCATGCAGAATTATCCGATTTTCTTCAAATTTTGTATATAGGTTCATTGTGGTAAGGCGCTTCCCTGATTAGTTTGGGGGTTCACTAGTTAAGTATAAAGGGGGGAAATGGTGGGGTAACCCCCCCCCTTAATTTAGATAAATGGGTTTTTCATGCAGAATTTTCCGATTTTCTTTAAATTTTGTGTATAGGTTCATTGTGGTAAGGAGCTTTCCAGCTTAGTTTACTGGTCCATTGGTTAAGTATAAAGAGGGGAAACGGGGGTCTAACCCCCTCCCCCTCAATTTAAATAAATGGAGTTTTCATGCAGAATTATCCGATTTTCTTCAAATTTTGTGTATAGGTTCATTGTGGTAAGGCACTTCCCTAATTAGTTTGGGGGGGAGGTCACTGGTTAAGTATAAAGGGGGGGGGAACAAGGGGGTAACCCTCCCCTTAATTTAGATAAATGTGATTTTCATGCAGAATTATCCGATTTTCTTCAAATTTTGTATATAGGTTCATTGTGGTAAGGCCACAAATTTGAAATAAGAGTATAATATACAATTAGTGTGAATAGCCTGTGAGCTCAATGCCCTCAGTTTAACTGGGCAGTTTTCTTTTTATTATAATGTATTAATCAGTTTTCTCGAACCAGAATATAGGTTTTAGGATGCTTTTAAATATCAATTAAACATTATTTTTAGCTGCGTAAAAGAATTTATACATATAAGAGGAAAAAAATAATATTAATTTTTAATGTTAATGTTAATTCTGTTAACTTATCATGTTTGTCTGTAAAATATGTTTGTTGAACAGGAAAATGTTTACTTGAGAATGGATAGCATCCGAAAATCCCATATACCGTGCTAAAACACACCATGAAATTCCATATTCCGCGTAATCAATACACTATAAAAACTACTCGGAAACGTTTCCGAAGATCAATAAAAGCAAAAAAAAAAATTAATGTTTTTTTAAAACTCGAATATACCAGGTGCACCATAAGTTCGTTAAAACTTTAAAGATTCATTAAAAAGAAACAAACGATGCTAGAAAATTGCGGTTTTCAAGAATGGGATTAGAGGAAGATCGAATTTTTTAAATAACAAACAAATTTGTGGTTAAAAAATTACCGATAGATGGCGCAAATTAGGCCTATAGTAAAAGACTCACTTCTGCGAAGCGTCTGACAAGCTTCAGTATCCCAGCACATAAAACAGGCATCTTTCTCGTCTTCAGTCATTTTGCTGTGCGCCAATTACTGATTCTGTATTCTTGCGTAAAAGAATTTCACCAACAGCGCTTGATCTGGTAACGATAGCATACTGCTGGCATTGAATGAAGATTCTGTGTGAATCGAGGGGTTTTATTGACAGCCTGATTTGCATAAATCTGCTTCATAATATGCATGTAGCGCCATCTATCGGTAAATTTTGACAACATAAACTTTTAACGAATTTTTGGCATATCCGGTATATTGGTTTCTGAGTTTTCTAAAGATAAATAACCCTTTTTGAGGTGATCGTGAGTAGTTTGACGAGGTTATTGTATATTATCGTTCGTGTTTATATTATATTTTCCTAGATTAATAAACATTTGTCTTTTTTAAAGTGTTTATAAAAAAAATTGAATAAGTGGAAGTCTGTTATATGCCTATTATCCTTGAAGAAAATCGGTAATTACATCTTTATTAATTTACGATTTGATTGCGATTCTCTTCTCTAAGACAACAGGGTTCGTACGCCTTTACCACAGTTTTTAATAGAATTTTTCGCCTAATTTAAATGCAGGCAAGTATTAACAAGAACGAAAAATCATGCGTCAAGCATAGATTATGTAACACTTTCCAACGCTTCCAAAATAATTTTACAAATCATTACCGTTTAATACGCTGAAAGATAACATCTAAGTAAACAATTTGGAAAACGCATAACATATTTAAAAACATAATTTGAGGAATTTCCAACATATACAATATTTGGAAAAATATCCGAATACTTTTATTCAGCCCTGTATAGGATCTATAGATTTGTATATGTACTACATAGGATGCTAAATTTTAATTCAGTTAGGAAACGCGTAGCACAGTTTAAAATTCTCCGTCTGGAGTTTCTGTCAATAAACGGAAATGTGCTCGCGAACTTTTGTGCTTCCCTGTACAGGATCTACAGAATTTATACACACCACGTAATAGACAAAAAGCGAGTTAAAATTAAAATCGCGTTCAGTAACTTAAAACGCACTTCCAGGAATTATTGTTAACAGAGAGTAGAGAATTCTTTTTTGTGTCCCTGTAAATGAACGATGACTGCTATACATACACTATTCTGTAGTAAGCCTCTTGTAATGCACCTTATATATATAAATTTCAATGCGTTTAAAACAGTGAAACATTATTTAAATAAACCGCAGACGATTTTTCTCCATAGACGTAATGTAACGAAATTCTTTTGACTGTCCCTGTAAAGTAACTATAAGTGCTATGCACACCCTATTCCATGTTAAGCTTCATCTAATGCACCTTAGTGATATATATAAATTTCAATGCGTTTAAAATAGTGAAACATTATTTAAATAAACCGTAAATGATTTTTTCCCATAGACCGCAATGTAATGGAATTCTTTTAAGTGTCCCTGTAAAAAAACTATAAGTGCTACACACTTCCGTTGAAATAGGGAGCATGCTATAGATAACGACAATAACATATAAAAATTGCAGAGCAATCCGAGCATATTTACGGGAGTTAGAGCACGGACAGACGGACAGACGGCAGACGGCAGACGGCCATACGGCCAGACAAACCGAAGTCATAAACACTTTTCAACTAGGTTGGAAAGTGTTAAAAATCCTACAATTAAACATGGCGTCTGCAATTTCTGCTATTTCAATATTAACCTCTTAAGCACTCTATTCAATTTAGTGATAGTATGCTGAATACCAGCTATATTAAATTTCCTCAAAAATACAAAAAAATTCAAAAATACAAAATTCATACCGGAAATTCTTAAAGAATAATTTTAATTTACGCAATCACGAAAAGTCTGTCATTATATAAAATACAAATTACAACTATAACTTTCTGGTTTGAATTCAAAATTTTTAATTTAAAAAAAGGGCAAACTGTCTATCTGGACGTACGCACGTACGTCCTGGTATTTCAGATGGAGGTGTTCATGACGTGCGTAGGTACGCCGTGGTGCTTTAGGGGTTAATACAGAATTTTGGCTTTAAATGTGAATGCCCTTTACAGTATAGGAAAACACCTATCCCCTCACACTTTGACAAAGATGCTGCGAACGGTTTCAATAGGGACATATTTTATACGATCAATAATAATCGAGTAAATGTGAAAAATGTCATTCACATTCTATCTAGAAAAATGGTTACTATATTTTGACAAGAAAATAAATATAGTAAATTCAAGTGTACATATTTTAATTTTTTGTGTATTAAAAAATATTTAAATTAGACACCGGTAAAAGTATAAGAAAATTATAATATTTAATAATTAAACATTACTTTTACAGTGAGTGAAATATTATTGCTTTATTATTGTTCAAGATACCTGTTTGGCCATTCAGGCTGGTAGAGATGAAATAATAAAGTAGTTGCTCTATTCGGCTGCGACCAGGATTTAACCTTACCTTAATTACGGGCTAGACTGGCGATTATTTTCATACACAATCATATCAAAAATTCTAAAGGAATAATTTTAATACATTCTAATACGAGCAAATCTTGTGTGTGGTTATATACATCCGAAATGCTTCAACAAACTTAGAGGGATGATAGTACTCTTGAAGACGAACAAAATATGCAATGGAATATGGGGTCGCAAATGACATTTAACCCTTTCAGGGTCAGTGGTAGGTTTATGAAACCACTTAATTTTAATTCCAAAACGCTACAATGACACCAGAATTTTGATAAAATCTTTTCCATTTAATATGTATGCGAAATACAGCCTTTTTCTTATTTACAAACAATTTTTTTTTTTAAATTCCGGCGCCAGTCATTTATTTCAACATTTTAGTACTAAAAGTACTTTTCCCCTGAAAGGCTTAAAGGATGAAAATCGAGAAAATGCGTCTGGAAATGGACAAACAGAGACAAGAAAGAAATACTCCAGAAAATTATTTATTGCACAAAATAGGTACAACACAGCTCGTGATGTCCAGAGAAAACAAATATTTTACAACAATTGTTCAAAGTTTCGACCGCGGACATTATTACACATAGAGTGTCCGCCAGTTGTTGCTCCGTAGATGTACTCTGTGTAATAATTTCCTCGGTCGACACTTTGAACAATTGTTGTAAAATATTTGTTTTCTCTGGACATCACGAGCTGTGTTGTACCTATTTTGTGCAATAAATAATTTTCTGGAGTATTTATTTCTTGTCTCAGTTTGCCCATTTCCAGACGCATTTTCTCGATTTTCATCCTTTAAGGCTTTCAGGGGGAAAGTACTTTTAGACCTAAAATGTTGAAATAAATGACTGGCACCGGAATTTACAAAAAAATTTGTTTGTAAATAAGAAAAAAGGCTGTATTTCGCATACATATTAAATGGAAAAGATTTTAGCAAAATTCTGGTGCCATTGTGGTGTTTTGGAATTAAAATTAAGTGGTTTCATAAACCTACCACTGACCCTGAAAGGGTTAAATGTCATTTGCGACCCCATATTCCATTGCATTTTTTGTTCGTCTTCATGAGTACTATCATCTCTCTAAGTTTGTTGAAGCATTTCAGATACACCCTGTGTATATATATATATACAGGGTGTTCCGTTAAAGGGGTCCAATATTAATAGGGGTAATAGAGGAGATCACACTGAGCATAAATCAGTATATAATGCCTGGCCGGATCTCAATAATTTTCAAGTTACAGCAAATAGAATGAAAAATAGGAAATTTGTAAAAAAACCCTCATTGCTAAACTATCGATAATGCTACATAAAAACGAAGCACATATTTAGAAAGAGCAGAAAAAATCCTACGAAATGACATAAGTTGTTTTAGAATATTGAGAATTAATGGCGAGTTACAAGCTCTGAAACAGTCAAAAAATACAAAATCAAATATTTAGCATAATAGTTAATCGTTAATTCCAAAAATGCAACTCTACCTACATCAAGGAAAATGTTATAAAATTTGGTCCATTCCGAAAGCTTTCGAAGAAGCTGACAATAAACCATATCAGTTTAATTGTATGGGAGAAATCAAGCAGTTCCCTAGTTACAACTCTGTACTGTTGCACGCTCGGAAAGAGCGAAACTCCACCCATAACGATTGTAAACACCCCGTTTTAATATCTTTCAATTATACATTTCTGATCAACCGCTATCAATACCCTTTCATTATTCAGTCTGGTCAAGTGAATGACATATTGTGCAGCTCTCGCCTTGTCTTAAAGCAAACTCCGTGACTGCTGCGTTTCCTCCATGAACTTTCAGGATGATGAAGAAGAAGTACTTTTTATGCAAATTTTCTATGTGTATAGGAAGAAAAGTGTAATAAAACAGCAGTCATCAGTGGGCGTTATGTTAAAGGGAGGCTGTTGTAAGTGGGATTGTAGTAAGTTGATGTATAATAATTATGCCGGAATACTCTAACGAAGAATATGCGGACATGCATCTGATGTACGGGCAAGCTCATGGAAATGCATGTCTAGCACAGCGCATGTACCGTGAGCAATTTCCAAGGAGACGTAGCTCAAGTTCGAAACTCTTCATAAAAGTCGATAGACGATTACGGGAGACTGGATCGTTTAATACAGCAAGCATTGATGCAGGGAAACCTCGACATGTACGAACACCTGCAATGGAAGAAGATGTACTGAATATTTTTAAAGATAACCCCTCCACGAGTACACGAGCTGCTGCGTCTGAAGTCGGTGTTTCTCACCAAAGTGTGTGGCGTGTTCTGCGTGCAGAAAACATGCACCCCTTTCATGTGCAGCGGGTACAACTGTTATCAGTAACAGATTGTGCTCAGCGGACAGAATTCGTACGCTGGTTGTTTAATGTAACAGAAAATAATCCACAATTTCTGGAAAATATTTTATTTACTGATGAAGCAACATTTACGAGAGAGGGCGTGGTAAACACGCACAATATGCCCACATGGTCATATACAAATCCGCACACTGTTTTCCCGTCGAACGCACAACAAAAGTTCAGTGTGAACATATGGGCAGGTGTCCTCGGCGATTATCTCATAGGACCATATTTACTCCCAGATGTACTCAATGGCAGTACGTACTTGGTTTTCCTACGGGATATCTTACCGCAGTTACTGCAAAATGTGCCAGCAACATTGCGCCACAATATGTGGTTTATGCACGATGGCGCACCGGCACTTTTTTCATAGGTGTTCGCAATCACCTCAATTCAACATATCCTGGGAAATGGATTGGACGCAGTGGACCTGTTGCTTGGCCTGCACGCTCTCCAGACCTCAATCTGTTAGACTTTTTTGTTTGGGGACACCTTAAATCGCTGGTGTATGAAACGTCTGTGGATACACCGGAGGATTTACTAGCGCGAATCGTTTTTGCTGCAGGAGACATTCCCAACTCCGTCGGAGTTTTTCGGCGTGTTCGCCAATCTTTACGACGTCGCTGTCGGCTGTGCGATTCTGTTAATGGGCGCAACTTCGAACACCTATTATAATAATGTCCGTTCGTCTGCCTTCCGACATTGAACTGTGCAGCGCAGGCCAGAAGACTATGCTTCACATATCTCATAAAGTACGTGGAATGTAATTCTTTATTTGTCATTTTTCTTTTATTTTCAACACTTTTTGGCACAGTATTTTGTAAGTCACAGACTGTGGTGTACTCAAATTGTAAATTACAAAGTTTGTATGAATTAATTTAAAATTTAGTGTCTTTTTTAAATTTATAATTAATAAAATTATTATGCTATTTGTTATTATTATTTCCTATCATAAATTATGATGCACATATACATACAATAATTGTCCATGTAAAACATGTACTGAAACTTCTTGCATAGTTACAAATCGCAATATTTTTAATTATTTCCGAATTTTCACCACCAGTTTAATTTTAAGGAATTTAACTTAAGCTTTATATCAATAAAAGACCACTTTAAAATGTAGACTATTATTGTAAAGTTATTTTGGTTCATTCAACTCTTGAATGATTAAAAATGTTGCATCTCAGAAGAAGCATGATCGAAAATGTATAGTTGAGAGTAATTAAAAAGGCGGTGTTTCCAATCGTGATGGGCGGAGTTTAACCTTTGCTAGTGTCAAAGAAAGCGGAGTTGTAACTAAGAAACTGATTAATTTCTCTCACACAATTAAACCGATATGGTTCATTGTAAGCTTTTTCGAAAGTTTTCGGAATGGACCAAATTTTACTACATTTTCCTTGTTGTAGCTAGAGTTGTCGTTTTGGAATTAACGATTAACTATTTTGATGTATATTGGATTTCGTACTTTTTTCACTGTTTCAGGGCTTGTAACTCGTCAATAAATATTGCTATTTTAATACAATTGATGTCATTTTGTAGGTTTTTTTCTGCTCTTTCTAAATATGTGCTTCGTTTTTATGTAGCATTATCGATCGTTTAGCAATGAGGGTTCTTTTACAATTTTCCGAATTTTCATTCTATTTGATGTAACTTGAAAACTATTGAGATCCGACCAGGCTTTATATACTGATTTATGCTCCATGTGATCTCCTCTATTACCCCTATTAATATTGGACCCCTTTAACGGAACACCCTGTATATATATATATATGAAAATTTTATCTTGAAAACGGCTCTAACGATTTTGACGAAATTTTGTATCCTACCGTTTTGGGGCACCAGAAAACCATTGGGCTAGGTCACATGTTCGAGAAAATTCGATTAATGGGTCATTTTGGGTCATTTTGGGTCATGGTCAAGCTAATTGTATCTAAAAAACGGTTCAAACGATTTTGACGAAATTTTGTATCCGACCTTTTTCGGGCACGAGAAGACTGTTGGGCTGTGTAACATGTTCGAGAACTTTCGATTAATGGGTCATTTTTGGGTCACCGTGGGCCAAATTAATTTTATCTAAAAAACGGCTCTAATGATTTTGATTAAATTTTGTATCCTACGAGTGTCGGGCACGAGAAAATCATTGGGCTGGGTCATGTGTCCAAGAAAATTCGATTAGTGTGTCATTTCTGGGTCATTGTGGGTCAAGCTAATTTATCTAAACAGCGCTCAGACTATTTACACTAAATCATGCCTCCTATGGTTTTAGGGCACGAGAAGACTGTTTGGCTAGGTCACATGTTCAAGAAAATTCAATTAGTGGGTCATTTTGATCATGGGTCATTATGGGTCAAGCTATTTTATCTTAAAACGGCTCAGACTATTTACACTAAATTTTGCATCCTATGGTTTTCGGGCACGAGAAGACTGTTGGGCTAAGTCACATGTGCGAGAAAATTCAATTAGTGGATCATTTTGGTCATGGGTCATTTGAACTCAAATTTAATTTTGACCGAGCATAGATCGGTCTTCCCTACTCGTTTTAATTTACGCAATCACGGAAAGTCTGTCATTATATAAAATACAAATTACTACTATAACTTTCTGGTATGAATTCAAAATTTTGAATTTAAAAAAGTCCTTCCGGCCTGTACCGGGAGGAAAAGGTAGCTTTCCTATATCTTCGTTTTAAAATTTTAGCTAATGTTACACGAAAACAGCAAGTTAAAAGGCAAAGATTACAAAAGATTCGTTAATACTGAATTTGAATAAGAAATTCGCCAAATTATTGAGCAATAGCCAAATTGGTTTCATTTATAAAGACTTATTTTGGTCGCCAAATTTGGTGATATTTCGCCAAATGTCACCAATTTTGGCGAGAATTTGGCGCTAACGGATATGAATATATAGTTTTATGCGTATGATTGGAACAATTATTACAACAATGAAAGAAAATAATTTGCGAGTAATCGCGTTAATGTGCTGTTTTGTTTCAAAATGTCAGCCACCCTAGAATTTCAAACTGCTCTATCTCAGCCATTTTTTAAGATAGAGGTAAAAGAAAAAATGCTCTGGAATCCTTGTATGGTCACATAATATACAATGCCTAACACGTAATTAAAAAATAAATTTGAATTTTTAACTTTTTTGTATATTTATTTTAGTTTTAAATTTTTAAATGGAACTTGAAACAAAATGGCGGATCAAGCTGGCCAACGAACTCGGTCGAGACATTGGTGATCTTAAAACACACAATTAGTTTCATCAAAATTGATTTATAAATACGAGCGTTATCGTATGACATAGGTCAGATATATATATATATATATATATATATATGGATATATCTATATATATAAATCAACATTTGAACGGAGGGTGGTTTTGGGGTCTGGGGGTCATGATCGGTGAAAATATATCGAAATTTTCCGGAACTGCTTTCCTCCGAACGGCTGCAATAGGTAGCTTTATACTTTTTTGTATTGAAAGCTACCTAAAAGGCCAAACTGGCAACCTTGGCGTACGCACATGCGTCCTGGTATTAGAGATAGAGGTGTTCATGACGTACGCAGGTACGTCATGGTGCTTAAGGGGTTAAATAGAAAAATGATATTAAAAAATGGGAGTAAAAGCGTACGAACCCAGGACGATAATCTAATAAGACTTATAAATCATTGCTATTAAATAAAGTGTATTTTCAAGAATTGTATCCAAAACATCTGCATTAAATATTATAAATTACATTTATTCGAAAAAAATATCTGTTTTTTCCCAGTATTGTGTGACAGATGCATATAATTCGAAATTCTTTCGGGCGTACAGTCAAGAAATATTTCTGAAATATATAGTGTGGAGTTAAAACAGCACAGATGGACACTTTCACGACTGAATGACAGTATCAAGGAAATTGAGAAATTTATCCAATTGAATGCATCCGTTCAACATTTCTGGCTAACAGAATATAAAATATTTCTTCTGAAAAGATAAAAGTGATAGAAATAAAAATAATGAATAGTCTATGCTGATCGGTTCATTAATTTTGTCGCAGTACTTTGGCTACGGTAAAATGAACATTTGATTAAAAATATAAAATTCTATAAGTGAGAATCTGTTAAAGGTTTATTAACATTGGAAAAAAATTGGTAGTTAAATACTGCATAACAGTACCGCAAATAAATAACTTTGATGGATTTTGTTTCTATGACTAGAACCTAATACAACTTACCGTAATTTCCGGCGTATAAGCCGCAGCTCAAAGAGTCGTTTTTCGACCCAGAAATTTTATTCAATAATTGTAGTTAAATATTTACAGCGATCTTTAAAGTTACATTTTATAAAATAATATTTCTGGGTCGAAAAACGACTCTTTGAGCTGCGGCTTATACGCCGGAAATTACGGTAATACTTCTAAATTAATTGTATTACCGTAATTTCCGGCGTATAAGCCGCAGCTCAAAGAGTCGTTTTTCGACCCAGAAATTTTATTCAATAATTGTAGTTAAATATTTACAGCGATCTTTTAAGTTACATTTTATAAAATAATATTTCTGGGTCGAAAAACGACTCTTTGAGCTGCGGCTTATACGCCGGAAATTACGGTACATGAAATAAATTTTTATTCATTCATCCGTTAAAAGTTTAATAACAAAAAAGTTTCAGTTATTAGAAATTTTTTCAGTTGTCAGTGTTGTTAAAAGTTTAATAACACTGAAAATGAAAATTTTTTGAATTGAGTTCTCAGTGTTTTTTAAAGTTTAATGACACTGAAATAAATTGGTAGTTAACCCTTTAGCGGGCGGTGTCCACAAAAAAGGACACCTAATTTTAATTCCAAATTGACAAACGGCACCAAGAATATTTAGTATTTTTTTTTTCATTTTATTAAGTACGGGAAAAAAAAAAAAAAAAAAAAAAAAGCAACTTTTTATTTTCTAATGAATTTTTTTTTAAATTCTGGTGTCAGTCCATTATTTCATCATTTTAAAAACAGATTTACTCCGCGCCGGAAAGAGTTAAATACTGCATAACAGTACCGCAAATAAATAACTTTGAGGTTTGTTTTCTATGACTAGAAATTAATACAACTTAATACTTCTAAATTAATTGTATTACATGAAATACATTTTTATTCATTCATTCGTTAAAAGTTTAATAACAAAAAGTTTCAGTTATTAGAAATTTTTTCAGTTGTCATTGTTCTTAAAAGTTTAATAACACTTAAAATGAAATTTTATTTGATTGAGTTGTCAGTGTTTTTTAAAGTTTAATAACACTGACAAAAATTGGTAGTTAAATTCAGTATAACAGTACCGCAAAAAATAAACTGATGTTTTTTTAATTGACTAGAACCTAATACAACTTAATACTTCTAAATTAATTGTATTACATGAAATACATTTTTATTCATTAATTCGTTAAAAGTTTAATAACAAAAAGTTTCAGTTGTTAGAATTTTTTTCAGCTGTCAGTGTCGTTAAAAGTTTAATAACACTGAAAATGAAATTTTATTTGATTGAGTTGTCAGTGTTTTTTACAGTTTAATAACACTGAAATAAATTGGTAGTTAAATTCAGTATAACAGTACCGCAAATAAATAAATTTGATGTTTTTTTCTATGACTAGAACTTAATAAAACTTAATACTTCTAAATTAATTGTATTACATGGAATACATTTTCATCCATTGCATCCGTTCAACATTTCAGGCTTACAGAATATAAAATACTTCTTCTGAAAAGATAAAAGTGAGAGAAATAAAAATAATGAATAGCCTATTATCTTAGGTTCATTCATTTTGTCGCAGTACTTTTGCTACGGTAAAATGAACATTTTATTAAAACATTAAAATTCTATAAGTGATAATCTGTTAAAGGTTTATTAATATTGAAAACAAAACGATAGTTAAATACTGTATAACAGTATCGCACATAAATAAGTTCGGTGTTCTTTTCTATAACTAGAACCTAATACAACTTAATACTTCTAAATTAATTGTGTTTGATCCCTAGACTGCAGATATAATGTAGTGATAAAACAGATTTCCCCTATATTTAACCCTGTGGATTTCTCGGAATGTCACTGGGTCAAATGCTAGAGAAAGGGATTAGGAACAAGTACAATGAAAGAAGGGGTGGAGGTGTCATTGATGGGCAGACGGGGAACTAAGAGAGCGGATATCAAATGCATTGGATTATATGTATACTACTTCAGAACAATTCTGACAAAAATTAATGAAATAAAGTTATTTCAAGGATCTAAAGTCCGTGCAAAGTAAGGAAAAATAAAAAAATGGAATTCTCGTTAGTTCGAATTCAACGAAATCAAGAGAAAATGAGTTCGAATAAATGAAAATTTTTAACGTTATTCTGCCATCGAAAATTTTGAGACTTCATGATGTTTAGTTCGAATTAAGCGAAGATTCGATTTATCCGATTTCGAATTCACGAGAGCCGACTGTATATCAAATTTTTAGAAAATCTTTAAATGTGCGCCCGGATAAAGTAAATATGGTGCACGCAGCTTACAATTATTTTCACAGTGTGCGTGGTCACAGACTTACTCAACCTGCGGTCCGCGGGCCACACGTGGCCTAGCGACCTTTTATGTGTGGGCCGAGACAAACAATCAGTAATTCATATTTATAAAATTAATTGAGATGTGCATAAAAAGTATTTAAGAACATCACTCTTGTTTTATATATTTGCATGGCGAGACAAAATCAAATCTCTCCTGTTATTTATAATTAATTTAAAATTATGTTAAAACATCTTAAATGCCTTTTCCTTAGTGTTTTTACATGTAGTTGTCATCATTGTATAGTGGTGTACATATTTCTTAATCTTCAACACTAATCATACATTATTCCAAAGTAATAAATTTGCACTGCATATTTTTTACACTTGAAAATAATAAACAATTCTGAATTGAGCAAAAGACTTATTTATTAAAGAAAATCTTCTCATTCTTTTCCTTTAGAACTTGGAAATTCTGCATTGTTATATTATTACATTTTATATTTAGTATATAGTACCCTAATACTGTTTATTACGGTTGAAGATTTGCCGCCGAAAAATTGTAATGAAAATATTCCACACCGTTATTTCGAAACAACAAAACTTCTTGGCATATTTCTACAACATTTGCAATAGAAATCTACCTGTGGATACACAAAGATTATTGTTTGGAAAGAGTCGTGTTAAAATTTTAATGTAATATTCCTTCCGCGACAAATGTACAATCCTGCTCATAGTATTAACTTTGTTGTATTACATTGTTATACTATTTATGTTATTTTGCTATTCTAATTACTCTCTTTTTTTTTTTACCCTTTTATAAGTGTGTTTCGGCATTCCTAATGTCGCAAACATATGCGGCCCGCGACAACTTTGTTGAAATGCTTCTTTGTTGTGTACATTTGAAGTTAAAAATGGGACGCTTCTGCGAGTTAATGATAGTTAAAACAGAATTCGTAACTTTATTAAATCATACAAGACAATAAAAGTAAATAAAAAGGTTTGATCTCATCTAATTACTCTGGTTCTTTTCTATTTAGCTTCTTTAAATGCAGAAACATCTTTTACTAATGAAGATTATTTTATTGGACAGGTAGACCACCGCCCCCTGAATACTAGGCCTGCGCGCTGAAAAAAATGGCGGCTGCCGCAGGCGGAATCGTTTGTACAGTCCCTCGAACTTCAACACCAATAATATCTAAAAGTTATCTTTGACTTATTTGATCTCCGAAAAACAAGGCGAAAAAATCTTTTAGAAATTATTGGTGTGGAATTTCGAGGGACCGTTCAAACGCTGAAAAAAAAATCGGCCTGCGACAGCCGCCATTGTTGTCAGCGCTCAGGCCTAGTATTCAGGGGGCGGTGGGTAGACACTTAATGACGATACAATCAGAATACGGACGAATACACGACAAACTAATGTACAAACGTAAAGTAAACAAAACCGTCAGTCAGTCAAAAAATGTTCTACGCGCTTAGCGCCATCTGGTGGTTCCTTTTCATTTTGAAACAATAGTATCAAATTAATATAGAGTATTCAATTCAATGCCACCGTTCAACATTAAAGGTAAACATAATTTTGTGAAAATAAAATAAAAATGAAAGTTATAAAAACCAGTTTCTGTGTGTATTTTCTGTTACTTCATTTTATCATATTACTTTCGTTATGGCAAAATAAATGTTTAATAAAAATAGTTTAACAAGTAAAAACTGTTAAAAGTTTATCGACATTCGAAAAAAATTCGTAATTATATTCTTATGTAACAGTATTCAAACTAAATATATGAGATTTGTATTTTCTGCATTTTATTGTAAAACAAAAGAATTAAGATATATTTTGATGACAGTTAAATGTTTCTGTCTTGGCATATATATCCTAATTTGGAAAATCTTCAAATGTGCGCACGGAAAAATTAAATAAGGTGCACACAGTTTATAATTATTTTCATAGTGTGCGTGGGCACAGCCTTACTCAACCTACCGCCCGCATGTAACACGTGGCCCGGCGACACTTTATGGGCGGCCCGAGACAAATAGTTAGTGATTCATATTTATAAAATTAATTCAGATGTGCATAAAAAGTATTTAACCCCTTCAGAGGCAAAGTACTCTTGTAGCTAAAATATGGAAATGATTGATTGACACCAGGATTCACGAACGAATTTATTTTAAAATAAGTAAAAGCTTTTCCTCATGTATCTTATAAATTCAAAATTTGATTATAAAAATTCTGGTGTCATTGTGGCATTTTGGGATTAAAATTAAGTGGTACATATAATATACCGGTGCTCTTCAAGGGGTTAAGACCATCACTGTTGTTTTATATATTTCCATGGGAAGACAAAATCTGTCCTGTTATTTATAATTAACATACAATTATATTAAAGCATCTTAAATGAATTTTCCTTAGTGTTTTTACATGTAGTTGTCATCATTGTATAGTGGTGTTCTTAATCTTCAACACTAATCATACATTATTCCAAATTAGTAAATATGCACTGTATATTTTTGCACTTAAAAAAAAAAAAAAAATTCTGACCTGAGCAAAAGACTTGTTTATTAGAGAAAATCTCCTCATTATTTTTCTTTAGAACTTGGAAATTCTGCATTGTTATATTATTACATTTTATATTTATTATATAGCTAATACTGTTTATTAGGGTTAAAGATTTGCCGCGGAAAAATTGTAATGAAAAGATTTTACACCGTTATTTCCAAGCAAGAAAACTTTGCGGCATATTTCTACAACATTTGCAATAGAAATCTACCCCGAAGATTATAGTTTGGAAATAGTGATGTTACAATTTTAATGTAATATTCCTTCCGCGACAAATGTACAATATTAGTAACTTCGTTATATTACATTGTTATACTATTTATGTTACTTTGCTATTTTAATTGCTCTTTTTTTTTTACTCTTTTATAAGTGTGTTTCGGCATTCCTAATGTCGCTGACATATGCGGCCCGCGAGAAAAGAAGGTCGAGTATGGCTGGAGGACTTTGTTGAAATATTTCTTTGTTGTGTACATTTGAAGTTAAAAATGGGACGCTTCTGCGAGTGAATGATAGTATCAAAGAAACATGGAGTATTTAACACGTTCGCTGCCAACTACGAGTATACTCGTAGTGCTATCTACGTTTCTTCAATCTAAAATTAGTTATTCGCACCGGAAATTTCAAAAGAAGAATTTTTATTTTACGTAATCACGAAATGTCTGTAATAAAACAAAGTAAATATTGCTATAAGTACTTTCTGGTATGAATTTGAACTTTCTAAATAAAATGAAAATTCCGGTATTTTTAGCTTGGCAGCGAACGTGTTAATTCAATGCCGCCGTTCAACATTGAAGGTAAACATAATTTTCTGAAAAGAAAAAAAATGAAAGTGATAAAAACCAGTTTCTGTATGTATTTTCTGTTACTGCATTTTATCATATTACTTCCGCTATGGCGAAATAAATGTTTAATAAAAATAGTTTAACAAGCAAAAACTGTTAAAGTTTTATCGACATTCGAAAAAAAATCGTAATTCTATTCTTATGTAACAGTATTCAAACTAAATACATGCGATTTGTATTTTCTGCATTTTATTTTAAAATAAAAAATTATGACATATTTTGAGGACAGTTAAATGTATAGTTACTTCGTTTAAAATACAGATATTTAGTCTTATTTTCTACATGGTGAGCATGATAAACTTTAATTAAACGTAAAAAAAATCTATATAATATATTACGCTATCGTACGTGGCACAGAAATCGCGATTATTTGTTAATTGTTTAATGGCAACGCCCGAATGAAACGCATCTCTTTGGTTATTATGTAAAATTCCTTTGGCAGGATTTAGTCCGAGGTAAATCGCGTTTATTTACGTTTCGCTCTCTTTCGCTGCAATTATGTGAGCTTCAAAATATCATCAGAAATACCCGTAAAAGATCTGGCCAAATGCTTGAAAGTGAAGAAGAAGCCAAATTAAGAAGAGAAAATCAAAATAGATTGGATCGAGAACGCCGTCAAACACAGAGCATAAGCGATCACCAAACTTATCTTAATAACTGTCGCATGCACGAACACGTTGCTTCTGGTTTTGCTGTTTCTCCTACTTCAGATATATTTAATTGTGTTTATAATGAAGTTTTATAAAATGCATCACATTAGCATTTCATAAAGCTTAATGTGCCATACCTGATCTTTTCATTCTTTAAAAGTAAAAGTGTAATAATTTTCCCTGACCGTTTCATATTTTAAATGTAACTGTTATATTTATGAAATTATAGCTCTTATTTAATTTTTTTTTACAAGTTTTTGCATAAATAAATATTATTCATTTTTTTTATCAAGTCCACTCTACTGTTATATTTTTCAATGACAGTCTGCCCGGGAAACGCCGGATAGGTCAGCTAGTAAATAAAAAAAATAATTAGCGAAATATTTCTTTAGAATATGATGTATATACGTATGTTTTCTTCAACTTAAACACTGTTACATCTAAATTATTCACGTTTTACATTCTACAAAAACTCCTAAAATAAAGTGTAAGATGTGTTAAATTACTCTCTCCAAAACAGTCAATACCCTTCAAAAGTGGTTCGTGAGAAATCGAAAACACGGAAAAAGTAAACACGATGCACACAATTCGAATTCCAAATCAATCAGTACATATACATCGTAGAAATATTTCTTTGGGCACATTTGGAGATAAAAACTGGAAGCTTCCGCGTTTGAATGGCATTATCAAAGAAATAAAGAAAGGAATAAAAGAAATACCAATTATTATTTAATTAAATGCATCTGCTCAACATTGAGGATTGACCAAATATACCATATTTTTGTGAAAGGAGGAAAATGAATGTGATAAAAGGGAGTTTCAATACGTATTTTCTGTTATTTTATTTTATCATATTACTTATCCTATTACATTTTATCATATTATAAACCTTTACGTTACACATTAATTAATTACACATTATGTCCCTCGAAATTCAGCACCAACAATTTCTAAAAGTTTTCTTCGCCTAGTTTTTCTGAGATCAAATAAGAAAACCTTTAGATATTATTGGTGTTGGAGTTCGAGGGACCGTTCAAACGCTGAAAAAAAAAATCCGTCATCTAGAATTCAGGGGAGGTGCATCAATGCTGAGTGGCGTCAGTTTCGGCCTAGACTGAACGCCAATTGCTGTCAGCGCTATCTACTGTTTGAAATTTGAACTAAAATCAAGAATTACAGTAAAAAAACTCCTGAAATCACACATAACTCACCTGTAAGAATTTTTTAAATATCTGTCACCGTTTGCAAGTTATTGAATTTTAAAATCCATCAGTCATTTTTGGGACACTCGGTATATACATAGGGGATGTAAAAACTAGGCGCCAATAAGTCAATTGCCATCACTAAATTTTTAGCATTCTTCGCCTAATAAAAATACGACTGAAAATGAGGCGAAATATACTAATAAAATTTAAGCGAAGAACACTAATAAAATTTAGTGGTCACAATCGGCCCATTGGCACCCAGTTTTTACACCCCTGTATATATATATATATATATATACATATATACAGGGTGTATCTGAAATACTTCAACAAACTTTGAGAGATGATAGTACTCATGAAGACGAATAAAAAATGCAATGGAACATGGGGTCGCAAATGACGTTTAACCCTTTCAGGGGCAGTGGTATGTCTATGAAACCACTTAATTTTAATTCCAAAACGCCACAATGGCACCAGAATTTTGCTAAAATCTTTTCCATTTAATATGTATGTGAAATATAGCCTTTTTCTCATTTACAAACAATTTTTTTTTGTAAATTCCGGTGCCAGTCCATTTTCAGACGCATTTTATCGATTTTCATCCTTTAAGCCTTTCAGGGACAATGTACTTTTAGTACTAAAATGTTGAAATAAATGACTGGTATCGGAATTTACAAAAAAATTTAATTGTAAATAGGAAAAAGGCATACTTATTAAATGGAAAAGATTTTAGCAAAATTCTGGTGCCATTGTGGCGTTTTAGAATTAAAATTAAGTGGTTTCATAAAGATACCACTGCCTCTGAAAGGGTTAAACATCATTTGCGACCCCATGTTCGGTTGCATTTTTTGTTCGTCTTCATGAGTACTATCATCCCTCTAAGTTTGTTGAAGCATTTCAGATACACCCTGTATATATATATATATATATATATATATATATAGAGAGAGAGAGAGAGAGAGAGAGAGAGAGATACGGGGTGTCCCAAAAATGTGTGATGGATTTAAAAATTCAATAACTTGCAAACGGTGACAGATATTCAAAAAATTCGTGCAGGAGTTTTATGTATGATCTCTGTAGTTTTCTTACTGTGATTCTTGATTTTAGTTCGAATTTCAAACAATAAATGAAGCTGATAGCGATTCGTGCTCAGTCGAAGCCGAAACTGGCGCCACTCAGCATTCATGTAACGCCTCCTGAATACTGGATTTGCCGGCTGACAAAAATAGCGGCTGTCGCAGGCGTTTTTTTTTTTTTGCGTTTGTACGGTCCCTCAAACTTTAACACCATAATATCTAAAAGATTTCTAATAATAATTCTTATAATATCTAAAAGATTTCTAATAATAATTCTTATAATATCTAAAAGATTTCTTTGACCTATTTGATCTCAGAAAAACTAGGTGAAGAAATCTTTTAGAAATTACTTAACACATATAAGAGTTAACACATAAATCATTTGCATTAAATTAACAATATTTTTGAGCAAATGTATACAAAATCTTTTGTAACAAATTTTATGAATTACACATTATTACAAATACATTTATGACAAAAATGTCTCCGTTTTTTCCAAATATTTCGTGATAGATGCATGCTTTTCGAAATTCTTTTCGATGTATACAGCGCAGGAATATTTTTTTGTTGTTTACTATTTGGAGTTGAAGATTGGTTTCTTCCCCGAATAAGTGAGAGTATGCAGGAAATAAAGAAATCCGTTCAATTTAATGAATCCGTTCAAAGTTGCAGGTTGACAGAAAAATGAAATGAAGCGATAATGGAATGAAAAATATGTTTGTGAAAAGAGAAAAACTAGAGAGATTTTTCTTCTTTTTTTAAGTGCAGTCTATACTCTTTTATTCCTTCATTTTGTCGTACAATTTTCATTTACAGTAAAATGCAAATTATGTAAAAATAATCAATTAAGTGTCTATCTGTTAAAAATGCATTGACATTAAGAAAAATAATAAAATTACATCCTGATTAATTTGCTATTTAATTTTCTCTATGATAATAATCTAGTAAGAGTTAATATACAAATCATTTGTATTAAATTAAATATATTGTGAAAAAATGTATACAAAATCATTTGCACCATATTTATATAAAATACACATTATTACAAATACATTTATACTGATGAATGTATCTTTTTCTTCCAAATATTTTGCGATAGATGTATGAAGTTCGACCTTCTTTTCGACTTGTACAACTAAGAAATTTCATTGTTGGTTACTATTTTTAGTTCAAAATTGGTTTCGTAAGCGAATAAATGACAGTATCCAAGAAATAAAGAAATCCATTTGATTGAATGCATACGTTCAACGTTGCAGGTTGTCAGAATGTAAAATATTTTTTTTGTGAAAAGAGAAAAACGAGAGTGATAAAAATAAAGTGTTGCCTATATTCTTCTATTCGTTTATTTCGTCGTACTATTTTTGTTTAAAGTAAAATGCAAACTAGGTAAAAATAATTCATTAAGTGAAATTCTGTTAAAAATTATTAACAATAGGAAAAAGAATTATAATTACATCCTGATTAATTTGTTATTTTTTTTTCTCCAAGGCAATAACCTAGTAAAAGTTAATACATAAATCACTTGTATTAAATTCAATCTATTTTGAACGAATGTATACAAAATCATTTACACCAAATATTATAAATTACACATTATTATAACGAAAATGTGTATGTTTCTTGCAAATATTTCGTGATAGATGCATGCACTTTTGACAGTCTTTTCGATTCTACAGCGCACAAATATTTCTTTGTTGGTTACTATTTGGAATTGGAAATGGTTTCTTCCGCGAAGAAATTACAGTATGCAAGAAATAAAGAAATCCATTCAATTCAATGCATCCGTTCAACGTTGCATGTCGTCAGAATGTAAAATATTTTTTGAGAAAAGAGAAAATGGAGAGAGATTTTTTAAAATATTATCTATATTCTCCACATTTGTTCATTTTGTCGTACTATTTTTGTTTAAAGTAAAACGCAAATTTGGTAAAAATATGTTAAAAATTTATTAACATTAGGAAAAAAAATTAATTACATCCTGATTATTTTTTTCCGTCACTATGACAATCTTTTACTAAGAATTAATACACAAATCATTTGTATTAAAGGAATTATATTCTGAACAAACGTATCAGACATATACAGTTAAAAATAATTCAATAAGTGAAAATCTATTAAAAATTTCTTAATATTAGGAAATAAATTATAATTTCATCCTGATTAATTTGTCATTTTCTTGTCTATGATTAATAATCTAGTAAGAATTAATACATAAATCATTTGTATTAAATTAACTATATTTTGAAAAAATGCATCAGACATACACCTAGAGAATCATTTGCACCAAATATTTTAAATTACACATTATTACAAATACATTTATATATAAAATGTCTCTGTTTCTTCCAAATATTTCGTGATAGATGGATTCAGTTCGATATTCTTTTCGAAGTATACAGCGCAGAAATATTTCTTTGTTGACTTCTATTTCGAGATGAAAATTAGTTTCTACCGCGAATAAATGACAGTAGGCAGGAAATAAAGAAATCCGTTCAACTGAACGCATACGTTTACCGTTGCAGGTTGTCAGAATGAAAAATATATTTGTAAAAAGAGAAAATCTAGACAGATTTTTTTTTAAGTGCTGTCTATATTCTTTTATTAATTCATTTTGTTGCACTATTTTTGTTTAAAGTAAAATGCAAATTAGGTAAAAATAATTAATTAAGTGAATATATGTTAAAAATATATTAACATTAAGAAAAATAATATAATTACATCCTGATTAATTTGTTATTTTTTTTCTATAACAATAATCTAGTAAGATTTAATACAATTTTTTTTTTTAAATATATTGTGAACAAATGTATATAAAATCATATGCATCACAATTATATAAAACATACATTATTAGAAATACATTTATACCGAAAAATGTATATTTTTCTTCCGAATATTTTGCGATACATACATGCAGTTCGACAGACTGTTCGATTTAACAACTAATAAATATTTAATCGTTGGGTACTGTTTTTCGTTGAAAATTGGTTTCTTCCTCGAATAAATGACAGTATCGAAGAAATCCATTCTATTGAATGCATACGTTCAACGTTGCAGGTTGTCAGAATTTAAAATATTGTTTTGTGAAAAGAGAAAAACGAGAGAAATAAAAAAGAAGTGTTGCTTATATTCTTCTGTTCCTTTATTCCGTCGCAATATTTTTGTTGGTAAAAATAATTAATTAAGTGAAAATCTGTTAAAAAATTATTCACAATAAATAAAAGAATTATTATTACATCGCGAGGAATTTGTTATTTTCTTCTCTATGAAAATAACATTGTAAAAGTTAATACACAAATCATTTGTATTAAATTAAATCTATTTTGACCGAATGTATAAAAAATCATTTGCACCAAATATTATAAATTACACATTATTACAAATACATTTATACTGAAAATGTCTCTGTTTCTTCAAATATTTTGTGAAAAATGCATACAGTTCGACATTCTTTTCGATTTATACAACTAAGAAATATTTCATTGTTGGGTGCTATTTTTAGTTGAAAATTAGTTTCTTCCGCGAATAAATGACAGTATCCAAAAGAAATAAAGAAATCCATTCAATTCAATGCACCGTTTAATGATGCTGGATATCAGGATGTAAAATATATTTTGTGAAAAGAGAAAAACGATATATATATATATATATGTGTGTGTGTGTGTGTGTGTGTTGTCTATATTCTTCTATTTGTTCATTTTTTCGTGCTATTTTTGTTTAAAGTAAAATGCAAATTAAATAAAAATAATTCAATAAGTGAAAATCTGTTTGAATTTTATTAACATTAGGATAAAAAAAAATATAATTACACCCTGATTAATTTGTTTTTTTTTTCTTCTCTATGACAATAATCTAGTAAGAGTTAATACATAAATCATTTGTATAAAGTAAAAAAAAATATATTTTGAGCAAATGTATACAGCGCAGAAATATTTCTTTGTTGACTTCTATTTCGAGATGAAAATTAGTTTCTACCGCGAATAAATGACAGTAGGCAGGAAATAAAGAAATCCGTTCAACTGAACGCATACGTTTACCGTTGCAGGTTGTCAGAATGAAAAATATATTTGTAAAAAGAGAAAATCTAGACAGATTTTTTTTTAAGTGCTGTCTATATTCTTTTATTAATTCATTTTGTTGCACTATTTTTGTTTAAAGTAAAATGCAAATTAGGTAAAAATAATTAATTAAGTGAATATATGTTAAAAATATATTAACATTAAGAAAAATAATATAATTACATCCTGATTAATTTGTTATTTTTTTTCTATAACAATAATCTAGTAAGATTTAATACAATTTTTTTTTTAAATATATTGTGAACAAATGTATATAAAATCATATGCATCACAATTATATAAATTTCTTCTTCAACAAATTTTTATAAATCACACATATATTACACATATTTATAAATATATTTATGCCGAAAATGGTGGGGAGGGGGGGGGGGGATCTCTGTTTCTTCCAAATAGTTTGCCATAGATGAATTTGTTTCGAAATTCTTTTGGTTGCAATGCAGACATTTAATTGTGGAGTACTATTTGGAGTCCAAAATTGGAAGCTTTCACGGTTAAATGACAGTATAACGGGAAAACAAATCTATTCGAATGGATGTCCCCTTTCAACGTTGCAGGTTGTCAGAATGTAAAATATTAATTTTTGGAAAGAGAAAGATGAAAAGGGATTTTTTTTAATCTGTTGTCTCTATATTTTTCTATTCATTCATTCAGTCGTACTATTTTTTTAAAAGGGAAATTCAAATTAGGTAAAGATAATCAAATAAGTAAAATACTGTTAAAAATTTATTAACATTAGGAAAACAATTATAATTACATCCTGATTAATTTGTTATTTTCTTCTCTATGACAATAATCTAGTAAAAGTTAATACATAAATCACTTGTATTAAATTAAATATATTTTGAACGGATGTATACAAAATCATTTGCACCAAATATTACAAATTATAGATTATTATAAGTATATTTATACCGAAAAATGTGTCTGTTTCTTCCAAATATATCGTGATAGATGCATGCAGTTTCAACATTCTTTTCGATGTATGCAACGCAGAAATATTTCTTTGTTAGTTACTATTTGTAGAGGGAAATTCATTGCTTTCGCGAATGAATGACAGTATGAAGGAAATAAAGAAATCCAGCCAATTCAATGCATCCGTTCAATGTTGCAGGATGTCAGAATGTAAAATGTACTTTGTGAAAAAAGAAAAACAAGAGGGATAAAAAAAAGTGTTGTTTAAACTCTTCTACTCGTTCATTTTGTCGTACTATTTTTGGTTAAATTAAAATATGAATTATGTAAAAATAATTCATTAAGTGAAAATCTGTTAAAAAGTTTATTAAGATTAGAAAAAGAATTATAATTACATTCTGATTAATTTTGTATTTTCTTCTCTATGAAAAGAATCTTGTAAAAGATAATACATAAATCATTTGTATTAAATTAAATATAAGGGGGATTGTAATTAAAGTCCTGCTTTCAAAATGCTGTAAAAAAGGAATCACTGTTCAGAATGGCTTCAAATTTTAATTGAATATACTGGAAGAAAGAAACGGTATGCTGTAAGGAAAAAATAGTTCCAAACTGTATCAATAGATGGCGCTGAAAGCGGCATACTATGCAAATTAAAAGACACTCATGCGCAATTAAAAACAGAATCATTATGTGATTTTTATGCGGTTTTTGGCCCAATTACAATTAAAAACCGATTTTTTCCATCCAATGGTGTACGACCTTGCCGTTTTGGATGGGCTTTTTACTAACAGTACCACAACTGTTGATTGATTTGGAAGTATTTTTTTCGTCAAACAACCGAAACAGTCATGCACTTTGAACAGTACTGTTGTTTACTGTGCAACCCATGCCAAAGCCATCGTATTTCGATTAAAATGTCACTTGTAGTCAAATCCACTTTCGTTATGCCGCTTACAGCGCCATCTATTGATACATTTTGGAACTTTTCTTTCTTATGTCGTTTCCCCCCTTCTTCCAGTATAATCAGTTCAAATTTGAGGTTTTTTGGACAAGTGGTTACTTTTTTACAGCATTTTGAAAGCGATACTTTAATTATAATCACCCTGTATTTTGAACAAATGTATACAAAATCATGTGCTCCGAATATTATAAATTACGCATTTATAACATTCAATACAATACATTTGTACCGAAAATGAGTCTGTTTCTTCCAAATATTTCGTAATAGATGCATGCAGTTTCGACATTCTTTTCAATGTATACAGCGCAGAAATATTTCTTTGATGGTTACTATTTAGAACTGAAAATTGGTCCCTTCCGCGAATAAATGACAGTATCAAGGAAATAAAGAAATCCATTCAATTCAATGTTGCAGGATGCCAGAACGTAAAATATATTTTGTGAAAAGAGAAAAACGAGAGTGATAAAAAAAGTGTCGTTTCAGTTCCTCTATTCGTTCATTTTGTCGTACTATTTTTGTTTAAATAAAACGCAAATTAGGTAAAAATAATTCAATAAGTGAAAATCTGTTAAAAATTTATTAATAATAAGAAAAAGAATTATAATTACATCCTGATATTTTTTTTATTTTCCTCTCTATGACAATAATCTAGTAAGAGTTAATACATAAATCATTTGTATTAAATTAACTATATTTTGAACAAATGTGTCAAGACATATATGTCAGAATCATTTGCTCCAAATATTATAAATTACACATTATTACAAATACGTATACACTGAAAATTGTCTCTGTTTCTTCCAAATATTTTGTGACAAATGCATGCAGTTCGACATTCTTTTTGATTTATACAACTAAGAAATATATCATTGTTGGGTACTATTTTTAGTTGAAAATTGGTTTCTTCCGCGAATAAATGACGGTATCCAAAAAAAAAAATGAAGAAATCCATTCTATTGAATGCATACGTTCAACGTTGCAGGTTGTCAGAATGTAAAATAGTTTTTGTGAAAAGAGAAAAGCGAAAGCAACAAAAAAGAAGTGTTGCCTATATTCTTGTATTCGTTCATTTCGTCGTACTACTTTTGTTTAAAGTAAAATTCGAATTAGATATAAATAATTCATTTATCAAAAATCTGTCAAAAATTTATTAACATCAGAAAAAAATGATAATTTCGTCCTGATTAATTTGGATCATTCTCACAAAAAATACAAAATAGTAAAAGGGAAAATCTGTTTTATGTAAAAAAATCATAAAAATTGCATGGATGTATTCATTTATGTTTTATAATTAACCTTTAGTGGTTAAGTTTTCTATTTTATTTATCGCAGTTTTTGATATTTTAAAATTCTGACATGGTCACGGGGGATATGGAAAGAGATATGTTCAGTACAAAAATTCCAATAAAGACATAATTGAGCAATTATTGGACGTAGTTGGTACATATTTATTTTTTTATAACAAAACTGTTTTGTTATTTTCTTGTCTATGACAATAATCTACTAAGAATTAATGCATGAATTATTTCTATTAATTTCAATCGCGGAATTTGTGTCATCAGAGAAACAAATAATTCAGTTCGGAAATAGCGGTAGTCAAAATACGAGAAACTTGACCAAGTATGATATACATGCTGTAATTTAAACAGTGAAACTTCGAAATGATTCTATATATATGATCAGTGAAAACTTTTAAAATAAAATAAAATGTGTAAGATACGTTAAATCTCTAATAATATTATTCCATTTCGATACTCTAAAAATTAAGTAATTAACTAGCTAAAAACTAAATCTAAGAGCTTCTAACTCTATTCTTTGTTTTTCTGAGAATATTGTTTTCGTTTCAATATTATTTCATTTCGTTTGTTTAGTTTACATTTTTCGTTCAAAGTTAACCTAACTCTTTTAAGATGATTTCTATTTCGCTCATTTTAAGATTATGAAGTACTATTTAAATTTTCAAGCTTGTATTGTTTTGCAAGTTCATGATTTTTTTTTCTCGCACATAACATAATCGGCAACTTTTCAAAAATCTGTTCCCTGAAAAATTGATAACTCTGAAAAGGTAAAAAGATGCGTACAACTCGGAATTCTTTTCGTTGTATACAGAGTGGAAACATTTCTTTGTTGAGCACAGTTGGAGTTAAAAATTGGTCGCTTAAAAGCGTGTAAATGACTGCATCAGGGAAATAGAAAAATCCTCTCAGTGTAACGCATTCGTTCAACAATTCAGGATAGCAGAATATAAAATCTTTTTTTTTTCGGAAAAGAGAAACTTGTAGTCTAATACTCTCCTATTCAGTCATTTTGTCGTCTTTTAACACTTTCCAACATATAGTCGAAAAACATATATGAACAGGGCCGAAACTACTCTATCATTAAAAATCATCAAGATCTGAATATTTATATAACTAGCTATAGTACGAACGCACCTCATTTGTCACGTTTGACGTACAATTTCTTGTTTTTATTTGAAAATTGAACATTCGATCTTTTGATACGTTAAAGATGCATTTTTCACTTAAGTTATTCAATATAATATTTTCACCACAGTAAACATTTTTAACACTTTCCAACCTAGTTGAACAGTGTTTATGACTTCGGTTTGTCTGCCGTCTGCCGTCTGTCCGTGCTCTAACTCCCGTAAATATGCTCGGATTGCCCTGCAATTTTTATATGTTATTGTCGTCATCTATAGCATGTTCCCTATTTCAACTGAAGTGTGTAGCACTTATAGTTTTTTTACAGGGACACTCAAAAGAATTCCGTTACATTACGGTCTATGGGGAAAAATCATTTGCGATTTATTTTAATGATGTTACACAATTTCAAACACATTGTAATTGATATGTATCACTAAGGTGCATTACAAGAAGCTTAATATGGAATAGGGTGCACATAACACTTATAGTTACTTTACAGGGATAGTCAAAAGAATTCCGTTACATTACGTCTATGGAGAAAAATCGTTTGCGGTTCAATTAAATAATGTTTCACTATTTCAAACGCATTGAAATTTATATAGATCACTAAGGTGCATTACAAGAGGCTTACTACAGAATATTGTGCGTATAGCAGTCATCGTTCATTTACAGGGACACACAAAAGAATTCTCTACTGTCTGTTAACAATAATTCCTGGAAGTGCGTTTTAAGTTGCTGAACGCGACTTAAAATTTAACTCACTTTTTGTCTATTACTTGGTGCGTATAAATTCTGTATATCATATACAGGGCAGCACAAGAGTTCGCGAACACATTTCCGTTTATGGACAGAAACTCCAGAAGGAGAATTTTAAACTGTGCTACGCGTTTCCTAACTAAACTAAAATGTAGCATCCTATGTAGTATATATACAAATCTATAGATCCTATACAGGACTGAATAAAAGTATTCGGATATTTTTCCGATTATTGTATATGTTGAAAATTCCTGAAATTACGTTTTCCAAATTGTTTACTTAGATGTTATGTTTCAGCTTATTAAACGGTCATGATTTGTAAAATTATTTTGGAAGCGTTGGGAAGTGTTACATAATCTATGCTTGACGCATGATTTTTCGTTCTTGTTTAGATTTATTGTGTTCTAAAAGAAATATTATTGTTATATCGGAGATTATATGAAAATTATTTTACATAGAATTTAATTTGTTTCAGAATCGAAACTATTTTTAGCTTTTTCTGAAACATATCACTTTGAATAATGTCATTTTACGAATAAGTACACAGTACGAGGCTTGTGAATAATTAAGCTTTAAGTTACTCCGTATTTTTCACTTTATTTTTCACTTTTTCATTTTAGTCACTTTCAGTGTTATTGGGTAAAAAAAAAATGCTTTTACTTACCCATCATACTTAGTAATCGTTTTGAAAATCGAAAAAATCTTTTTGACTGATTTACACGTTCAGACACTGGAGATTCTGAAAAACCTATTTTTAGAAAAAAAATTTGCCTTCCGTCTGTCTGTGTGTCTGTGTGTGTGTCTGTAAATGCTCTATCTACTGAAAAAATTCAGATAGAGACTTGAAATTTGGTATGTACTTAGTATGAAATAATGGAGAGAAGCTTATTGAATTTTAGTAACCTCGATTATCCGGAACTATTTTTTCGGATTCTCGAAGTATTCATTCTGATAAAAGTATATAAAAATTCTCGAAATTGTTTATTTTAAGGAGTGCATATAAAAGACAATAAAAAAACATAAACTTTGCTTAAAGAATGAAATCGATCGAATAATGAGTTGCCGAGATATTTGTAATCCGATTTTCCACACTCTTCGATTTTTCATGGCCTTGTATTTCATTAAAATTTCAATTCAAAGATAGTATATTTTAATTGCAAATGAGACGCTTAATCTGACGCAGTAAACCGTTAGTTAATAGGATTATAAATGTTGGAGTTATAAGGATGTTTCTTTTACACAATTCAGTAATAGAGCATTTAAAGTTTATGACGTCATCAAGTTACGATTTTATTCGAATTGCAATGATTTTATAAATAGTTTACAAATGTTTTATTTTCATATTTTATATTATGCATATCCATGATGGGTAAGTATTACGGTGGCCCCCCAACGACTAGTTTAATTCGACATTTACCTGTACTTTTCATCATGTTTTACTGATTTGTTTGCTGTTTCGTTAATTAAAATAATAATTGCGTCCTTAAACGGTGGTTGAATGATATTAAAAGAGAAAAATGTTGCGATGCATACTTACGTACACTGGATAGTTTCAACTGACGTCACCAACATTTATTCATGAGCCGAGAGGGATAATTAAGAAAAATAATGTAAATAAATTAATATCCAAGACTTTTTTTTTCTGTTTTCATTAATATATATATATATATATATATATATATATATATATATATATATATATATATATATATATATATATATATATATATATATTGTTTAAACTTACTGATGGTTGACTCGTTGGTGATTGGGGCTTTTCCGAATTTCTTTTATTTTAGTTATTCATTTATTTTTTAAGTTACTGAACGCGATTTTAATTTTAACTCGCTTTTTGTCTATTACGTGGTGTGTATAAATTCTGTAGATCCTATACAGGGTAGCACAAAAGTTCGCGAACACATTTCCGTTTACTGGCAGAAACTCCAGAAGGATAATTTTAAACTCTGCTACACGTTTCCTAACTAAACTAAAATTTAGCATCCTATGTAGTATATATACAAATGAATATTGTATCTGTTGGAAATTCCTGAAATTATGTTTTTAAATATGTTGTGTGTTTTCCAAATTGTTTACTTAGATATTATCTTTTAGCTTATTAAACGGTATGTTTTGTAAAATTATTTTGGAAGCGTTGGAAAGTGCTACATAATCTATGCTTGAAGCATGATTTTTCGTTCTTGTTTTTATTGCAATGCTATCGGCGAGATTTGTGCCCGGCCAACATAAAGGCACCTTACTTTTGAATGTGAAAAAAATGTGTTCGCTGTAACTGTCATTTCTTTTTACATTAAAAACCTAAATATATAGATTTGGTTGTTGTTTGTCTTCCGTAATGGGGATTCACGATCGTTGGCGGAGTTTTGGGCATGGTTTGGCTCAATATTAAGAGACAGTCTTTACGAAATTGCGATTTTTTTTTCTTTTTATTCATTTTTTCAGTCTTTTTTGTTTGTTTGTTTCCTTCCTCTTCGGCTTTAGGGATATTTCCGGCTTCAAAACCAATGGGTCGGCCACCGTAGATAGGTCTCTGCTATCACCTGTGTTTTTTTCTTTTCTTTTCGTTTTCTTTTTTTTTTATTACAGAAAGCATTTAATCGTATTACCCTAGGTGATGATTTGGCTTAGAAACATAGCTTTCGCTATTACTCTTTTAGTTTCTTAATTCGGTACTTCTCTATTATTCCGTCGACCACTTTTCATAATAAAAAACTATCGCCAAACTGTAACGCAAAATAAACGAGAGAACATTGTCATTGGAATATCAAAGTAAATAAATAAATAAAATATAAGAATTTAAGGACACAATTGTTAATTTAATTAATGAAATATCAGTAAAGCATAATGAAACATATACGCAAATGTCGAATTAAAAACCACTTGATGACATAACAAACACGTATAATGCTTCTGACATCAAGTAAATGGGACTGTATTTTTAGCCTTTAATCTTACAGTTTGGCGATAGTTTTTTGTTATGAAAAGTGGTCAACGGGATTAATATCATGTTACAATTAAAAATACAAATATTTGTCGTAAGAATTTTTCATTTTCTGCATTGTATTTTCCAGACGTTTCTACGAGCACTAACTTTGAGTTTGTTTTTCTACATCTCCATTTATTTTCCGATTTCAAGCCCTGCATCAGACCCGATCACATTTCCTGTCTATTATTGCCAACTTCTCCGAAGACTGTCGCTAATCTTTTGAATGTATCCAGATTGCAGAAGATTAACTTTACGCTAAGAAATAGCTTTCTACGCTAAGATAGCTTCCTACTTTGTTATCTAACATTTTTGGCACCGTTTTTATTTTTTTATTCATGTTTTGTATATATATATATATATATATATATATATAATTATAATATCTATGAATTTCAAAAAACATATCAAGTTCTTGTATCATTCTACTTAAATCTCCAATGAGATAAATAATGATAATGTGTAGACAGAATACCACATAGCTAATAGATTAACACGTGCAATCATAATATTACCATAGCTTGTGCTTCAATGGTAATTGGCCAAAAATACTGAAAACATGAAGAAAATTTAAAAAGAGAGAGAGAAAAAAAAATTATATATATATATATATGTATGAGGAGGTTTGAATAAGAGTAAAGTAAGTCAAAAATTTCAAAAATCGAGATGATCATATTTTCACTGAACGTATATTAATTTCTATACAGTGTGACAGTCAAATAAGTCATAGGTTACTTAGGGAGTCGCTAGAGGGCAAAACAAGTTGGACCACCCAATGCAACGGCAATACGACAAGATTCACAAAATCCTTCTTTTCTCAAATTACTAAATATTGACTTACTCCACTGTCATTCTAACCCCTTCATATATTAACCAAAGCAAAAGTTACAAATAACGTTACTTTGTATGTTTTCTGTACATTTTTTTATGAAGTATCATTTTAAGTTATGAAAAGTTTTATGCTCATGATAGTTGCAAATTAGGTATGTATTAGCACAGGTATTTCTCATGTTTAATAAAGAGAATTATTTTCCTTTATGTCGTTTTCTGTATTTTAATTCAGAAATTGTATTTTTATAGGTCTATTCATATTCATACTATTTAACGTAGAAATAAATTTTCAAGTTCGATTATTTTGGATCGTAAAAATGCGTGAAAAATCAGACGTTTTAGCTGTGTTCATTGTTGAATTGAGACACTTTTTTCCGGGAGGGATTTTTGTGGCTCTGGGGAGGGGGGGGGGGCATTGTAGAGTTCCGAGAGGGGGGGGGGAAATTGCACTTTTTAACCATTAAAAGCATAAAATATCAAATCTTCGGGTGGGGGGCATTTCAATGCTCCAGGGGTGGAATGTCCATCACTGGCCACCCACTGAATTCAACACTGGTTGTATGGTGTTGCCAAGAAAAATAGCCGGCGCCGGTTTCACTTCAAACATCTGATGACATTATTTACATATGTCATCTATTAACTTGTATGTATTTCAATTATGGAAAATGAGTCCAGAATTAAAGTGTAACACTGTTCAAAGATCAGGTACTTTTTTGTGTGATATTCTTGAACATTTTAAGCATATGTAAGCATAAGTTGTAAAAAATCCGAGATCTTTGTAGGTATAATATAGTGGCCCTCAACCTTTTACACACGAGGGGTTAATTTATAAATTCATTAAGTTCCATAGGCCATCCATAATTGCTTAAAGGACGTGAATTGCTTAAAGGTGGTTTTTAATTGTGTTATGCGTTTTCAAGCTAAACTATATTTAGTATACAATTATATGTTTGTAGAATATAAATAAAATAATGTGTAACGCAAAGAAGTGGATACATGGCCACCTAGGGGTAATTTCAGGAAGTGCGATTTCAGTAGTTTTATGAGTGTTTTAGTCTGAATTCAATTTTAGCTTAATATGGGACGTGTATAAAAATATGTAGGTAATATACAGTGCTGTACAAAAGAACTGAAAGTATGTTTCCGCCTATTGGTAGAAATTGCTGCAGGTGAATTTTCAACCTATTATGCTTTTTCTTACTAAACTAAATGTTTACATACTATGTAGAATATACACAAATCTATAGATCAAATACAGACCATAGGCGTAGAGTTTTATGGGATCGTGGAGTTCGAGCCCCACCGATAATTTCTAAAATGGACTTGTTTTTCCCTTTAATGCAGGGGTGCAAAAATCTAGGCGCAAATGGTCTGATTCCCACCACTAAATTTTATTAGTATTCTTCGTCAAATATTATTAGTATACATTGCTTAAATTTTATCAGTATTCTTATTAGGCGAAGAATACTAAAAATATAGTGGTGGGAATCGGTCCATTGGCGCCTAGATTTTTGCACCCCTGCTTTAATGTAAAAAAAAAGTTTAATTTAATTTTTAACTTTCTAGTATTTTATGAAATTTTATAATGTTCCATTTTTACCCTCTTTTTCTTTTGTTATAGGGATAAACGATATTAAGAAATTTTTTTCACTTTATTTATTATTATTATTATTATTATTAGAATAAAATACTCAACGTTTGAACTTTTTATATAAAAAATGAAAATAAGAAAAAAAAAATCCATGTTCCGAAAAGAAAAAGGACGTTATTCAACGTCAACTTTCATTTTGATTTTATTACAAACGATTCGCGAATATCAACGAGTATCAGGTTTATAAACAAGTCATTCGAATTGTTATATTGTTTTAATGCTTTATTTAAATTGGGATTATTTATCAGTTTACGATTCTGTTTAATTTCTTTAAAAGGGAGTTAAAAAAGCAACGTTCAGTTGGCAATCTATCTTTTTTTTACACTCACATACACATATTTGCGTAAAAAAGAGCTGAGCCCCACCAATAATTTTCAAAATTCTACGCCTATGATACGGACTGTAAAAAATAATTGGAAAACTTTTCCGGCTATGGGCGGTAATTGCTGAAATCTGGTTTTCAAATGTGTTATGCGATTTCTAATAATCAAAAGTTAAAATTCATCCCATCAAAATGCCTCAATTACAGAAGATTTTAAAAGGCGAAGAAAAGCCTTCAATTTTGCCCATAACATTTACCTCTAATGTTAACGTTTGAACATGATTTTCGTCAAATTAACATGTTACAACAATTTGGTAATATAATTAATAATGTAATTTTAGTGACAAATTTGCCAGCATTTTACCAAATGTTACTATGATAGGCAATCATTTGGTAGCTTTAGGCTAGAGCGCCTAGAATACATTACATAGTGTGGAAAACGGCTGCAAACTAGTACTAAAAAATTGAATCCAATAAATGTAGAACGATACTGAAAAGATAACGATTCGATCGCAGCGACATCTTCTAGCAGTGGCGTAGACAAGGTGGAGGTCCGGATGGTTTGAATACCACTAATTTTATAAAAATATTTTTGCCTTATCTAATCGGAGAATTTTCTGCGATATTCAAGTCGAAGAAACTTATTCGATAACTTACGATACGACGAAAACTTACGATATTCAAGTCGAAATTACTGGTTTCCAGAGCATTTGGACCTCTCCCCCTCTCTGGCTGCGCCACTGTCTACTAGGTCTTTTCAACACAAACATTGTATAAGAATCGAACTGAGAAAATGTTTAGCTGGTGATAAATATTTTAAATAATTAAATTATACCTTATTTCCTTAGACTTGGATAGTGATTTTCATAAGCTTTGAAAATGTGAATGATATTAATCATGGCCAAAAAACGTGATACGCATTATTTTGTGCCGGGTTGCAGTACTCGATGCAAGACAGAAAACTAGAAACTATCGCTATTTAGCATATCAAAGGATGAATCTCTGCTAGAAGAGTGGAAAAGGTTAATTCCCGGATATTATAAAAAACTAACTTCAAAATCAGTAACATCTGAAATATACAGTTAAAAGAAGGTTTTATTAACAGAAATTACTAAAATCTGCCGAATAATTCTATTAAAAGTTACTGGTGGAAGTTTGCTTCTCCAGTAATTATATTTCTTATTTCTCCCTGCGAGGCGTCTGTATTTGGAATCGTCCTTATTTTACCCTTGATAATATTCCACACAATACGTTGTCGGACAGTATGTTCATGTTGTCAATAGCGAAACGGTTACTTTTGCTAGAGGTAAATCTATTTTTAAAGCAGATGTCGCTGCGCCTAGCCCTATTATTGTACCGCATCGTTGCACGCTTATCGGCTACAATTTTTTAGCACTTTTTAAAGCATTACCAGTTTTGTTTTTTTTAAAATTCCGAAATTTCGCATTCATACCAGAAATTCCCTATAATGTTCTTTTCGTCTCTTAATGGCAGATATTTCGCAACTACTTAAAATAAAAATTCTTGTTTCAGAATTTCCGGGTTGATTTCGAAAATTTTGAATTAAAAAACGGTAAAACCGTTTTCCACACTATGTATTCTAGGCTTTGTATTTAGGCGTTGCTTCAGATGTTTATGGGTCTCGAATGGCAGCCGGACTTATTAGCCCCCTGTATTTTCCATGAAAAGATGTATTTTTACGCCGTTCAAATAACATTCAAACGCACTTCTAACAATAACTGTCCATAAATGATAATTTTTTTTCTTTTCATTTTCATTTTTCTTTTTTTTTTATTTTCGTAAAAGAACAGCCATGTACATTATTTTCCGTAAAGAGCATTGCGTAGTGTATTTCGTAGCGAATACGATGTACGAAATTTGTTCATTTTGAAATAGTATAATGTCTGAAAAATACATTTCAAACAATTACCACCCATGGACACTAACATGTATGCATTCTATTGTCCAACTCTATAAAATAACTACGAAATGATAAACACTAGCGTAAAAAAAGGTGTTATCATTAAAATACTTTCTTAACAAAAGAAAAGTTCAAATCTAAAATAATGGAAATTTCCTTTCAGGTATTATACTCGAAATCTAGTTTTTACTAAGTAGATATACCATATATATGTTGAATGCAAATACGTGGGCTTAAATTTTTCATTAACTTTTTTCCACTTAAAAACTAAATTAAGAGGCTACTTTACTCACGCGAAAACACTCGCTCGCTAGTTAATCCTATGGGACAGTTCTTTTAAAATATCCCGTTCAGAGAAAATAGCTAATATTCGTAATCAGATCCACAGACAAGTTTGGCGTCCAATAAAAATGATGCTACCGATAATATTGTTTTAACTATATAAGCGTTATAACAACGATATTTAATGTGCCAAATGCCTTGGACTCGATAACGGAAATTTTCTCCATTAAAGTGACTACAAAAGTGGTTTATTTGCGTGTAATTAATGACGCATGGCAATTTAGGAACGCTTAAGTAAGAAATGATGGGATACAGATATGATATTGATTTAAATTTTCTATAGAAGCTAATTTATTGTTATTCGACTACATTTGAAACTGCGAAGTGTATCTTTGGCCAACAACATCGATGAAAGTGGGAAGAAGGGGGGGGTAACATTATAACAGACATGACGATGTTGAACAACCACAATTCATGAAATGTTTATAGACCGCAATTTTTTTTGTTTTGTAAAAGAAAAATAGACGATAATCTATAGCTCAATTTCCATTGATTACAATGACAAAGTTCGTATTTTCTTGATATTCAAATATTATTTACAGAGTTCGTACGTACTTCTAGAATTTTCAGGGAAATAACCAGCATTTTATTATAGAAAAACTCGCCTTCTGTAATCGCACGATTACATAAGACCAGTTTTTCTATAAGAAAATACTGGCAGATTCTCTGAAAATACCAGGAGTCCGTACGAAACCCTTTTTATTAGAGCAGCCTATGTGTAGGCCGAGGAAATATTTTCCACCCAAATGTGGCCCCGGGGAATCCAAAAGGTTGGTAACCCTTTATCTATAAAGTTAAGCAAGGATAAGTCTGCATAATTTAAAAAAGAAACATTTTCTGTAATTTACCATTCCTCTTAAGTTTAGTTGGAACAATCGTATTACGCTTTCACCTGATGATCATCCAGTTTCGCTTTATAGGCCGTAAGAAGATAATTATTTCAGTATGATAAATGTGTTTTTGAAATGAATAACTAATTTTAAAGTTTTCTAAAACATACATTTTTCTTTTTTTCAGCCGTGCTCTGGACATCGGCCTCTTTCATCTCATGTACATGGCTGTCGCTGACATGGTGGACATGGTGGGTGAGGCCCGAGCAGCAGTGGATCGTAAGTCACGGCGGAGGCACTGGCAAAAGTGGTTGGAGCGCGAAGAAAGGGCAAAGCGGGAAAATTTGGCTCGAGAGGAAAAAGGGGAAAAGGCCTTACGCAAACAAGTAAGGCATTGGATTAAAAAAGCTCGTAAGCAAGTTGAAAAAGAAAAAAAAGAAAGCATTGAAAGACAGGGATTGCGCTCCTGCTTAGGTCGCCTCTGCCGCCGTCGTTAAATTTTATATTATTCTTATTTATATGTTATATTGTATTTCTTATATTTATGTGTTATATAAATTTCATTTGTCAGTTTAGTGCGTAAAGCAGCGTCAAGCTTCCAACACCGACTGCAGATACGGTGAAATAGTTCTAATCTCGCTTGCTACCGTACAAGCCTGATAAAAGTAATCTTAAGAAAAATCATGATGTACATCATTTTTTGATTTAACTAAAAAATAAATTTGTTTTCAAAAGCTTCTATATTTTCTGGAAGTATAGTAATCAGAACAGTCGGTCATTAAGATGCTTGCCACTGCTTTCGCGATGTGTATAAAGTAACAACAAATGGTATTAATTTCGGCTGTGGAATCTTTTAGTTTTTAAGCTGTTGTATATTTTCAATGCAATCGGGGGATCTCCTTTATGAGTCAATAAATTAGAGAAATTTTTTTAGCATTGCTACATTGCTTTAAATATTTTCATGATATTAGTTATCATGAGGCAATCAATATTTCTTTCATTTTACTTCAGTTTTTTTTTCTTTCAAAAAAATTTATAAAAGTTTTGAAATTTACTTTGGGAAATAAATTCCATACTTTTAATTAAAATTTAGTACTTTTTTACTTTTTTTAACAGCAAATTAATTTACTAACTCAGAAAGGGGAACGCCCGAGAGTTTTTTAGGTCTTTTAACTGTAAATTTTCCTTCAGTGTGAAATAGCAATAGACTGGGTTAATAGCAATCAGTTTTTTTCACACACTTGTACGCAGACATTCGCTTTGATACACACACACACATACGCAAACATACACGTAGGTACACACACAGACATACACGTAGGTACACACACTGACATCGATTAACATGTCTTCTGCAGTTCCGTTTTTTAAAGGCATCAACATCAGTCTTGGACCATCTTCTGCTTCCTCCATCAAGCCGTTAACATCAGGCTTAGACCATCTTCTGCTTCCTCCATCAAGCCGTTAACATCAAGCTTAGACCATCTTCTGCTTCCTCCATCAAGCCGTTAACATCAGGCTTGGACCATCTTCTGCTTTCTTCATCAAGCCGTTAACATCAGGCTTGGATCATCTTCTGCTTCCTCCATCAAGCCGTTAACATCAGGCTTGTTACCTCCTAAGTCGTCCTATGTCGCAACCATCAGACTTCTCTGCTCGTCCATCTTCTTAGTCATGAACATCAGGCTGGAATGTCATCTTCACTGCCATCTGCATCATCATCATCAACAGCGGGACACACTCTGCTCCTTATCCCTCTATGAATGCAACCATCTTACGGAGCAGAGGAATGGTCCTGCGAGTGGGATACACTCTGCTCGAATTCCTTCTGGGAAGTCCACGTTCAGGCAAGAACGTATATGAGCAGAGGAATGGTCCTGCGCAAGGGGAGACATGGGGGCCCACCTCCACGTGGTTCTCCCTGGAAACGTTGCTCGTTCGACGACGGGCAACGGCCAAGAGGCTTCCGCAGAATGGCACCGTGAAACAATTTTATATAGACCCAGAGGTGGTGAAGAAATTTATTTAAATATTCAACGACAGTCAAAATATTTAAAGAACTATTTGCTATCTCGATTACGGATGACTGTCACTGTAATTTGGGGAACATCCGTTAACGATATACTATTCATTTTGCTTTGCAGCTGCTGATGCGGTGATGCTAAACCTCTGTCAACTTTCCAGATCATGCACACCAATTCCAATTAAACAAAAAAAAGAAACACGTTTTAAAATGTTTTAACATTTATTAAATAATTACGTAATTTTATTTTATTTTTAAGTAAAAATCGGTGGAGTACAGAAGCCAAAAACATTGTAGGTAGGCTGACACACGTCGATTAATATGAGTCTTCTTCATGTTTTGGTGCAATAGCTGGTAGCTGTTATGGAGCAAAATTTCGGGGTGCTGGTCGAGGTTTAGGTGGAGGTGCTAAGGGTTGGTATCAACAGCACCTGGACCAACCACTCTGGCTACGCCACTGTTCCTAATCTTGTCCACAATCAATTAATGCAATTTAGATTGCGTGATTTTTTTCTCTTCTATCATTACAAGAAGAAAGTACTGGATACATTAAAATTTTCGACTTCCGGTTTTGGACGAATTTATACGTTTCAGAAGGTCATGAACATGATTTGACTGTTTTTAGAAAATGTCTGTCTGTGAGACTGTGACTCTGTCTGTATGTGATAAAAATTTTGTGGGCGCTCTGTCTCAAGAGCTAATGCACGAAATTTAATAAAATTTATATTCAGTTAGTCCTGGATATAAGTTGGAGGTGTTAGTGTTTGGTGAAAATCGTCCAATAGGTGGCGCTGCTATGCTGCTTTTTTCGCGATTTCCACATTAGCTCTATCTCAAGAACTAATGCACTTATTTTCATCAAACTTCAGATTCAGTTATACCTTGAAATAAATAGACGCTGATTACGTTCTGGTGTAGATAGCCCAACAAGTGGCGTTGCTATGCTACTTTTTCCATTATTATCACGATAACTATATCTCAAAAACTAATGCACAGATTTTCATCTAACTTCAGATTCAGATGTTGACATAAGTTGTTGTTGATTAGGTTTTGGTTTAAATCTCCTAACAGGTGGCGCTGCTATACTACATTTTGCAGGATTTACACGATTTTAACGATAGTCATATCCAGGGCTTTACAAATTTGATAAAATCTGGTAGTTAGAAAAACATTCAAGCAGCCAGTAAAAAATTGTTACCACCCTCTAACTTCCTCGTCATTAATTTTCAAAAAGCACAAAAGTTTTTATGAATTAATTGAGGAAAAATAATAACAGGCATTGTTTAGAATTATTAGTTACATAGTTTAGAAAGATAATAAAAACTAAGTTTTCTAATGCAACTTATCAAAATCATATATACTTAAGAAAAATACTATAAAGAGTGAATTAATCGGTATGTTCGGAAAATGCTGATTCCCGAATGCTTCATATGTCAGGATAGTTGAATGCTACAAAATCTATATCTGCTGCGCATCGACGAAATAGTGAAGCAGGAAAACAAGTTTTCGCCTGTTTTTCTGTCGAAATCTTAAATAATTCTGATTTGATTATTTTAAAATTTACATTGGATGAACTTATTTTTTTACCAAATTAAAAACAAAAGTTAAAAATACCTTTTGGGTGAATATAGTTTCAAAGTTTATTTTTTAATATTGGGAATGGGGGGGGGGGTGGCATTTGTGCTCATTTGAAGAAAGCTAAGGTCAATTTTTGTATAAAAAAGAAACAACAACAAAACCCCCATTAGATTAAATAACTTGGTTACCAGATAAAAATATTTGGCCGCCAGTGGCGACCGTATTTGTCAAGCCCTGGTCATATCTTAGGAACTAATGCACGGAATTTAATAAAACTTTAGATTCAGTTAGACCGTGATATAAATTGTTGCTGATTCTTATTAGCATGTGCGAAACCTATATGCGATGGAGGAAAGTTTTGGGATTAGCACATCCGACTAGTTATTCACTTATCACTGTAATTGTATGTTAAATATATAGAAAGGCATTATATCTTCGCATCCATAATTTTTGCTTTGTGTGTATGCTATTTAAATTAATGTATCGAAGATGATATAGAAGAAAGTTTTGTGATAGTCACAGCATACTAGTTTTAATCTTATCAGATGATGCAATTTAATAATATGAATCAAATGTTTTTTTAGAAGAAAACAAAAGGTTTTTTTTTTTAAATTCAAACGGCTTTATAATTATTAAGTAAAATATACTATCCGACAATTTTTTTTAATTACTCCTTTTATATTAAAAATATGTAAAAAAAAATTGCGTGTCATTATCGATTTAATAAATTGAAATGAGCTACAATATTTGTTTATTTGTTTCAAGGTAATCTCGGGTAACGCCGGGTGTGTTTACTAATAATCACTTAAAACAATTGAAATAAAAAGTCTACCAAAACGAAAAACAAAACAGCTAGGTAAAGTAAAGAATGAATGTTATTTCAGAAATGGAATTTGTTTTTATAATTGTGTATTGTTTTACAGAATTAGAACGCGAAATTGTGATATTCATATGTTATGAAAGCAGTGCTTTTACCACACTTGATTGTAAAGGTGAGTCTCCGTTTGCTATAACGATAGAATTTACGATTTACGTAAGTCAACTTTATGAGTTTGCATGGTGCAAAATGTACCGATATATCGAGAAGTGGAACACAGTCCCACCATCTGCGTCCAAATGGAGCAGTCAGTGAACTTGATGCTCCAACTTCAGGATGGTTTTCCAAGGATACAATAGTTTGAAGATCTGTACGTCATAATGACTGAGTAAATTTGGAGTTCGAAAGCGTAGGTTAAAAAAATAGATAAATGAAACCTTTGAAGTTGGCTTAACATTTTATAATTAATTGTTTGTACCGTTTAAAACCCATATAAGATGGACGAATTTCACAGGCTGTAATGTTGTCAATTTATAAGACTTGATTGTGTTTTTAGGGTTTCGTTCATCTCACGAAACCCTATTACCCCCGCTCCGTTGTCTGTCCGTCACAGAGCCGTTCTCACAAACTATATAACTTACAAGCATGAAAATTTGTGTACTTATAGCTAAATACCTACTATGAAGCTCAAAACATTAAAATTTGAAAAAATCATATTATTTTAATATAGAGAGATAAAAAAACAAAACAAAATCCTACCAGCCTTTTCCTATTAAATTTAAACATTTTTTGTTATAGCTGTTGAAAACAATTAAAAATTCACAATTAAACTCTTTCTACAATAATTAATTTTCTACTGAAAGATTTCCACGTGAAAAATGAAAATGAAATAAAAAGTTTCACCAATTGAAAAAAAGATTAATAGGACGTCATATTGGTAATAAAACGGACATTTTCAAACATTTCTCAATAATACAAATAGTATGAGCATGAGTATGTGTATGTACAGAAAGCACATTAATATCACGCCATTAGAGAATTAAAAAGAAAATTAATCTAACGACCTCCGATCACACTTATGCACTTGTTTGAGAATTGCAGCCACCGTAGTATTCTGAATGTTTTAAATTCGAGTACGTCTAAGAAAGTTTGTTGAATATCATTAGTGAAAACTAATTGATTATAAAGTATGGGTTAATTACGTCAAAATGTATAGCTACCGTGCATTCTTGCGTATAACTGCGTTCGCGTTAAAAGTGCGCGTATAATGGGCCCTTTTGGTACAAGAAATTTCATCTAAATTTACAGGTTGCGTGTTATACGCCGGTTATAAAATTGAAAAATAACATTTAAACAACAACAACAAAAAATAAGATCAGGACTGTATAGATCATAAGAATGGAAATTTCTACAATAAAAAACATGCTATTTATTTACAAAATATTGTATGCGTTATGAATTTAATAATGCTTCTATCGGATTATACGAAAACTGCTTTTTAATATTCTTTATTAAATATAATTTTTTTCTACAAATCTTATGAAGATTTCTTTGCAAATAAGGGAATGGGCGTTATAATGCGAAAATGCTCAAAGATTGGAAATGCACTTTGAAAGACTAGGTGTATATACCGGATTAGGTGTATATACCGTTATATACTGGAATGCGTTATGCACCGGGATATACAACATATTTAGTAAACTTCGTACTGCTTCATTTGAGAATTGCTGAATTCCCATAAGTTTAATAGGATCAAAGAAAACTGGATTGCATTTATATATGTCACGATTGAGAACCGTTGTTTTTTTTCCATCGCCCTGTCCCACTTTATGCTATACCAGATCTGGCAACACTAGTTGAAACGGACAAAATATCTAGAAAAGCAGAGTCAGCTAAGAAGACTGAACGGGCCCGCGACTAGCTCGATGCCCAATCATGGCCCAGCCATATTAGGTAGATTTCGTAAGAAATACTACCTATTACATTCTCAATATGATGGAATTTCTGGAACATTTTTGCATATCTAGGTCGATCATGACTCCCAGAACTGAAAACCACCCCCGGTTCAAAACTTCATCTATTTATCTATCTATCTATATCACTTTTTTATGGACACGATAACTTCAATAATTCTGTACAAATAGCTTCCAAACTCATACATTAAATCAAGGGTCATAAAATTTCGGTCAAGTTCGTTAATGAGGAAAATTAAACAAAGGGGGGGGGATGGGGGGCTTTTTGTGCAAACATAAAAAAAACCCATAACTTCTTAATTATGATACGTATCGAATCCGTTTTATTACTTTTAGAAAAAGGGCCGAAAATTTATGTATGACAGATTTTTTTACATCATTAAAAATGGCCTCAAGGTGTGTGGGGGGGGGGGGGGGAAGAAATAGGGATTTAAGAAGAAAAAAAATTCATAACTTCGTCAATTCACAAGACTTCAAATCTGCTTAAATTTGTCATAAATCCTCTTAATATTATCTACAACTTTTATACTGACAAGTTTTTGATAGGACCCACCCTTACAGCAAAAAAAAAAAAAAAAAAAAAAAAAAAAAATTCTGCCGGCTCCACCTGCTGACACATGCAGATTTCTAAGTGGGCGGTCCCAACTACCGCATCATGGCGAAAAGGTCATTTCTTTTGCAATTCTTAATAAACTGGTGCCCCACGGTCTGTGTCTTCGAAATCTACCTGTGCCAGTAGGCCGAGCCATCAGGGATTTTTTTCTTTCATTGGAATCGAACCAGGCATGGACTTCATTTTTTCACGGGCCGTTCATTTTATTTTAGATTGATTTTTTTAGAAATCGGCCTGTTGAAATCACTTCGTTTACACATCTATCTATCTACGAGTATATAATACAAATCTTGTCATCACAATCTTGTCCGAAATACTGAACCAAGTAGAACTTAATACGGGCAATGTATTGAGATTGAAAGTATCTTGGATAAGTTCGTTATGTTCAAGTATGTAGCTCTGATAGTTTGTTTACATGGGCACACAAAAGCAAAAGATAGACAAAATTTGTCACCACAATAACTTCCGAAATACTAAAGTAATTCGAACACGATTGAGACAATTTAATGATATTGCAACTATCTTAGATGAGTTTGTTAATCAAATATGTAACTTTAATAGTTGGTTTCCATGGAATGGACACGTAAAAGCCCAAAACATGCAATAATTTCATCACGATAACTTCCGAAATACCGAACAATTTGAATATAAATGGGCCATTGTAATGATCTTCCAAGTACTTGGTTGAAATTGTTAATCAAACATGTTGTTTTTGTATTTGGTTTACATGAACACGCAAAAACGTTCGATAGCATTCATTGAATGGTTATTGGCCTTTTAATGGTTACATTACAGCCTAGAGGAATTTTTAACGATGATTTCAACAATTTTTTAACAATTTTTTAAATAAAATAATTGCTTCATATCCTTTCTATTACATTCGGTAAGCCGAATTTAAAAATTCGTTGCAAATTACCTTTCTCGACAAAATAGCGAACATAAAAGGCGTGACACCAATTCCTTTAATTTATGTTAAATCTGATGTATGTACCTTAAAATAAAAATTAAAAAAGATTGAAATCAAACCAGCTAATACTTGTTTAGATTTATAGAATCGGCACGTCAAACATTCTGGTTTCCCAGCAAGAATAATATATTGGCAGAACAATTAGTTTTACAGGCAAATTGTGACAACATTGTTATTTTGGTTGTATTTAAAATTTACAATCCGGGGGTGAGGGTGGGGTGGGGGGTTGGCAAATTAGTAAGAGATAAACAATTTAAAGCTGAAATATTTCCTATTATATATTGATTATTTATTGATTATTATTTATTGCTTATTTATGTATTTCATATTATTTATTAACATTTAATTTATTTAACTGATGGGTAAGCGCATTTTATGTTATTGCTAGATATTTAATGATTTGCAATTGAATGGGTTTTAAAACATCCATAGGTAGTGTCAGACTTATTTTATATTTTACTTACCCATCATGCGTAGTATAAGGTAAGTCTTGTAATCGTTTTAAAAATAAAAAAAAAACAAAAAAATTGACGGATTTACACGTTTCAGACACTGGAGATTCCGTAAAACATATTTTTAGAAAAAAAAAACATTTGCCGTCCGTCTGTCTGTGTGTCTCTGTGCGTGCCTCTAAACGCTCTATCTCCCGAACAAATTGAGATAGAGACTTGAAATTCGGTATGTACTTAGTACCTAATAATAAAAAGAAGCCTATTGTATTTCAGTAACTTCGATTATCCGGAACTATTTTTCCGGACTCTCGAAATATTTGTTCTGATAAAAGGAGTATCAAAATTTTCAAAATTGTTTATTTTAAAAAGTGAATATAAAAGACAACAAAAAAACATAAATTTTGCGTAAAGAATGAAATTTATCGGATAATGAGTTGCCGAGATATTTATAATCCTATTTTCCACACTCTTCGATTTCTCGTGAGACTGTATTTCATTCAAATTTCAATTTAAAGATATATTTTAATTAGAAATGAGACGCTTAATCCGACGCAATAAACTGTTAGTTAATAGGATGATCATTTTTGGAGTCATAAGGATGTTTCTTTTACGCAATTCAGTAATAGAGCAATCATTTAAAGTTTATGAGTCATCAAGCCGGAATTTTATACTGGAATTGCAATGCATTTTATTAAATAGTTTACACATGTTTTATTTTCATATTTTATATTATGTATATCCATGATGGGTAAGTATTACGGTGGCCCCCAGCGACTAGTTTTGGATTAAGTTTTGTCTGTTGAAAATCACATTTATATTGTACCCGATTTGTCAAAAGAAAAACAAGAATATATTCTCTTTGCTTCATAAAAGATCAATTTAATGTTAAGTCCATGATTACATATTATTTTTACGTCATTATAATTCCATTAAAATATGGATTAATTTTCTTTCATTTCGCGTTTCGTATCCATTGGGGATGAATCATGGGTCAAAGAAAAAATTCTTTTGTCAAGACGACTTCAAATAAGATTTTTACTTTCGGGTATCTTAATTTTTAAATACTATTTTCTTACTATAAGTTTTCTGGTATTCATATTTAATACATTTTCAAAAAGGAAAATAATTAAATTACCGTGTATATTCCGGCATACAACTCACATCTAAACTTTTCATGTAATCTGGCAGTGAAAATTATTTTTGTGCAAATAAACAGCAAGTTAATTAAATTTAAAATCTTTTCTTTTATCAAAATTGCGCGTAATACGCCGGAATATATGGTGCATACATTTTCTTATTTCTATTTATTTCTCCAGTGTTTCGTGCAAGGAACTAAATCTGTGATTCGAATGAAAAGTTAACCTTTTTTTGCACATATTCAATTAATATTGTCGGTCATAGTTCAAAAACTTTTCCGACAAGGGTAACGGCTTTAGTTGAAAAAAATATCTGGTGTCAGAACTGCGGATCAAAAATGAGTAATTTTGGTTAGTATAGATAAAGGAAATTCCATATTTAAGCGGATGTGCCTTGAAAATTTTCAATACATGAATTTATTGAAGAGCTTTGAATAACATATACTCACTTTTGAAACAGAACTCTACTGAAACATGCAGCAAACAGAGCTGTTTCGAAACAACCGACAAATGTATGGTCGATCACATATCGTCACCACCATGTCAAATATTCGAAAATGAAAAAATGCTTTTTTTATTATTTTTAAAAATAGGCAGAATGCCACCAGTAAATATTAACCCATTAAAGCCGGAATTAGTTTTCTCTTTAAAATGCAAAAGTTTCATTTCATACCAATTTTTCAAAGTAGCAACTTTAGTCTCCCTTTAATGTGGAGTTTTTGTCATCAGATAAAGAAAATATGTCTTTTAAAATATACTGGTATACAAACAACAAAATGGATGGCAGCTATTCCGTTACCATACGGCAACAGTAGGCTTTAATGGTTTAAACAGAACCCTTTCAGCCGGGTTGCCAGTTTCGGCCTCCCTTTTTATTAAGAAATTCGGAATCCTTACCAGAAATTTCAAACAGAAACATTTGCTTTACTTAATGACAGACATAAAGAAGATTATTTAAAATAAAAAAAAACTATCAAAATTTCCGGTATGAATTCGGCATGTCTGAGTGAAAGAGAAGGCCAAACTGGCAACTCTGTTCTTCATATAAAATATATTAGTATTTTTACAAGCCGAAGAATTCTAATAAAATTTAGTGGTGATAATCGGCCCATTTTTAAAGTAATAAAAAATGCATTTTTTCATATTCGATAGTTTGACATGGTAGCGAAAATATAATGTGGAAATCCTAATTAAACTAGTAAATCTGCAGATCAGGAGCCTCAACGTCAGCTCTGAAAGTTATTGTTTTTTAATCTCACTTTTCATATTATTTAGCATCTTACAGTCCGCAATTTATATTTTTATATTGCATACATATGTATAGGCATATAAAATTCTTCGGAGGTTTCTGAAATTAAAAACGTTAAATTAAACACAGTTTATGCAATGATATTCTGAAATTCTTATGAACTTCTTATTCATGTAACTTTTTAGGTAAAAAAAAAAAAAAAAAAAAAAAAAAAACTTGTTTTAAAATAATTTCTTTATTTATGTCAATAGGATACAAAAATAATTTATTTTACTAATAAATTATTCGAAGAAAATAGTGCGAGTTACTTCAATTTTATTATTTTGATCTTCTTTGAAATATTGTTGCTAAGTAACTGATAAATTAAAGAGCAAAGTAAAAAGAAATGCATTTTAAAATTTGTAAAAAATATGAAAATAAAAGTTTTATATTTCCCGAACAGATGCAAAAAAATTTCGAATAATTTAAACAATTAATATCTAAATTCTAATAACTGTATCGGTAATTTCTCAAAGTTATTGGATATATTTAAAACCTCCATATCGAAAATTAACATCCATAATTTTACGTTGAAATCCATTATTCAAATATGCGATTTCTATTTCAGTTAAAAATGAAATTTGTAAATCGTCTGCATTTCCATAGGAAAGCATTATGACCTAAAAAGAAATGTTCTATATTTTTCGAACGAATGAAACAAAAGTAAATAAAAACTATACAGCTAATTCCGGGTACCGCACCAACATACCCACCAAAAATCAACCTAATCGGGCGCTTTTTACGGCAGTTATCGTGGAACAGACAGACAAACAGACGGAAACCAAAAACTTTTCGCGTCTCCACAGTGAACCTTCACTGACGTTTCTGCAACTAACAGAAATGTTGCAAATATCCATACTCCTTTATGCGATACTCTGAATATGTGCAAGCATTCGTCTCTACATCCCGGACCCAGCAAAAAAATATATATATGAGCAGCTTATTTTGCTCGATCTCATCGTTGCTTTGTCGCATTTTTCAGCCGTCCTCAAACCTTGTGAGCTTCTCCTAGCAAATTCATTTCTGTCTGTTAACCCTTTCAAGGGCGGTGGTTCATTTTTGGACCACCTAATTTTTAGCCCTTAATGCCACATTGGCACCAGAATTTTGAAATGAAGAATTTCTTTTCATTAAGTACGTGAAGAAAAACTTTTACTTATTTTCAAATAAATTTGTTTGTAAAATCTGGTATTAGTTAATCATTTCAACGTTTTACGAATAGAAATACGTTATAAACTACTGTCGCAAGAACTGTAAAAATCACAAAGGAAATATGAAAGAGTATAATGAATAAATATTACGGCAATATAATAAAGCGTTAGTAGCGCAGAGGTAACCTCTCCAATTTCAAAACAGAGGTCCAGAAATCGATTCCGGCCGATTCCATTGTATGATAAATTTATTAAAAAAACCTTTTTTTTTTATTTTTCGGGACATAAAGTTAAGTGAAGTTACTCCAGATTGTTTATATATTACTAGACATTTTTCTTAAAATTGAATTTTAGTGATTAAAAAGCATATTCATAAATATATATTTTTTCGCACAGGTTTTTTCTAAACTAAGGAAACAAACTTTTAGGGTTGATAATACGCGTTAAGACAAACAATTTTTACATAAAAAACAAGGGTTGCAATTCACTGATTCAAACAAAAATGCAGGGAATCTCACTTCAAGCATAACTCAGATTTTCGTTCATATCATTAAAAGTAATAAAGATATTCTAACAATGTTTCCAAGAAATTTACTCTGTTTCCTGCGAAATATAGTGACTGCTCTGGAATTGATGGCAATGGCCACAATTCGCATCGAAATAACACTGAGCTAGATACACCAAAATTCTGAATGTTGTATTCTGTACATATAGTGTTAGTGATTAAGTTTAGCACTTCCTCTATTTTTAAGCACCTCCTGTAATGTCATCAAACTTCATACAAAACAAAGTTAATTTGACAAAAATCGTACTATTTTCATTAATGCTATTAGGTTGGTTGGTTGATTTCATGACTCGAGGGATATAGGACCTAGAGGTAAGTGCCCTCCGCGGGGAACTTTCTAAGGGATATCCTAACCCGTATTTATGGCAAGGTTAGGAGAAAACTACGGAAAACCCCAAATGGTTAGGTCGACGAGCGCGACAGGGGTTTGAACCCAGTACCTCCCGTCCTCCAGCTTTGAGAGCAGAACCTTTCAGCGAATGGTGTGGCTAATGCTATTAGGAATATATTTATATTCGAACTACGTATTCATTAAAAATTCACGAGAAACTGGCAGCTTGTTAAAGATGGTGAATAATTGCAGTCGATAAATCGATAATCATGGCAAGAAGTGTAGTCAATGAATGTACCTATTTGAGAATTTCTCCATAAAGACTAAGCCAGTTATCCAAATAAAGCGTTTATTCAGGCACAAGAGACAAGCAGAAACAATTCCCACAAGACGAAGATGTTTTCTAAAGCCCTCAGTGTTGACTATAAATCATTACATCATTTAGTTGATCTTAACCTTCCTACCCTGAATGGGTCGAATCGACCCATTTCTATAATTTGTTACATTCGATTCGAACCAGAAATTTCTTCTTAATGTAAGTTAAATAAAAACCACAGAGAACTAAGTTAAATAAATCTGTTAAATAGTTTTAAATAAACATTCTGGTGAGAAATGTTTTTAACAAGGTTGAGTAAAATTTCAACAGGGTAGGAAGGTTAAATAGCTGGTTTAGAAATTCCGAATCATAAAAACGCCAGATAACCATTTTGTTCAGCACTTGAAAACAGGTCAAATTTATGAGCTCCGAAGTCTTGCAATTGTTTTTTAGAGTTTCGTTCATGTCACGAAACCCTATTACTCCCGATACATTGTCTGTCGGTCACAGAGCCATTCTCAGAAATTATGTAACTTACAGAGTTGAAACTTTGTGTATATCTAGCTGAATACCAGCTATGAAGCTCAAAATATTAAAATTTGAAAAATCTTATTATTTTAATAAATAGAGATAAAAAACCAAAATTCTAACAGCTTTTTCCTATTAAATTTAAACATATTTCGTTATAGTAGTTGCCAACAATTAAAAATACACAATAAAATTCTTTCTACAATAATTAATTTTCTATTGAAAGATTCCCTCGTGAAAAATGAAATTGAAATAAAAAGTTTCACCAATTGAAAAAAACATTAATTTGAAATAAAAATGATTGACGTCATAGTGGTAAGAAAATGGAAAATTTCAAAGATGTCTCTATAATACAAGGAGTACGAGTATGTGTATGTACACAAAGCAGATTAATATCACGTCATTAGAGAATTAAAAAGAAAATCTGACGTCATATTGGAAGTTTAACGAATTTTTCAAATGTTTGAGAATAATACAGAGCGAGTATCAATATGAGCAATAGAGAATAGTAAATATATGAGTTTGAGAAACGTATTGAATCATGATAAAAATCCGATTATGGAAATATTCGCATATTTTAAAATTTTGAAGGTGTACAACATGTTTAATTTTGAAATTATTTTTTTTTAAATATCGCATTTAGTCCGCATGACAGATATTATTATGAAAGAATATAATAGCGGGCTTCGCCCGCTATCGGGCTGTCTTAGATATTCGAAAAAACGAAAAAATAAATCAGTAAATTTTTACATTATAAAAAACATGATTTTTGTTGTTGTTGTTGCTAAATGAAATTTATTTGGATTTATTAAAGAAAGGATAAAGTGTTTTGAAGGGAATATTAAACGAAACACTTTGAGCTATCTTCGATCACACTTACCCACTTGTTGTTAGATGCCCGGAACACAATCAACGTAATACGTACACGAACCAATCAGTGAGAGGCAAAATTTAAGAATTGAGCGGCTAAGCGAATGACGCGAGATGGAGAGGTTTAAATAAGAAAGAATCCCAGATCTAGTGGCGCATTGTTTTCGAAGTAAAAAATCTAGCACGCGAATCCAGCCCCGAGGAATAAAAATAAGAAAATGGCTTTTCAAAACATTCGAATTAAAAAACTAGCTTCTCTCAGAATATTATAGATTGGATAGTTGATATAAGTTACGACTTAACTTAAAATTTTAGATTAAGATTTTGAATAAGGTAATTATTAATATACGCGTTTGTAATTTTAAACGGAAATTAAATTGGAATAAATATTATTAAAAAATTGGGAAATAATGAATATGTAAGAATTTAGAATAATTTAAAGATATATTGCGAAATAAAATTTTTATATAACCTATATATGAACAAATATTTATACGTCTAAGCTTGTGTAGCTTTAAAAATATTGTTCTTTTTCAATACTTTCCTTAAATAAATGAGCAAAAAGCAAAACCAATTTCAAAAACTTAAAACCCGCTGTTATTTCCACTTTCCACGTCTGGTAAACGTATCTAAAAATTGTTTTCGAAATATTCTTGAATGCTTGCTCAGTGAAGAAGAAAATATATGTAGAAGTTTGGAATACAAAAGAATTCTTCTAGGATTGTTGTCGTTGGTTTTAGAAAATGAAAATTCCAAGAAGGGGAACAGAAAACTGATTGTGCAGAGCAAAATATTTTCAAATAAAATGTTTCTGCGACGCTGTATGTTAAAGGAATACTAGTTTTTTTTCTTTAATACATGCAAAGCATTTTGAAATTGTTTTAAATGTGTATTCAGAAGAATATTGCGTACTTTTATGTTAGACGGGCGCAAATCTAGCCAATAGCACTATTTTTTTCTCGACAATAACAGTTTTTATTTTTTGTATATGTAAATTAGAAACAATGTTTACTTAGTTATTTATTTTTTATATTTTAAATTAAATAAATGAAAGATATGTGTTTTAAAAGTATGTTATACATGTATTTTAAGGGTGTATTCAAATCCAAACTGCTTATTTTGAGACACATTCATAAATTCATTTTTGCTCTAAAATGCATCCAATTGGCAGGTTCTCTTATTCAGATACTTTATAATGTCCGTATTGTCTCGATTTGTTGATAAAAGTAGAATATATTTCAAAAAATGCTGTCAAAGTGGACATTTTGAACCGAATTTCTCGAAGCTCCCTGGAAACAAAAAAAAAAAAAATGATCGTACTGTGAAAATAATTGTTTGTAAATCAATTTCTAATTAACTGAACGAAAAATAAAAACATGGAGCCCTTATAAATCTCTTCATAAATCACGCCGCCAAGTTTCATGTTTTTATTTTTAAAAATGAGTCTGTAAATGTGTCTGAAAATTTTGAGTCGTTGAGCGTGGAAAAATATTTTTTTGAATACCGCCTTAAATGAAAGTTGCGTATTTTAAGTGTACAATACACGTATTTTAAATACAGTGAGTGAAAGGGTTATATTTTAAATGAAATGAATGCAATACGAATGATGGCGATGAGAACAATGCTTGGCGATTTATCACCTCCACCCGTCTAACATAAAAGTAACGAATAAAATGTTTTAATTTTGAATTGTACACCATCAGCAATATTACCGAATTCTTAATGTGTTTGATATATGATAATGTGTAAGAATAAAAATAGGACAGAATTACCATGGTTAGTCTGTTAGCAACAGCTTACATTTTATGAATAACTTATAATATTCTTTCTCAGCTTCCACAATAATCAGTGTGTTTTACACCATTAATTGTTTTTTTATCCCTGTGCTTATTCATTAATTGCATAAATGTTGTATTGAGTTGTCCGGAAAGTTCGCGCTGGTTGTGGAAACCAATTCGTACCGGAAAATTCTGCCTGTTAATTATTAGACATTATATCGGTATCAATGTCTAATAATTAAATGATAGAATTTTCCAGCACGAATTGATTTACCCTACCGGCACGATCTTTCCGGACAATCCAATGTATTTATGAGCGATTAGCTTCTGTCTACATCATTAAAATTCTCCCTGTTAACCCGTCAGCACACGCGCTGGGATAAAATCTACCCCAGTTTACAACTATTACTTAAAAATGTTCGAAAATAGTTCGTGATCATTCTGAGTATATATATATATTCAGTATATCAAAAACATACAGAATGCAGTAATTGGGAAAAGGAACTGCAAACACCTGCAGAAACAGAACGAAATAAAAATATGGAGTAAAACATTCGTACGGAAATGCGCAACTAACGCATAAGATTTTCAGTGTGTTGTCCAATGTTTTCAGCTATGAGTTGGAAACGTAAAACCGCATGTTCCACAACAGAGTGAAGAGTATCCACTGTGCGTGTGTCTTGCACAAACTCCTCTCCCGACTTTACTGCATATACAGCGCCATCTGTCGGTGAGATTTTAAGTTTTTTTTAACCATGCCTAAAAAAATTTCCATTGCTTTGGGATCATACTGGCGAAATTTCTGGTCATTTGGATCAGTGGTTCTTTCGTTATAGGGTTTTACTTTCACAACTTTAAAAAAATTCACCCTGTATAAAAGAACTTTCAGGGTTCGTACGGGTCCTGGAATTTTAAGACCAAGAAATTATTCCGTACCAGTATTTTCTTATAGATAATCTCTTCGCAAATAAGGTGAAATTTCGGACGTTTGAACTTGATGTAGTTTTTTAGAAAAGTAGACTGGTATGTAATCTGGAAAAGTAACGGTAACCGTACGAACCTTGACTTTTTATTTTAAGTTAAATTATGTTCTTTATGGATTTACAGTTTATTTCAAAATATAAATTTTTGTTTATAATCTAACCGGGGGGAAATTGATACAAGAAAACCCATTGGGGTAAAATTTGTCTCGCGCGTGTAGTAACGTAATAGACAGGGGCGCGTGTGCTGACGGGTTAATACTTACAAAGGCAGTAGGAAGTATATATACTTCCCTTCTTAAATTTAATTGTCAACTGCCGAAATAGTACTAGAATGTTTGAAAAAAAATTCTTTTATAATACACTAGAAAAAAGTACTTCTTTATTTTCTAATCGCTTTGTTCGAAAATTCAGGTCGCAGTCAGCCAATTCAACATTTTAACAACATATAAGTATTTTTCCCGTGTAACGATGAATGGTGGATTTTTAAAAGTTTCAGATTAATAATCAAAATGTAGCAATACAATTACTATATCCCGTATCATTTTTTAAGTAGAGGGTTTGCTTTTAAAACTGATATTTGATGTACACTGATGTCCGAAAATATTGCACATTTCAATAAATCATTGATTTCTCAAAATATTTTTGTTGGAAAACGTTGAAAATTCACACACAGAATAAGGAAACGGTATGCAACCTAGGAGTAATTATGATTTTTTTTAACCAATCAAATCAGCCGTTTTAGATGATTGGACGACTAAAGCGTTAATTGCAAAGCAGTTAAATTGTGAAAATGGACGATACTTTTATTTTGTTTTTGTTTCTAGTGGTGATTTTGATCATTTTTGTTTATAATGAGTTAATTACTTACCAAATGGATGAATTTACGCGTGGTCGTGTTATCGGTATGATGGAGTGTGCAGGTGTCAGCCCGATGTTGCCGAAGCTGTTGGTATCGATCAATTTACGGTTTCGAGATTGTGGCAACGCTACATTTCAACGGGAACTGCCAGTAGAAATTTTGTAGAAGGTCATCTGCGGATAACAACACCGTCAGATGACCGATTGGTGGCATTAACGGCACACCGCAATCGAACAATGCCAGCAAGAACGATCGGATTTAAATGCCAAAGGTAGTCCTCTTGTTTCTCGACAAACTGTATACAGGCGACATAGTCAACATGGTCCTTATGCTAGACATCCGAAAGTATGTGTCCTCCTTACCTCTCGTCACAGGCGTGGTCGATATCAATGGTGCAGAACAGTGGCGTAGCCAGGGAGTGTGCCCAAATGCTCTAGATACCAGTAACATTGTAAAGTTTTCTGTGCCTTCATTATCACAGAAAGTTCCCTGATTAGATAAGGCAAAGAAAACTTTAAAAAATTAGTGGTATCCAGAGCATTTGGATCCCCCCACCCTGGCTACGGAACTGGTGCAGAAAACACATGCTATGGATCAGAAACCAGTAGAGCAATGTAATGTTCTCTAACGAATCCGGTTTAGTTTAGAGAGTGGCCGTCGTCGTTTTGTCATTCGGCGAAAGACTGGTCTGCGATATGACCAAATATTGGAGAGACTGTGATTGAAGTTTGGAACCCATTGTCAGAACTTTCCGGGGTGGAGTTGCTCCTGAATTCATTTTCATGGACGATAATGCTCATCCTCATAGGGCTAACCTTGTTGATCAGTTTTTTTGAAAGTGAGGTTATCAACCGTACACCATGGCCACCTTATTCGCCGGACACAAATAAAGTAGAACACGTTTAGGTGCCTTAAGAAGACGCATTGGAAGTCTGCAACCTTCCAGGCAGACCTTGCGCAAGAGTGGAATAACTTGTCTAGAACCTAACACTATTATAAATAGCATGGCACATCGCTGTGAGTCTTGTATTTATGTAACAGGTCATCATACTTTATATTAAAGAAATTAAAGAGCCGAGAAGATTCTTATAATACCCATTTTTTGTTATGTTTTCATTGTAAACATTTGTGTTATTTATTATTTATTATTTGCAATAAGCTAATAGAAAATACTTTATTTAGTCCATTTTTTGTCTATTCTGAACAATTTATATTCCTTTATTTAGTATTTTCAGGGCTCCCAAATGTGATTCGCCAACTGAATACCAATATTTTTTAACAAAAAATGTCATGGTAGGCTTCTACAACATTTCTGCAAAAAAAAAAAAAAAAAAAAAAAAATCACCTCGAAAGGTTCATTCTACAAAATTTACAAGAAAAATCTAAAAATAAATTTTTTCTAAGAAAATACCGGTATTTAGTTGGCGGACCATTTGGGAGCCCTGTATTTTTCTGTTTATAAGCTCTTGGATACTAATGTATATTATGTCTTTCTAAAACAGCAGTGCGATTTGCATAAATAATAAAATGTTCATGATATTACATAAGTAACCAATAAATAAACAATGTGTATATATATATGCATACATATATATATGTATGTATGTTTATATGTACATAATATACCTTTGAAATGAAAAAATAACTAATACGCTCGTATAACAAAAATAGCAATAAATGATACAGTAAATTAATAATAAATGAAATCAATAAATGACACAAACATTGCACTGATAAAGTTTTAATAGCAAACCAATGGAGCAAAATAAATTTATATAATAAACAGAAACAAAATGGGATGTATATGTATATATATATATATATATATATATGTGTGTGTGTGTGTGTGTGTGTGTGTGCGTGTGCGTGTTTGTATTTGTATTTGTGTATGTAATAATGATAATGGATAAGCGAAAACAAGTTACACATGAATATTTAATCTTCGGTAGGTAAGAATGCCTAGAAGTAGAAACTAGTCTTTGGGGGCCTCCGTAATATTTACCGATCATGGATATGCATAATGTAAAATATTAAAATAAAAATGTGTAAACTACTTATAAAATGCATTGCAATTCAAATAAAATCGTGGCTTGATGACGTCACAAATTTTAGAGGCTTGATTACTGAATTGCTTGAAAGAAACATCCTTATAATAATCCTATTAACTAGCGGTTTATTGCATCTGATTAAGCTTCAAATTTCCAATTAAAATATATCTTTGAAGTGAAATTTGGATGAAATACAGGGTCATGAAAAATCGAAGAGTGTGGAAAAATAGGATTCCAAATATCTCGGCAACTCATTATCCGATCGACTTCATGCTTTATGCAAAATTTATGTTTTTTTATTGTCTTTTATATTCATTTCTTAAAATAAACAATTTCGAAAAATTTTATATACCTTTCATCAGAACGAATATTTCGAGAGTCCGAAAAAAATAGTTCCGGTTAATCGAGGTTATTGAAATGAAATAGGCTTCTTCCCATTATTACATACTAAGTACATACCAAATTGCAAGTCTCTATCTCAATTTTTTCGGGAGATAGAGCGTTTACAGACACACAGACACACATACGGACGGCAAAATTTTTTTTCTAAAAATATGTTTTTCGGAATCTCCAGTGTCTGATACGTGTAAATCCGTCAAAATTTTTTTTTTCGATTTTCAAAACGATTACAAGACTTACCCTATACTACGTATGATGGGTAAGTAATAAAATGCATCTTTTCACATGAAAGACAGCCTATAAACCAAAGTTAGTCTATTGTTATGGGAAACACTTTAAGAAAAATACATCAGATAAACGCAATAGAATGGTTTTCGTGCTAGACAATTATATTGACGTGTTGACTAAGGCAGTAAAAGTACATTCGGCCAAAAAAGAGAAAAATAGAGAGAGAACACTTCGTACATTTTAATCATTAAATTGACTACTCTCTCCCGCAAACAAAGGAAGTATCCATTTGACTGCACTGTTAAAAATAATCTGAAAGTCCTCGATATTGTTTCTTGAACGCCTCAAAAAAAGGTCACTTTTCACGACAAAAGGGTATTTTTCATTAAAAAACAGAAATTTTCATCATATTGCCTGAAAACAACGGAACGAACGGAGACGTCAGAGAACAATGGAAAAATATTCTATTATCTGCTGCACAGAAATAAAAAAAAACTCAACGAAAGAATCCTCGCTCTTTTGCGAGCTTTGAATCGTGCTGCTGCATTGCAACTGTACTGCTTTTTGTTAACAGTATGACTAGGGATGACAGCGCTCCGACTCGAATGCCCGATTGTCACCACTAAATTTTAATAGTATTTGTCACCTTATTCAAGGACAGAAATTCTGAAATTCATTACGGTGGAGAATACTATTAAAATTTAGATGTAAAAGTCGGACATTCGGGTCGGAGCGCTCTCATCCCTGTATGACAGACTATATTTTTTGATTGTGATTCGCAAGATCTCGTAAAGAGAAGTTTGTTGTTTTTTCTCCGTTCGCCAGACAGATTCCCTTAAGATCTGAAGTATGTGTTTGGTTTTTATTTTTTAAATCATGGTTTTAAACTAAATATAAGTGATATTTTTGTACAAATTTTGATTGTGATGTCTTAACTCCTTATAACAGAAAGTTACCGCTTCTTCAAACAGAATTCTTCCTTCTTTTATCTCCCAAAACCTTCTTTTATCTCTCTTCTTTTATCTCCCAAAACCTTCTTTTATCTCTCTTCTTTTATCTCCCAAAATCTACTAATAAAACGGAAACAGTCCGGCAACTTTCCTGCCAGTAGTTTTACCGTGAATTCACGCATTTATTTTTAACTGTGCGGAAAGTGTGTCTTCCTTAAATTTCATTTACAAAAAATAAGTTTATGCGATCGTCTTAATACTGAAGTTGTATTAAACTCTGAAATTTTCAGTATGAACACCTAATTTTGACATTACATTTCGCTTTTTCAGTAAATTTTACCTTAAGGTATACCTCAAGATATAATAATAATATTTCAAATCTTACTTGATTGCCACACCCTTTTTTCATTCTTCTTATCACAGGGTTCTTCTAAATCCATATCTTTTGTCATGCTATTTATACGGATACCTTCTTGACACATTTTAAACCCCTTCAGATAATCTTTTTATAGAAAAAGTTCACACACATTTAGCAAGGCTACACAAAATATGAAAATCTTTCATGCTTATTTGAAATGAACAAAGGGGATTTCCTCTCTAGGATAATCCTTTTACAATAGGCACCAATCAAGACCAATCACTTTTTTATATAGAGTTTATATAGAGTTTTTTATAGAGTTTATTTTAATCGTATTAGAATGAATTATGCTGATGGCCCCCAAGCGATCATAGTACCAAGGTAGAAATCATTAGGTCAAGTAGTTTAGGAATTATGAAGGTTTAAAGTTTGGAACTCCTGATGTTAAATTCATTTGTAATAGTTGCAAAACAGATTACAATGCAGGTAGTATTTAAAGCATTACTCAAGAACAATTTAACGGAATGAGCTACAATTTTAGAATCGCATATTTGAAGCTTCCAGAAATCGACTGCTATTAAAAAATTCATAAGTTACAATTAATATATTTTTCGAAAAAATATTTTTTTTAAGTTAATTTTCTAAAAAATAAAAATAAGTTGTAACCTAAGCATTTTTGAACAGAAGTCGAATTCTAGATGTTTCAAATATGCGAATCCAAAATTCTAGTTCATTCCGCCAAGCAGTTATTCAGTTATTGGGCTGTCCGGAAAGATCGTGCCGGTTGGGAAAATCAATTCGTACCTGAAAATTCTGCACGTTAATTATTAGACATTAGATATCGGAATTAATGTCTAATAATTAAGTGATAGAATTTACCGGTACGAATTAATTTTCCCAATTGGCACGGACTTTCCGTACAACACAATATTATAGCATTGTAAATGGTTATAACAATGCTTGAGCTGTTTTTTCATTATTACAAGGTTCTTTCTCATAAAAAGGGTTCATACTGGTGCAACTGGGATTACATATTTAGTTTAGGAATGTCAGATCTATATAGTTTTTTTTCACGGAAGCAAAATTATTAATTAATTAATTAATTAATTAATTTACTTTTTACCGACTAGTGTAATACACCCCCGTGTCCACACACGCCCCTCCCTCTTCTCCTTTGAATTAGAGTTACTCTTTGGTATATCAAGCACTTTCCTTAGGTCTTTTTGATACATATTTTTTAAACGATTTTTTTCTAAGAAAGCGTGCCTTATAATACATAAAATATGTTTTATTTTGTCGAATATGCAGCAACAACGATATCTAAAAAAACTTTTCTAAAAGCAGTTTTTAAAAGTATAATGAAGGTTTTCTTGATGCTATCTCTTTCTTGATGCTATGCCGTACACTGCATAAGAAACATTAACTTTGTCTTCTTACAAAAAATATATTAAAAATGTTATCGTATTTTCCAATCTCATAAAAAAACATTTTAAAAGGCCCATTTTCTCAAATTTAATTAGAATAAAACAGAGTTAGCCGGATTCGTTGGATTATATTACGAAATTTATTTTTCCTGAAAAAAACTAGCATGCTAAAAAGAATTACTGAACACAATTTTAGCTTTAAAAGCAGTAAAATACTTTATTTGAATTTATTTTTTATATAATTTCTCATAAATGTTTAAAAAAAAATTAAAGATAAGATATAAATACGCATTTGTGCAAATTAACATTTTTATGGTTGTGTAAAAACGCGTAACATTAAACAAGATTTCTTTCTTTAGCAAAGTAGATGTTTTAAATATATATAATATGATTGTAATAAAATGAACCATGTAAAAATACACTGTTTTAAATTAAGTATAATAAAAAAAAGAAAATTGCCCAGTTAAACTGATGGCATTGAGCTCACAGGCTATTCACACTAATTGCATATTATACTCTTATTTTAAAGAAAATTGCTCCTCGAAAAATAATGAAATCAACAATAAATTAAGACGGGATAAGCCCCCCCTGTTACCTCCCCTTATACTTAAACAATGAACTCCCAAAACTAATCAAAGAAGCGCCTTATAACAAAGACCCTATATACAAAATTTGAAGCAAATCGGATAATTCGGCATGAAAAACGCTTTTATCTAAACTAATGGAGATTAGCCTCCCGTTCCCCCTTTATATTTAACCAATGAACACCCAAAGCTAATCAAAGAAGCGCCTTATCATAATGAACCTAGATACAAAATTTGAAGCAAGTCGGATAATTCTGCATGAAAAACTAATTCATCTAAACTAAAGGGGGATTAGCTCCCCCCCCCCCCTTATACTGAACCGATGAACCCCCAAAACTAATCAGGGAAGCATCTTATCGCAATGAACCTATAAAATAAATTTGAAGCAAAATGGATATTGCTATCATGAGTTATCGCGTTTGCGTACATACATACATACAGAATCGGCGGGCACATTAGCTCTCAGCCTTTGATAGCCTGTGAGCTAAAAAGTAATATGTTGTGAAATATTAGTATAATGGTGGGCATTTGTTAAAGAAATATGAGGAAATCATTTCTAATACAGTAAATTAACAATCATCATATTACTCGCGGTAATTTGATCTTTGTTAGATCGAACTTTATACGACTTTTGAACTGTATGAACTTTTGTGTTAGATCGGTTGATTCGAATTTATCATAAAGTTCTGAAAACTTTGTATTAGAATTAAAATCGAAACTACTTGATTAATTCGAACTTACAATTGGAATTTATCATAAAGTCCAGAAAACTTTGCATTAAAATTACTATTAAAACTTGTTAGTTAATTCGAACTTATGGTTAATTCTAACTAATCACACAACTGCCAGGACTCGCAGCGGTCCTAAACTTTTCTTACTTTGATACCACTATTTTAAAATAATATCTTTACTATAGACTACTATTACAGATGTTAAAATAAGCGAAGATTTTTGATTTGAAATAGTGGGAGGAAATGTATAACAAATTAGGAACGCTGCAAACCCTGAACTGCCAACTATGCAAGTTTTTTTTCCCCCTCAAAAATCCAACAGAAATTTTCGTCTTGTTTTTTTTTCCACTTTTACTTGAATGTTTATTTCCATATAAAAAAATAATGTTCGTAATTTGAAAAAGTACGTGAAAAATTAAACGATGGCGTTTTAAATAATAACTACAAAGACCGTGCAATTGTAGAATATTTTTATTTATTCCTATATACTAAAAATATAAACAATAAAATAAGTTTTATTAGATAGTTGACATGTTTGGGCTTCATCGGAACCATTATCAAAACAAATAAGAATATTCTACAATTGCACGGTCTTTGAACTTATGTAAAAAATCTTTTTATAATAGATTGTTTTATTATTCACCATCTCATGATCTATGGATTTTTATATAATTAAAACACCAAATAAAATAAATTAAGACAGACTTGAGCACAGTTAAAAAATAAAATTTATAAAAAATATACTTAAAACAATTAAAAATACAATTTGTAAACGTTTCGCGAAGAGACACGCGATACATCAACGGTACAAAAAATACATTGCATAGCAAACGATGGAACAAATCAAGAACAGTTAAAGTTAGTCCCGTAGGGACAGAACCAGCTTCATTCAAAGTCTGCGATCGCAATTGAGTGAACCAACCCTCAAGGAGCAGTGGCGTAGCGTCAGGGGGGGGCACGATCATTTTACTACCAGTAAAATTATATACTACATTTAGCCTTCTTTAATCTTTGAACGGTATGAATTAAATAAGGCCAAATATAGTATATAAAAATACTGGTAGTAAAGTGATCCGTGCCCCCCTTGACGCTACGCCTCTGTCAAGGAGTAATCTACCATGATAGCTGTTGCAACCCGATTTCAAAATACTGGCGTTCGCAATTAGCGGAATGTGATTCATTTGAAGCGCATGCTGGGCAATTTTTTAATTCAAATTACCATTTTTTAATTTTTTCAAATTACCATTCTGTCCCTAGTGAATATTGTCTGTTTTTAAAATAACTAACTTTAACTGTTCTTGATTTGTTCAGTCGCTTGCTATGCAATGGATTTTTTGTACTGATGATGCCTCGCGTGTCGCTTGACGAAACGTTTACAAATTGTATTTTTAATTGTTTTTAAGTATATTTTTTATAAATTTTATTTTTTAACTTTGCTCAAGTCTGTCTTAATTTATTTTATTTGGTGTTTTAATGGTTTTTTAAATTCAGACGTTAAATGTATATATACTGCTGATTATATTATATAATATTATTTATTATTTTACTTTATGTTATTTATATTATTATTCAAAATTTCTTTGTGTATTATTATTATATATACATGAAAGCTATAAGCTTTAACGCTCAACAGGATACAAAAATGTTGGACAAAAAGCTCTTTATCAGCTGTAAACAGAAGGGGAAAAAATACACTTGTATGAAAACATCTTTGTCTATTATCTCCTAAAAAATGTTCGAAGAATTTTTTAATGATAGAAAGTACGAAAAAAATCTTTGGTATTTTATTAGTCACTCACTGGTTTTTAATGCTAAATTGTTGCTCTAATAAGGTTTGTGTAGTTGTAAAAATGTTGTTCTGAGTTTTTATCATTTTGGTTATTATAGATTCTTTTATTTTATGACTTTATCTAATCTGCTATTTATTTTTGCCTTCATTATTGTTTACTGCGAAATATAAAAAAGAAAGAATCTTTCTATTTCTACGAGACAAATTACAAGATGGGGAAATTGATTTGAGAAAGTGGTTTAAAAAAACTTTTAATTGCAAAAATTATCATTAATCACTAAAATTATCTTACATATGGTATTCGTTTTAAATTCAGAATACACGTAAAAATATTGTTATTATAATAGCAAAGTTGCCGACCTTCCAGATTTTTTTCAGGTCAAATAAACATAATTCACGCCAGAAAATGTTTTCAATAAAATGTTTCTTCATTCTGTGTTGTTACTTATTAATTTATTTTATGTAATTAAAACGTCTAGTTTTCATTTGATTTGCATAAAGCCGGAAGGCTGATAAAATGTTTTTCGTATCGTTAAATTAAACAAAATTATTATATATTTATATATAAAATGACAAGAAATAAAGTTTTTGTAAGAGTTTTTATAAAATTTTAGTTAAATTAAACAAATTTGACATATTTTAATATATTTTATATTTTAATATTTTTTATATTTTAATTTTTCAAAATTAGCAATATTCTATATTTATGTTTTAATATAAATCTATTAATCTAATGGTAAAATTTAATTAAAAAATAATTAAAAAGATTAAACATTTGAAAAAGTGTGTAGTGTTAATATACCCAATTATCCGATGAATTAGAAACCAAATAATAAAATTTTATTAGATCGCATTTTGTATATGTGACTGTATACCGTAATTTCCGGCGTATAAGCCGCGGCTCAAATAAATCAGTTTCAGACCGGAAATTGTTTTTAATGAAACGTAAAGTGTCACATCTTGGCACTTATTTGAATTTATTTCTATTAAAATAATTCTGGTTTGAAACAGACTTAATTTACCCGCGGCTTATACACCGGAAATTACGGTATATGCCTTTTTACAAAGAATGTACAATGTTCAAGAATACATGTGGTCTAGAGACGAAAGTGTAGAAAATACATAGGATATATGGCATATAGAAGATTGCATCTGTGTATATGGTCTTTCCAATAAATTTCTATTGTAATCCATTAGATTCGAGATATGTCATTGCCAAATATTCTAAGTTAGATTAATAGTCCATAAGTCAGTGGTATGCATTATGCGGCGCACCAGACTTATCAGGCTTTTCAGTTCATTTCATGAAGCTCGCATCTTTAGTTCCTCGTATTTATATACATAGACTTTTATGCGATTGAAGATAATCAAAATCAGACGTCGCTTGACAAATGAAAACTTTGAAATATCCTGCGAATCACTGCTGCCAATAAACCAGCATATGTTGATAAAATTATAGAAAATCCTGGAGGGATTTAACTATTACAACAAAATTTGAATAACGCAGAATAATTATGAAAGTTTAAATTTTGTAATAAATAATTATACTCTTATTAAATACTGCTAATATTTACATTTGAAAAAAATACTAATAAATGTATTTCATTTTATATTATTAATATTGGTTAAAATTAAAAATTACGAATTAATAAATGAAACAAATTGGTAATTTTTTAGTATATATAGACATATGTAAATGCAGCCCTCGTGCTGGCTTCTCCCCCAGGGTTGCCAGTCTCGTCTTCTCTTCCCCTTCTCTTCTTATTCAGAAGTTCCAAGTTCACATCAGAAATTCCGAAAAATGATATTTTACTTAATGTAATCACGGATGATTGTAATTAAATAAAGCAAAATTTACTGTTCGGAATTTTTGGTATGAATTCGAAATTCTTAATAAAAAAGAAGGCCAAATTGGCAACCCAGTTCTCCACTAGACTTTTCTTCCTAGAAATTTTACTGAGTATTACTGTGTAAATATTCTTGAATGTTACATTCGTAAAATATTTTTGCATTAGCACTCATAACTTCCAGAGAAGGAATCTAATCTTGCAATATGCACTTAATACCAGGATGTTTAAATGTTGCAGGATGACTATCTACATTGCAGAAACATAAAGTAACTTTTTCACAAGACCAACACATGTATACCCTTGAACTGTGTGAATAATAAAAAAAAAACATGTGTTCAGGAGGTGGTCAATAAACGCTATGTCTCCTGTTGTATAAAAACAAGATATCGCGTGATTCGGCTAACCGCTTACATTTTTTCCCCAAGCATCTAAACTCCTGTTCTTGTTTTTTCAAAGTCACAGTAATATTTTAAGAATGTGTTTTTGTAGAAATTTTCTTTCTGGCAGTCAAATGCCTGTACACGTTTTCCGCACTCATACCTCTAACATGGAACTAAGAATAATTTATAATCTAATTAAGAATCTATTTATAGTTCCATGACCTCTAACTGCATATATCAGTTGGAGACGCCATAAAAAAGTAGCCATATACTGACCGGATGATTGGTCGGTATGATTGGACCGGATATGTTATTGGTCGCAATGATTTTGCACAAAAACGATCCGCCAAGCATCTTGGCGATCCTGATATTATCACCTAGATAATATTTCTTGACTTTTTGTTAGCTTGAAGATTGGCAGCTAGCGGATCATAAGCAGTTCCCGATCGTAGTTTAAAACACTAGAACGTCCCTTGGTGTCATTTCGACACCAAACCGAATTTAGCTTTATCTCTCTATTACATTTTTTTACCTATATTCTTCAGATTGTATGATTTTTAATCATTTTACGTAATAAGTACACGGTCGAAATTTTTATTATGTGATTCGATTTTTAAAAAAAATACAGCCCAATTTACCTGGAACGTTCGCTGGTGTTATTTTCGACATCAAGCAGAATTTACAATAAATCAATTTTCTTTTGTGAAAATATAACAATATAAGCTTAATTAAAGCACAATGACGCAATATAGTGTAACATTAAAATTTATAGCGTCCATTTTTCATAAATAAATTAGCGGTATCGAAATGACACCGGCGGTCGTTTGCGAATGTCGAAATCGTCCGCCGTTTTGATTTAATATATTTTTCTGTAAAATAAAGCATCGTATTTTTGTGAAAAGTTAAGGATATAAGCTTAATTAAAGTACATTGGCGAAATATAGCGTTCAATTAGAATTTATAGCGTTCATTTTGCATACTTAAATTAGTGGTGTTGGAATGACACCGGCGGCTGTTTTAGGATGTAAAAATTGCCGGCCGTTCTAGTGTTGACTTTCGAACCACAGTTACAGAACCGTGAAGCCTGTTGTGATAAGTGTGAGGTCCTCGGTCTTTGCAATCGTTACTTTTGCTAAACGGGTGTAATAAATGATTTTTCATTCAAATAAACTATTGTTTTTCATGTTCAATTTCATTTCTCGTGAACTGCGCATGCACAGGTAAGTAGCATTTTTATACCGGCGTCCAGATAACGTGTCTTTCATACCATTTATGGACTCTGCATAAACATTTACAGAAGCAATATTTGCCTAAACATTCGCGGTTTTTTTTTTCGTTGACCAATGTGTTTACAGAAGACTTCCGATTATCCGACACTCGATTATACAACACACTCGCTTAACCGATACCTCTCACATATCTGGTCATATGGGTGTATATGACTATATTGCAGACTCCTAGACGAAAATGTATTATTTTTTAACTTTTAATCAATTATACGAGGCGTTAAACATGATAAAAATGCTACTAAATGATTAAATTAATGTTAAACTATTTCAATACATTGCAAATGTTATTAAATAATATATAATTCAGTCATAATATGCATTAAAAGTAGATATATAAACTTCGGAAATTTTGGAAGAATCGAAAGCAATTGAACAATATATAGCAATAGCATAAGCAATACAACAATAGAAAGCCAACAACAAATACTCTTACATATTTTTATTCCTCTTATCGACAAAAATTGTTAAAAAAATCAGGAAGAAGCATATGTAACATAAGTGCTTTTATTAGATAGAATCCGCAATCATGCGGCACAATTAAAAAGTAAATAGAAATGCATCAATGATTTTTTCTCAAAATTGTCTTATTTTTACTGTTTTTTATTCTGTTTTGTTGACCAGTGTGCTTGCAGAAGACTTCCGATTATACAAAACACTTGGTTAACCGATACCTTACACATATCTCGTCATCTGGGTGCATGTGACTGTATTCCAAACTTTCAGACGAAAATTTATTATTTTGATGTTAAAGTGTTTCAATACATTGCAAGTTTTAATAAATAATTCACAATTCTGTCATAAGAGTAATTAAAAATAGATCGATAAATTTCGGAAATCTTGGAAGACTTCCCACCTCTGAAATATTTTAATTCCTCTTATCTACAAAAATGGTTAGAAAATCAGGAAGAAGCCCATCCAACATAAGTGCTTTTATTAGGTAAATTCCGCAATCATGCGACACAATTAAAAACAGGGTTCGTACGGATCAGGGATTTTTCCAGGAGTTTCATCAGTATTTTCTCTATAGAATAAGAAATCTAGGTTAAACTCATGGCACTTCGCCTTCTTTTAAGAAAAGATTTTCTGCAAGAAAATACTGTTACCGAAGAATTTCTTGGTTGCAAACTTAGCCGTACGAACCCCGTAAAAAGTACATAGAAATGCATCAATGATTTTTTCTTGAAACTGTCTTATTTTCACAGAATGTAAAATTACACAATATATTTACAAATTACAGAATTTTCGCCTTAAATTTGTTTTATTTTTATTTGCAGTGCTTCTTTTATAGCTATTTTTTACTTTATGATACCAGCTATTACATAATTTATAGTAATTTTAATTACAGTTTAAGGTTTGTCTATTGGATTGTTCGGAAAGTTCTATCTGTTTCAGAAAATTGGTTCGTACCGGAAAATTTTATCATTTAATTATTAGTCAATAATTTCGCTATCAAATGTCTAATAATTGACGGGCAGAATTTTCCGGTACGAATTTGTTTTCCTAAACGAAAGGAACTTTCTGAACAGCCCAGTATTCAGAAAATGGATCTAATAATATATTTCCAATTATCCAACGATTTCGATTGTCTGTCATGCTCCGTAAGTATAGATCCAAGTAAGTATCACAATTCCTGCAATTAAACAAATCATGTAGGATAATCGGGTGTCTACTGTATTTTAAAATTTTTGGCAGCATAAAAGATTGTATAAAAAGATTGTATTTTGCCTTCTGCTTAAAGCAAATATGAAAAACTGTAATTTAAAAATATATTATAAATTTTTGTGAAATAGAAATTACACACTTTTTAAAAAATTTATTGAAGAAAATAAAAATAACTCAAAAGAAAAAAAAACTTTTAAAGCAATTTTTCAGCATTCTTCTTTAAGGAAGTTTCTCTTAACGAATCGCCCTTCGAAGTAATTACTCAAGATTAATTACCCTCCCCGCGTCACAAAAGCGTACAGCATTTTTTCTTTTCTTTACTAAAATGCATTCTTTTTTGGAGATTTATATTTTAGCTAATGATCAGTTGTGTGAATACATCACATGATGGGGCCATTAATTTCTTTTATATGAAGTTATCTTCTGTTTAATAATTTTTAAATTGGTCAAAAAAGGAGCTTATCAATTCAATAAAAAAGGAAATGTAGAGTAGTATAGGGAGTGTCGTTATATTTGAATCTAAATCATTGTTAAAAGAAAACTTAAAAAGTCATGTACTTTTTAAAAGTATCAAAAATTTTTTTTTAATAGCTTACATTAAAATTCTATTTCTTAGGAACATGTTAAATGAAACCAAACGTAAAGATTCGTTTTAGAAGGGACGTTATCTCTAAAACAGTTTGAGTTATTTTTATATTACACGGTTCATACGCTTTTACCACAATCTTTAGTAGAATTTTAAGCTTTATTTAAATGCAGAAAAGTATCAAAAATCCTGAAATTAAACAAGGCGTCTGCAATTTCTGCTGTTTAAATATTAAATAGAAAAAAAAATTCATTTGAACTTTGAATAATTAATAGGTTCATATAAGGACAATAATATAAACTCATATTACCATTTTAATAAGTTACTTTTCCGATCATTTAGAAACAATTACTTAAAACAAACTTTAGTAAATTAGTATTTAGTTGCAAACAGGGCGTGATTACCTACGGGGGACACTTCCACCAGTAAAATTTAACAGACATTTTCTTCTTATTAAAACTCCCTATTCATGTAAAATTACTGCCAAGAATAGGGAAAAAATCTATTATTTTTTACTGGTGGAAGTGTGCCCCGTTGGTAATCAGGCCCTGGTTGCAAATCCATGTTATACAGGGTGGTTCAACACTATATGCCAAAAATGTAAAAGCAGGTAGAGGGGACCTAAATAAGCAGATTTCGCATAAGAATGTTGGTGCGGAAATACAGCGTTGAGGCAGCAGAGGGCGCTGTTGACTTCGACGGGTGAAAGCGCTTCGTTGGCTTGAATAATCATTTTCTGCACGGATTTCGAGCAACATCCACCGTTACACCAATAAGGAGCTTGCCGACATACATTCCATTTATGGGGCTGTGCAAGGAAATGGAGCGGCTGCTCAAAGAATGTATACATGGAACAATTCCCAGGTCGGAATCTGCCGGATCGCCGAACAGTTATGCGTCTTCATCGGAAGTTGTGCGCGAATGGATTGTTTTATGCTTCCAGGCTTGCTACGGGCACTGGAAGATGTCGCAGAATTCCTGCTGTAGAAGAAATATTACGCACATTACAGGATAGTCCTTTGACAAGCTCGAAGGGGCTCGAAGGGCTCGAAGGACGTGCGCATCATTTGAGCAGCCGCTCCAATGTCTTGAACAGCCCCATACATGAAATGCATGTAGGCAAGCTTGGCATTGGTGTAATGATGCATGCTGTTCGAAATCCGTGCGGGGAATGACTATTCAAGCCAGTGAACACTTTCATCAATCGAATTCAACAGCGCCATCTACTGCCTCAAAACTGAATTTCCGCACCAACATTCCTACACGATATCTGCTCATTTTAGTCCCCTCTAATTGCCTTTACATTTTTGACATATAATTCTGAACTACCCTGTATACTCATAGATTTAGTAAATTACGGAAACATTAAGCATGGACAATTGGGGCAAATATGAGACACCTAAAAAATTGAGTTAATGTGAGACGTACAAAAAACAAAGTACCAAATTTTATACAGTAATAAAATTGGCTTTGTGATTATTGAAAACACACATAGAACTTTAACAACTTAATAACAATCAAAAGACACAGTGATAAAAATACTCCTATAAGTAACAAACAAAGGAATCAATATGAAGTCATATCCTAAGTTTGATTGATATATTGCCGATCAAATTGAAGTCTGTCACTTACTCCAAACATTCATATTGCATTGGCTATATTCCAGACAAAGAAAAATACTTCCCATCAAACTAACCAGATTTTACTGTATTTTTCCTGTTATTTGTTTATAACATTTGATAAAAAAAAAATATAATTGAACAAACTGTATTGCATGTTTGCATGATATTCTTGATTAAATTATCTTTCCAGTGGTATGTAGCTTTTAAGGTGTTACTAATAAAAATTTAGTGTTATGAGCCATGTTACTTAAAAAAAAAATCCTTAAAGGTTTCTATAATTTTGGCCAAGTGTGTATTGCAATATTTTTATATAAAATGTACGCAATAGGGCTGCATCTGTTTGAATAATGTTCCGCATGCTACTTAAATGCGGTTAAGGTAGAAGATACGAAAAAATAGCGATATGTCCGAATGAACGATATAACTAGATGTTACTGTATGAAAAAATATTTCTTATTATCATTTTAACATTTTGTAATAAAGTATAAAATTCAAAATACAGAGCTCCCAAATGGTCTGCCAAATGAATACCAATATTTTTTAACAGAAAATTTCATGATATGTTTCTACAACATTTCCGCAAAAATTTACCCCGAAGGTGATTTCTTCAAAATTTGCAAAAAAAATCTAAAAATAAATATTTTAAAGAAAATACTGGTATTCAAAAAGCAGACTATTTGGGAGCCCTGAAAATATCTTGTTGAACAGAGGTGCCAAGTCTCCAGCTTTTTGCACACCAGTAATTGTTTAGAGAAAAATGTTGTTCTTTCAAATCACAGAATGCTACAATTAGATAAAGCAACATTTTCTGTACTAAAATACTGTTATCCAAAAAGCCGGAGACTTGGCAGGTCTGTAGGTGAATAAGATAGAGAAAAGCTTTATTAATAAGGGGTTGGACCACCCTTTGATTTAATTACAGATTGTATGTGACGTGGGATGGATTCATAGAGGTCATGGACAACATTTAAAGGAATATCAAGCCATTCTTCTTGAAGAGCAGTCTCTAATTCCAAAAGCGTAGATGGTGGAGGAAAATGAGCGCGAAGTTTTCACTCCAAATATCCCCACAAATGTTCAATAATGTGCAAGTCAGGAAACTGAGGGGTTCAAGCAATATGTCCTACTTCCTCCTCATGCTCTTCAAATCATTTTGGGACGATTTTAGCAGTGTGGATAGCAAGGAGCCTTTGTCGTGGGCATTTTCCTGGAAATAAAGTCTGGGCAAAAGGATTCACCTGATCCCCCAGAATATCGACATAGTGAGCAGCTGTAACCTTCTCATGCAGAGTAACAAGCGGCCCAAGGCCACGCCAAGATATTGCACCCTATACCATAAGGGAACCACCTTCATGCTATAAAGTCGGCAAGAGGCAGGCAAGAGAAAATTCTTCTGCGGGCTTTCTCCACACATAAACGCGTCCAGTTATCTGAAATATGGCGAAGATTGATTCATCAGACCAAATGACTTGTTGCCACTGTTGAGGAGTCCAGTTTTTGTGTTTTTTACACCATTTGCGTCGCTGAAAAGCATGATGTGATAGCACCATTGGCTTACGAATTGGAACCCTTCCATAAATGTTCGAAGAATGAAGTTCCCTTTGGACAGTTCTTGCTGAAATGGGATTCTGGAGATGACTATTTATCTCTGATGTTATCTGGGATAAAGATTACCTGCGGTTTTAGACCGCTATGCGGATCAACTCTCTTTTATCCGTCACTTTACCCCATTTCGTGTACGCTGTCATAACGGCTGACACAGTACTCCTTGCGCGCTCCAAATAGTTGGCTGTTTCCGTCACGGAGTAACCAGCGCACCACATTCCAACAGTCATTCCTTTTTCGAACTCTGACAGGTCAGTCATTATTGAGTTTTCCAGAGCGTATGGTAAGCGCATGCAACACCTACGACTGATGTTGAGCGACTAATCATAATCGCAAGGTGGCAGAATTGAGTGCAAAGCGACATGCGCGTTCTGCTTCTTTGAAATGAACCATGCTTTTTTCATGGGTGTTCGTATTATTTTGTCACCCATCTGTATATATATATATATATATATATATATATTATTGAAAATGTTTATTTACTTGTTCTTACGATGGTTTCATCATTTTTGTTTTCAATATTTTGTTAGTTATTATTTAATGTTCAAATATATATATATATATGTTGCATTTGTGGTACAGAACTTCGATAAATATCTTTAATAACAATAACACAATCAATAATTAATGGATGAACATAGATATAAGAATAAAAATGAAAACATTTTCTATTCTATTTCTTGTATTTAAATCAAAAAATATAAATAATATTGAGTTGATATTTTCTTCATAACTACTACTTTACATAACTTCTTTTTATATGGTAATTTATAAAAATAATTACTCAAATAAGAAAATTCCATAAATTAGTAAACCAGTCCATAAATCAGTAGCTGCAGATTTATATGATATAGGCATGCACTCGGTAATTAATTATAAGTGAAACGTAGAAAATGTGGAGTACATTTAAAAAAAATGGTGGTTGTTTTGTTGGTAGATTAAGGCAATTAATCTTGGGTAATTTCTTAGAAGGCCATTTGATAACGTAAATTTGTCCTTGTAACAGCTTAGAGATAATAATAAAGATTTAATTTTTAATATGACAGAAACTTGTTCATATTGCTCTATAATTTTCCATATCAACAGTGAAACGGCAAATTTTAAGACGTGGTATCTTCTGATTTTTAGTATTTAATTTGTAATTTAAAAATTTTTGAAAATCGCAATTTATTTTTTATTATTATTAAATCATATACCTGATTTCGCAGTCATCTTAAGGTCATCTAAATTTAAAAGCAGGGGTGATTGTGTTCCGGTATTTTGTACACCACTAAATTAATATAGCAATATTCTTAGTATGTCATCGCTGAATTTATCGATTATAGAAGAAAAATATTCCTATATACATTTAGTGGTGTACAAAATACCGGAACACAATCACCCCTGTTAAAAGGTAAAAGAGTGTTTTCAAACCTTATAGTAAAAATATAAGATATTATTAAAAGATGGTTGGAATAATGTAAAATTTTCTGTATGCTTTTTTTGTATAAAATTAAGGCAGAAATATATATATTTTTAATATTTCGTATAAAAGGGAAATTTTTGTTACATTAAAAATTGACTGAGTGCGTAAAAACTACCAATTATTCATAACGCTCCGGAGATATCATAAATTACTCTCAAAACATCAAATTTAAATCAATTTTCCAGATATTATGATTATTTTTAATTTTTAATGCTATGTCTGTAATGGTAAAAATCGGTTATTTGATTCTTGTAGGAAAAAGGCAGATAAAAGAAAATAATGAACGTATCAGGAGTTTGTTGATATTATTTTTCTGAAATTTAAAAGAAAAAGTTTCATTGAATTAAATAGCTGGTGAAAAAAAATATATATAACTTCATTAAATTACTAGTAACTTGATAAGTTAATAAGCGAAAAAAAATACACATCAGTATCAATAAAATTTCAAGCATCGAAAGATTTTAATAAAATAGTCGAAAAATCTTCTGCAGTGCAATAAAAAATAGGAAGATCACTGAAATGCAAATACAACATATCGGGTTACCACGCAGCTAATAAAAATATTTGGCCGCCAGTGGCGACCGTATTTGTCAAGCCCTGGTCATATCTTAGGAACTAATGCACGGAATTTAATAAAACTTTAGATTCAGTTAGACCGTGATATAAATTGGTGCTGATTCTTATTAGCATGTGCGAAACCTATATGCGATGGAGGAAAGTTTTGGGATTAGCACATCCGACTAGTTATTCACTTATCACTGTAATTGTATGTTAAATATATAGAAAGGCATTATATCTTCGCATCCATAATTTTTGCTTTGTGTGTATGCTATTTAAATTAATGTATCGAAGATGATATAGAAGAAAGTTTTGTGATAGTCACAGCATACTAGTTTTAATCTTATCAGATGATGCAATTTAATAATATGAATCAAATGTTTTTTTAGAAGAAAACAAAAGGTTTTTTTTTTTTATTCAAATGGCTTTATAATTATTAAGTAAAATATACTATCCGACAATTTTTTTTTAATTACTCCTTTTATATTAAAAATATGTAAAAAAAAAAATTGCGTGTCATTATCGATTTAATAAATTGAAATGAGCTACAATATTTGTTTATTTGTTTCAAGATAATCTCGGGTAACGCCGGGTGTGTTTACTAATAATCACTTAAAACAATTGAAATAAAAAGTCTACCAAAACGAAAAACAAAACAGCTAGGTAAAGTAAAGAATGAATGTTATTTCAGAAATGGAATTTGTTTTTATAATTGTGTATTGTTTTACAGAATTAGAACGCGAAATTGTGATATTCATATGTTATGAAAGCAGTGCTTTTACCACACTTGATTGTAAAGGTGAGTCTCCGTTTGCTATAACGATAGAATTTACGATTTACGTAAGTCAACTTTATGAGTTTGCATGGTGCAAAATGTACCGATATATGGAGAAGTGGAACACAGTCCCACCATCTGCGTCCAAATGGAGCAGTCAGTGAACTTGATGCTCCAACTTCAGGATGGTTTTCCAAGGATACAATAGTTTGAAGATCTGTACGTCATAATGACTGAGTAAATTTGGAGTTCGAAAGCGTAGGTTAAAAAAATAGATAAATGAAACCTTTGAAGTTGTCTTAACATTTTATAATTAATTGTTTGTACCGTTTAAAACCCATATAAGATGGACGAATTTCACAGGCTGTAATGTTGTCAATTTATAAGACTTGATTGTGTTTTTAGGGTTTCGTTCATCTCACGAAACCCTATTACCCCCACTCCGTTGTCTGTCCGTCACAGAGCCGTTCTCACAAACTATATAACTTACAAGCATGAAAATTTGTGTACTTATAGCTAAATACCTACTATGAAGCTCTAAACATTAAAATTTGAAAGAATCATATTATTTTAATATAGAGAGATAAAAAAACAAAACAAAATCCTACCAGCCTTTTCCTATTAAATTTAAACATTTTTTGTTATAGCTGTTAAAAACAATTAAAAATTCACAATTAAACTCTTTCTACAATAATTAATTTTCTACTGAAAGATTTCCACGTGAAAAATGAAAATGAAATAAAAAGTTTCACCAATTGAAAAAAAGAATAATAGGACGTCATATTGGTAATAAAACGGACATTTTCATACATTTCTCAATAATACAAATAGTATGAGCATGAGTATGTGTATGTACAGAAAGCACATTAATATCACGCCATTAGAGAATTAAAAAGAAAATTAATCTAACGACCTTCGATCACACTTATGCACTTGTTTGAGAATTGCAGCCACCGTAGTATTCTGAATGTTTTAAATTCGAGTACGTCTAAGAAAGTTTGTTGAATATCATTAGTGAAAACTAATTGATTATAAAGTATGGGTTAATTACGTCAACATGTATAGCTACCGTGCATTCTTGCGTATAACTGCGTTCGCGTTAAAAGTGCGCGTATAATGGGCCCTTTTGGTACAAGAAATTTCATCTAAATTTACAGGTTGCATGTTATACGCCGGTTATAAAATTGAAAAATAACATTTAAACAACAACAACAAAAAATAAGATCAGGACTGTATAGATCATAAGAATGGAAATTTCTACAATAAAAAACATGCTATTTATTTACAAAATATTGTATGCGTTATGAATTTAATAATGCTTGCTATCGGATTATACGAAAACTGCTTTTTAATATTCTTTATTAAATATAATTTTTTTCTACAAATCTTATGAAGATTTCTTTGCAAATAAGGGAATGGGCGTTATAATGCGAAAATGCTCAAAGACTGGAAATGCACTTTGAAAGACTAGGTGTATATACCGGATTAGGTGTATATACCATTATATACTGGAATGCGTTATGCACCAGGATATACAACATATTTAGTAAACTTCGTACTGTTTCATTTGAGAATTGCTGAATTCCCATAAGTTTAATAGGATCAAAGAAAACTTGATTGCATTTATATATGTCACGATTGAGAACCGTTTTTTTTTCCATCGCCCTGTCCCACTTTATGCTACACCAGATCTGGCAACACTAGTTGAAACGGACATCTAGAAAAGCAGAGTCAGTTAAGAAGGCTGAACGGGCCCGCGACTAGCTCGATGCCCAATCATGGGCCAGCCATATTAGGTAGATTTCGTAAGAAATACTACCTATTAAATTCTCAATATGATGGAATTTCTGGAACATTTTTGCATATATAGGTCGATCATGACTCCCAGAACTGAAAACCACCCCCGGTTCAAAACTTCATCTATTTATCTATCTATCTATATCACTTTTTTATGGACACGATAACTTCAATAATTCTGTACAATTAGCCTCCAAACTCATACATTAAATCAAGGGTCATAAAATTTCGGTCAAGTTCGTTAATGAGGAAAATTAAACAAAGGGGGGGGGGATGGGGGGCTTTTTGTGCAAACATAAAAAAAACCTATAACTTCTTAATTATGATACGTATCGAATCCGTTTTCTTACTTTTAGAAAAAGGGCCGAAAATTTATGTATGACAGATTTTTTTACATCATTAAAAGTGGCCTCAAGGTGTGTGTGTGGGGGGGGGGGGGGGGGAGAAATAGGGATTTAAGAAGAAAAAAAATTCATAACTTCGTCAATTCACAAGACTTCAAATCTGCTTAAATTTGTCATAAATCCTCTTAATATTATCTACAACTTTTATACTGACAAGTTTTTGATAGGACCCACCCTTACAGCAAAAAAAAAAAAAAAAAAAAAAAAAAAATTCTGCCGGCTCCACCTGCTGACACATGCAGATTTCTAAGTGGGCGGTCCCAACTACCGCATCATGGCGAAAAGGTCATTTCTTTTGCAATTCTTAATAAACTGGTGCCCCACGGTCTGTGTCTTCGAAATCTACCTGTGCCAGTAGGCCGAGCCATCAGGGATTTTTTTCTTTCATTGGAATCGAACCAGGCATGGACTTCATTTTTTCACGGGCCGTTCATTTTATTTTAGATTGATTTTTTTAGAAATCGGCCTGTTGAAATCACTTCGTTTACACATCTATCTATCTACGAGTATATAATACAAATCTTGTCATCACAATCTTGTCCGAAATACTGAACCAAGTAGAACTTAATACGGGCAATGTATTGAGATTGAAAGTATCTTGGATAAGTTCGTTATGTTCAAGTATGTAGCTCTGATAGTTTGTTTACATGGGCACACAAAAGCAAAAGATAGACAAAATTTGTCACCACAATAACTTCCGAAATACTAAAGTAATTCGAACACGATTGAGACAATTTAATGATATTGCAACTATCTTAGATGAGTTTGTTAATCAAATATGTAACTTTAATAGTTGGTTTCCATGGAATGGACACGTAAAAGCCCAAAACATGCAATAATTTCATCACGATAACTTCCGAAATACCGAACAATTTGAATATAAATGGGCCATTGTAATGATCTTCCAAGTACTTGGTTGAAATTGTTAATCAAACATGTTGTTTTTGTATTTGGTTTACAGGAACACGCAAAAATGTTCGATAGCATTCATTGAATGGTTATTGTCCTTTTAATGGTTACATTACAGCCTAGAGCAATTTTTAACGATGATTTCAACAATTTTTTAACAATTTTTTAAATAAAATAATTGCTTCATATCCTTTCTATTACATTCGGTAAGCCGAATTTAAAAATGCGTTGCAAATTACCTTTCTCGACAAAATAGCGAACATAAAAGGCGTGACACCAATTCCTTTAATTTATGTTAAATCTGATGTATGTACCTTAAAATAAAAATTAAAAAAGATTGAAATCAAACCAGCTAATACTTGTTTAGATTTATAGAATCGGCACGTCAAACATTCTGGTTTCCCAGCAAGAATAATATATTGGCAGAAAAATTAGTTTTACAGGCAAATTGTGACAACATTGTTATTTTGGTTGTATTTAAAATTTACAATCCGGGGGTGAGGGTGGGGTGGGGGGTTGGCAAATTAGTAAGAGATAAACAATTTAAAGCTGAAATATTTCCTATTATATATTGATTATTTATTGATTATTATTTATTGCTTATTTATATATTTCATATTATTTATTAACATTTAATTTATTTAATTGATGGGTAAGCGCATTTTATGTTATTGCTAGATATGTAATGATTTGCAATTGAATGGGTTTTAAAACATCCATAGGTAGTGTCAGACTTATTTTATATTTTACTTACCCATCATGCGTAGTATAAGGTAAGTCTTGTAATCGTTTTAAAAATAAAAAAAAAAACAAAAAAATCGACGGATTTACACGTTTCAGACACTGGAGATTCCGTAAAACATATTTTTAGAAAAAAAAACATTTGCCGTCCGTCTGTCTGTGTGTCTCTGTGCGTGCCTCTAAACGCTCTATCTCCCGAACAAATTGAGATAGAGACTTGAAATTCGGTATGTACTTAGTACCTAATAATAAAAAGAAGCCTATTGAATTTCAGTAACTTCGATTATCCGGAACTATTTTTCCGGACTCTCGAAATATTTGTTCTGATAAAAGGAGTATCAAAATTTTCAAAATTGTTTATTTTAAAAAGTGAATATAAAAGACAACAAAAAAACATAAATTTTGCGTAAAGAATGAAATTGATCGGATAATGAGTTGCCGAGATATTTATAATCCTATTTTCCACACTCTTCGATTTCTCGTGAGACTGTATTTCATTCAAATTTCAATTTAAAGATATATTTTAATTAGAAATGAGATGCTTAATCCGACGCAATAAACTGTTAGTTAATAGGATGGTCATTTTTGGAGTCATAAGGATGTTTCTTTTACGCAATTCAGTAATAGAGTAATCATTTAAAGTTTATGAGTCATCAAGCCGGAATTTTATACTGGAATTGCAATGCATTTTATTAAATAGTTTACACATGTTTTATTTTCATATTTTATATTATGTATATCCATGATGGGTAAGTATTACGGTGGCCCCCAGCGACTAGTTTTGGATTAAGTTTTGTCTGTTGAAAATCACATTTATATTGTACCCGATTTGTCAAAAGAAAAACAAGAATATATTCTCTTTGCTTCATAAAAGATCAATTTAATGTTAAGTCCATGATTACATATTATTTTTACGTCATTATAATTCCATTAAAATATGGATTAATTTTCTTTCATTTCGCGTTTCGTATCCATTGGGGATGAATCATGGGTCAAAGAAAAAATTCTTTTGTCAAGACGACTTCAAATAAGATTTTTACTTTCGGGTATCTTAATTTTTAAATACTATTTTCTTACTATAAGTTTTCTGGTATTCATATTTAATACATTTTCAAAAAGGAAAATAATTAAATTACCGTGTATATTCCGGCATACAACTCACATCTAAACTTTTCATGTAATCTGGCAGTGAAAATTATTTTTGTGCAAATAAACAGCAAGTTAATTAAATTTAAAATCTTTTCTTTTATCAAAATTGCGCGTAATACGCCGGAATATATGGTGCATACATTTTCTTATTTCTATTTATTTCTCCAGTGTTTCGTGCAAGGAACTAAATCTGTGATTCGAATGAAAAGTTAACCTTTTTTTGCACATATTCAATTAATATTGTCGGTCATAGTTCAAAAACTTTTCCGACAAGGGTAACGGCTTTAGTTGAAAAAAATATCTGGTGTCAGAACTGCGGATCAAAAATGAGTAATTTTGGTTAGTATAGATAAAGGAAATTCCATATTTAAGCGGATGTGCCTTGAAAATTTTCAATACATGAATTTATTGAAGAGCTTTGAATAACATATACTCACTTTTGAAACAGAACTCTACTGAAACATGCAGCAAACAGAGCTGTTTCGAAACAACCGACAAATGTATGGTCGATCACATATCGTCACCACCATGTCAAATATTCGAAAATGAAAAAATGCTTTTTTTATTATTTTTAAAAATAGGCAGAATGCCACCAGTAAATATTAACCCATTAAAGCCGGAATTAGTTTTCTCTTTAAAATGCAAAAGTTTCATTTCATACCAATTTTTCAAAGTAGCAACTTTAGTCTCCCTTTAATGTGGAGTTTTTGTCATCAGATAAAGAGAATATGTCTTTTAAAATATACTGGTATACAGACAACAAAATGGATGGCAGCTATTCCGTTACAATACGGCAACAGTAGGCTTTAATGGTTTAAACAGACACCCTTTCAGCCGGGTTGCCAGTTTCGGCCTCCCTTTTTATTAAGAAATTTGGAATCCTTACCAGAAATTTCAAACAAAAACATTTGCTTTACTTAATGACAGACATAAAGAAGATTATTTAAAATAAAAAAAAAACTATCAAAATTTCCGGTATGAATTCGGCATGTCTGAGTGAAAGAGAAGGCCAAACTGGCAACTCTGTTCTTCATATAAAATATATTAGTATTTTTACAAGCCGAAGAATTCTAATAAAATTTAGTGGTGATAATCGGCCCATTTTTAAAGTAATAAAAAATGCATTTTTTCATATTCGATAGTTTGACATGGTAGCGAAAATATAATGTGGAAATCCTAATTAAACTAGTAAATCTGCAGATCAGGAGCCTCAACGTCAGCTCTGAAAGTTATTGTTTTTTAATCTCACTTTTCATATTATTTAGCATCTTACAGTCCGCAATTTATATTTTTATATTGCATACATATGTATAGGCATATAAAATTCTTCGGAGGTTTCTGAAATTAAAAACGTTAAATTAAACACGGTTTATGCAATGATATTCTGAAATTCTTATGAACTTCTTATTCATGTAACTTTTTAGGTAAAAAAAAAAAAAAAAAAAAAAAAAACCTGTTTTAAAATAATTTCTTTATTTATGTCAATAGGATACAAAAATAATTTATTTTACTAATAAATTATTCGAAGAAAATAGTGCGAGTTACTTCAATTTTATTATTTTGATCTTCTTTGAAATATTGTTGCTAAGTAACTGATAAATTAAAGAGCAAAGTAAAAAGAAATGCATTTTAAAATTTGTAAAAAATATGAAAATAAAAGTTTTATATTTCCCGAACAGATGCAAAAAAATTTCGAATAATTTAAACAATTAATATCTAAATTCTAATAACTGTATCGGTAATTTCTCAAAGTTATTGGATATATTTAAAACCTCCATATCGAAAATTAACATCCATAATTTTACGTTGAAATCCATTATTCAAATATGCGATTTCTATTTCAGTTAAAAATGAAATTTGTAAATCGTCTGCATTTCCATAGGAAAGCATTATGACCTAAAAAGAAATGTTCTATATTTTTCGAACGAATGAAACAAAAGTAAATAAAAACTATACAGCTAATTCCGGGTACCGCACCAACATACCCACCAAAAATCAACCTAATCGGGCGCTTTTTACGGCAGTTATCGTGGAACAGACAGACAAACAGACGGAAACCAAAAACTTTTCGCGTCTCCACAGTGAACCTTCACTGACGTTTCGGCAACTAACAGAAATGTTGCAAATATCCATACTCCTTTATGCGATACTCTGAATATGTGCAAGCATTCGTCTCTACATCCCGGACCCAGCAAAAATATATATATGAGCAGCGTATTTTGCTCGATCTCATCGTTGCCTTGTCGCATTTTTCAGCCGTCCTCAAACCTTGTGAGCTTTTCCTAGCAAATTCATTTCTGTCTGTTAACCCTTTCAAGGGCGGTGGTTCATTTTTGGACCACCTAATTTTTAGCCCTTAATGCCACATTGGCACCAGAATTTTGAAATGAAAAATTTCTTTTCATTAAGTACGTGAAGAAAAACTTTTACTTATTTTCAAATAAATTTGTTTGTAAAATCTGGTATTAGTTAATCATTTCAACGTTTTACGAATAGAAATACGTTATAAACTACTGTCGCAAGAACTGTAAAAATCACAAAGGAAATATGAAAGAGTATAATGAATAAATATTACGGCAATATAATAAAGCGTTAGTAGCGCAGAGGTAACCTCTCCAATTTCAAAACAGAGGTCCAGAAATCGATTCCGGCCGATTCCATTGTATGATAAATTTATTAAAAAAACCTTTTTTTTTTATTTTTCGGGACATAAAGTTAAGTGAAGTTACTCCAGATTGTTTATATATTACTAGACATTTTTCTTAAAATTGAATTTTAGTGATTAAAAAGCATATTCATAAATATATATTTTTTCGCACAGGTTTTTTCTAAACTAAGGAAACAAACTTTTAGGGTTGATAATACGCGTTAAGACAAACAATTTTTACATAAAAAACTAGGGTTGCAATTCACTGATTCAAACAAAAATGCAGGGAATCTCACTTCAAGCATAACTCAGATTTTCGTTCATATCATTAAAATTAATAAAGATATTCTAACAATGTTTCCAAGAAATTTACTCTGTTTCCTGCGAAATATAGTGACTGCTCTGGAATTGATGGCAATGGCCACAATTCGCATCGAAATAACACTGAGCTAGATACACCAAAATTCTGAATGTTGTATTCTGTACATATAGTGTTAGTGATTAAGTTTAGCACTTCCTCTATTTTTAAGCACCTCCTGTAATGTCATCAAACTTCATACAAAACAAAGTTAATTTGACAAAAATCGTACTATTTTCATTAATGCTATTCGGTTGGTTGGTTGATTTCATGACGGCCGATTATTTACTCGAGGGATATAGGACCTAGAGGTAAGTGCCCTCCGCGGGGATCTTTCTAAGGGATATCCTAACCCGTATTTACGGCAAGGTCAGGAGAAAACTACGGAAAACCCCAAATGGTTAGGTCGACGAGCGCGACAGGGGTTTGAACCCAGCACCTCCCGTCCTCCAGCTTTGAGAGCAGAACCTCTCAGCGAATGGTGTGGCTAATGCTATTAGGAATATATTTATATTCAAACTACGTATTCATTAAAAATTCACGAGAATTAAAAATTCACGAGAAACTGGCAGCTTGTTAAAGATGTTTATTCAGGCACAAGAGACAAGCAGAAACAATTCCCACAAGACGAAGATGTTTTCTAAAGCCCTCAGTGTTGACTATAAATCATTACATCATTTAGTTGATCTTAAATAGCTGTTTTAGAAATTCCGAATCATAAAAACGCCAGATAACCATTTGTTCAGCACTTGAAAACAGGACAAATTTATGAGCTCCGAAGTCTTGCAATTGCTTTTTAGAGTTTCATTCATGTCACGAAACCCTATTACTCCCGCTCCATTGTCTGTCGGTCACAGAGCCATTCTCAGAAATTATGTAACTTACAGAGTTGAAACTTTGTGTATATCTAGCTGAATACCAGCTATGAAGCTCAAAATATTAAAATTTGAAAAATCGTATTATTTTAATAAATAGAGATAAAAAACCAAAATTCTAACAGCTTTTTCCTATTAAATTTAAACATTTTTCGTTATAGCAGTTGCCAACAATTAAAAATACACAATAAAATTCTTTCTACAATAATTAATTTTCTATTGAAAGATTCCCTCGTGAAAAATGAAATTGAAATAAAAAGTTTCACCAATTGAAAAAAACATTAATTTGAAATAAAAATGATTGACGTCATAGTGGTAAGAAAATGGAAAATTTCAAAGATGTCTCTATAATACAAGGAGTACGAGTATGTGTATGTACACAAAGCAGATTAATATCACGTCATTAGAGAATTAAAAAGAAAATCTGACGTCATATTGGAAGTTTAACGAATTTTTCAAATGTTTGAGAATAATACAGAGCGAGTATCAATATGAGCAATAGAGAATAGTAAATATATGAGTTTGAGAAACATATTGAATCATGATAAAAATCCGATTATGGAAATATTCGCATATTTTAAAAATTTGAAGGTGTACAACATGTTTAATTTTGAAATTATTTTTTTTTAAATATCGCATTTAGTCCGCATGACAGATATTATTATGAAAGAATATAATAGCGGGCTTCGCCCGCTATCGGGCTGGCTTAGATATTCGAAAAAACGAAAAAATAAATCAGTAAATTTTTACATTATAAAAAACATGATTTTTGTTGTTGTTGTTGCTAAATGAAATTTATTTGGATTTATTAAAGAAAGGATAAAGTGTTTTGAAGGGAATATTAAACGAAACACTTTGAGCTATCTTCGATCACACTTACCCACTTGTTGTTAGATGCCCGGAACACAATCAACGTAATACGTACACGAACCAATCAGTGAGAGGCAAAATTTAAGAATTGAGCGGCTAAGCGAATGACGCGAGATGGAGAGGTTTAAATAAGAAAGAATCCCAGATCTAGTGGCGCATTGTTTTCGAAGTAAAAAATCTAGCACGCGAATCCAGCCCCGAGGAATAAAAATAAGAAAATGGCTTTTCAAAACATTCGAATTAAAAAACTAGCTTCTCTCAGAATATTATAGATTGGATAGTTGATATAAGTTACGACTTAACTTAAAATTTTAGATTAAGATTTTGAATAAGGTAATTATTAATATACGCGTTTGTAATTTTAAATGGAAATTAAATTGGAATAAATATTATTAAGAAATTGGGAAATAATGAATATGTAAGAATTTAGAATAATTTAAAGATATATTGCGAAATAAAATTTTTATATAACCTATATATGAACAAATATTTATACGTCTAAGCTTGTGTAGCTTTAAAAATATTGTTCTTTTTCAATACTTTCCTTAAATAAATGAGCAAAAAGCAAAACCAATTTCAAAAACTTAAAACCCGCTGTTATTTCCACTTTCCACGTCTGGTAAACGTATCTAAAAATTGTTTTCGAAATATTCTTGAATGCTTGCTCAGTGAAGAAGAAAATATATGTAGAAGTTTGGAATACAAAAGAATTCTTCTAGGATTGTTGTCGTTGGTTTTAGAAAATGAAAATTCCAAGAAGGGGAACAGAAAACTGATTGTGCAGAGCAAAATATTTTCAAATAGAATGTTTCTGCGACGCTGTATGTTAAAGGAATACTAGTTTTTTTCTTTAATACATGCAAATCATTTTGAAATTGTTTTAAATGTGTATTCAGAAGAATATTGCGTACTTTTATGTTAGACGGGCGCAAATCTAGCCAATAGCACTATTTTTTTCTCGACAATAACAGTTTTTATTTTTTGTATATGTAAATTAGAAACAATGTTTACTTAGTTATTTATTTTTTATATTTTAAATTAAATAAATGAAAGATATGTGTTTTAAAAGTATGTTATACATGTATTTTAAGGGTGTATTCAAATCCAAACTGCTTATTTTGAGACACATTCATAAATTCATTTTTGCTCTAAAATGCATCCAATTGGCAGGTTCTCTTATTCAGATACTTTATAATGTCCGTATTGTCTCGATTTGTTGATAAAATTAGAATATATTTCAAAAAATGCTGTCAAAGTGGACATTTTGAACCGAATTTCTCGAAGCTCCCTGGAAACAAAAAAAAAATGATCGTACTGTGAAAATAATTGTTTGTAAATCAATTTCTAATTAACTGAACGAAAAATAAAAACATGGAGCCCTTATAAATCTCTTCATAAATCACGCCGCCAAGTTTCATGTTTTTATTTTTAAAAATGAGTCTGTAAATGTGTCTGAAAATTTTGAGTCGTTGAGCGTGGAAAAATATTTTTTTGAATACCGCCTTAAATGAAAGTTGCGTATTTTAAGTGTACAATACACGTATTTTAAATACAGTGAGTGAAAGGGTTATATTTTAAATGAAATGAATGCAATACGAATGATGGCGATGGGAACAATTTTGGCGATTAATCACCTCCACCCGTCTAACATAAAAGTAACGAATAATATGTTTTAATTTTGAATTGTACACCATCAGCAATATTACCGAATTCTTAATGTGTTTGATATATGATAATGTGTAAGAATAAAAATAGGACAGAATTACCATGGTTAGTCTGTTAGCAACAACTTACATTTTATGAATAACTTATAATATTCTTTCTCAGCTTCCACAATAATCAGTGTGTTTTACACCATTAATTGTTTTTTATCCCTGTGCTTATTCATTAATTGCATAAATGTTGTATTGAGTTGTCCGGAAAGTTCGCGCTGGTTGTGGAAATCAATTCGTACCGGAAAATTCTGCCTGTTAATTATTAGACATTATATCGGTATCAATGTCTAATAATTAAATGATAGAATTTTCCAGCACGAATTGATTTACCCTACCGGCACGATCTTTCCGGACAATCCAATGTATTTATGAGCGATTAGCTTCTGTCTACATCATTAAAATTCTCCCTGTTAACCCGTCAGCACACGCGCTGGGATAAAATCTACCCCAGTTTACAACTATTACTTAAAAATGTTCGAAAATAGTTCGTGATCATTCTGAGCTTTATAGTACCTTTCAAGCTGAATGATATCAAGATGTGGCCAAAAAGACTCCGGTTGTGTATTTTCCATTCTTTTGTGTCAAATTGTGTCACGTGGGAGGAAATTTATCCCACGCGTGTAATAACGTAACCCATACTGATAGGTAAATGTTAATGCAAATGTTTATGTAAAAAATATTGTGTGCAAATAATAATATAATTTTTCTTTTAAACGTTAACAACTCTTGTACATACAGTTTCTATATACCAGTTTTATGTTTTTTTGTATTTTCATGGCTCAATTTGGATTGTTAAAGCTTTGTATGTAATGATATGCAGAAAAAATCTTAGTGCGATATTTTTTTTTTGCTTTAAATACAGGGTGATTTTTTTTAAAGTTGTGAAAGTAAAACCCTATAACGAAAGAACCACTGATCCAAATGACCGGAAATTTCACCAGTATGCTCCCAAAGCAATGGGGGTTTTTTAGGCATGGTTAAAAAAAACTTAAAATCTCACCGACAGATGGCGCTGTATATGCAGTAAAGTCGGGAGAGGAGCTTGTGCAAGACACACGCACAGTGGATACTCTTCACTCTGTTGTGGTACATGCGGTTTTACGTTTCCAACTCGTAGCTGAAAACATTGGACAGCACACTGAAAATCGTATGCGATAGTTGCACAGTTCTGTACGAATGTTTTGCTCCATATTTTTATTTCGTTCTGTTTATGCAGGTGTTTGCAGTTCCTTTTCCCAATTACTGCATTCAGTATATCAAAAACATACAGAATGCAGTAATTGGGAAAAGGAACTGCAAACACCTGCAGAAACAGAACGAAATAAAAATATGGAGTAAAACATTCGTACGGAAATGCGCAACTAACGCATACGATTTTCAGTGTGTTGTCCAATGTTTTCAGCTATGAGTTGGAAACGTAAAACCGCATGTTCCACAACAGAGTGAAGAGTATCCACTGTGCGTGTGTCTTGCACAAGCTCCTCTCCCGACTTTACTGCATATACAGCGCCATCTGTCGGTGAGATTTTAAGTTTTTTTTAACCATGCCTAAAAAATTTTCCATTGCTTTGGGATCATACTGGCGAAATTTCTGGTCATTTGGATCAGTGGTTCTTTCGTTATAGGGTTTTACTTTCACAACTTTAAAAAAATTCACCCTGTATAAAAGAACTTTCAGGGTTCGTACGGGTCCTGGAATTTTAAGACCAAGAAATTATTCCGTACCAGTATTTTCTTATAGATAATCTCTTCGCAAATAAGGTGAAATTTCGGACGTTTGAACTTGATGTAGTTTTTTAGAAAAGTAGACTGGTATGTAATCTGGAAAAGTAACGGTAACCGTACGAACCTTGACTTTTTATTTTAAATTATGTTCTTTATGGATTTACAGTTTATTTCAAAATATAAATTTTTGTTTATAATCTAACCGGGGGGAAATTGATACTAGAAAACCCATTGGGGTAAAATTTGTCCCGCGCGTGTAGTAACGTAATAGACAGGGGCGCGTGTGCTGACGGGTTAATACTTACAAAGGCAGTAGGAAGTATATATACTTCCCTTCTTAAATTTAATTGTCAACTGCCGAAATAGTACTAGAATGTTTCAAAAAAAAATCTTTTATAATACACTTGAAAAAAGTACTTCTTTATTTTCTAATCGCTTTGTTCGAAAATTCAGGTCGCAGTCAGCCAATTCAACATTTTAACAACATATAAGTATTTTTCCCGTGTAACGATGAATGGTGGATTTTTAAAAGTTTCAGATTAATAATCAAAATGTAGCAATACAATTACTATATCCCGTATCATTTTTTAAGTAGAGGGTTTGCTTTTAAAACTGATATTTGATGTACACTGTTGTCCGAAAATATTGCACATTTCAATAAATCATTGATTTCTCAAAATATTTTTGTTGGAAAACGTTGAAAATTCACCCACAGAATAAGGAAACGGTATGCAACCTAGGAGTAATTATGATTTTTTTTAACCAATAAAATCAGCCGTTTTAGATGATTGGACGACTAAAGCGTTAATTGCAAAGCAGTTAAATTGTGAAAATGGACGATACTTTTATTTTGTTTTTGTTTCTAGTGGTGATTTTGATCATTTTTGTTTATAATGAGTTAATTACTTACCAAATGGATGAATTTACGCGTGGTCGTGTTATCGGTATGATGGAGTGTGCAGGTGTCAGCCCGATGTTGCCGAAGCTGTTGGTATCGATCAATTTACGGTTTCGAGATTGTGGCAACGCTACATTTCAACGGGAACTGCCAGTAGAAATTTTGTAGAAGGTCATCTGCGGATAACAACACCGTCAGATGACCGATTGGTGGCATTAACGGCACACCGCAATCGAACAATGCCAGCAAGAACGATCGGATTTAAATGCCAAAGGTAGTCTCCTCTTGTTTCTCGACAAACTGTATACTTGCGACATAGTCAACATGGTCCTTATGCTAGACATCCGAAAGTATGTGTCCTCCTTACCTCTCGTCACAGGCGTGGTCGATATCAATTGTGCAGAACAGTGGCGTAGCCAGGGAGTGTGCCCAAATGCTCTAGATACCAGTAACATTGTAAAGTTTTCTGTGCCTTCATTATCACAGAAAGTTCCCTGATTAGATAAGGCAAATAAAACTTTAAAAAATTAGTGGTATCCAGAGCATTTGGATCCCCCACCCTGGCTACGGAACTGGTGCAGAAAACACATGCTATGGATCAGAAACCAGTAGAGCAATGTAATGTTCTCTAACTAATCCGGTTTTGTTTAGAGAGTGGCCGTCGTCGTTTTGTCATTCGGCGAAAGACTGGTCTGCGATATGACCAAATATTGGAGAGACTGTGATTGAAGTTTGTAACCCATTGTCAGAACTTTCCGGGGTGGAGTTGCTCCTGAATTCATTTTCATGGACGATAATGCTCATCCTCATAGGGCTAACCTTGTTGATCAGTTTTTTTGAAAGTGAGGTTATCAACCGTACACCATGGCCACCTTATTCGCCGGACACAAATAAAGTAGAACACGTTTAGGTGCCTTAAGAAGACGCATTGGAAGTCTGCAACCTTCCAGGCAGCCCTTGCGCAAGAGTGGAATAACTTGTCTAGAACCTAACACTATTATAAATAGCATGGCACATCGCTGTGAGTCTTTTATTTATGTAAGAGGTCATCATACTTTATATTAAAGAAATTAAAGAGCCGGGAAGATTGTTATAATACCCATTTTTTGTTATGTTTTCATTGTAAACATTTGTGTTATTTATTATTTATTATTTGCAATAAGCTAATAGAAAATACTTTATTTAGTCCATTTTTTGTCTATTCTGAACAATTTATATTCCTTTATTTAGTATTTTCAGGGCTCCCAAATGTGATTCGCCAACTGAATACCAATATTTTTTAACAAAAAATGTCATGGTAGGCTTCTACAACATTTCTGCAAAAAAAAAAAAAAAAAAAAAAAAAAAAAAAAAAATCACCTCGAAAGGTTCGTTCTACAAAATTTACAAGAAAAATCTAAAAATAAATTTTTTCTAAGAAAATACCGGTATTTAGTTGGCGGACCATTTGGGAGCCCTGTATTTTTCTGTTTATAAGCTCTTGGATACTAATGTATATTATGTCTTTCTAAAACAGCAGTGCGATTTGCATAAATAATAAAATGTTCATGATATTACATAAGTAACCAATAAATAAACAATGTGTATATATATATGCATACATATATATATGTATGTATGTTTATATGTACATAATATACCTTTGAAATGAAAAAATAACTAATACGCTCGTATAACAAAAATAGCAATAAATGATACAGTAAATTAATAATAAATGAAATCAATAAATGACACAAACATTGCACTGATAAAGTTTTAATAGCAAACCAATGGAGCAAAATAAATTTATATAATAAACAGAAACAAAATGGGATGTATATGTATATATATATATATATATATGTGTGTGTGTGTGTGTGTGTGTGTGCGTGTGCGTGTTTGTATTTGTATTTGTGTATGTAATAATGATAATGGATAAGCGAAAACAAGTTACACATGAATATTTAATCTTCGGTAGGTAAGAATGCCTACAAGTAGAAACTAGTCTTTGGGGGCCTCCGTAATACTTACCGATCATGGATATGCATAATGTAAAATATTAAAATAAAAATGTGTAAACTACTTATAAAATGCATTGCAATTCAAATAAAATCGTGGCTTGATGACGTCACAAATTTTAAAGGCTTGATTACTGAATTGCTTGAAAGAAACATCCTTATAATAATCCTATTAACTAGCGGTTTATTGCATCTGATTAAGCGTCAAATTTCCAATTAAAATATATCTTTGAAGTGAAATTTGGATGAAATACAGGGTCATGAAAAATCGAAGAGTGTGGAAAAATAGTATTCCAAATATCTCGGCAACTCATTATCCGATCGACTTCATGCTTTCTGCAAAATTTATGTTTTTTTAATGTCTTTTATATTCATTTCTTAAAATAAAAAATTTCGAAAAATTTTATATACCTTTCATCAGAACGAATATTTCGAGAGTCCGAAAAAAATAGTTCCGGTTAATCGAGGTTATTGAAATGAAATAGGCTTCTTCCCATTATTACATACTAAGTACATACCAAATTGCAAGTCTCTATCTCAATTTTTTCGGGAGATAGAGCGTTTACAGACACACAGACACACATACGGACGGCAAAATTTTTTTTCTAAAAATATGTTTTTCGGAATCTCCAGGGTCTGAAACGTGTAAATCCGTCAAAATTTTTTTTTCGATTTTCAAAACGATTACAAGACTTACCCTATACTACGTATGATGGGTAAGTAATAAAATGCATCTTTTCACATGAAAGATAGCCTATAAACCAAAGTTAGTCTATTGTTATGGGAAACACTTTAAGAAAAATACATCAGATAAACGCAATAGAATGGTTTTCGTGCTAGACAATTATATTGACGTGTTGACTAAGGCAGTAAAAGTACATTCGGCCAAAAAAGAGAAAAATAGAGAGAGAACACTTCGTACATTTTAATCATTAAATTGACTACTCTCTCCCGCAAACAAAGGAAGTATCCATTTGACTGCACTGTTAAAAATAATCTGAAATTCCTCGATATTGTTTCTTGAACGCCTCAAAAAAAGGTCACTTTTCACGACAAAAGGGTATTTTTCATTAAAAAACAGAAATTTTCATCATATTGCCTGAAAACAACGGAACGCACGGAGACGTCAGAGAACAATGGAAAAATATTCTATTATCTGCTGCACAGAAATAAAAAAAAACTCAACGAAAGAATCCTCGCTCTTTTGCGAGCTTTGAATCGTGCTGCTGCATTGCAACTGTACTGCTTTTTGTTAACAGTATGACTAGGGATGACAGCGCTCCGACTCGAATGCCCGATTGTCACCACTAAATTTTAATAGTATTTGTCACCTTATTCAAGGACAGAAATTCTGAAATTCATTACGGTGGAGAATACTATTAAAATTTAGATGTAAAAGTCGGACATTCGGGTCGGAGCGCTCTCATCCCTGTATGACAGACTATATTTTTTTATTGTGATTCGCAAGATCTCGTAAAGACAAGTTTGTTGTTTTTTCTCCGTTCGCCAGACAGATTCCCTTAAGATCTGAAGTATGTGTTTGGTTTTTATTTTTTAAATCATGGTTTTAAACTAAATATAAGTGATATATTTGTACAAATTTTGATTGTGATGTCTTAACTCCTTATAACAGAAAGTTACCGCTTCTTCAAACAGAATTCTTCCTTCTTTTATCTCCCAAAACCTTATTTTATCTCTCTTCTTTTATCTCCCAAAACCTTCTTTTATCTCTCTTCTTTTATCTCCCAAAATCTACTAATAAAACGGAAACAGTCCGGCAACTTTCCTGCCAGTAGTTTTACCGTGAATTCACGGATTTATTTTTAACTGTGCGGAAAGTGTGTCTTCCTTAAATTTCATTTACAAAAAATAAGTTTATGCGATCGTCTTAATACTGAAGTTGTATTAAACTCTGAAATTTTCAGTATCAACACCTAATTTTGACATTACATTTCGCTTTTTCAGTAAATTTTACCTTAAGGTATACCTCAAGATATAATAATAATATTTCAAATCTTACTTGATTGCCACACCCTTTTTTCATTCTTCTTATCACAGGGTTCTTCTAAATCCATTTCTTTTGTCATGCTATTTATACGGATACCTTCTTGACACATTTTAAACCCCTTCAGATAATCTTCTTATAGAAAAAGTTCACACACATTTAGCAAGGCTACACAAAATATGAAAATCTTTCATGCTTATTTGAAATGAACAAAGGGGATTTCCTCTCTAGGATAATCCTTTTACAATAGGCACCAATCAAGACCAATCACTTCACTTTATTCTGAGTTTATTTTAATCGTATTAGAATGAATTATGCTGATGGCCCCCAAGCGATCATAGTACCAAGGTAGAAATCATTAGGTCAAGTAGTTTAGGAATTATGAAGGTTTAAAGTTTGGAACTCCTGATGTTAAATTCATTTGTAATAGTTGCAAAACAGATTACAATGCAGGTAGTATTTAAAGCATTACTCAAGAACAATTTAACGGAATGAGCTACAATTTTAGAATCGCATATTTGAAGCTTCCAGAAATCGACTGCTATTAAAAAATTCATAAGTTACAATTAATATATTTTTCGAAAAAATATTTTTTTTTAAGTTAATTTTCTAAAAAATAAAAATAAGTTGTAACCTAAGCATTTTTGAACAGAAGTCGAATTCTAGATGTTTCAAATATGCGAATCCAAAATTCTAGTTCATTCCGCCAAGCAGTTATTCAGATATTGGGCTGTCCGGAAAGATCGTGCCGGTTGGGAAAATCAATTCGTACCTGAAAATTCTGCACGTTAATTATTAGACATTAGATATCGGAATTAATGTCTAATAATTAAGTGATAGACTTTACCGGTACGAATTAATTTTCCCAATTGGCACGGACTTTCCGTACAACACAATATTATAGCATTGTAAATGGTTATAACAATGCTTGAGCTGTTTTTTCATTATTACAAGGTTCTTTCTCATAAAAAGGGTTCATACTGGTGCAACTGGGATTACACATTTAGTTTAGGAATGTCAGATCTATATAGTTTTTTTTCACGGAAGCAAAATTATTAATTAATTAATTAATTAATTAATTTACTTTTTACCGACTAGTGTAATACACCCCCGTGTCCACACACGCCCCTCCCTCTTCTCCTTTGAATTAGAGTTACTCTTTGGTATATCAAGCACTTTCCTTAGGTCTTTTTGATACATATTTTTTAAACGATTTTTTTCTAAGAAAGCGTGCCTTATAATACATAAAATATGTTTTATTTTGTCGAATATGCAGCAACAACGATATCTAAAAAAACTTTTCTAAAAGCAGTTTTTAAAAGTATAATGAAGGTTTTCTTGATGCTATCTCTTTCTTGATGCTATGCCGTACACTGCATAAGAAACATTAACTTTGTCTTCTTACAAAAAATATATTAAAAATGTTATCGTATTTTCCAATCTCATAAAAAAACATTTTAAAAGGCCCATTTTCTCAAATTTAATTAGAATAAAACAGAGTTAGCCGGATTCGTTGGATTATATTACGAAATTTATTTTTCCTGAAAAAAACTAGCATGCTAAAAAGAATTACTGAACACAATTTTAGCTTTAAAAGCAGTAAAATACTTTATTTGAATGCATTTTTTATATAATTTCTCATAGATGTTTAAAAAAAAATTAAAGATAAGATATAAATACGCATTTGCGCAAATTAACATTTTTATGGTTGTGTAAAAACGCATAACATTAAACAAGATTTCTTTCTTTAGCAAAGTAGATGTTTTGAATATATATAATATGATTGTAATAAAATGAACCCTGTAAAAATACACTGTTTTAAATTAAGTATAATAAAAAAAAGAAAATTGCCCAGTTAAACTGATGGCATTGAGCTCACAGGCTATTCACACTAATTGCATATTATACTCTTATTTTAAAGAAAATTGCTCCTCGAAAAATAATGAAATCAACAATAAATTAAGACGGGATAAGCCCCCCGCGTTACCTCCCCTTATACTTAAACAATGAACTCCCAAAACTAATCAAAGAAGCGCCTTATTACAAAGACCCTATATACAAAATTTGAAGCAAATCGGATAATTCGGCATGAAAAACGCTTTTATCTAAACTAAGGGAGATTAGCCTCCCGTTCCCCCTTTATATTTAAGCAATGAACACCCAAAGCTAATCAAAGAAGCGCCTTATCATAATGAACCTAGATACAAAATTTGAAGCAAGTCGGATAATTCTGCATGAAAAACTAATTCATCTAAACTAAAGGGGGATTAGCTCCCCCCCCCCCCTTTATACTGAACCGATGAACCCCGAAAACTAATCAGGGAAGCATCTTATCGCAATGAGCCTATAAAATAAATTTGAAGCAAAATGGATATTGCTATCATGAGTTATCGCGTTTGCGTACATACATACATACAGAATCGGCGGGCACATTAGCTCTCAGCCTTTGATAGCCTGTGAGCTAAAAAGTAATATGTTGTGAAATATTAGTATAATGGTGGGCATTTGTTAAAGAAATATGAGGAAATCATTTCTAATACAGTAAATTAACAATCATCATATTACTCGCGGTAATTTGATCTTTGTTAGATCGAACTTTATACGACTTTTGAACTGTATGAACTTTTGTGTTAGATCGGTTGATTCGAATTTATCATAAAGTTCTGAAAACTTTGTATTAGAATTAAAATCGAAACTACTTGATTAATTCGAACTTACAATTGGAATTTATCATAAAGTCCAGAAAACTTTGCATTAAAATTACTATTAAAACTTGTTAGTTAATTCGAACTTATGGTTAATTCTAACTAATCACACAACTGCCAGGACTCGCAGCGGTCCTAAACTTTTCTTACTTTGATACCACTATTTTAAAATAATATCTTTACTATAGACTACTATTACAGATGTTAAAATAAGCGAAGATTTTTGATTTGAAATAGTGGGAGGAAATGTATAACAAATTAGGAACGCTGCAAACCCTGAACTGCCAACTATGCAAGTTTTTTTCCCCCTCAAAAATCCAACAGAAATTTTCGTCTTGTTTTTTTTTCCACTTTTACTTGAATGTTTATTTCCATATAAAAAAATAATGTTCGTAATTTGAAAAAGTACGTGAAAAATTAAACGATGGCGTTTTAAATAATAACTACAAAGACCGTGCAATTGTAGAATATTTTTATTTATTCCTATATACTAAAAATATAAACAATAAAATAAGTTTTATTAGATAGTTGACATGTTTGGGCTTCATCGGAACCATTATCAAAACAAATAAGAATATTCTACAATTGCACGGTCTTTGAACTTATGTAAAAAATCTTTTTATAATAGATTGTTTTATTATTCACCATCTCATGATCTATGGATTTTTATATAATTAAAACACCAAATAAAATAAATTAAGACAGACTTGAGCACAGTTAAAAAATAAAATTTATAAAAAATATACTTAAAACAATTAAAAATACAATTTGTAAACGTTTCGCGAAGAGACACGCGATACATCAACGGTACAAAAAATACATTGCATAGCAAACGATGGAACAAATCAAGAACAGTTAAAGTTAGTCCTGTAGGGACAGAACCAGCTTCATTCAAAGTCTGCGATCGCAATTGAGTGAACCAACCCTCAAGGAGCAGTGGCGTAGCGTCAGGGGGGGCACGATCATTTTACTACCAGTAAAATTATATACTACATTTAGCCTTCTTTAATCTTTGAACGGTATGAATTAAATAAGGCCAAATATAGTATATAAAAATACTGGTAGTAAAGTGATCCGTGCCCCCCTTGACGCTACGCCTCTGTCAAGGAGTAATCTACCATGATAGCTGTTGCAACCCGATTTCAAAATACTGGCGTTCGCAATTAGCGGAATGTGATTCATTTGAAGCGCATGCTGGGCAATTTTTTAATTCAAATTACCATTTTTTAATTTTTTCAAATTACCATTCTGTCCCTAGTGAATATTGTCTGTTTTTAAAATAACTAACTTTAACTGTTCTTGATTTGTTCAGTCGCTTGCTATGCAATGGATTTTTTGTACTGATGATGCCTCGCGTGTCTCTTGACGAAACGTTTACAAATTGTATTTTTAATTGTTTTTAAGTATATTTTTTATAAATTTTATTTTTTAACTTTGCTCAAGTCTGTCTTAATTTATTTTATTTGGTGTTTTAATGGTTTTTTAAATTCAGACGTTAAATGTATATATACTGCTGATTATATTATATAATATTATTTATTATTTTACTTTATGTTATTTATATTATTATTCAAAATTTCTTTGTGTATTATTATTATATATACGTGAAAGCTATAAGCTTTAACGCTCAACAGGATACAAAAATGTTGGACAAAAAGCTCTTTATCAGCTGTAAACAGAAGGGGAAAAAATACACTTGTATGAAAACATCTTTGTCTATTATCTCCTAAAAAATGTTCGAAGAATTTTTTAATGATAGAAAGTACGAAAAAAATCTTTGGTATTTTATTAGTCACTCACTGGTTTTTAATGCTAAATTGTTGCTCTAATAAGGTTTGTGTAGTTGTAAAAATGTTGTTCTGAGTTTTTATCATTTTGGTTATTATAGATTCTTTTATTTTATAACTTTATCTAATCTGCTATTTATTTTTGCCTTCATTATTGATTACTGCGAAATATAAAAAAGAAAGAATCTTTCTATTTCTACGAGACAAATTACAAGATGGGGAAATTGATTTGAGAAAGTGGTTTCAAAAAACTTTTAATTGCAAAAATTATCATTAATCACTAAAATTATCTTACATATGGTATTCGTTTTAAATTCAGAATACACGTAAAAATATTGTTATTATAATAGCAAAGTTGCCGACCTTCCAGATTTTTTTCAGGTCAAATAAACATAATTCACGCCAGAAAATGTTTTCAATAAAATGTTTCTTCATTCTGTGTTGTTACTTATTAATTTATTTTATGTAATTAAAACGTCTAGTTTTCATTTGATTTGCATAAAGCCGGAAGGCTGATAAAATGTTTTTCGTATCGTTAAATTAAACAAAATTATTATATATTTATATATAAAATGACAAGAAATAAAGTTTTTGTAAGAGTTTTTATAAAATTTTAGTTAAATTAAACAAATTTGACATATTTTAATATATTTTATATTTTAATATTTTTTATATTTTAATTTTTCAAAATTAGCAATATTCTATATTTATGTTTTAATATAAATCTATTAATCTAATGGTAAAATTTAATTAAAAAATAATTTAAAAGATTAAACATTTGAAAAAGTGTGTAGTGTTAATATACCCAATTATCCGATGAATTAGAAACCAAATAATAAAATTTTATTAGATCGCATTTTGTATATGTGACTGTATACCGTAATTTCCGGCGTATAAGCCGCGGCTCAAATAAATCAGTTTCAGACCGGAAATTGTTTTTAATGAAACGTAAAGTGTCACATCTTGGCACTTATTTGAATTTATTTCTATTAAAATAATTCTGGTTTGAAACAGACTTAATTTACCCGTGGCTTATACACCGGAAATTACGGTATATGCCTTTTTACAAAGAATGTAGAATGTTCAAGAATACATGTGGTCTAGAGACGAAAGTGTAGAAAATACATAGGATATATGGCATATAGAAGATTGCATCTGTGTATATGGTCTTTCCAATAAATTTCTATTGTAATCCATTAGATTCGAGATATGTCATTGCCAAATATTCTAAGTTAGATTAATAGTCCATAAGTCAGTGGTATGCATTATGCGGCGCACCAGACTTATCAGGCTTTTCAGTTCATTTCATGAAGCTCGCATCTTTAGTTCCTCGTATTTATATACATAGACTTTTATGCGATTGAAGATAATCAAAATCAGACGTCGCTTGACAAATGAAAACTTTGAAATATCCTGCGAATCACTGCTGCCAATAAACCAGCATATGTTGATAAAATTATAGAAAATCCTGGAGGGATTTAACTATTACAACAAAATTTGAATAACGCAGAATAATTATGAAAGTTTAAATTTTGTAATAAATAATTATACTCTTATTAAATACTGCTAATATTTACATTTGAAAAAAATACTAATAAATGTATTTCATTTTATATTATTAATATTGGTTAAAATTAAAAATTACGAATTAATAAATGAAACAAATTGGTAATTTTTTAGTATATATAGACATATGTAAATGCAGCCCTCGTGCTGGCTTCTCCCCCAGGGTTGCCAGTCTCGTCTTCTCTTCCCCTTCTCTTCTTATTCAGAAGTTCCAAGTTCACATCAGAAATTCCGAAAAATTATATTTTACTTAATGTAATCACGGATGATTGTAATTAAATAAAGCAAAATTTACTGTTCGGAATTTTTGGTATGAATTCGAAATTCTTAATAAAAAAGAAGGCCAAATTGGCAACCCAGTTCTCCACTAGACTTTTCTTCCTAGAAATTTTACTGAGTATTACTGTGTAAATATTCTTGAATGTTACATTCGTAAAATATTTTTGCATTAGCACTCATAACTTCCAGAGAAGGAATCTAATCTTGCAATATGCACTTAATACCAGGATGTTTAAATGTTGCAGGATGACTATCTACATTGCAGAAACATAAAGTATCTTTTTCACAAGACCAACACATGTATACCCTTGAACTGTGTGAATAATAAAAAAAAAAAACATGTGTTCAGGAGGTGGTCAATAAACGCTATGTCTCCTGTTGTATAAAAACAAGATATCGCGTGATTCGGCTAACCGCTTACATTTTTTCCCCAAGCATCTAAACTCCTGTTCTTGTTTTTTCAAAGTCACAGTAATATTTTAAGAATGTGTTTTTGTAGAAATTTTCTTTCTGGCAGTCAAATGCCTGTACACGTTTTCCGCACTCATACCTCTAACATGGAACTAAGAATAATTTATAATCTAATTAAGAATCTATTTATAGTTCCATGACCTCTAACTGCATATATCAGTTGGAGACGCCATAAAAAAGTAGCCATATACTGACCGGATGATTGGTCGGTATGATTGGACCGGATATGTTATTGGTCGCAATGATTTTGCACAAAAACGATCCGCCAAGCATCTTGGCGATCCTGATATTATCACCTAGATAATATTTCTTGACTTTTTGTTAGCTTGAAGATTGGCAGCTAGCGGATCATAAGCAGTTCCCGATCGTAGTTTAAAACACTAGAACGTCCCTTGGTGTCATTTCGACACCAAACCGAATTTAGCTTTATCTCTCTATTACATTTTTTTTACCTATATTCTTCAGATTGTATGATTTTTAATCATTTTACGTAATAAGTACACGGTCGAAATTTTTATTATGTGATTCGATTTTTAAAAAAAATACAGCCCAATTTACCTGGAACGTTCGCTGGTGTTATTTTCGACATCAAGCAGAATTTACAATAAATCAATTTTCTTTTGTGAAAATATAACAATATAAGCTTAATTAAAGCACAATGACGCAATATAGTGTAACATTAAAATTTATAGCGTCCATTTTTCATAAATAAATTAGCGGTATCGAAATGACACCGGCGGTCGTTTGCGAATGTCGAAATCGTCCGCCGTTTTGATTTAATATATTTTTCTGTAAAATAAAGCATCGTATTTTTGTGAAAAGTTAAGGATATAAGCTTAATTAAAGTACATTGGCGAAATATAGCGTACAATTAGAATTTATAGCGTTCATTTTGCATACTTAAATTAGTGGTGTTGGAATGACACCGGCGGCTGTTTTAGGATGTAAAAATTGCCGGCCGTTCTAGTGTTGACTTTCGAACCACAGTTACAGAACCGTGAAGCCTGTTGTGATAAGTGTGAGGTCCTCGGTCTTTGCAATCGTTACTTTTGCTAAACGGGTGTAATAAATGATTTTTCATTCAAATAAACTATTGTTTTTCATGTTCAATTTCATTTCTCGTGAACTGCGCATGCACAGGTAAGTAGCATTTTTATACCGGCGTCCAGATAACGTGTCTTTCATACCATTTATGGACTCTGCATAAACATTTACAGAAGCAATATTTGCCTAAATATTCGCGGTTTTTTTTTTCGTTGACCAATGTGTTTACAGAAGACTTCCGATTATCCGACACTCGATTATACAACACACTCGCTTAACCGATACCTCTCACATATCTGGTCATATGGGTGTATATGACTATATTGCAGACTCCTAGACGAAAATGTATTATTTTTTAACTTTTAATCAATTGTACGAGGCGTTAAACATGATAAAAATGCTACTAAATGATTAAATTAATGTTAAACTACTTCAATACATTGCAAATGTTATTAAATAATATATAATTCAGTCATAATATGCATTAAAAGTAGATATATAAACTTCGGAAATTTTGGAAGAATCGAAAGCAATTGAACAATGTATAGCAATAGCATAAGCAATACAACAATAGAAAGCCAACAACAAATACTCTTACATATTTTTATTCCTCTTATCGACAAAAATTGTTAAAAAAATCAGGAAGAAGCATATGTAACATAAGTGCTTTTATTAGATAGAATCCGCAATCATGCGGCACAATTAAAAAGTAAATAGAAATGCATCAATGATTTTTTCTCAAAATTGTCTTATTTTTACTGTTTTTTATTCTGTTTTGTTGACCAGTGTGCTTGCAGAAGACTTCCGATTATACAAAACACTTGGTTAACCGATACCTTACACATATCTCGTCATCTGGGTGCATGTGACTGTATTCCAAACTTTCAGACGAAAATTTATTATTTTGATGTTAAAGTGTTTCAATACATTGCAAGTTTTAATAAATAATTCACAATTCTGTCATAAGAGTAATTAAAAATAGATCGATAAATTTCGGAAATCTTGGAAGACTTCCCACCTCTGAAATATTTTAATTCCTCTTATCTACAAAAATGGTTAGAAAATCAGGAAGAAGCCCATGCAACATAAGTGCTTTTATTAGGTAAATTCCGCAATCATGCGACACAATTAAAAACAGGGTTCGTACGGATCAGGGATTTTTCCAGGAGTTTCATCAGTATTTTCTCTATAGAAAAAGAAATCTAGGTTAAACTCATGGCACTTCGCCTTCTTTTAAGAAAAGATTTTCTGCAAGAAAATACTGTTACCGAAGAATTTTTTGGTTGCAAACTTAGCCGTACGAACCCCGTAAAAAGTACATAGAAATGCATCAATGATTTTTTCTTGAAACAGTCTTATTTTCACAGAAAGTAAAATTACACAATATATTTACAAATTACAGAATTTTCGCCTTAAATTTCTTTTATTTTTATTTGCAGTGCTTCTTTTATAGCTATTTTTTACTTTATGATACCAGCTATTACATAATTTATAGTAATTTTAATTACAGTTTAAGGTTTGTTTATTAGATTGTTCGGAAAGTTCTATCTGTTTCAGAAAATTGGTTCGTACCGGAAAATTTTATCATTTAATTATTAGTCAATAATTTCGCTATCAAATGTCTAATAATTGACTGGCAGAATTTTCCGGTACGAATTTGTTTTCCCAAACGAAAGGAACTTTCTGAACAGCCCAATATTCAGAAAATGGATCTAATAATATATTTCCAATTATCCAACGATTTCGATTGTCTGTCATGCTCCGTAAGTATAGATCCAAGTAAGTATCACAATTCCTGCAATTAAACAAATCATGTAGGATAATCGGGTGTCTACTGTATTTTAAAATTTTTGGCAGCATAAAAGATTGTATAAAAAGATTGTATTTTGCCATTTGCTTAAAGCAAATATGAAAAACTGTAATTTAAAAATATATTATAAATTTTTGTGAAATAGAAATTACACACTTTTTAAAAAATTTATTGAAGAAAATAAAAATAACTCAAAAGAAAAAAAAAACTTTTAAAGCAATTTTTCAGCATTCTTCTTTAAGGAAGTTTCTCTTAACGAATCGCCCTTCGAAGTAATTACTCAAGATTAATTACCCTCCCCGCGTCACAAAAGCGTCTAGCATTTTTTCTTTTCTTTACTAAAATGCATTCTTTTTTGGAGATTTATATTCTAGCTAATGATCAGTTGTGTGAATACATCACATGATGGGGCCATTAATTTCTTAGATATGAAGTTATCTTCTGTTTAATAATTTTTAAATTGGTCAAAAAAGGAGCTTATCAATTCAATAAAAAAGGAAATGTAGAGTAGTATAGGGAGTGTCGTTATATTTGAATCTAAATCATTGTTAAAAGAAAACTTAAAAAGTCATGTACTTTTTAAAAGTATCAAAAATCTTTTTTTTAATAGCTTACATTAAAATTCTATTTCTTAGGAACATGTTAAATGAAACCAAACGTAAAGATTCGTTTTAGAAGGGACGTTATCTCTAAAACAGTTTGAGTTATTTTTATATTACACGGTTCATACGCTTTTACCACAATCTTTAGTAGAATTTTAAGCTTTATTTAAATGCAGAAAAGTATCAAAAATCCTGAAATTAAACAAGGCGTCTGCAATTTCTGCTGTTTAAATATTAAATAGAAAAAAAAAATCATTTGAACTTTGAATAATTAATAGGTTCATATAAGGACAATAATATAAACTCATATTACCATTTTAATAAGTTACTTTTCCGATCATTTAGAAACAATTACTTAAAACAAACTTTAGTAAATTAGTATTTAGTTGCAAACAGGGCGTGATTACCGACGGGGGACACTTCCACCAGTAAAATTTAACAGACATTTTCTTCTTATTAAAACTCCCTATTCATGTAAAATTACTGCCAAGAATAGGGAAAAAATCTATTATTTTTTACTGGTGGAAGTGTGCCCCGTTGGTAATCAGGCCCTGGTTGCAAATCCATGTTATACAGGGTGGTTCAACACTATATGCCAAAAATGTAAAAGCAGGTAGAGGGGACCTAAATAAGCAGATTTCGTATAAGAATGTTGGTGCGGAAATACAGCGTTGAGGCAGCAGAGGGCGCTGTTGACTTCGACGGGTGAAAGCGCTTCGTTGGCTTGAATAATCATTTTCTGCACGGATTTCGAGCAACATCCACCGTTACACCAATAAGGAGCTTGCCGACATACATTCCATTTATGGGGCTGTGCAAGGAAATGGAGCGGCTGCTCAAAGAATGTATACATGGAACAATTCCCAGGTCGGAATCTGACGGATCGCCGAACATTTATGCGTCTTCATCGGAAGTTGTGTGCGAATGGATCGTTTTATGCTTCCAGGCTTGCTACGGGCACTGGAAGATGTCGCAGAATTCCTGCTGTAGAAGAAATATTACGCACATTAGAGGATAGTCCTTTGACAAGCTCGAAGGGGCTCGAAGGGCTCGAAGGACATGCGCATCATTTGAGCATCCGCTCCATTGTCTTGAGCAGCCCCATTGGCGTTGGTGTAATGATGCAAGCTGTTCGAAATCCGTGCGGGGAATGACTATTCAAGCCAGTGAACACTTTCATCAATCGAATTCAACAGCGCCCTCTACTGCCTCAAAACTGAATTTCCGCACCAACATTCCTACACGATATCTGCTCATTTTAGTCCCCTCTACTTGCCTTTACATTTTTGACATATAATTCTGAACTACCCTGTATACTCATAGATTTAGTAAATTACGGAAACAGTAAGCATGGACAATTGGGGCAAATATGAGACACCTAAAAAATTGAGTTAATGTGAGACGTACAAAAAACAAAGTACCAAATTTTATACAGTAATAAAATTGGCTTTGTGATTATTGAAAACACACATAGAACTTTAACAACTTAATAACAATCAAAAGACACAGTGATAAAAATACTCCTATAAGTAACAAACAATGGAATCAATATGAAGTCATATCCTAAGTTTGATTGATATATTGCCGATCAAATTGAAGTCTGTCACTTACTCCAAACATTCATATTGCATTGGCTATATTCCAGACAAAGAAAAATTCTTCCCAACAAACTAACCAGATTTTACTGTATTTTTCCTGTTATTTGTTTATAACATTTGATAAAAAAAATATAATTGAACAAACTGTATTGCATGTTTGCATGATATTCTTGATTAAATTATCTTTCCAGTGGTATGTAGCTTTTAAGGTGTTACTAATAAAAATTTAGTGTTATGAGCCATGTTACTTAAAAAAAAAATCCCTAAAGGTTTCTATAATTTTGGCCAAGTGTGTATTGCAATATTTTTATATAAAATGTACGCAATAGGGCTGCATCTGTTTGAATAATGTTCCGCATGCTACTTAAATGCGGTTAAGGTAGAAGATACGAAAAAATAGCGATATGTCCGAATGAACGATATAACTAGATGTTACTGTATGAAAAAATATTTCTTATTATCATTTTAACATTTTGTAATAAAGTATAAAATTCAAAATACAGAGCTCCCAAATGGTCTGCCAAATGAATACCAATATTTTTTAACAGAAAATTTCATGATATGTTTCTACAACATTTCCGCAAAAACTTACCCCGAAGGTGATTTCTTCAAAATTTGCAAAAAAAATCTAAAAATAAAAATTTTAAAGAAAATACTGGTATTCAAAAAGCAGACTATTTGGGAGCCCTGAAAATATCTTGTTGAACAGAGGTGCCAAGTCTCCAGCTTTTTGCACACCAGTAATTGCTTAGAGAAAAATGGTGTTCTTTCAAATCACAAACTACAATTAGATAAAGCAACATTTTCTGCACTAAAATACTGTTATCCAAAAAGCCGGAGACTTGGCAGGTCTGTAGGTGAATAAGATAGAGAAAAGCTTTATTAATAGGGGGTTGGACCACCCTTTGACTTAATTACAGATTGTATGTGACGTGGGATGGATTCATAGAGGTCATGGACAACATTTAAAGGAATATGAAGCCATTCTTCTTGGAGAGCAGTCTCTAATTCCAAAAGCGTAGATGGTGGAGGAAAATGAGCGCGAAGTTTTCACTCCAAATATCCCCACAAATGTTCAATAATGTGCAAGTGAGGAAACTGAGGGGTTCAAGCAATATGTCCTACTTCCTCCTCATGCTCTTCAAATCATTTTGGGACGATTTTAGCAGTGTGGATAGCAAGGAGCCTTTGTCGTGGGCATTTTCCTGGAAATAAAGTCTGGGCAAAAGGATTCACCTGATCCCCCAGAATATCGACATAGTGAGCAGCTGTAACCTTCTCATGCAGAGTAACAAGCGGCCCAAGGCCACGCCAAGATATAGCACCCTATACCATAAGGGAACCACCTTCATGCTACAAAGTCGGCAAGAGAAAATTCTTCTGCGGGCTTTCTCCACACATAAACGCGTCCAGTTATCTGAAATATGGCGAAGATTGATTCATCAGACCAAATGACTTGTTGCCACTGTTGAGGAGTCCAGTTTTTGTGTTTTTTACACCATTTGCGTCGCTGAAAAGCATGATGTGATAGCACCAATGGCTTACGAATTGGAACCCTTCCATAAATGTTCGAAGAATGAAGTTCCCTTTGGACAGTTCTTGCTGAAATGGGATTCTGGAGATGACTATTTATCTCTGATGTTATCTGGGATAAAGATTACCTGCGGTTTTGGACCGCTATGCGGGTCAACTCTCTTTTATCCGTCTCAGTAAACTTTCTTTTCCGTCCATTGTTGTACTTCGTAGACGACACTTTACCCCATTTCGTGTACGCTGTCATAACGGCTGACACAGTACTCCTTGCGCGCTCCAAATAGTTGGCTGTTTCCGTCACGGAGTAACCAGCGCACCACATTCCAACAGTCATTCCTTTTTCGAACTCTGACAGGTCAGTCATTATTGAGTTTTCCAGAGCGTATGGTAAACGCATGCAACACCTACGACTGATGTTGAGCGACTAATCATAATCGCAAGGTGGCAGAATTGAGTGCAAAGCGACATGCGCGTTCTGATTCTTTGAAATGAACCATGCTTTTTTCATGGGTGTTCGTATTATTTTGTACTATATATATATATATATATATATATAGTACTATATACAGTACTATATATATATATATATCCATATATTTAAAGCTGTTTGCTAAAAATGTCAAATAATTCCATCGAATTCCGACCGTATACGCATGCGTCAAAAAAGGACCGGCCAATGAGGCCGAGGGTCTATTCCTGTCTCCAAACGTATTTGGGATCAAGATCAACTGTTGTTTTGATGGCTTTTCCCGCGTTTCGTTAAACCTAGGAAGATATTTATATAAAAAACTGTGGAGTGTTTAGAAGGTATTTATTTTATTTATTGTTGTATTTATTGTAATTTGAATGAATACTTAGGTATCCATTTCGGATTTACTGTGTAACATGAATTTAGGTTCATTTAACGTTCGCGAAATCAAATCATTTTGTTTATATAGTACAGAAAATAATTCTTCAATCGTAAATAAAAATATAGTAGAACATTTAATACAAAATTGGACCACTTATATTCCGTTTATGATCGGATATGAATCTTATGGTGTTCCGATTGCTAATGAAAACGATTATGTAAATATAATGTCAAAAGACAGTACGCACGGCAGTAATATTTTTATTATTATTTGTTCGAAAAAAGCGAATCTGAGCGTCTGAATATAAATTATAAAATATATCTGTATTTAGCAACTAAATATTTAATAAATATGCAGGAATGTGACTAGCTTTATGTGAATGTATAATATATATAAGTCTGAACTTTAGCATTATTTTTTAACAGAAATATACTATCTCTATTCGATTTAAAAGTTTTGTCATTATATAAGTGTGCTATTTTATTTGTAAAGAGTATGTATGCATTATATTGTTTGTATGTATACAAATCTTTAGAATCTCTTAATATTTGAATAATGTTTACATTATATTTGTTTGTATGTATACAAACAATATATGTATACAAAGAAGTATGTATACAAACAATGTATCATGTAACAATATTAATATTTACATTGTATTGTTTGTATGTATACAAATCTTGAATGTTTTAATTTATTACATTCATTTTTTACCAGTTTGCATGTCCGTTCATGGGCGATTCATATGAAACTCATAATTTGTCACAAATTGGTGATTTTATTGATTTAGTGCTTTGCCCAAGAATGTGGAAAAAAAACTTTTTGACATCAGGTGAAATGAATGAGGTTATTTCGGTTTTTCTTTTGTATATAAAAAATGTTATATGTAAAAAAATCCTGGCCATTAATCACATTGTTTTTTGTATATTTAAAGACGATTACTTATTCTTTGTAATTATTTTTTTGTTGGGGGTTTTTGAGCAAAATAATATTACTTCATAGCTAGAACCAGTTCCGTTAATCATTAATATATTTACTTATTTACTTAATCCTTTGACTGCTGAGCAAATGGGCAAATTTGTAATGTTTTTTCTGTTATTTTTTTTTTAATGTCAAAAAAAGATAAATTTTCAAACTTGGTATAAAAAACTTAGGTACTTCTCTATTATCCCATCGTCCACTTTTCATAACAAAATACTATCGCCAAACTGTATGATTAAATGCCAAAAATGCAGTCCCATTTACTTGATGTCGGAAGCATTATACGTGTTTGTTATGTCATCAAGTTGTTTTTAATTCAACATTTGCGCGTATTAATGACAACGTTCTCCCGTTTATTTGGCCTTACAGTTTGGCGATAGTTTTTTGTGATGAAAAGTGGTCGATGAGATAATAGAGAAGTACCAAAACTTAATTACGTATATGAGTAGATTCCTTGACAGTATTAATCATTACTCAATATTTTAAAACTGCATCATATTTGTAGAATTATATTAATTTAAACAATGCTTGTATTGAAGTGTGAAGAAGCACATACTTCTATGAAGAACCATATATTTACCTAATCGTTTTCATTAGCAATCGGAACACCATAAGATTCATCGCCGATAAAAAACGGACTATAAGTGGTCCAATTTTGTATTACGTGTTCTACGATATTTTTACGTACATTTGAATAATTATTTTCTGTACTATATAAACAAAATGATAGAGATATAAAACCACAATTTCCATCGGGATTGATTTCGCGAATGTTAAATGAGCCTAAATTCATTTTTAAACAGTAAATCCGAAATGGACACCTAAGTATTCATACAAATTATAATAAATAAAATAAATACCTTCTGAACACTCCACAGTGAGTTCTATATAAATATCTTCCTAGGTTTAATGCAACGGGCAAGAAAAAAAAAAACAGGAGATGATCCCAAACACGTTTCTAGAGACAGTAATAGACCCTCATTTTAATGGCCGGTGTTTGTTTTTTTTTACGCATGCGTATTGGGTCGAATATTGTTGAAAAATGATTTTGAAGAAAAAATCGGTAAATTCACAAAATGGTTTCGGGAAAAACTTCACCAAATGGTTTCAAAATTCTTTGACTGACAGCGGGAAAAAAAATTTCATTTTACATTCAATCATCGCAATTGGCGAGTGTGACTATTAAGTTTAGCCAGTACTGGATACTACTAGATATAATGATTATGAACCATGATTTTTCTGTTATTGGGCGAGATTCATGTTTTTTCAGCAATTCTTTGACGAAATTCGTGTTTTTTCAGCGATCCTTTGAAGAATTTCGCATTTTTCTCGCGATCCTTAACGAAATTCGCATTTTCCAGCGATTCTTTGATAAAATAAATTTTATTCCGCAATTTTTAGACGAAATTTAGTAAAAAAGCGTGATCTTTTGGTGAAATTTCCTTTTTTGCGATTCTTTGACAAAATTTGCTTATCTTTCACGATCCTTTTGCATAATTCACGTTTTTTCTGTGGTCTTTTAATGAAAGTCATGTTTTCCCATGATCCTTTGATGAAATTAGTGTTTTTTTCTCAATCATTTGACGAAATCTGTGATTTTTTCAAAACGCGAAGATTGGTTAGATGTTTTTAGTCTGCAGGTGCCCTAAAAAGTCTGACGCCTGTTGCTACATCGCACACATTCTTCCATGGGGCATCGAACGAAGGAAATTCATCCTAAAGAATCATTGTTTCATTCCTGACATTTCTAGAAAGAAACAACGTTCAATTTATTGGCTGAATTGTAAAGGGCGAAATGGTGTCAGACATTAGCGGAAATAAAGTGCGCAATTTGTTCGTTTATGGAAAAAATTGTGAAATTCGTTAATCAATAAATTGCGAAATTTGTCAATCGATAGAGGAAAAATCACAAAATTCATTAATCGACGGAAAATTCATCAACTGTTTTGAAATTTGTTGAGCGACAGCAGAGAAAAAAATCTTTTTCCATTCAGTCATTGCAATTGGTGAGTGTGACTATTATGTTTGACCAGTGGTGGCAATAAAGTCCATTGCAAAATTTTCAGTATTACTCGCTGTTTGGCAAGTGCTAATTTTGTCCTATACTTCAAAACCCTTTTGATCATCACATCAGTGTGCAGGACAGTTTTTTAGGCAGACCATTTGATGAATTTCGGGATTTTTCCGTTATCAATTGACCAATTTTGCTGCTATTGATTGTTCAATTTTATAATTTATCAACTATTGATTAGCGAATTTCATGATTTTTTCCATGAACGTTTGACGAATTACGCAAAAAAATTAAGAATATCGTTAAATTGTCTTGGGTAAAAAAAATTTACTATTGTCAAATGCCTTCGAGAAAAAAGTTGCAAGTTGAAACGCCTGTGACCTCTTTTTCATGTTATGCATTTCTGGGAGTCCATCGCCCCACTCCCTCCAAGTGGGACACTTTTCTAAATTTTGCACACACCCCTCATGTGATACATCGCTGGAAAAGTCTTTGACCGCTTATTCATGTTATGCATCTCCGGGGTCCATCCCGCCACTCCCCCCCCTAAGGGGGGGCACTTTTCTAAATTTTGTTGACACCCCTCATGTCATATATTGTTGGAAAGGTCTGTGACTGCTTAATCATATTATGCATATCTGATGTCCATCTCGCCACTTTGCCCCCCCCCCCCTCAAAGGGTACTTTCTAAATTTTGCGCACAACCCTCATGTTATATATCATTGGAAAGGTCTGTGACCACTTAATCATATTACGCATCTCCGATGTCCATCTTCCCACTTGCCCCCCCCCCAAGGGGTACTTTCTAAATTTTGCACACAACCCTCATGTTATATATCATTGGAAAGGTCTGTGACCACTTAATCATATTATGCATCTCCGATGTCCATCTTCCTACTTGCCCCCCCCCCCCCCAAGGGGTACTTTCTAAATTTTGCTCACAACCCTCATGTTATATATCATTGGAAAGGTCTGTGACCACTTAATCATATTATGCATCTCCGATGTCCATCTCCCCACTTTGCCCCCCCCCCCAAGGGATACTTTCTGAATTTTGTTGACACCCCTCATGTCGTATATTGTTGGAAAGGTCCGTGACTGCTTAATCATATTATGCATTTCCGATGTTCATCTCCCCACTTTGCCCCCCCCCCCCCAACGTACTTTCTAAATTTTGCACACAACCCTCATGTTATATATCATTGGAAAGGTCTGTGACCACTTAATCATATTATGCATCTTCGTTGTCCATCTTCCCACTTGCCCCCCCCCCAAGGGGTACTTTCTAAATTTTGCTCACAACCCTCATGTTATATATCATTGGAAATGTCTGTGACCACTTAATCATATTATGCATCTCCGATGTCCATCTCCCCACTTTGCCCCCCTCCCCCAAGGATACTTTCTGAATTTTGTTGACACCCCTCATGTCGTATATTGTTGGAAAGGTCCGTGACTGCCTAATCATATTATGCATCTCCGATGTTCATCTCCCAACTTTGCCCCCCCCCCCCAACGTACTTTCTAAATTTTGCACACAACCCTCATGTTATATATCATTTGAAAGGTCTGTGACCACTTAATCATATTATGCATCTCCAATGTCAATCTGCCCACTTTGCCCCCCCCCCCCCCCCATAAGGCATACTTTCTAAATTTTGTTGACATCCCTCATGTCACATATTGTTGGAAAGGTCTGTTACTGCTTAATCATATTATGCATCTCCGATGTCCATCTCCCCACTTTTTGCCTCCCCCAAGGGATACTTTCTAAATTTTGTTGACACCCCTCATGTCGTATATTGTTGGAAAGCTCCATGAATGCTTAATCATATTATGCATCTCCGATGTTCATCTCCCCACTTTGCCCCCCCCAACGTACTTTCTAAATTTTACACACAACCCTCATGTTATATATCATTTGAAAGGTCTGTGACCACTTAATCATATTATGCATCTCCAATGTCAATCTGCCCACTTTGCCCCCCCCCCCCAAGCGATATTTTCTAAATTTTGTTGACACCCCTCATGTCACATATTGTTGGAAAGGTCTGTTACTGCTTAATCATATTATGCATCTCCGATGTCCATCTCCCCACTTTGCCCCCCCCCCCCACAAGGGGTACTTTTCTAAATTTTGTTGACACCCCTCATGTCATATTGTTGGAAATGTCTGTGACAACTTAATCATATGCATCTTCGGGGTCTATCCCGCCACTCCCCCCCCCCCTTAAGGGGGGCACTTTTCTAAATTTTGGACACAACCCTCATGTGATATATCGATGGAAAGATCTGTGACCACTTAATCATATTATGCATCTCCAATGCCCATCTCCCCACTTTGCACCTCCCCCCCAAGAGGTACTTTCTAAATTTTGCACACAACCTCATGTGATATATCGATGGAAAGGTCTGTGATCGCTTAATCATATTATTCTCCCCACTATGAAATTTGTCAAGTTAAAGCAACTATAAAATTTAATTTTATGGTACTATCAAGTTGTTTGCCGTCAAATTTTGACGGGTTCCATCTAGTATATACTATATATATATACTATACTATATATATATATATATAGTACTATATATATATATATATATATATATATATATATATGTTATTGAAAATGTTTATTTACTTGTTCTTACGATGGTTTCATCATTTTTGTTTTCAATATTTTGTTAGTTATTATTTAATGTTCAAATATATATATATATGTTGCATTTGTGGTACAGAACTTTGATAAATATCTTTAATAAACAATCAATAATTAATGGATGAACATAGATATAAGAATAAAAATGAAAACATTTTCTATTCTATTTCTTGTATTTAAATCAAAAAATATAAATAATATTGAGTTGGTATTTTCTTCATAACTACTACTTTACATAACTTCTTTTTATATGGTAATTTATAAAAATAATTACTCAAATAAGAAAATTCCATAAATTAGTAAACCAGTCCATAAATCAGTAGCTGCAGATTTATTTGATATAGGCATGCACTCGGTAATTAATTATAAGTGAAACGTAGAAAATGTGGAGTACATTAAAAAAAAATGGTGGTTGTTTTGTTGGTAGATTAAGGCAATTAATCTTGGGTAATTTCTTAGAAGGCCATTTGATAACGTAAATTTGTCCTTGTAACAGCTTAGAGATAATAATAAAGATTTAATTTTTAATATGACAGAAACTTGTTCATATTGCTCTATAATTTTCCATATCAACAGTGAAACGGCAAATTTTAAGACGTGGTATCTTCTGATTTTTAGTATTTAATTTGTAATTTAAAAATTTTTGAAAATCGCAATTTATTTTTAATTATTATTAAATCATATACCTGATTTCGCAGTCATCTTAAGGTCATCTAAATTTAAAAGGTAAAAGAGTGTTTTCAAACCTTATAGTAAAAATATAAGATATTATTAAAAGATGGTTGGAATAATGTAAAATTTTCTGTATGCTTTTTTTGTATAAAATTAAGGCAGAAATATATATATTTTTAATATTTCGTATAAAAGGGAAATTTTTGTTACATTAAAAATTGACTGAGTGCGTAAAAACTACCAATTATTCATAACGCTCCGGAGATATCATAAATTACTCTCAAAACATCAAATTTAAATCAATTTTCCAGATATTATGATTATTTTTAATTTTTAATGCTATGTCTGTAATGGTAAAAATCGGTTATTTGATTCTTGTAGGAAAAAGGCAGATAAAAGAAAATAATGAAAGTATCAGGAGTTTGTTGATATTATTTTTTTCAAATTTAAAAGAAAAAGTTTCATCGAATTAAATAGCTGGTGAAAAAAATATATATAACTTCATTAAATTACTAGTAACTTGATAAGTTAATAGGCGAAAAAAAATACACATCAGTATCAATAAAATTTCAAGCATCGAAATATTTTAATAAAATAGTCGAAAAATCTTCTGCAGTGCAATAAAAAATAGGAAGATCACTGAAATGCAAATACAACATATCGGGTTACCACGCAGCTAATAACATGGTACTTTTATAAGCCAAAAACATAAACTGAAGCATAAAAAACAAGTTGGAAATTGTACGTTAAGCGTGATATATGAGGTGCATTCGTTTTATAAGTAGTTTCACAATGTAAAAAATAAAATCATCCTTATTATTTCAGTGAAATGAATTCTATCGTCTGCTATGATCGGAATGAGCATGCCTTTTATTATTATTATTATTATTACGTATGCTACGTTTAAAAATGCGAATTTTGTTTTCTACACCAAACAGTGCTGCAAAATTCTCCATGGAGATTTTGCTTTGCGAATGATTACCTCCATGGTTTAATAATTTTATGACTCATAATGAACGAATCTCCTGTGTTTATTTACTCTAATGGAGTGAGATATTTGGATATTAACCTAATTTCCATTGAAGTTATCTCAGAATCTATACATTTTTTAATGTAACTCATCTATAAGACAAACATTTTTCTGAACGATCTTTCTAAAAATGTAACCTTTATGCAAAAATGATTTTGAATAAAAATAGCCATCTTGCACATGAGAAAAGAAGTGGTTAGCCCGTATTTGTTTTCCTCCGTCACATGACTTGCGCTTTTATTATATAGATTACGTACAATAGGATTTAATAGAATAAAAAATCTTTTAATATCTTTTTAAGTTTTGAATCAATTATGATAAAATGTAAAATGACTCGACAAAATTATGCAACGATAATATATATTAAATTTCAAATAATTCAGTTGGGTAGTTTTTTTCACTGTTATATGTTTACGTGCGGTCCAGACGACGACTATAGGTGCTAGGTATTTATATAATTACGAACGCACCTTAAAAGCTACGTTAATGTTTTATGAAGCAGTGTGAATTTTCCAAAATTAGGAAACTCTTTTATGATACCATAAAAAATTACTTTTTTTTTTCTCTTATAATAATCGAAATGATGCTTTTATTATCATTTAGAACTAAAATTACCGGTCGTCAAAAATGCTTGTTTTTTTTTTTCGTAATGAAATTCGTATTGGAAAGAATACCATATAATTGATTCGATTTTTTTTAAAAAGCGGCTACATTCTCTTAATTAGCTCAACTTGTTTTATGTGTGTAAAGATGGAATTTTGTGATCGATTTTCCACTCACATCCTGATATGTTAGAACTATAAAAACTATGTGCACATATATGTTTCCTATTACAATACTTATTAATATTTTTACAACTTAGTTATAAATTAATGCATTAATTTTAAGACATTTCCCCGTTAGCCCGCCACACGGAATAAATCTCCAAATATTCTTAAGGTTACAATTGTACCCGAATTGCAACAATAATGGATTTAGTTATACGCCAAACCAAGCTCGCCAAATTAGGTCAACTGGCTATGAAACTGGAACAACGAAATATTTTAAGCATTACAAAGAAGAATATATAAATAGAAAATAAACAGTGAAGTATATAATTAAAAAAATACTCTTTAATCAATTAATAGTTTCATATTAAATAAAGTACTTGCTGACTCGCCCGGCGTTACCTTAGCCCGTGATAATAAATAAATAAATAAATAACATCAAGTTTTTATTATTTTATATCTTTAACCCGATTTTCCATGAAATTATATTTTAAAATGAAAAATTCGCGAAAAAACATTGATATTTAGAGATAAAAGTGCTCACTTTCTTGTTTCTTCACGGAGGGTCGTTTCATAGTTTTAAAATAAAAAGTTATTTTTATCAGAACTCCAAAATAGTTATTGGTTATAAATAAAACGGTTTTACAGCCAGTGTAAAAATTTTGTGAAAAAAATAATGTTATCTAGTTGTAAAAGAAACGTTTTCTTCTAGCTTTTTTGTTTGTTTATTTGTTTTCGCGTTAACTCTGTTAACATAGCAATAAAAAAATAGTTCTCATCTTCCGAAGTCTCTGAAATATGAATCGGTTATAAATATAACTGTATCCAGGCTCTCTTTAAAATTTTGTGAAAAATATGCATATTTAGTAGTGAAAACATGAGTTCTTTAAAAATTAGCTTTCAACGAAATGGCTAAATTACGCCATCCGTTTTCAATCAACCCTTTTCAATCCCCCTAGGCCAGGGTCGGCGAACCTTCTCACAGCCGCGTGCCAATTTGTTTCAAAAATTTGTTTCAAGAGATCATGGCGTGCCAACAACTCCCCCCCCCCCCCCAAAACCCAACCCAAAAAAACTATAAAAATAATGAATAAAATTATATTTATTATTATGAAATTAAGATAAATATGGATAAAATACCTGCAAGCAATATCAATATACACATTCAATTAAATAATGTATAATATTGAAAACTAAAACCAAAACAATTTTTCACATGAAAAAATTAATTAATTTTAGTAATAATTATAGAAAGAAGAATATATATATATGAAATAATTATAGTAATCATAAAAAATATTAAAAACTTAAATCGAAACAACTTGCCAAATGACTGTAATAATTATGATAATACATAGTGCTGTCATTGAGATCTGGTGATTTTGACATTATAAGCAGAGTGGTGATTTTATAATCGAGGTAATTGTATTTTAAAATAGACAATGAAAAAATAAACTTTAAATAAAATCATTTACGAATCAATCAGTCGTTTGTAGAAAAAAAGGTAAATCATAACCCGAAAATGGCGGTTTAACATATCTCATATTTTTCCAGTCAAGATTTATTACCATTTTTTACCGCTATTTCCTTATCTAATTGCTTGGTACTTGAAGAAACTGGGATAATTATGCAGATAGATGATTTAAGCGAGTGATGCTTTAACAATGTCTTACTGTAGTTACATTTTTAAAATAATTAAAGAAAAGAAGAAAATAAAGTACTGAAAAAATTAATATGATTTCTGATGTTGCATCTTGGATGCCAAATGTTTGATATCGGGCTCATAATTGGTTATTTTTAATAAAATGCATCATGAACTGGAGTCATCTGACATGTGGATTCGAATTGAAGTGTTTCCGAATTATTTTTGAGTTCACAAAATCTTGATGTAAACTCTTCAATAATGCATTTATTACCGAAATAATATCTTCAGTGAGACTTGATTCGTCTATTTTTTCATGTAAATTAAAATACCCAGCTATTCTTTTGAGTTTGGGAAATACTTACTGTTTTCGGACACAATGTCTTTTCTAAATATTTGCAGTTTCGCTTCAAAACCTCGAATCCTATCTATCATGATAACAGTGTTATTTGTTCCTTGGAGCTTTAAATTTAAGTCTTTTAAATGTTGGTACAAATCCGTAAATTACATTAATTTTGAAAGCCATTCAGCATCTATCCATTGCGTATATTTCTCAATTTGACTCATGTACGATAAGCCGGATTTCTTCTAAAAAATCAACGAATCTTTGATTCGACCGGGATAGCTCAGTGGTAGAGCGTGGCGGCTTCAGCCAAGCGATCCCAGGTTCGAATCCTGGCCCGGACATTTTTCGTCCAGTTGGAAAATTACTACTCGTATGATTTATTTACCAATTTGAAATAATTGTGTTAAAGTTAATCTAGTGTAATCACGTATCCAGCGTTTACTGGAGTTCCTTTACCTGCGATCTTTTCTGTTGAGCTGATTAAAATATCAGACCAGATTCTCTGATCAATAAGGTTAACTGGATGAATTATGCCCTCCAGATTCGACCGGGATAGCTCAGTGGTAGATCGTGGCGGCTTCAGCCAAGCGATCCCAGGTTCGAATCCTGGCCCGGACATTTTTCGTCCAGTTGGAAAATTAATACTCGTATAAAAGAGCATACTTTGTTACATCTGTACTTTCGTCAAGACATAATGAGATAAAAGGAGAATATATTAGATTTTTATTGCCGTTGATATCAGATTTTTGTTGCTCTCCTACATTTTCTGCCAATTTTATGATTCTATCTTTGACTGTATTCCTTGATAAAGGAATATCATTAATTCGTTGAATTACTTTATCTTTATTTTCAAATTTGTCAAGAAGTGATGGAGCGCATTTTAACCGGGTTTCCTTCAAAAACTCTCCATCGCGGAGAGGTTTACCATTCAGAGCAATGACATTCGCAGCCGAGAAACTTGTGACAGTAGTTTGAGAATCCTTGCTGACATATTTAATCATAGATGTCGACAGTTTATTTTCTCTTTAATTGCACTGGCAATGAAGTTTGAGCGAATTTTGATTTAGAAAGTAAATCAACGGCATGCCAAAAATATCCTCTCGCGTGCCATAGGTTCGCCTACCCTGCCCTAGACTAAGCAGGTGAAGGCTAAACACGTTTTCTGTTTGTGAGGGGAGAAGCTTTCAAAAAACAATAAAGGGTGCGCAATGAGACGATTTTCGTGTGGAAAAGCGAATGTGAATTTAACAGAATGCGCTTTTCACTTTAAATATATAGATGATTATACTTTGAGAAATCAATTTAAAAATCCTAACAAGATAGTTTAAATAGTATTAGTTTTTCTTTAATGTTAACCCTATCATAAAAGAGAAACAGAGCTAAAATTGTTTTCATAAATTAACTTTCTACCATTCGTAAAAACAAAAGCAGCGATTCTTCCACAATCGGTGTCCACACCAAATTAACCTTTTGTAACGAAAATGTTATGGGAAAAAACATGAATTGTAGTTATGAAGTTATGCGTGATTTTTAATATAAACATAGAATACATATAAAACACTTTTTTAAATACTATTTTTACTTTTATATTTATTTAATTTACAATCATTTATAACAGTTTAGTATTTAAAATATTTCATTGTTGCAATTTCAAAGCCAGTTGTCATACTTTAACGAGCGTGGTTTGACACATAATTAACTCCATTGCTGTTGTAACTCCTGTACAGTTGTAACCATAAACAATGTTTGGCGATTTATCTCCTGCGTCCGGTTAATGGAAAAATGCCTTAAAATTAAATTAACGACTTGAGGACGTAAGTTTCAAAACTCGCCTTATCCAAAAAATCTAATTCGAGGAAATCGTGGAAAACCTCTGACTGCTTCCATTGGTTTTCATTGAAAACCAAGATTTTAGAACGTTACACTGCAAATTCCCAGCACACATTCGGAACATATTTGGAACACTTTGATTAAAAAAAAGTGTTCCAGTTACCTTAATGTGTACTGGTTGTGTTCCCTAATGTGTTCCGAATATGCTCCGCTATAAAGAAAGTGTTCTGAAAGTGTACCGAAAGTGTTCTGCTCAGGATATCTGTTAAATCTAAACTTGAGAACACATTTGAGAACGGATTGGGGGCACATTTGGGCACACTTGTGAAATCATCGCTTTCAAAATGTGCGCTTAACAAAAGAAGTGTTCTCAGAAGTATTCTAAAAACTATTTCAAAAAGTGCGCTTCAAAGTGTTCTAAAAAAAGTGAAAAAAATAAGTGTTCTAAAAAGTGTTCTGAAACGTATATAAAGATTTGCAGCGTAAGAAATACATGCTAAAATTAGTTTTTCTGCGGATTGTAGTGTTTTTTCGGTGAAGATTTACCAATAGAATAGATTGATGGAGAAAACACGATTTTTTAAATTTTGGATATGACGAGTTTTGAAACTCACGTCTTCATTTATAATTAAGGTCTCATGTAATTAAAATGTTGTGTTGTTATAAAAAACACTCATTTGTACATAATTTTTAACATTCTAGCCTATTAGACAGTGAGTGAAAAATCGACTACAAAATTCCATTTTTACAGATATGAACCATGTTAAGTTACATAAGAGGGTAAAATTGAGTTAAAAATAGCATAGTCACAATCTTGACAGTTATTCATATTAAGAAAAATGCCTAGAAAAGGATCATTAATCACAGAAGTGAGTTCAATTAGTTACTTAAAGCAATTTGTTTACTGTAAGGAAATTTCATGGGAGAAAGAAAAGTTTCTTTGCTGTTTTGGATGTTGTAATTTTTAATCTGAAGTTAATTTTGCGTAACATTATTTATTAGTATAGCTATGAAATGAATATATAGAGGTGTTTACTGATTTTATACAGATTTAACACTGCTTAAACAGTTTTTTTAATTCAAATTTCATTTCGTATTAGACATACGCCGCTACCATCATGGATACCATGTGAAACTATCGAATGTGAAAAAATGCATTTTTTATTACTTTCAAAAATAGGCCGATTGTCACCATTACATTTTAATAGTATTTTTCACCAGGTTGCATATTTTTTTAATTAAGAAATTTTAAATCTATACCAGAAATTTCAAGTAGAAAATTTTTCTTTATTTTCTTTAGAAAATTTGCTTACATTACGCATTTACTTAAAGGAATTTCTTTTTTCTCTCAACGTTTCTAAACCTCTAAATAACATAGAAAGCCATATTGGCAATTCTGTTGCTCACGAAATTTTTATAAGTATTTTTACTACTTGAAGAATCCTACAAAATTTTACTGGTGACATTTGGTTTATTTTTAAACGTAATGAAAAGTGCATTTTTAATATTCGATAGTTTGACATGGTCGCAACGATATAATCAAACAATTCGACATTTAAATTTTTAAAATTTAATTAATATTTATAGAGAGTGATTTAAAAACGATTGGAAAAATTTAAAGAGGTGGTAGAGTACAATAAAACAAACATTTTTTTTTTTAAATAAGAAATCCATGTCACAGTCCACATATTTAGTTACAAATCATGATATATCACTCCAAGCCGAAACTTTCGTTCATAATTTTGACAATTATGAAGAAATTTTAGCGAAATTTTCAACACAGTAACTTTGTTTTCTGCGAAATGTTATAACATCTCGGAAAGTCCTAGAAGTGCATCCTGATTCGGTCAAAGACACCCTATGTATTTTGAGCTACATTCCAATTCGTGGAGCGTGTGAAATGACCACTCTTCTGTTCGAACACCACTGAATAAGACGTTCCGTTATTTGCAATGTAGGAAGTCATGGAATTTGCCATGCATTCCCATGATGCCATCACATTTAACACAAAGTAATGTTAGTCTGTGTAAAAAATCATTAGAATTTCTTTATTATCTTTAAAATTATAAACGAAAATACGAATTCGGTTTGTAGTGAGTCACCCTGTATATTTAGATTTAGATGAATGGGTGGATCGCCATTTCGGTTTCCAGCAAAAAATTGTTTGTTATATTCCACTCTAGAACCTCTTAAAATTTGTCTTTTTTTTTTAACACTGATTAAAATTGTATGGAAGTAAATATAAAACATTTTGTGAAATAATGAACAACATGTGAGAAAACTATATTTATCGATTCAAAATATTAAGAAATATAAATAATTTCAATTAAATATTCAAAAGAAACTAAAGGGTTATATATAATAGAACAGCATTTTAAAGCATTTTTTTATATTTTAATTTTAAAATGAATAATACGGAAAATCGTATATTCTTCCACAATCGGTTTCCACACCAAATTAACATTTTGTAACGAAAATGTTTTGGGAAAAAACATGACTTCTAGTCATAAAGTTAGGCGTGATTTTCAATATAAACATAGAATACTTATAAAACACTTTTTAAAAACTATTTTTACTTTTATATTTTTTTAATTTACAATCAAACCATGAAATGGACATACTGTTATAAAATTTTGCTCTTCTAACTTGCTCGATGGCACAGTTAGGCTGCTTGATTATAAAATACATAAACATACTTCATTGCTACCCAAAATTTTAAATTTTATTTTAAAATATGTTTCCGATATTTTTTCCGGTGCATATTTGCAATATAAATTTCAATACAAAAAATTAAAAAATGATCTGTATGTATTTTATTGTAGTGAAACTAATTTTTAGATTTTCGTAATTCATTTGATCAGTGAAATAATAACGATAATTATTTTTACAGTGTCTTATATTGGATATTTGCACATAGTATAATTTTAATGTAACAGAATTATAATTAATTGTAAAAGTGTATTGAAACTTACTTTCATAAAATAAAAAAGTCCTTCCGACCTGTACCGGGAGGAAAAGGTAGCTTTCCTATATCTTCGTTTTAAAATTTTAGCTAATGTTACTCGAAAACAGCAAACTAAAATGCAAAGAAACCGTTTACAAAAGATTCGTTAATACTGAATTTGAATAAGAAATTCGCCAAATTATTGAGCTATAGCCAAGTTGGCTTGATTTATGAAGACTTATTTTGGTCACCAAATTTGGCGATATTTCGTCAATTGTCGCCAGGTTTGGCGAGAATTTGGCGCTAACGGATGTGAATATATAGTTTTATGCATATGATTGGGAAAATGATTACAACAATGAAAGAAATAATTTGCGAGAAATCGCGTTCATTAAAACTCATAAATTAATCGTTGTTTTTTTGTAATGTGCTGTCTTGTTTCAAAATGTCAGCCACCCTAGAATTTCAAACTACTCTATCTCAGCCATTTTTTAAGATAGTGGTAAAACAAAAAATGCTCTGGAATGATTGTACCAAGGCCTAACACTTAATTAAAAAATTAATTTTTATTTTTATTTTTTTTTGTATTTTTATTTTACTTTTAAAATTTTAAGTGGCCTCCATCTTGAAACACGATGGCGAACCAAGCTAGCCAACGAACTCGGTCGAGGCATCGGTGAGCTTAATACACACAATTAGTGTCATCCTAATTAATTTATAAATACGAGCGTTATCGTATGACATAGATCATATATATATATATATATATCAACATTTGAACGGAGGGTGGTTTTGGGGTTTGGGGGTCATGATCGGTGAAAATATATCGAAATTTTCCGGAATTGCCTTCCTCCGAACGGCTGCAGTAGGTAGCTTTATATTTTTTTGTATTGAAAGAGCTACCTAATAAATATCTATAATATGACAATCTGCACATAAAAAAAAATTTGTATTCATGCTTTTTTTTCATAAAAGTGCAACAGCTATTTCACCAAGATCTGAATATTTATACAACTAGTTATAGTACGAACGCACTTCATTTGTCACGTTTTACGTACAATTCCCAACTTGTTTAATGTAAAGTATAGGAATAGTATATAAGTAGCAAACATCGAATATATTAAACTAAATTAATTATGAAAGAAAATGGAATAAATTTCACAAATACACAGTCGGCATATTCAGTACGCCAGTGGTGACTTACCGATGAATATATTGAAAGAGAGCAGAAAAAATTGTGATTTTCACACATTTATTGAACACACAGAAGAATATTTGAAAAGAGTGTAAATCAAGCACAGGTGTTAGTCTTGTAATTATTATTGTGAATTTTCAGATGTCTTTCATTGAGTTGCAGTACGCCGTTCTTATTTTTAAAGGTTAAATACCGAGTGCCCCCAAAGTACGTTAAAACTTTGGAAATTCATCAAAAGGGAAAAAAATATTCTAAAAAACTGCGGTTTGCAAGAATGGAATTAAAAACAAGTTGGAAATTGTACCTCAAACGTAACAAATGAGGTGCGTTCGTACTATAGCTAGTTATATAAATATTCAGATCTTGATGATTTTTAATTCTGTGAAATGAATTATATCGTCTGCGGATTAATTTCTGTACTAAAATAAGTATCTCGGTCGCTTGACGATTAAACCTCGGAAGCTCTTATAACAAGAAAGCTCCGATTTTTTTTTTCTTCTTTGAATTCAAATTTCTTAATAAATATTTTTATTAATATTTTCTAAAGTTTTGATTCGATTTTCATAAAATTTGAAATGTCTCGAAAAAATTCTGCAAAGATAATATATCTTAAATTTCAAATCATTCGGTTTGGTAGTTTTTGTTTTGTTATATGCGGACAGACGGACAGGCGGACGGATGGACCGACAGACGGACTGACCAGACGACGACAATAGGTGCTACGTATTTATATAATTACGAACGCACCTAAAAAGGGCGGATATTTTTAATAACAAATGACATTTGATTAAAAAATTACCTATAGATAGCGTTGCATGCATAATATGAAGCAGATTTATGCAAATAAGGATGTCAATAAACCCATCAATGTGCACATATTCTTCATTCTATACCAGCAGTATGCTATCCTTACCAGGTCAAGAGCTGTTGGTTAAAGTCTTTCACAAGAACAGCGAATCAGCAACTGGCACATTGCGAAATTTCCGCACGGCAAAATGACTGAAGACGAGAAAAGAGCCTGTTTCATGTGTTGGGATACTGAAGCTTGTCAGATGCTGCGCCGAAATGGGTCTTTTACTATAAGCTTAATGTGTGTACATCTACTTCATATAATGTGTTGCCGCGCCATCTGTCGGTATTTTTTAGCCACAACTTTTTTGTTATTAAAAAAAAAAAATCCGGTCTCTCTCTAATCCAAATTTTAGCAACATTTGTTCCTTTTTAATGAACCTTTAAAGTTTTAACAAACTTATGGCTTACCTGGTATATTCGAGATTAAAAAAAAAACATTCATAAAAACAAAGTTCTTTTTTTGCTGCCACTGATTTTCGGAGAAATTTCCAAGTAGTTTTTAGCTCACAGGCTATCAAAGTCTGAGAGCTAATGTACTCGCAGGTCCTGTATGTAGTGCCTACGCACGTATGTATGTATGTATGTATGTACGTAACACGATAACTATTGATAGAAATATCCGATTTGCTTCAAATTTTGTATGTAGGTTCATTTCGATAAGACGCTTCCCTGATTAGTTTTGAGGGTTAATTGGTTAAATATAAAGGGTAAAACAAGGGTAATCTCCCTTAATTTATATAAATAGGTTTTTCATGCAGAATTATCTGATTTGCTTCACATTTTGAATACAGATTCATTGCGATAAGGCACTTCCCTGTTTTAACGATCTTATTTTTATTATCATATACTCGAATACATTATCGAACATGCAGCCGATAAGTAGTATTCAGCTAATACAAAAACAAAATTGTGAAAAGTTAAAAAGGACTTTAAAGCATTTCTTTTGAACGATTGAGTTTTTTTCCCTTACTTAGGAAAATGTGGAACAAATTAAATGCTAATGCGAATAGAAAAAACTAACATTGTGCAATTTTTGAAAAGATTAAATATTAATTAATAAGGCTTTTTTCATAAGATAATGGAAAATAAAATAAAATTGTTTCCTCTAGTTTTTTTTTTTTTTTTTTTTTTTTTTTTTTGCAAAAGGGTTATATTTTATCTCTCAAACTGAAAAAGAAAGAAAAATTAAACAACTTATTAAAAAAAACGAATCAAATAGCTTATAAAAATATTTATTTATTTTATTTTATTTTTCTCTCTTTTTTAAAAGCAAGGCAGAGTAGCAGAAAATAAGAGGATAAAATTTAAATAACATTTCTGCGAAGTAGAGATAAGAATAAATACAACACTTATGGAAAAGGGGGAAAAATGTAGTATGCATATCATAATGAGCACTTTTAAAAATAAAACAAAATCCGTATTAAAATATATTTCTTGGGGTATTTTTTCTCGAGCAAAGTATCACTGCAAGAACAAATAAAATTTCTTATTGACGAATGCTTTGTATCTAATAACAAGTATGACTTTGAGATCATCATATAAACTTGTACTGGTTACTAATGAGGAAGAAGGATTATCTCCTTCAAAATGCGTTGCTTTTCTCATGTTTTATAGTGTGTCTAGTAATGTATTTGTACTTTGTAAAATGTGTTGTGCACCACTTTTTCATAACATATTTTACTATTATTAAGAACCAGATCTTAATAAACGATAATATTATCAGTACTTATTTCTGATTGGCTGATGAAATTGTCAGTCAAATCCGTTACTGTAAATTTTGTAATATAGCTTTTTTTTCATTATTTTTAAATATTTTTTCATAAATAATTGTTAGTATTCTTATAAATTTACTTTCTATTAATGAATATTCCTGTAAATATTGTAATATAGCTTTTCATTTAAACCTATTTCTATTATTTGCTTTTGCAAAGACTTAAGAGTTATTCCATATAAGAATCACCCAGAATCAGGGGGTCTGTGATTAAATGGTAAACAGATTCATGTGATTTTTTTTTCTCAGTGAGATGACCATTAGAAAGAAAGAAATCCAGAATATTAATGCTGTGGGACCATTGGTTTTGATTTGGTGGGGGGTCAAATGTCAGTGCCCCGCTTGAAAAAATCAAATTTTATGTTTTGCATAGTATTTCTCATAGTATATCTCATTGAAGTTATCCCACAAAACAAATTACATAGTTGTATTATATAAGGTTGGCCCTTTGCTATTCAAGAATAAAAATTATGGGATATGTGTAATGCAATGAGCTAGATGGCTGCAAAAATTGAATTTTTTTCGAAAATTCACTATAGTTTTGACACATGTAGCTCTTTGCATTGAAATCATCCCATCATTTTTAACTGCTGTATGCTTCCCTATGGTGAAATGAAACACAGAAAAGTAGGCCTCACCACGGGCAAACTTTAATGCATTCCAAAATTTTATGCCAAATTTCCAAAAAAAAACGTATTTTTGCCTATGTTAAGTGAGGTATACCAGACATGCATTAAAGTCAGAAGCCTGTAAAATAATAATAGAACTGTAGAATAACTATTCACCTTTCAAAATCATCAAACAGAATCATGGGCACTAAAGCAGTTTACATAGGGTAATGAAAATCGCATTGTAATATAATTAGGAACTACGCTTTCCACTACCATAGCCCAACAAATTTATTTGTATATACAAATAAATTTCTTCATAATTTCCGGTGTCAATCATTTAATTCAACTTTTTGGCAATTAAAGTACTTTATCCGTTAAAGGGTTAACACATCTTCACTGCATGTAACAAAAACATATTAAAAATATTTATTGTTATACATGTGGAAATTCATGTTAAAATAAAAAATATATGCATTTCAGAAATAATTGTGAAGTGTTTTTATTTTTGGCAATGATTGAAGGCTCTGGTCGTGGGAAGCGTAGTTCCTAATTATATTACAATGCGATTTTCATTACCCTATGTAAACTGCTTTAGTGCCCATGATTCTGTTCGGTGATTTTGAAAGGTGAATAGTTATTCTACATTTCTATTATTATTTTACAGACTTCTGACTTTAATGCATGTCTGGTATACCTCACTTAAAATAGGCAAAAATACGTTTTTTTTTGGAAATTTGGCATAAAATTTTGGAATGCATTAAAGTTTGCCCGTGGTGAGGCCTACTTTTCTGTGTTTCATTTCACCATAGGGAAGCATACAGCAGTTAAAAATGAAGGGATGAGTTCAATGCAAAGAGCTACATGTGTCAAAACTATACTGAAATTTAAAAAAAAAATCAATTTTTGCAGCCATCTATCTCATTGCATTACACATATCCCATAATTTTTATTCTTGAATAGCAAAGGGCCAACCTTGTATAATACAACCATGTAATTTGTTTTGTGGGATAACTTCAATGCATACTATGAGAAATACTATGCAAAACATAAAATTTGAATTTTTCAAGCGGGGCATTGACATTTGACTCCTCACCAAATCAAAACCCAAGACTCCCTTAATAGATAAGACTTGACAATCCGGAGAAAGTCTATGGGAGAAAATGTCCGCGGTAATTGCCACTTATTAATTGACTTTCTCCGGAAAGTATCGCCGCCTGGTGGATACTACCGCAGAGTTGCCAAGTCTCCGGCTTTTTGAACACCAGTATATTTTTAGAGAAAATGTTGTTCTTTTAAATTCCCAGAATTCTCCGATCAAACAAAACAAATGTATGTACTAAAAAACTGGTATCCAAAAAGAGAATAGAAAAATCTAGCAGCTCTGCTACCGCATAGCTGCCAACTTTTACGCTTTTTTCTTACCACTAAAATTTAATAGAATTTTGTTGGTTATGTAATCACACGATCTTGTCAATTTAATAAGACAAAATTTAGTATAAAATTTTAGTGGTAGGAATTAATCGTAAAAGTTGGCAGCTATGCTACCGATACTAGTTCATAAGCAAATGCATAGAACAAATGGAGCTGTGAAAAAATTTCATTTCGAAAATACTCCTATTACTGACGATTGATGGCGCTAGTAGCAGGAGAATATAGCGGTCAAAGGAAACTTGCTGATTGTGAGGCCTGATACTATGATAAGGAGGCCTTGTCAAAACCAATGGTCCCACAGCATTAATATTCTAGATTTCTTTCTTTCTAATGGTCATCTCACTGAGAAAAAAAAATCATATGAATCTGTTTACCATTTAATCACCGCTTGGGTGATTCTTAAATGGAATGACTCTTAATATAATGCAACTAATTTTATATAAATGAAAATGTATGGTTCCGGGATCCTTTTGTCCCTCCTTTACACTCAATATGCTTGTCTTACCAATCCCAATGAAACGGATCTTGTCTGTCAAGTGCCACTACATGGTTATTTCATCTATGCAGCAAGATATTTCGTAGGGTATATATAGTCTAAATATGGTATATATAGTCTAAATAAGCTTTATAAGCTAATAGGGTATAAATAGGCTTAATTGGGTATAAATGGTCTAAATAGGGTATTTGTAGTCTAAATAGACTTTATATTCTAATAGAGTGTAAATAGTATAAATAGGGTATATATAATATAAATAGGGAATATATAGTATAAATAGGCTTTATAAGCTAATAGGGTATAAATACGAGTAGTAATTTTCCAACTGGACGAAAAATGTCCGGGCCAGGATTCAAACCTGGCTGAAGCCGCCACGCTCTACCACTGAGCTATCCCGGTCGAATCTGGAGGGCATAATTCATCCAGTTAACATATTCATCCAGTTACTATATTAAGCGTGGCGGCTTCAGCCAAGCGATCCCAGGTTCGAATCCTGGCCCGGACATTTTTCGTCCAGTTGGAAAATTACTACTCGTATGATTTATTTACCAATTTGAAATAATTGTGTTAAAATTAATCTAGGGTATAAATAGTCTAAATAGTGTTTCGAACTTCCTGCATTAGCAATTGGTACAATATTAACAAAAAGCTCAAACACTTTAAAGACCCTGAATACTATGTCCCCTATATTGTGTTAAATTTAAACAATCCCCTACTCTAACAATGCTCTCAAAACATTTACCTACTAACTGCATTCTCTGTATCAACAATTTGACTAATTCTATCCTACATTTTGCTACTTTCCGGAACCCTGGAAAACATCTATTCCTCTCCCTTTTTCATAAACCTGCTTTCTGATCATGGTAATACTCTTGGTAATGATCTTGCTTTCCCCTGAAAGCATTAAAAAGAATATTTAGTTTAGCTTTTCATTTTTACATTCAAATTTAAAATGTCACAAAAGACCTTTTTAGGATTCCGTACTTAAAAAGTAAAAACGGAACCATTATAAGATCACTCCTCTGTCTGTCAGAGGCCTTTTTCTCGTAAACTATGGGATGTGGAAAATTCAAATTTGAGAACGTTATAAAGACTCTAGATCCATATATATTCAGATTATTAGCCATTCACGAATATAGTTAGGAAAAATGTAGGGGGGGGGGGCTAATTAAGTTACTTGAGAAAAATATTACTTTTGTATATCGTATAGGGTATTGTGTGAAAGATCTTGTAACACCGAACTGAAAAATATATTTGTTGTAATTTTAGGTATTATATTTTCAGAGATGTCGTCGAAAATGCACTGCAAAAATATGTCCCCCCCCCACACTTTATTTCCAAATCTACTGAAACTAAAATTATGAAAAAGTAGGGATAGTGGGAGTTTATTTAAACCTTGCTGGAAAACTATAGTATTTCCCTAGGCCACATAGTTTTTCAGAAAAACGCATTTCTCCATTACACAAAAACTTTAATTTTCGGGCGGTCAGCGGGGGCGTTGGCATGCGCTCCATGTACCTATCAACGCAGAATTATCCAGGGATATTAGATAATGGTTTTCGAAAGAATATTTTTGTTAATTAGCCGAGGTATTAATTAAATTACTTGAATAAAAAGTGATTTTATCTATCGTGTGGGGTATCATTCAAAAGATCTCTTAACACCGAAATCAAAAATATATTTGTTTTAATTTTGATATTATATTTTAAGAGATATCGTCAAAAGCTTACTGCAAAAATATGTCCTTTCCCTTCTATTTCCGAATCTACCAAAATGAAAATTACGAAAAAAGTAGGGGCAGTAGGAGTTTGATTATTAATAAATAGTAATTAATAATTTTAGTGTACGGAACCATCTGAGCGAGAGTTATACTCGCACTTGATCGATTTATTTGAAGATAATATAACGAGAGAAAATAATTAGTCCATGAAAACAGGTATTCAATTATTAATGTCTGTATATTTAATATTTATTCTTCATGTTACCAATTTTACACTCAGACAGTATCTAAAAAAACATGGTTAAATAAAAACAGTCCTTCATTATTAAAAATGTTAAAAAGTTTCACATAAAACTGTCACATAAAGCAATATAGATTAATACATCCAAAGTAGACGTTTGCAATGATATGGTACATGCAATGCTAGATTGCCGCTTGAAAAAGATGTTGGAAGAAAAGGAAAAAAAGAGGGAATCGAATGCGAATAAAAGGAATTCTTCAACCCCAAGTCAGATATGTAAGCGAAGGGACGGATGCTTGAAGGTTACAACTGAGAATTCTCTAGCCGGAGTGAAAGCACTTTTGTGTAATGGTGACAGTCTTATGTGAATTTTTTTACATTTTTAATAATGAAGGATTGTTTCTATGTAACTTTTAACCCTGTTTTTTGGTAATGTCTGAGTGTAAAATTGGTAATATGAAGAATAAATATTAATTAGGCCATTTTTCTATTTCTCAATAGATTCGTTTCTACTGGCTAATTCTATACTTGAATGCAGTGTCAGTCGCAGAGATGTAAATGGCTGTGGTGTTTGGATACCAGTATTATAGTAAAGAAAAAATTGACTTATTCAATCCGATATTTCCACAATTAAATGTAGTGAAGAATTTTTTTTTAAATACCGGTGATCAAGAACGGTAAACATTTGCGGATACGGGACTTACACTACATTCTAGCATGGAATTAGCCCTACTATCAATGACATGAAATTCAAATTCAAATTCAACGAATCCGGGAGGCCTAGCATATGGCATAAGCTCTACAAGCCTTGCTCGGCTAACAAGGAGACCACCAGAAGCTCGAGTCACCAATTTGCCTAGCACAATGCTGGTTAGTAGAAGCTTAAAGCTAGGAAATAACATTGAAGTAATTAACCTCCAACTTTCAAAAATAAAAAATACATATAGTCTAAAAATAAATAAATCTAAAAATCTTGCAAATACTTAAAATGTTTTGTCGCATCAACGATAGAAATTCGATGACCAAGTGATCAGAACAGAAGAACGGCCTTGAATCTGCACGTTATGGGATTAAGCTCTTCATTACTTCAGATTTATATTTTATATTTTTATTAACAATTTCCAACATAGTTGAAAAGTGTTTATGAATTCGTTTTGTCTGTTCGTCTGTCTGTTTGTCCGTGCTCTAACTCATGTAGCATTTATATTTCATTTACAGGGTCACTCGACAGTATTCCGTAACATTATGGTCTATGGAGAAAAATCGTTTGCGGCGCATTGTATTGACGTTGCGATATTTCAAACATAATGAAATTAATATGCATTACTGAGGTGAACTACTACGTGATTTCACCGGAGTTTACAGTTAGTAGCATTTATATTTCAACTATACGGACGTACAAAATAATTACTTTACATTATAATCTATGGGGAAAATCGTTTGCGGCGCATTTTATTGACGTTGCGATATTTCAAACATAATGAAAATAATATGCATTACTGAGGTGGACTACTGCGTTAATTCACCGGAGTTTACAGTTAGAAGCATTTATATTTCAATTATAGGGGCGTACAAAATAATTTTTTTACATTATAATCTATGGAGAAAATCGTTTGCGGCGCATTTTATTGACATTGCGATATTTCAAACATAATGAAATTAATATGCATTACTGAGGTGGACTACTACGCGCATTCACCGGAGTTTACAGTTAGTAGCATTTATATTTCAATTATAGGGACGTACAAAATAATTCTTTTACATTATGATCTACGGGGGGAAATCGTTTACGGTGCATTTTAAGGATGTTATGATACTTCAAATATAATAAAATTTAAAAGGATCACTAAGATTCACTACAACTTTTTTTTTTTTAGTTTATGGAGTGCGTAGGATTCACACACACACACACACATCGTTCATGTACAGACACGCACAAAATAATTCGGTTAAAGGACTGACTATGATCGGTAATTGCTGGAAGTGATTTTTGCGCTGTGGTATGCCATTTTATATAATTTTTAGTGCATTACGTGTTCTTTATTATAAATTCTATAGATCATATACAGGGCTACATGAAAGACTTCGGATGTGGGCAACAATTGCTGAAAATGGATTTTTACAGAGTTATTTATTTTTTAAACTGGTTTGATAAATATTTAATTTCATTGTATGGAAAAAATAAATTTCGTAGTAATATTCAATTAGTGTTGGAAAGTGTTTCATAATCTAAGCTGGATGGTGATATTTCATTCTTGTTATCTCCAGCAATAAAATGTAAATATATATTCAGTCGTCGAAAAAATCATCGCACATAGATGCTAAATTGTACGCCGTTTGCTAACACTAAATCCTTAAAATTTTCTTCGCCTTATTTAATCGTAAAATTTCTTGTATTAAGTAAGGGGAAGAAATTAGATAAGGATTTAGTGGTAGCAAACTTCGCACAATTTTACATTTGCCAGTCAAAAGTTTTTCGACATCTAAAGTTGTACAAAAAAAAAAAAAAAAAAAAAAAAAAAAAAAACTAGTCGTTGGGAGCCACCGTAACACTTACCCATCATGGATATGCATAATATAAAATATGAAAGTAATACATGTGTAAACTATTTATAAAAAAAATGCATATCAAATCGTGGCTTGATGACGTCTTAAACTTTAAATGCTCTATTACTGAATTGCGTAAAAGAAACATCCTTAAAAAACCAAAAATTATAATCATATTAACTAACACTTTACTGCCGTCTCATTTCCAATTAAAATATATCTTTGAATTGAAATTTTAATGAAATACAAGGTTATGAAAATCGAAACGTGTGGAAATAGGAGTACAAATATCTCGACAACTCATTATCCAATCAACTTCATTCTTTATGCAAAATTTATGTTTTTTTATTGTCTTTTATATTCACTCCTTAAAATAAACAATTTCGAAATTTTTTTATCAGAACGAATATTTTGAGAGTCCGAAAAAAAAAGTTTCGGATAATCGAGGTTACTGAAATTCAATAGGCTTCCTCTCATTATTACATGCTAAGTACATTCCAAATTGCAAGTCCCTATCTCAATTTGTTCGGGAGATAGAGCATTTACAGACACACACACAGACAGACGGATGGCAAATTTTTTTTTTCTAAAAATATGTTTTTCGAATCTCCAGTGTCTGAAACGTGTAAATCCGTCAGCATTTTTTTTTCGATTTTCAAAACGATTACAAGACCGTATGCTACGTGTGATGGGTAAGTAAAAAGATGGTCATTATCAATCGAAATTAGTTAATCTTATTAGATATATTATTAATTCGTTATCACTTTAGTTATATAACTTAAAACTTTTATTTTGAGCATTAATCTCTGCGATTGAGGACTAACGCGAATATTTAAAGTTTACCGCTTTTAATATGACTTCGAGTAACAGTTAAAGCCTGTTGAGCTATTAAATAAATTCCGTTTATGTTTAAATATACTTTCGAAATTGCAAACTCTTGTATCGAAATATTTAATGAAAAGAGCTTAAACTATTATAAATTAATTAAAAGGATACGAAACTGCTTATTAAGTTAAAATCTGATCGCTTCGGTGCTAGATTAAAATAATAATTATGCGTTATAAGTAAGCCTAAATCTTGGATATATATTTCAGACTTGGATATATATTTCATGCACCCATTCAATACAATAAACGAGTCTGCATATTTTTTAAATGTCACAGGAGTATGATTTTTGATTTTTAGATTAATAATGATTTTTTTTAGGTGCGTTCGTAATTATATAAATACCAAACACTTATAGTTGTGGTCTGGTCCGTCCGTCTGTCCGCATATAACAGCGCAAAAATTACCAAACCGAATGGCTTGAAATTTAATATGTATATAATCGTTGAAGAATTTTGTCGAGTCATTTCAAATTTTATGAAAATCGAATCTAAACTTGAAAAGATGTTAATAAAAGTTTTCTTCATTCTATTAAATTCTGTCATGCGTAATTAATTTTAGTGATATTCCATGATAGGTAATGATTATAGGTTGCCATGATTATTACTTCCTATTTAAGAGGGAGTCTTATTATTTCCGTATTACTGAATTTAAAAACCGAATTTGTATACTAAAATTGTTTAATTATAGCAATACTATAATCTATCGACAGTTTTTTTTATAGATGTTTCCGGAGAAATACATATTAAATGGAAAAAGGGTCTAAATATGATTACAAGTTCTGAAATTTTCAAAGCTAGGCTTAAGTTTCCCAATTGGAATTTTCAGTAAATGTCAACAAAAGATAAATGTTCCCAACTTAAAAAGTACTTATCGATATATTTATAAAACTAGTTATGGTACGAACGCACCTCATTTATCACGTTTGACGTAAAATTTCCGACTGTTTCTTTTGTAAAAGGCATTGAGAAATTAGAGTATGCTCCGTAAATTATGCCATGTTTTAAAAAATTTCTAAAGTAATAAATTTGGTACTTACAAATTTATGTTAAGTATGCCAAAATAAATCACTCTGGGTTGTATGATTTAAATTATGATAAACGAGTCTGTGTAATCTTTTATAGTTAATATTTGTATATTGATAATGATTGTTTTCTTTGTCTACGAAGATTACTGAGTAATTAGAGTATTTGCCTTAAGTCATGAAACTTTTTTAAATTTTCTGAAGTAATTAACATGTTTTTTTTTAAATTTGATGAATGTATGAGACATCTGAGTAAATTAGTATGATGATTTATTACATAATAATTATGAAACATTTTTAAGTTTTTTGAAGTAATTAATATTAGAAATTTGACGAACGTATGAGACATCTGAAGAAATTATTATAATGATTTATTATATAATAATTATAAAACGTTTTTAAGTTTTTTGAAGTAGTTAATATCGTTTTTAGAAATTTTACGAATGTTTCAGATATCTGAGTAAATTATTATGATGATTTATTATATAATAATTATGAAACATTTTTAGATTTTTTGAAGTAATTCATATGGTTTTTAATTTGGCGAATGTATGAAACATCTGAAGAAATGATTATGATGATTTATTGTATAATAATTATGAAACATTTTTAAGCTTTGGAAAGTAATTAATATGGTTTTTATAAATTTGACGAATGTATGAGACATATCAAGAAATTATTATGACGATTTATTCTACAATAATTATGAAACAATTATAAATTTTCTGAAGTAATTAATATGGTTTTTAGAAATTTGTTGAAGGCATGAGGCATGTGAAAAAATTATATTAGAAAAAAAAAGTTTTTAGTTAATTAGAAGAATATTTTCTTAAAAGACTAGTCATAACTAAACATCATACCAGAATTTCTTTTTAATATATTTCATAATTCACACATTCAAGAGATTATTTTTAAGCAGCATAAACAAAGTTCTCTGAGAAACGTACAATAACAAAAATTAAAGATATACACACGAAAAAAATACTCCTTTGTTTTATCAATAGAATAAAAACTTAATAAATTCACTTATTTTTGAAAAATGATGTTGAATTTATGCTAATGATGTTAAATTATACGCTTATTAAACTAATTAGAAACATCTGTTATGTACACTGAGAAAAATTGACACTTTCAAATCTGAGTAAATCGATGTTTTCATTTTGTTACAAAACTTTTTGTTTCAAATATGACGACCCAATACTTTCAATTCTGAAATACCAGAAATACTCAGAATATTGAAACATAGACATACTCAAAACTGAGCACATAAAAGTCAGTTCATACTCATTTTTGAAACATGGATATACTCAAAAATGATTATTTATAATCAGTTCAAACTCATTTTTGAAACGTGGAAATACTCAAAAATGAGCACATAGAAATCAGTTCATACTCATATTTGAAACATGGACATACTCAAATAGGAGAACATGATGTTTTATTCTTGAGTGTGTGCATGTTTTCAGAAATTAGTACATACATGTTTCAAACTTGAGTCATTTTGATTCGGAGCCATTTTGAGTATGCGACTTACTCAGATTTGAGTATTTTTTGCTCAGTTTTGAAAATGTTGTTTTTAGAGTGTAGATAGTCTTTTCGTCCACTCCTTGCTTTATCCAATATTGAGCCGGTTTCCATGAATTTCTTGTGCCATTCACGAACTGATAAATCTGAGTAAAAGAAATTCATGGTGCCGGCTGATTATTAGATTACCTAAGAAGAGAAAGAAAAAGAGTATAGAAGGAAAACATTGATTTTATCGCCCTCACGTGTTTCGTGCACTAATGATGCACGTATAAAGCTTTATTAATTGATGCAAAAAAAAAAACTTCAATATACAGAGCGTCTCAAAAACATTGACTTCGGATTTTATTTCTTAAATATTGATCATCACATATATTATTAATTTCAAAGTTACGTAAACAAAAGGTACAGAATTTTATGAAATCGATTAAAATTTTCAGCAGATTAAATTTGATGAAATACAAAATTTAAATTTTTATACGGCTCCCGTACAAAATATTTCGAAATGAGTAAAATGTGCCTCATACACTAATAAGGTCACTTACAAAATTTCAGTATTCTATCATAAAAAGTCATAGAGATATGAAAATACTTAAATGCTGACATAAACCATTTTTCGATGCCTTGAGCAAAGGAGAAAAATCATGTCAGTTGATCGCGTTTGAGGGGTTGTACGAAAATTACGAAAGAAAAGAACGACAATTGACACACAAGACAACAATTGCATTTTAATTTATGATTAACCCCATACCAAATGTGTTTAAACGTATCTCTGCGACTTTTTATGATAAAATGCTAAAATTTTGTACAAGATTTATTTAGTGTATGGAGTACATTTTATTCACTGACAGATTTTTCGTACGGAGACCATATAAAAATTTAAATTTTGTATCTCTGAAAATTTAATCCTCTGAAAATTTTAATCGATTTCATAATATTCTGTGACTTTTTTTTTCTCCATAATTTGCAATATATTTTTCATAAATTTTGATCCCTAATTAAATTGTCTCAAATAGTTCTGGCCCATTTAGGTTAAATAAACCTTAACTAATCAATCTCGCGTGTATGCTTTTTAACTCTAGTAAACCAATCTGTATAATTTTCAATGTCATATTAGTTTGATATTTAATATTTTTAGATTAATAATCATTCTTTTCTTTCTCTATAATGCATCGAGAAATTATTTAGAGTTTGAAGAGTATTTTTCATAAATTATGATCCCTAATTAAATTTACTAAAGTAGTAAATATAGTTCTTGCAAACTAATCAATCTCGCATGTATGCTTTTTAACTCTAGTAAACTGTGTAATTTTCAATGTCACATTAGTTTGATATTTAATATTTTTAGATTAATAATCATTCTTTTCTTTCTAAATAATGCATCGATAAATTATTTAGAGTTTTAAGAGTATTTTCTATAAATTATGAAACTTTATGAAATTTTCTAAAGTAATAAATATAGTTCTTACAAATTTAGGTTAATAATAGCCTTAAATAATCAATCTCACGTGTATCTTTTTAACTCCAGTAAACGAATTTCTATAATCTTGAGTGTCACATTAGTTTGATAGTTAATATTTTCAGATTAATAATGATTGCTTTCTTTCTCTATAATGCATCGATAAATTATATAGAGTTTTAAGAGTATTTTTCATAAATTATGATCCCTAATTAAATTTTCTAAAGTAAGTTCTTCCACATTTAGGTTAAATAAGACTTAACTAATCCATCTCACGTGCATGTTTTTAACTCTAGTAAACGAATTTCTATAATCTTGAATGTCACATTAGTTTGATATTTGATATTTTTAGATTGATAGTGATTGTTTTCTTTTTATACGAAAAGTGCTTTAAAGTTTGAATTTTTACCGTAAGTTATGAATCTTTCTAAAATATTCTAAAGTAATATATATGGTACTTGCATTTCAAGTTAGGTAAGCCGAAATAAATCACCGTCGTTCGTATAGTTTAAACTGTAATAAACGAGTGTGCATAATTTTTTACTGTGACGTTAGTATGATATTTAATATTTTTAGTTATCTGACGCAATGGAATCGGTTGGATTCGAACGCTGGAACTCCCGTTTTGAAACTGGAGACTTTACCTCTCCACTAGTAATGCTAGATAACATCGCTGTACAAGTAAATTCACAGTTAACTTTTCAATTAATTTTTCAGGAATGAAATTCACCCGAAACTAATCAGTAACAAACAACTGGAGCTTCTGAGCACTATTCTGAGGTCGCGGGTTCGATTCTCGGCTTGGGATATTTTTCACTATGTCGGCTTTATGCTTTAGCAATTGAAAATTCCACTTGTTTGACATCGCAGTACTAAATATCATTTATACTCTGTCATATTTTCTATATGATTTTTTTTTATCCGGTTGAAACAGAGGCGGATCCAGTGCCCTCCATTTAGAAGGAATCACGTCATATTTTTTGCGGGGGGTCATGTCTTTTTTTTTTTTTTGGGGGGGGGGGGTTCACCTGTCTTCGTTAGAAATTTTTATCTATTATATCCAAAATGTCTGTTTTCTGACATATACTCGAATTTATTTTCTTTCGTAAATGCATGAAATTTGGAAGTACAGTAATCTCTCACTTATACGTCGCCTCTTATATGCATCTCTCTCATTTATACGTCGATTTTTGGTAGTCCCGTATAAAGATATAGTAATGCAATGTTATTTTGTTCTCGCTTATGCGTCACAACATGAATGCATCTCTCACTAATGCGTCAGAGAAATTTCAAGTTTCGCTTGCCATATCTTCCCATTCTACACATGTTCTTCCCAAGTAATTTTGCATCAGTAATGTAATGTAAACGGGAAGTCAATTGGTTTTGTTTTTGCATTTGTTTTCTGGACACTATTATAAGCTGTATTCTCAGGTCACACCCCTTCACACTTGCTACTTGTAGGAGAACTGTTTCAAAAAAAGCAGGCTTCATTCTGAAGAAATTTGAAAATGATGCATCTTGTGCCAAGAAGATCAACCAGCATTAGATGAAGAATGCAGAGCCATTTCTTGGGGAATGATTAACTCTTCTTTGCATGAGTTTTTCTTTGACACTTGTGTATTTTTATACATATATTAAATATTAGACACCAGAAATTTTAAGATAGATTTTTAACTTTGTTCAGCAACATAGTTCACGGGAAATTTACTGGATTAATATTTCTATATAAATATAGTGGTGGAGAAGAAGTTGATTTATTTATTAAAAGTTAAATAAAAAGTGATGGAAATTTACATCACTATGCAATTAAGGGATAATTTTAACGATTTTGTAAATATTGCTGAAAATGTAATAAGAGCAAAAAAGAGGGATGATGCCAATAAAAATGAATAACATAACGAAATAAACGTAAAAACACCATCTACCGACTTTTACAAAAGCAATAGATACTCTCGAAACCCTCCGTTACTACATCTAATGAATTGATATATGTAGTTCAACATATGCATGTTTCAATTAACTCGGAAAAGCTGTTTTTAGTGTCAGACATCAAACTTATAAACAAACTTCAATTTTAGACTATTTTTTTTAAAAAAGGTTATGTAATTAAAATGTTGAAATGTATGTATTTAGTAAATGTTTTATAATCTAAATAATTCGTATTTTTTATTATTCTGCATATTATTTAACCATTTAATGATGAATTTTCTCTTAACATTTATTTCAAATGCAGTGTTTACTTGAATTTCATTTATGCGTCTCTCTCGTTTATACGTCATTTTTGGTTAATCCCTTGCACCGACGTGTAAGTGAGAGATTACTGTATATTCGTAAATGTATAAAATTTGCATGTGTTATTCAGATACAAAGAAATCATAGTTTCACATTTTCTTACAAACGCAAAGAATCTTATGAAAACTATTATCAAAGCTCGTATTTTAAGCCAATTTTCGGGAGTCGGCAATCATGGAAATATCGTCCTGAGGGGGCAATCAAATAGTAGCAATTAAACATGTACCACACTTATAGGAGAATTAAAAACAATGTTCTATTCTTTGGTGCTTAAACAATAATGCATGCATTTTTCGTGCATTTCTATATAAGAATAATTTCGTAAATGTGTCACATAGACTAGCATTTTTAAACAGGAAAAATAAAATTAAAACACATATAATACATATTTATAATTAAAAAAAAATGTTTTGCTCTATAGAAATATTTTGCGTTTAGAGGGGAGGGCATATAATAACAAGAATATTGGGTTGTTCGGAAAGTTCTTTTTATTTGGGAAAGTTGGTTCGTACCGGAAAATTCTGTCATTTAATTTTAAGACGTAAAGGAGTTATTTTTAACTTGGTATCCCATTGAAGCAATATTATGTTTCTGTTTCTATCTAATAAGTAATTGTTCTTTTGTCATGTAGTTAGTACTGAATCTTAACTTTTCCCCACGGCTAAATTTAATATAAGACACTCTACTTGTAATAGACTCGGCGTTAAATTAATTGCGACTCGAAATCCCATTAACCGACATTAACTGTTCGGTAGCTGTCTAATAATTGACGGGCAGAATTTTCCGGTACGAATTGGTTTTCCCAAACGAAAGGAACTTTCCGAACAACCCAATAAGTTTTACGCAATAAAAATTGTTTTAATAATTTGACTTATTTATGAAAAAAGATGTTAGGATATAAATTCATAAATATAGCTCATATTTTTAAGAATGAGCGTAAATAATGTATATATGTCTCAGCGAAAACCCGAAATCAGTCAAAACCGGTATTAACTAGGGAAAACGGGTTTTTCCTAGCGCTCTAAGCGTTTAGTAACACTCTAGCGTTTTAACTGAAGGTCTCAATTAGAACGCGTTTTCCCTACTTAATTCGGGGTTTGACTGATTTCGGGTTTTCATTGTAACATGTTACTAGTAGTCCTAGTTAGAACGTGGTCTAACTGGAATAAATCAGTTAAAACGCGTTTTAACTGATTTATATGAATAATTTTTAATAGATACAAATAATACTGTCTAACAAATCAGTCAAAACCCGAATAAAACGGGGTTTTCCTAGCGCTCTAAGTTAGAACGTGTTCTAACTGGAATAAATACCGTAATTTCCGGCGTATAATCCGCAGTTCAAAGAGTCGTTTTTCGACCCAGAAATATTATTTTATAAAATGTAACTTAAAAGATCGCTGTAAATATTTAACTGCAATTATTGAATAAATTTTCTGGGTCGAAAAACGACTCTTTGAGCTGCGGATTATACGCCGGAAATTACGGTAAGTTAAAACGCGTTTTAGCTGGAGCTCTCAGTTAGAACGCGTTTTCCCTAATTCGGGTTTTGACTGTTTTCGGGTTTTCACTGTAACGTGTTACTAGTAGTTCTAGCGTTCTAAGTTAGGACGCGTTCTAACTTGAATAACTCAGTTAAAACGCGTTTTAACTGATTTATATCAATAATTTTTGACAGAAACAAATAATATTGTCTAACGAATCAGTCAAAAATCGAATAAAATTGGTTTTTTCTGGCGCTCTTGGAATAAATCAGCTAAAACGCGTGTTTTCCATAGTTAATTCGGGTTTTCACTGTAAGCTATTCATATATAATTCAAATGGAATCTCATGTGTGAAAATAAAAGGAAAAGAAATAAAGAAATGTATATATATATATATATATATATATACACTATATTGCCAAAGGTGATTGGTCACTTGCGATTTTAGACGTTTTGTTAACTATCTAGAAAAATACATGAGGAATTAACCTGAAACTGCAGGTGAGTAAATAGTATAGTATACCTTATATATTTCCGTGAATATTTTTTTTCTGAAATCTTATAGGGGACTGTCCACACATTGAAAAAGAACGAATATCTTTTGGATTACCCTGTAGAACCTAATGTAGCAAAAGTGTTCAAACTCGAGATTATTAATAAGTGGTTTATTGTAATATACTGTGTTAATTTTTATGAAGATAGCATGTATACTCGAAGAGAAATTAAAGTTTTTATAAAAACCGACCCAAATTTCACCAAGTTTTTTGCTTATAATTTGCAGAGTTCTTAATATAAAAAAAATTTATTTTGAGAAAATATGTCAAACAACATTGTACATAATACTCTGCAATCGGAATTAAAAAATAATAAAAATTGGATGAAAAATGAGCAGGTATACTAAACAATGTTTCACTTCGCATGTGCGAATGCAATCAAAATATAATATGCATAATATATTAGCTAAGTATATAGAGCAACTTTTGTGAAAGTCTCAAAATCATAGCTTGAAAATTCTAAAAATTATCCTCGATAGAATAAGCTCGAAATCCGTTGTTCCCAAAAAGAAGCAAAAATATGAGGGGTTGTATCAAATATCTGTTGATTAGTGCCAAGATAGCGTACACAATATTGCTCGTACTACTATATTTGGATACAACCCCTCATCTTTTTGCTTCCTTTTGTTAACAACGGATTTCGAGCTTCTTCTATCGTCAATAATTTTCAGAATTTTCAAGCTATGATTTTGAAACTTTCACAAAAGTTGTTCTATATACTTAGCTAATACATTATGCATATTATATTTTGATTGCATTCGCGCATGCGCAGTGAAACATTGTTTAGTAAACCTGCTCATTTTTCATCCAATTTTTATTATTTTTTAATTCTGATTGCAGAGTATTATGTATAATGTTGTTTGACATATTTTCTCAAAATAACTTTTTTTTATATTAAGAACTCTGCAAATTATAAGCAAAAAACTTGGCGAAATTTGAGTCGGTTTTTATAAAAACCTTAATTTCTCTTCGAATATTCATTCTATCCTCATAAAAATTAACACAGTATATTGCAATAAACCACTTATTAATAATTTCGAGTTTGAACAATTTTGCTACATTAGTTTTTACAGGGTAATCGAAAAGATATTCGTTCTTTTTCAATTTGTTGACAGTCCCCTATGGGGTTTCGGGAAAAATATTCACGGAAATATATAAGCTATATTATACTGTTTACACACCTGCAGTTTCAGGTTAATTCCTCATGTATTTTTATAGATAGTTAACAAAACGTCTAAAATCGCAAGTGACCAATCACCTTTGGCAATATAGTGTATACAGGGTGTCTCACAAGGTACGCAGCATCTAATATGTACAGATTCGGATAGAGCACGTCAATATGAGTATTTTGAATGGTAACAAGTGGGGTCCCCGAATATAGCGTGATAGTCTAATTACAGGATGAACATTATCATAGCTGCGAACTTCTAAGCTTTTTTCCTACCACTAAAATTTTATAGTAAATTTTACCTTATTAAATCTCCGAAATCACGGGATTCAATAAGGCAAAAATTTCTATAAATTTTTAGTGGTTACCACAAATTTGAATGATCATCTGGGGAATCTTTCATGTTGTACACATCGTCATTTGGAATACCCACTATCGGATTCGACATTAACGTCATAGCTGCCAACTTTTACGCTTTTTTGATACCACTAAAAATTTATAGAAATTTTTGACTTATTGAATCCAGTGATTTCGGAGATTTAATAAGCTAAAATTTACTATAAAATTTTAGTGGTAGGGAAAAGCTTAAAAGTTCGCAGCTATGATAATGTTCATCCTGTAATTAGACTATCACGCTATATTCGGGGACCCCACTTGTTACCATTCAAAATACTCATATTGACGTGCTCTATTCGAATCTGTACATATTAGACGCTGCGTACCTTGTGGGACACCCTGTATATATATATATATATATATATATATATATATATATATATATATATATATGTATATATATATATATATATATATATATATATATATATATATATATATATATATAATTATAATATCTTTGAATTTCAAAAAACATATCAAGTTCTTGTAACATTCTAATTAAATCTCCTAAGAGATAATTAGTAATAAAGTGTAGACAGAATACCACATAGTTAATAAATTAACAAGTGCAATCATAATTTTACCATAGCATTTGCTGCAATGGTAATTGGCTATAAATACTGAAAATATGAATAATATTTAAAAAGAGAGAGAGAAAAAAAAATCATATAATAAATCATAAAATGTTAATAATTTGAAGTTGATATCAAGTGAATACAAATGGATTTTGAAATGAAATATGAACTAAATATAATGAAAAATTGGATAACAAGAGATTTAAATTAGAATTGGAAATGAAAAAACACGTGTAGATATAATCACCAGCCTGGATGTATCCACACGTGTTTTAAAAAATAATAAATATACTGGCATTTATGCTAAGATCAGTATATTCATCCAGGTATACTGTATTATTACCAGAAAACAATTGGAAATAGTAAAATTGGAAATAAAAAACTTGTAAAGAATGGATAAAATATTTTACTCACAATAATTATCCAAAATTCCGTGAACATCACAAGACATTTTATAGACTTTTTATAACTGATCATTAGTATCACTTAATATAAAGGTGATCGGCTAAACGCACATTCACCATGACCATATAAAGTGTAAACAATGTTCAACCAGCTTAATAATAGTCCTTATATATGTTTTAATTGTATTATTTGCTATATCATTTGCTATATTTTATCGCACACTACAACAAAATAAATTATTACATAACATGTTTATATTTATATAATGTAATAAATGTTATTTAAAAGAGTTGATAATTGAATATATATATATATGAGAGAGAGAGAGAGAGAGATTATATTTTATTCTGACAGAAACTCACTAATCGATTTTTAAGCTCGTCAGAAATATGTAAATCGTTTAAAATTTTAAGTTAATTTGCTTACTCCTTTAATTATAGATTTTAAAACTTCCAATTTGTGCATTAATCTCAATGATTGTGGAGTTACGCGAAATTTTAAAGTTTATACAGCTTTTAATACTACCTCAAATATCAGTTAATGCTTGCCGTGCTTTTATACAAATCTAGCTGCTTGTATTTAAATATGCTTCCAAAATTGCAATCCCTTGCATCTAAAGATTTAATGAAAAAGGCTTATGCTATTATAAGTTAATTATTACCGAACTGTTTATTAAATTAGAAATTGATCGCTTCAGGGCATCATGAAATTATTAATTTTGAGTTAAGTAATCCTCGATTAATCACTCTCGGGTAGTAGTATGCTTCGGACTGTAAATAAACGAATTTGTATAATCTTTATAAGCTTCAGGAATTCGGTAGTACTAAGAGCGCCGAAAATTTAGAATATACTTGTAAAAAAGAAAAATGTTTTTTTAATCTAGCAAAATATAATTTAACCACAAACGAAAATATACAATAATCCAGGAAAATAAAATCACAAACGAAAAATATACAATAACTTCTTTTGAGTTACCCACAATTCCGAAATGCTTTCTTTATGTTTAGAAACTCCAGAAACCAACGTATTTTCGAGATTTAAAGAATAATGTATGAAAACAAAATTTCTTTTTTCTGCCACTAATCTCCGGAAACGTTCCTGAGTAGTTTTCTAGTGTATTAATCAGTTTTCTGAAACCGGAATGTCTCTTTTTCGGATACAATATATTCTGAAGTTAGATTTCGGTAGATTAGGTAGATTAGGTAGATTTCGTAAGAAATACTACCTGTTACAATCTCCCCTAAGTTGGAATTTCTGGAAAATTTTTGAAGACCTACACCGATTATAACTCCTACAACTCAAAACCACCCCCAGTTCAAAACTTCATCTATCAATCTATATCACTTTTTTATGGACGCGATAACTTCCATAATTATGCACAAAATTCTTCCAAACTGATACATAAAATTAAGCAGCATAAAGTCTCGTTCAAGTTCGTTAATGGGCAAAATCAAACCAGGGGGGGTGAGGAAAATGGGGGCATTTTGTGAAAACAGAAAAAAATCCTATAACTTCTTAATTATGATATACATCGAATCCGTTTAAAGTTATTATTACTTCTAGGAAAAGAGCCAAAATTTATGTCTGACATATTTTTGATTTCATTAAAAATGCCCGCAAAGGGGGGGGGGGGGTGTGGATAGCGGTTTAAGAAGAAAAAAATACATAACTTCGTCAGTTCACAAGATATCAAATCCGCTTAAATTTATTATAAATCTTCTTACTATTATCTACAACTTTTATATTGACACGTTTTTTATAAAACCAACTCTTACAGGAAAAAAAAATCTGTGTTGGTACCGCTTACGAGCACATACGTATATTTCGAAGTGGGAAGTCCCAACTGCCGCATCATGGCAAAAAGGTATTTCTTCTGCAAATCCAAATAAACAGGAGCCCCACGGTCTGCGTCTTCGAAATCTACATGTGCCTATAGGCCGAGCCGTCAGGTATTTTTTCCATATTCAAAAACAAGTTTTACAGACAAACATGATAAAACAGCAGCATTACCAATAACAATTATCTTATTAATTTTTAGTTACAGTTACCGTATAAACTAATATATTTTCGAGATTTAAAAGAAAATTTATAAAAACAATTTTTTTTTCTGCTACTTAACTGCGAAAACGTGTCCGAGTATTTCTTTAGCGCAGGGGTGGCCAACCTTTTCCCCTGAAAATCGTTCTACACCAGTTTTTTTTTGTTTTTTTTAACATAATTTTATCACATAATATCACTTTTTGTTTAAGGTTAGTAATTTTGTTAACACGTTGACGGACAGTAGGAAATAGTGAAGTTCCAAAATTGACACTATATGTTTTTGTAATTTTTGGAATATTAGGAGTATTGTTTTACTCTTTCTGCTTAAATAAGCTTAATTTTGATTAATTCAGCACCTTTATTTAAGTTGCACTACTCCCTTCGCAATCACGTCAGGGTGGCTAGTGGTCAGGGAAAAATACAGTCAAAAAAAGTGATGAACACCAGTATATTCTTATAGAAAAATTTATGCTGAATATTCCATCAAATAATCAATTTGAATTTTTCTATAAGAATATACTGGTAATAATCATTTTTTTACTGTATTTTTCCCTGACCACTAGCTACCCTGCACGTGCATACTGAAGCTGCAACTCGTATAAAAGGTGGAAAACGAACTTCAACCTAAAAAATTGTCTCCAAAACATGACACTGGGCTTCTACTTGTACGCAGGTAAATGCACATTTGTGCTGCTATAGCCGTAGTGTCTAAAAACGACCGTTTCGTTTTGGGCGGCTACAGCCGTCATGCCACATTGTGAACTTCGCTTTGACGGCTATAGCCGCAAGTGTCCGTCAACGTGTAAAAAAAATAGTGGTAGCTCTATGGCACGTGTGCCACAGGTTGCTCATCCCTGTTCTAGTGTATTAATCAGTTTTCTGAAACCTGAATGTCTGTTTTTCGGATGCGATATCTTATCAAGTAATATTTTCATATTCAAAAACAAGCTTTACATACAAACATGATAATTCAACAGCATTAACATTAACATTTATCTTATTGTATCTTAAGTGTGTTTGACATAAATTATGAAAACCTTTCGAAATTATCTAAAGTAATTAATATTGTTTTAAAATTTTTGACGAATATATGAAAAATTTGAAGAATTTATAATAGAAGAAATACAACTTTAGTTAATTATAAGACTAATTTTCTTAAACTACTATTCATGACACATTCCATAATTTTCATCTTTAAGTGTTCCTTTATAAGCTGTGTTCACAAGTTTCTCTGTAAAAATGTATAAGGGAAAAAGTTAAAGCTATACATACGGAAAAATACTTTCAATTTCCAATTTGTGGACTAATCTTTGTGATCGCAAAATTACGTAAATATTTAAAGTTTACCACTTTTAATACTACCTCCAATTGCAATTAAATCCTGTTGTGCTTTAATCCTGTTTGTGTTTAAATATGTTACCAAAACTGCAATCCCTTGCATCAAAGTATTTAATGAAAATAACTGATGCTATTATAAGTTAATTAAAAGATTACGAGACTGTTCATTGAACTAGAAACAGATCACGTCATAGCATGATGAAAGCATAAATATGCGTTAAGTAAGTTTCAAGTAATAGCTTTCATCTATACGTTTCAAACTGTATTAAACGAATCTGTATAATCTTTAAATCTCAGAGGGGTTTGGTATTTAATAATTTTAGATTGAAAAGTATTGTCTTCTTTTTGTACGCAGAATTCCAATTACTCGCCGTAAGTTATAAGGTTTCTTTTAAAATTTCTAATGTAATAAAAAGGCTTTTAAAAAATTCCTAAATATATAAGCCTATCAAAAATTATAATAGGGGGAAAAAATGTTACTTCAATCAATTTATATTACATTAATATATTTTATTATATTTTGCACCAGATAAATGCAACCACTTAAAGTTGAAGCCTTCAACCAATTTGCCTGCCTGAATGTTCATTGCTACCACAAATTCCGAAAGATTGTCTGCGGCTTATTTAATCTCAAAGTTTCTGTCATTAAATATAGCATTTTTTTTTCTATTTAAAAATAGTTGTAGTTTGGCGGGCCTCGAACCATAGGTCGAAAGCCCCTACCTTAAAGCGTATTTCTATTTTTAAAAGCTAAATATTATAAAGTATCAACCAATATCATTCTCAAACCATTTCAAACATCGGCACCTCGCTGCCCCGTATCGCGAGGGAGATCTGTTCTCCGGCAGCGAGGGATTTGTTCTGTGAATTTCGGGCAATAATGGCCCATTGCAATTCACCCGCCCCCTGTCGCGTTTTCCGACGGGCTCAGCTCTAGCTGAAATTGTATTTTTTTTACCTTAATAAAGGTACCGGGAGGGACACATATGCTCTACAGACTTGGCCTCCTCGTCTGAGCAGTCCCTCTTAGGCTGTGAAACATTTTAGGCTGTGAAACAATAATGTAATATTTTTAACAATGATTAGACGATTAGACGTATTTGAAAAGAAAAAAAAACTTGAGATTTAAAATATTTCTATAGCTTATTAAGATTGTAAATAGTTTCCAATGTTTTAAGAACCTACCTTAAGCTATCTATTACTGCTAAAAAAATATTTTTAGAAAGAATAGATTTCTGTAGCATATCGTGAAAATTAGAAATGCATGCATCATTTCCTTTATTTTATATATCATCATTCATTATTATATTATGTGCATACATTCCAATTGCTTTTTTGGTCACGATAGATATGTTATCCAAATCCCTGCAATCAAGTGGCTCATTTATCATTGACAGCGCTGCACGAGTGTTATTATTTTCTGTTTTTTCTTTAATGAATAGGAATGTCATATTTTTGGTAGAAACATAAAATAATTCACCCAGGGTTCGTACGGCTCCTGGAATTTTGCGACTAGGAAAATCTTCGCTACCAGTATTTTCTTACAGAAAATATCTCCTTAAAAGAAGGCGAAGTTTCGCGAGTTTAACCTAGATTTCCTTTTCTATAAAGAAAATACTGGTGACACACCTGGAATATTCCCTGATCCGTACGAACCCTGTCACCCTCGTTCGGTGTTGTACATTGAAATATACACATATTCTCTTTAACACGTTCAAGGTTTCATATAGAATTAGCATTTTCACAACCATTACCTATATCCGATGAGGACGTTGAAGGACGACCTTTTTTCATGGCACGTTGGAAAATTCGTGAAATCGTTTTTGAGCTCTCTGGAGTTTTTGAAAATGTACGATTTTTTTGTAGCAGAAACAATGATATCGGGATAAAAAGTGCTCATCTGCTGAGAGTATACATATTCGTTCACAGAGTACAGCTAACTTTGACTCACCAAATTTTGTTCACTTTGTAGTGTATTATTTCAGTTTTTCCAGGATGTCTATTCTAGGTTTTTGACATAATTGTCCACTTTTCAAGCACACTAAACAATTCTCTGGGTATTTACAAATTTTAACACAGTCACTAGTATGAGTAAGAATCTTCCAAGGAACACATAGCTCCAAGGAACACATAGCTTTCACATCTGCAACAAAAGAAAAAACAAGCAATATTAGTAATTTTGTTAATAAATTTATAAATAAATAACTAATAACACATTTTACACCTATTTTGATTAGATTTGTATTTCTTGACCTCAAAAACATATAATTTGACATACTAGTCAATAATACGCTACAAATATTAAAGAAGTCAGTAAATAGCAGCCAGCGTGGACGTCATGTTTAAATCACCTTTAAAATGTGTAGGAAAAAAATGGCACCTAACGTATTTGGAATCTATGTGTCAAAACCTACAGAATAAAGAAATAATATCAAACTTGGCACGTCAATCCAGCTGTAAAACATTTCAGACCCTACTATTGGGGCACCTCTAAATATTTTTTTTTAAATTCTGAAACAATTTAAGGTGTTTTATATTCACAGAAAGAACATTTTTGGAGGTTGAGAGTTCACAATTTTAAAAGTTGATTGTTTTTGGACACCCTAATATATATATATATATATACCGGGTGTCCCAAAAATGACTGATGGATTTTAAAATCATCATTATTACATTATGTGCATATATGCATATGTTATATTATTAAGTTCAGATGAATGTTTTTTATTAACCCCTTCGCGACGAGCGTCCTTAGAATTTTTAATCTTTTACCACCGGTTTCTCAAAACAGAAATTTTCGCCTAATTGAATCGCAGAAATGCTATCATTAAATAAGGCAAAGCTTACAATAAAAAATAACTGGTGGGAATAATCGAGGATTCTGAGCTTCTTATGCGGCACGTATACGTGTCGCTCTTCCCCAAGGGGTTAAAAACATTTATAAATAATCACATGAAAGATTTTGAAAACAATAAAAAATTCGAAATTGATATTCAATACTAGAGTATACACCCGATTATACGACACAATCGGCTAATCATCAACCTTCATATGTTTTATACTAAATGTGATATTGTGGCTGTTTAATTAAATTACAAACAAAACATCATTATTTTTTGTTACTTATAATCAATTATACAAAGCTTTAAGAATGTAAAACGCAAATGAATGATTAAAATATAAAACTACTATTTCAACACATTGTACATTTTATTAAACAACACAGAATTAGGTCATCATAGTTATTTAAAGAAAATCGACATTTTTCGGAAATTCGGAGAAATTCACATCAACAACCACTCCTGCATATTCTAATTTCCTTTGGCTAAAACATTTTTTGGAAATCCGGAAAAAAACAGACGGAACTCGAGTGTTTTTATATTGGAATCCAAAAGTTTGCTACAAGCAAATCACAATTAAAGAAAAAACAAAAAACTGGAGTGACTCCTCTCAACGTCGCTAACATTGATGTGCATGTACAGAAAGTAAAAACAATATATATATATATATATATATATATATATATATATACAGGGTGATTATAAAAAAAACTATCCCGATATATGAGCCCTTAACTGTCATACCGTTCGCAGAAACTAAATGAAATTCTGGCCTAAAGTATTTTGAGGTATGCGCTCAAGAATCATGTGAAAAACAACAGTTAAATTCTAACAGTTACGGTTACAGTGACAATATTTCGAAAATTTCATATGGCAACACCTACTTTTTTTATTGGAATGTGATCTTCACAGTGAAAAACCATAAAAAGCGTTGGAACGGTACCTGTAGCACGAAAATCGCCGGCGCTAGACAGACTAAGAAGAAAAGTTAAAACAACCAATAAAAGACAGACAAACAACAGAAAATAAAACATTTTATTGTTCAGGGTATCCACCATCTGCCGCATGTATAGTGTCGTCGTGTGTGAAATGGAAAATGTATGAAACACATTAAAATGATTTGTTTTCTGTTGCTTCTCTGTCCTTATTGGTTGTTTTAACTATTCTTCTTAGTCTGTCTAGCGCCGACGATTTTCGTGCTACAGGTACCGTTCCAACGCTTTTTATGGTTTTTCATTAAGAAGATCACATTCCAATAAAAAAAAGTAGGTGTTGCCAGTTGAAATTTTCAAAATTTTGTCACTGTAACCGTAATTCTTACAATTCAACTGTTGTTTTTCACATGATTCTTGAGCGCATACCTCAAAATACTTTAAGCCAAAATTTCATTCAGTTTCTGTGAACGGTATGACAGTTAGGGGCTCATATATCGGGATAGTTTTTCGAGATAGTTTTAATAATCACGCTGTATATATATATATATATATATATATATATATATATATATATATATATACAAATTTTTGACACAATGGAGTAGGCTGGATTCGAACGTTGGAGCTCCCGTTTTGAAGCGGAAACGTTGCCTCTGCACTATTAATTCTTGGTGACATCACCGCGATATTTATGTCTGATACTCTGTGACATTTTCTTTATGATTTTCTCTGTCCAATCAATCAAAAATGGTTTGAAAATTGTTTAAAAATGGATTAAATAACCTAAAATTCACTGCAAATCTGTATACACTTTTCAGAACAGTGATTTTTTTACCTTTTTTAGAACACTTTGAAGCGCACTTTTTAGAACAATTTTTAGAATACGTCTGAGAACACTTCTTTTGTTCAAGCACAGTTTCTAGCGCACTTTTTGAAAGCGATAATTACACAAGTGTGCCCAAATGTACTCCCAATATGTTGTCAGATGTGTTCCCAAATTTAGATTGAACAACTATCCTGATCCGAACACTTTCGGTACAGTGTCTGCAATACATAGTGTGGAAAACGGTTTTACTGTTTTTTAATTCAAAATTTTCGAATTCAAACCGGAAATTCTGAAACAAGAATTTTTACTTTATGAAGTCACGAAATATCTGCCATTAACAACCCAAAAGAACATTATAGGGAATTTCTGGTATGAATGCGAAATTTCGGAATAAAAAAAAAAAAAAAAAAAAAAAAACAGGTAATACTTTAAATTTGTAGCCGATGAACGTGCAAAGATGCGGTACAATAATAGGGCGATCGTCGCGACATCTGCTTTAAAAAATAGATTTACCTCTAGCAAAAATAACCGTTTCATTATTGACAACATGAACATAATTTCTGTTAATAAAATCTTCTTGTAAGTGTATATTTCAAATGTAACTGATTTTGAAGTTAGTTTTTTATCATATCAGGGAATTAATCTTTTCCACTCTTCTAGCAGAGATTCATCCTTTGGTATGCTAAATGGGGATAGTTTCTAGTTTGCTGTCTTGTATCGAGTACTGCAACCAGGCACAAAAGAATACGTATCACGTTTTTTGGCCATGATCAATATCATTCATATTTTCAAAGCTTATGAAAATCACTATCCAAGTCAAAATAAATAGGGTATAATTTAATTATTTAAAATATTTAACACCAGCTGAAATGTTTTCTCATTTCCATTCTTATACAATGTTTGAGTTGATAGGAGCTAGAAGATAGCGGCACAGTCAGAGACGGGGGGGGGGGGGATGATCCAACTGGGCTCCAAATGCTCTGGAAACCAGTAATATTATAAAGTTTTCTTCGTCTTCAATATCGCAGAAAATTCTCCGATTAGATAAGGCAAAAATATTTTTATAAAATTAGTGGGATCCAAACCATCTGGACATCCACCTTGTTTACGCCACTGCTTCAAGATGTCGCTACGATCGACCCGTTATCTTTTCAGCATCGTTCTACATTTATCGGATTCAATTTTTTAGTACTATTTTGTAGCCGTTTTCCACACTATGTATTCTAGGCGCTGTACTTTCGGTACATTTTCTTTATAGCTGAGCATATTTAGTCCACATTAAGGTACATTTAGTACACATTAAGGTAACTGGAACACTTTTTTTGAATCAAAGTGTTTCAAAAGTGTTCCCAATGTGCGCTGGGAATTTGCAGTGTTGATAACATAAATCGACATGCTGTGTGATGTTTGAGATAATTTTTTTATTTGAAATTTTTTATTTTTGAAGATATTTGAAAAATCGATATTAAAAATTTTAACTTTGTAACGCTTTGACTTTCAATTAAAAACTATAGTTTAATTTGAAGAAAAGAAAACGTCAATAGCTTAAGCGGTTCGATCTTGATAACTTAATCCAATTAAAAAAAACTTGTTTCAAGAAAAATGCTTTATATTTTTTATCAGTCTTGATACCGGTCTGATTAACTAATAGTCATGACTTAAATATTGCGTAGAAATAAAAAACGGTTTTGAGTTTGCACAATTTTTAAAGGTTCAAAAAAAGAAAGAAAGAAGAAATTGCTTTTTTGAAAATTTCATAGCAGAATCTACTTTTAAGTTTTCAATATTTATATTTACAATATTTCTTTTATAATAAGAGTTATTTATTTTACCTTATGATTATAGCTTTTTATTTCATTTACCGTAATTTGCATTATTATTTATCATCTTTTCCATTACAAAATGCATTTGGCAATGCCCTTTCTATTGTCAGAAGATATAGATTTTCGACAGACTCGTAAGAGACAAGCTGTTATTCTTTTGGTTGTCACATGATCCAGATAGGCTCATAATTACCAATTGTCGAACTGCCTTGTAATCAAAGTAAGTCGAGATCGATCGCTGAACTGCCGTGCCATGTATCTTTTGTTGACTCGGGGCACACTCCAGATCGTGTGGGTATCGGATAATTATGAATATAATGCATTTCAAAAACTGGTAAACACGTACTTACAAAATGATATAGTCCTTAAAACATTAGATGATATTCTACATTTTTTTCACATAGGTGTCTTTTAAATTCAATATTTCGCCTGTTTAACTTGAGTAAGAAATGTTCAGGTAGCCTTAGATTTGACACATACTGATCAAATATTTTGCTCCATATAATTTTAAAAGAAAAATCAATTGAAGTAACTTTTTCTAGATGCATTTAAAATGTTTTAGGTGGTCTGGGATTCAAAAATTTTGAAAATATCACAATTTTATTTTTTGGGTAGTTTAAAGAAATACACAGATTTTAGAATAGATTGACGCAATTAGTATGCGAATCCAAAAATTACATTTTATTGTCCTTTTATGTATTTTTTGAAGATTTGCTTAATTTAAATTGATCTATCTAAATTTCTACGAAAGATAAATTTATGATACTTCGTACAATTATTATCAGTTTCATATCGATTAAATAATCGTCAGGGGTTTTTTTTGTTATCAGACGAAATTTTGTATACATGATTCTCACAATAGAAAGTACTCCAAAATTTCAATTTAAATAAAATCTTAAATCTTTTGACTAAACAGTTTTGTAAATACTTTAATACATACATTTTCATGTACTAAAAAATGAACGAGTTGTAAATTGTACGTTAAGCGTGGGAAATGAGGTACTTTAGTTTCGTGCTATAACTAGTTTTACAGTGTAAAAAACCATCCTTATTACTTCAGTGAAATGAATTATATCGTCTGCTATGAACGAAATGAAGAGGCCTTTTTAACACTTTCCAACCTAGTTGAAAAGTGTTTATGACTTCGGTTTGTCTGGCCGTCTGGCCGTCTGCCGTCTGGCCGTCTGCCGTCTGCCGTCTGCCGTCTGTCCGTGCTCTAACTCCCGTAAATATGCTCGGATTGCCCTGCAAATTTTATATGTTATAATCGTTATCTATAGCATGTTCCCTATTTCAACGGAAGTGTGTAGCACTTATAGTTTTTTTACAGGGACACTCAAAAGAATTCCGTTACATTGCGGTCTATGGGGAAAAATCATTTGCGGTTTATTTAAATAATGTTTCAATACTTTAAACGCATTGAAATTTATATATATCACTAAGGTGCATTAGAAGAAGCTTAATATGGAATAGGGTGTGCATAGCACTTATACTTACTTTACAGGGACAGTCAAAAGAATTCCGTTACATTACGTCTATGGAGAAAAATCGTCTGCGGTTTATTTAAATAATGTTTCACTATTTTAAACGCATTGAAATTTATATAAGGTTCATTACAAGAGACTTACTACAGAATATTGTGTGTATAGCAGTTATCGTTCATTTACAGGGACACACAAAAGAATTCTCTACTGTATGTTAACAATAATTCCTGGAAGTGCGTTTTAAGTTACTGAATGCGATTTTAATTTTAAATCGCTTTTTGTATATTACGTGGTGTGTATAAATTCTGTAGATCCTATACAGGGAAGTACAAAAGTTCGGGAACACATTTCCGTATTATTTAACTCCAGACGGAGAATTTTAAACTGTGCTACGTGTTTCCTAACTGAACTAAAATTTAGCATCCTATGTAGTATATATACAAATCTATAGATCCTATACAGGGCTGAATAAAGTATTCGGATTACTTAGATGTTATCTTTTAGCTTATAAAAGAGTATGATTCGTAAAATTATTTTGGAAGCGTTGGAAAGTGTTACATAATCTATGCTTGACGCATGATTTTTCGTTCTTGTTTTTCCTTATTACGATGTAATGTTTACAGATGCAATTTTTTTTTCGACATCAGACAGCGCTATAAGTAAACCATGGAGATCTTGATTTGCGAATGATTACTTCCATGGTTAATATTTCTATGACTCACGATGAATGAATATTTTGTTTATTTACTTTAATGGATTGAGATATTCGGCTGTTAATCTAATTTCCACTGAAGTTATCTCAGAATCTATACATTTTTGAATGTAACTCATCTCTCAAGCAAACAATTTTTTTTAACGATCTTTCTGAAAATGTAGCAATTTAATACGAAAATTACGCAATTTACGTAATTTTATACGAAACATTAATTTTGAATAAAAATGTCCGCTTGGATTATTGAAAAAGATGTGGTTAGCCCGTATTTAATTTTCTCAGTCACATGACTTGCGCTTCTATCGTATAGATTACGCATGATAAGATTTAATATAGTAAAGAAAACTTTTATTAATATCTTTGTAAGTTTTGATTAGATTTTCATAAAATAATGACTCGAGAAAATTCTGCAACGATTATATATATTAAATTTTAAACCCTTCAGTTGGGTAGTTTTTTGCGCTGTTATATGCGGAAAGACGGACAGACAGAAAAACAGACAGACGGACGGACTAGACGACGACTATAGATGCTGCGTATTTATATAATAGCGTATTTATATAATTATATAATATTTATATAATTTATATAAAGCGACTAATAAAAAGTAAGCAAAAAACGTCATTCATTCAGACGATAAGTAAAATGTTAAATATGGCAAAAATTAATGTTATTTTATTCATTAAATTAAATTTTTAAATTGTGAAAGGATTTACATTTTAAAAGAAATATATACATAAATATAAACTCGAAGAACTAATAAAGTAAAAAATGTTTATGAAAAAAAAAAAAAAGATAAAATTTTGTGCGCCAAACCATCTTAAGAGAACTTGTATATTGCCATAAACCTCTTCATAAATCGTCGACAGTTCTTCAATTTTATTTTTGGTAAATCTCATTCCTTCTAAGTTAAGGAATAACTCACTTTGACACAATCATTTATCAAAAGTCATATGATATCCGCATAAGGAATTTTTTAGAGGAAAAAAGGTGAGATATTGACGCATGATTCTCTATATTTTTGAGGATATATTTATTATTTTTATTTTCTTAAATGATCTAAAAAGACATTGGCGGACCAGAGGGGGGGACGAGAGATTTCGCGGTTAAAAACTCTCCCAGAGCATTTAAAAACTGGTGAGATGCATGCAAAACTCTTTGTGTTAAGATAAAAATATGATGTATAAAAACCAAAGTAAAGAAAAGGACAAACAGCAAAATAATAATAATAATAATAATAATAATAATAATAATAATAACACTCAACTGTTTCGAGACTTTAAAAACGACATTTTCAAAACTGAGCAAAAAATACTCAAATCTGAGTATGTCGCACAGTTAAAATGGCTCCGAATCAAAATTACTCAAGTTTGAAACATGTATATACTCATTTCTGAAAACCTGCACACACTCAAGAATAAAACATCATGCGCTCATATTTGAGTATGTCCATGTTTCAAAAATGAGTATGAACTGACTTCTATGGATTTAGTTTTGAGTATGTCCATGTTTCAATATTCTTGGTATTTCAGAATGGAATGGGTCGTCCTATTTGAAACAAAAAGTTTCATATCAAAATGAAAACATCGATTTACTCAGATTTGAAAGTGTCATTTTTCTCAGTGTAGAAGCCTCTATTTCAGCACAAAATTAATGAAAAAAGTTAAGGGCAATAGAAACAAAGTACTATTACTGGTATTGCTCTTTCTCTCTCTCTCTCTCTCTCTTTTTTCTTCTACGGAGATTAAAGGAGACGCTCTCTTTCTTATGAAACCTTTAAAAACATAAATGCTGTATTTGTTTTGGTTGTTGGTACTTTTTATTACGTTGGTTTTTATATGTCAGGTTTTTAATAAACACTACCTCGTGGTCATATAACACAAGGAAATTGTTCATTTTTATAAGTCACAATAGTTCAAAACACCTACCTGATGAGGTTTCAGGGCTGCGCCACTGATAAACAAATTAGAACAATCGCCCTTCTGACACACGTGGAATGTACAACTTCTCTGGCACGCGAAAAAAAATTGAATTTGATACTCAGTATTTAGACAAATTTTTCTTTTTGTTAAAATAAATAAGATTTTATACGTACAGACTATCACAAATGATAAAATTAATTTTCTCTGAATTAGAACATTAGAAAATTTTCTCTTTCTTTGATGTTATGCATTGTCATGTGATTATTTTGACTTTCTATATGAGTTTAAAAAGTTTTATTTCTTCAAATTAATATCATAAGGCAATCACTGTAATAAAATGATAAGTGAGTTCAATTTTGCTATGCATATTACTAAAAATAACAAATATGAACCAGGTATAATACATTCTCCATCGAACGTACAACAGCAAGAATCTCATTAATAAATAATAATAACTTTTTTTATTCAACTTGGATTATTACAAGTTAGTGATAAGTTAAATATTATTAATGAAATATCCATATTCCCCACCCTCTTATTTGCAGTACGTGCTTCTTTAAACGGATAAAAGTTTTAAACTAGAATTTGCTTGTACTCCATTTATTGGAATCTCATTGTTGTTTTAGAATATCTTGTTTTTTGGTGCAAAGGAATGAAACATCACCTTAGTATTTTCCAACTTTATTTCTAAATCCACGTTAATTCTAACGTGGAAAAATTTAGAAATTGAAATCCATATTTAATACCTACTCTTTTTCCATATTTCTATTTCTCAGGAAACTTCTATCCAAAAAAACTGTCGGTACGTTATAGGATTGCTATAATTAAACAATTTTAGTATAAAAATTCGGTTTTTAAATACAGTAATAGGAAAATAATAGGACGTAATCCCCAAGGCAACCCAGAATCATTACCTATAATGGGATATCATTGAATTACATGGTTCCTACGCTTGTACCACAATTTTTTAATATAATTTTTTTTATTTAATATTTAAATAGCAGAAATTACAGACGCGCCATTTAATTGCAGGATTTGTAATACTTCTCTGCATTTATATAAGGATAAAAATTCTATTAAAAAATTGTGGTAAAGGCGTATGAACCCTGAAATAATTATGATAGGATGCATTATTGAATGAATTATTGATGATAGGATGAATTATTGAATGAATTATTGATGATAGGATTTAATAGAATGCAGAATGTGACTATAACTTGGTCATAGAGGTAATAAAATGCCATGTAACATCATATAAGACTATAACGTCATACATGTCAGATAACTTGGCGATATATCTTGGTCGCTTGACGATTAATCCTCGGAAGCTGCTATAAAAAGGAAGTACCGATTAAAAATGAATTCAAATTATTAATAAATATTTTTTATTAATGTCTTTTTAAGTTCTAATTAAATTTTCATTAAATTTGAAATGACTCGACAAATGTTTGCAAAAAAAAAAAAAAAAAAAAAAAAAAATCAAACCATTTGGTTGGATAGTTTTTGTGCTGTTATATGCGGACAGACGGACCAAACGACGACTATAAGTGCTACGTATTTATATAATTACAAACGCACCTAATAAAAGAGTACAAAAAGATTATGGCTCTGTTATCCATTTCTAAATCCCACAAGCAGTTTCGAAATTCATATAAGGTTTATATGTAATGTAGTAATAAAAATAAAATAAATTATGAACAATAATTCACTGTGAGTTTTTTTTATGTTTTATACAACCTCGTATGATCATCGCATGCATGAGGGAATTAATTATCATTATTTTAAAATACTTTCAAAAGTTAAAGAGAAAAAGGTTTTTAGTTATAACGCAAAAATATTTTTTAACATAGCAATTGAGAAACTTTCATTAATTAATGTTTTATCATCCTAATTAATATCCAAGCACGGTGATTTTCTTGCATTTTCAAAACATGTTTTTTCTTAGTTTGAAGATAAAGAAATCGAATGAAAATGTTATCTCAGTTTTTGAAATAATTATCAATGTTTTAGCTTTTCTTAGACAACTAATTATCTTCAGCAATAAACCATTTTTTTTTTAATTTCCTCCCTTTCATTAAATAGTTTTAACAAATGTTTGTATTTTGCATAAAATTTTACTTTCAAAAACAGCAAAGAAGAGTAGCAAACACTTCTTCGTAATTTGACTAAAGGAATTTTGATATTTATTTCTAAAGATACAAAACTTGAAAAATAATGTTTTTCAGAAAAGGTGAAAAAGCGTTTTCAAGCATGAAATAATTTGTTTTGTTTTTAAAATGAATCGGGAAGTAATATAGAAACAGAGTCAGAAACGGCAGCTTATTTACTTTAACATTAGATACACATTACAGCTACATTACGTGATACATGATGAATTACAAATAGTAGGGTTGTATATGTGAGAAAAATTATAAAACTATTCCGATTCGACCGTTTTTAAAGACACTTAAACGTGTCTATAATGACAGATGGGGATATATGCTTGTGATTTACTCACATTAATACCCCCAAAATCACGTTTTTTGAGTTGTGCCACGTTAGAGATAAGCATGTATATTATTTATAGGATATATTCTGATATTTATTTTAAAAGCTAAATGGTGTAAATTAACAACATAATAAATACACAGTAAAATAACTTTTATTATGTTGTTTGACATGTTTCGGCTCACTCCAAGCCCTTTTCGTAAACAAATGAAAATATTCCATAATTCACGGTCTTTGAAGCTATTATTTAAAATGCTATAATTTAATTTAGAAAAACCACAGTTCTGACAAGATTATATCAAGAAGAAATCATCCGAATAAATTTCAATGAAAGTAAAATAAATTTTCCCTCCAGTCTATACTATCCATCTATAATAAAAGAAACCATAGCGATGCTAACGCACAAAAATACAATATGTAACGATGCGGCATTTTTTAACTTACCGAAATTGTGGCTCGAGTGACTCCATGGTTACAGATAAGAAAATAAACCACCAAGTAAAAATAAAAGATAACGTGCGTAATTTTTTAAAAGTACATGAAAATTAAATGATAGCATTTTAAATAATAACTCCAAAGACCGTGCACTTATGGAATATTTTCATTTGTTTTTGAAAATGGCTCGGAGTGGGGCCGAAACGTGCCAAACAACCTAATAAAAGTTATTTTACTGTGCATTTATTATGTTGTTAATTTATACCATTTAGCATTTAAAATAAATATATTATTACAAGGTGTTATTATTTATTATATTGTTATATAAATATCGATAGAGGATATATTCTTTTTAAAAATATAGAAACCAGAATATAATAAAATAATTACATTAAAATAATTTTCATTACAATAATAAGAGCCCGAATATTTCATTATTGGCAACACTCTTGTACCTTTTTCTTGTTAATTGAAGAAGACTTTAATTATCTTTAGTTCTTATGATATCGTTCCTGCCTTTGCATTTGGCACCGGAATTAATCCACTTTCATTAATTTTATTTTCATTTCATGTGCTTTATTTGTTTCTGACGCACTTTTTAGCGGTGAAATTTGATTGGCTTACCCGCTGCAACCGGATTGGCTGTTAAGGTTAACAATCGAATCCTTGAGTGTAAATTTTGTATTATAGCTTTTTTCTAAGTCTTTTTCTATTTTAATATTAATTTCATTTTAAAATTGAATTGCTATAAAAGAAAAATCTTGTAATATATTTTTTTCATATATTTCTTTTTTAATTCTTTGTATTTGCAAAGCTTTAACTTACTGTAATTAATATTATATATATTAAGAAAATTTAGATTAAGAAAATTTTATAATATGGGGACTTTTTCCATCCCTTACCCTCAATTGCTTGCATATCAACCCCAATGCAACAGATTTTGCCTGTCAAGATCCACAACATGCTGAATCCATCTACGCATCAACACCTTTCAATAGTTATACATCGATGGAAGGTTAACGATGTCATGATGAACATCGTAGGTACTTCGTTACAACTTCGCATTGATCCATTGGTCCAATTCAACAAATAATTTGAATAACTCATTCTCAGAGCTCGATGTGGTCACTTTTAATGTTACCACTATTTTCAAAGTTTAAAAAAAATATGTAAAGTAATTTTGAAAGGACTGCTTTAGCATGCTGTTAAGTGGTAAGTTATATTGTTACGGCTATATTAACGAGGCAAGTCATGCAGGAATCATAACAATTGACTATCACGGGTATATTGAAACACAGGTCTCAACCAGTTTGAGAGTCATGAAATTTCGGGAATTATATAACGTAGATACCCACAAAGAAAGAATTAAGATGAATAAAAGAAAGAAAAAACAGAATTGAGATTTTCCTTGTTAAAAATGAAACTGGTAAATAACGTAATATTTGTGCATCTTCCGCCACAAAAGTCAGAAATTTATTTTAATTAAAAGCAAATATCAAGAGTAAAAGATGTTGATGAAAAACGTTCTCAATGATTTTTTTTTCATGTTACCTTTAATAAATAGTTTAGAAATAGTTTTTCTTTTTAAATTATATCCTATTAAATTTAAACTGTATAAATTAACAAATATTAAAGTATAAAAATCATTACTTTAAATATACATCTAGTATTTTTTTTTTTTTTCAAATAGATTGTATTAAGTGCAATTGTATCTTTCAGTTTTATATGCACATTAAATCAATCTCGTAATGAAATAATTTCTTTTTTTTTAAAGTTCTATATATAAAAGAACAAAAGCCGAAATGCTTTCAATTTTCTTATCTATTCATATGTGATACATCTTGAAAGAAATATAATTAATTTCTTAAAATGTAACATAAAAGAATATAAAATACGCTGCATATTTTGAAAAAAAATTACCTATATAATATATTGTATATCCGAAAGCGTTGATTAAAAAAATAAAAATAAAAATAAAAATAAAAATAAAAAAATATATATAATTGAAAGGAATGTTTTCCGCTATTAAAAATGAAGTTTAAAAACATTCTTGCAATCTTCAGTACAAAACACAATTAATTTTTATATTTAAAAATAAATTTCAGCAATAAAAGATGCTGATTAAAAACTTGTCTTAAGGCCCTTTTCTTTCAAAATCAATTTTAATCTAATTTCCATATGCATTTTGTGGATTTTATTTTATTTTATTTGTAATTTATTATTTGTGTTTTCCATTATTGAACTTTTGTAAAAATGTAATTATCTGTGTTTATACGTAACGTTTTATTTTTTTTTAATACAACTAATGAGGGTTTCTTTTCTTTAATTTTTAAATGTAATATACATATATTGAAAACATATGTAATATACATATATTGAAAAATTTGCTTCAAGAGAAGTTTTTTTTCTACAAAATCACTATCTGAAGCATAAAATACATTTAATTAATGATTTCGGTGTTTAAAATTACAATGTGATCTTTGTTTACGTTTTATTTAGTTATTGACATGAATATCTTGCAACTTTTGAAATTAAGATAGATTAAAAAAAAAAAAAATGTTTGTAATTCTTAACTAATCTTGCATAAGAGAAAAATAAAACTAGGTAAGTTTAAATTTTAGATTTTTCAAAAATAAAAGGAGTGTATTTAATCAGGAATTAAGTTTTTAAAAACTAAATTTTATCCTGCATTATAACTATTGTTGGTGTTGCTCATTTTCATAATTTTTTTCTTCTTCCTTTTTCTTTTTTTCTTTTCATAGTTCTAGTTTCACAGCCACTTTGAATATTTTGGTGAACGGTGTATGACAGATTATTAGCACCATTGTTGTTGTAGCAAGTACACATTTGTAACCACAACGAATAGTTAGCGATTTGTCAGCTGTGGCCGGCTAACGAAAAAATGCCTCAAAATTAATTTATTAATTTATATTTCAGTTTTTAAAATGTTAAAGTGTTGTATTTTCATTGGAAACACATCTGTGTACCTATTCTTTATAAATCTAGCATATCAGGATGCGAGTGAAAAATCGATTACAAAATTCCATCTTTAGAAACTCCAAATTTCTAGCACACATTGGGAACACATTTGGAACACTTTGATTCAAAAAGAGTGTTCCAGTTTTTTTTTTTTTTTTTTTCAAGTTACATCGAACGAACATAGCTTGAGTTACTACTACAATGCAGTAGGACATTCTAACAAGTAGAACAAGTTGCAGCCTGGGAGGCTCAGCCCACACCCTTGCATCCGCCCTTTCGAGTCGTCATATGCTGATGAATGTTGTGGATCATAATTCCTCCGAGAATCACCCTTGAAGCGATGACCTTGAAATCGCTCTTTAAAGTGTACTGTATGTGTTCCGAATATGCTCTGCTATAAAGAAAGTATTCTGAAAAAATACCGAAAGTGTTCTGCTTAGGTTTCTGTTAAATCTAAACTAGGGAACACATTTGAGAACGGATTGAGAGAACATTTGGGAACACTTGTAAAATCATCGCTTTTAAAAAGTGCGATAGAAAGTGTGCTGAACAAAAGAGTTGAGTTGATTGAGTTGATTATTGACGGCCAATTATCTACACTAGGGATATAGGCCCGGGGGGAGTGCCCTTCGTGGGGGTCTTTCTAAGGGAACCTAATCCGTATTTACGCATGGATAAATCCACGGCTCGAAGAAAACCACGAAAACTCCGAACGATTAGGACGACGGGCGCGATTGGGATCGAACCCAGCACCTCCCGTCTACCAGCTTCGAGAGCACAACCTCTCAGCTACTGGTGGGGCGCTGAACAAAAGAAGTGTTCTCAGAAGTATTTTAAAAACTGATCCAAAAAGTGTGCTTCAATGTGTACTAAAAAATATGGCAAAATAAGTGTTCTAAAAAATTTTCTGAAAAGTGTATAAAGACTTGCAGTGTATACAAAATCCACTTAATAAAATAATGTAAAAACAGCTTATATATATATATATATATATATATATATATATATATATATACTTAACATTCTTCCAGATAAGAGATGGTGCCATCTTTTCAATTTTAGAAAAACCGGGAAGCAAATTCACAATCACCCAACATCCCACACACTTGACGCCAACCTCTGTATCCAAGCGCTTTGGCGTGAAAATTTACTGCATGCGCGTGTCTAATACGGATAAATTTGCAAACGGCTGAAACTACTTAAACATTTCGACCGCGCATTGCTTGTTTATATATGAAGCATTTCTGAATAACTATAATGCATGCATATATATTGCGAACATGTGCATTATTTAATGTTTTAGATCATTTTTATAACTTTGCCTTTCTTAAAATGATTACCATAAATATATAAAAGTTTATTATAATTACCTTAGTTACTTGTTGAGGGAATGCTAAGATAAGACTTTTGTTTCTGATTGATAATAGGGTAAATGTGACAGTAATGGACCCCCCAAAATTAAAGCAACAGTTTAATCATAAGAGAATGTACAAAAATAGTCTGAAAAGCAAGATTTTTAATTAGGAATGGGGGATTTTTATATTTGACTAATTTTTATATTTTTAGCAAACATTTCAAAAACTTTGAAATTGCAAATACTGGATGTAATTTATTCTACACATATATATCAGGCTAATTTTGTACAAAATTTAGTGAACAAGGCAATACAAATACAGAAAAAAACTATTTGTTAGGAAAAATTTCTAGTTTACTAGCCAAATGTCCATACACGCATGCGCTAAGTTCATTTTCTCGCCAAACAATTACTGACACAAATTACTAACCAGAAATACTGGTGCTAAAAAATAGAATATCATTACAGGACGCTCGTACCGAAAGAATTAAGTTTGAATAAGAAATTTGAATGTGCTGAAACAAAGTACATTTTCAAAGATTTTAAATATTTACTCTTTAAAAACAGCATTCAGTTATTAAACCCAATCTTTCACTTTAAAAAACTCACGAAAACATTGTCAAAATGAAGAAATAAAATTTCAATTTTTTTTTATAAAACATATAAACATAAAAGCAGATATATAAACATAAAAGCAGAAATGTCTACAAATTTATTACCCATTCATATGTTATACATCTTGAAAAAAAATATTAATTGCAAGAAATTGAATAGAAAAGTGTAACAAATGCGTAGCATATTTAAAAAATATATCTATTTAAAAATCTATTATTTATGTCAAAGGATTTATTTAAAGATTCAAAGAAAATACATAAAGAAAATACGTGAAAAGAAACTGTTTTCGCCATTATAAATGAAATTGAAAAATATTCATGCATTTTTCTAATTAAAAGCAAATATCAGGAATAAAAGATGCTCATTAAAAACGGGTCTTAAAGATTTTTCTTTCAGAATGAATTTTAATCTGATTTACATAGGTATTTCTTGCATTTTATTTTATTTTTACTAATTTATTATTCATGTTTTCCATCATTCGATTTTTGTAAAAATATAATTATCAGTGTTTTTAGGTAATATTTTTCATTTTAAACTACGTTTAATTAAGGTTTCTTTTCTTAGTTATTTAAATGTAAAATATTTTTTTTTTTAAGAAAAAATAGCTTCAAGCGAAGCAATTTCTTTATCTTCGATATCAGTATCTGAATCATAAAATACATTTAATTACAGTTTTCGATGTTTAAAAAAATTACAGAATGAAAATGAAGTTTGTTTGTGTTTCATTTAGTTAATGATATCAATTCAATACCTTGTAATTTTTGTTATTAAGATTTAAAAATCAACTGGTTGTAACTTTTAAGTAATCTTGCATGAAAACAAAAATAATGTTTAAAAGAACTAGGTAAGTTTAAATTTTCGAATTTTTTAAAGTTTTTCAATCAAGAAGTTAGATTTTTTTAAAAGTTGTTTTTTGCCTGCAATATATAGTTGATGTTGGTGATTTTCATCCTGTTATTTCACTATTTTTCTTTTTCTTTTCCGTTTTCCCCTTTTCAGCAGTTTCACATTTTTTTTTTGTGTCAGGTATACTTTCCTGTACTGTTATTATTTTTGTGCATCTGTGTATTTAAATAGAAATTTTCTCCATGTCTAATCGTATGATTTCTGCGATTAAATAAGGTACAAATTACTCAAAGGAAATACGGGTGCTAAAGAATATAATGTTGCAGAACGCCTGATCTAATGTGGTTAAGTTTAAATAAAAATTTTGAAAATATGGATTTTGAAAATTTTTAAAGATTCAGTCGTTGAAAAATGCGTTCAATATTCAAACACAATCTTCCAGTTTCATAAATATATTAAAACAATGTCGCAATGAAGAAATAAAATGTCTCTTTCCCTATTTTTATAAAACTTAATACACAAAAACACAGGTAGAAATGCCTTCAATTTTTTTTTTTATTATTTAAGGTAAGTGCGCCAAAGGTGGCCATAGTTAGACTTTGAAAATGTTTCAAATTTTCTGGTTAAGTGTGTGTGTCTGAATTTTCTTTTAAACATTTCACATTAATCTCTATTATATATCAAGTGTACTTTTCTTTGTAAAACAAATTTAATTATTTTTATAATACAATTTCAAAATTATAGCTTGTAGGCCACCTTTGGAGCATACTGTTCCAAAGGTAACCCATGTATTGAAATCTCTTTTAAAATGTGAAAAAAGTATTCGGAAGACAATTTTACTTCTAGAAGAGTATTACAATGTTCCATTAAAAGCAAGTATTTAATTACAAAAAATTACAAAGAAAAAATTACAATAAACATTTTTCAAAAAATATCTCTGTAATCGGATTCCATGCAGAAAGTGCAGATGAAATTTTCGATTTTGTGTATTTTAACAAGACTTTTACACTCTTCATACACATATGACAAGCATTGATTACACAAAGACCTCCTTATCATTGTATCAGACCTCTCAATCAGCAAGTTGCCTTTGACCGCTATACTTGTCCTGCTACTAGCGCCATCAATCGTCAGTAATAGTATTTACGACACGAAATCACACGAAATTGTTTCACAGCTCCATTTGTTCTATGCATTTGCTTATGAACTAGTAGTTTTCCTACCACTAAAATTTTATAGTAAATTTTATCTTATTAAATTGACAAGATCGTGTGATTACATGACGAAAAAAATTCTATTAAATTTTAGTGGTAAGAAAAAAGCGTAAGAGTTGACAGCTATGCGGTAGCAGACCAGCTAGATTTTTCTATAGATTTTTCTATTATATTTTTGGATACCAGCTTTTTAATAGAGACAATTTTGTTTTGTTTGATCGGATAATTCTGGGATTTAAAAGAACAACATTTTCTCTAAAAATATACTGGTGTTCAAAAAGCCCGAAACATGGCAACTGTGCGGTAGTATCCACCAGGCGGCGATACTTTCCGGAGAAAGTCAATTAATAAGTTGGCAATTACCGCGGACATTTTCTCCCATAGACTTTCTCCGGATTGTCAAGTCTGATCTATGATAAGGAAGTCTTGGATTACACAATCGCATGTCCGTTATTTTGTCTGTCCTGCATAAATCGCAATAACAGCTTACTTTTAGCTGACAATTGCACTTGTGCCAGACATGGCAGTGTCAATTTATTTGTGAGTCTCAATTTCAAAGAAAAAAAAAGCAATGGTTTGAGAAACCACTAACAGCAGCTAAAATTTTTATTTCTTTTAAAATCAGTTTAAATCAATTTTCCATGTCTATATCGTAATTTTTTCCCTTTCTTACTGTATTTTTATTTTTTTTTATTTTTACTTATGTTTTCTGTTTTTCATTATTCGACTCTTAGAAAAATATAATTGTGATTTTATGTAATATTCTTCCTCTTAAATTTTAATTAATTAGGGCCCATTTTCATTAACTTTTAAACACAAATCTTTCTTTTTTAAGGAAGCATTGCTATAAGTTAAGCTTTTTTTGTACTAAATTATTATCTGAAAAATAACATATATTTAATTAGTATTTTTAGTAAGCTATATAATTTTTTTTTTGTGTGTGTGTGGTACTTTTATTATTAAAAAAATTATCTTAATTAGTGATATCAATACCTTATTGTTCTTGTAATTAAAACTTAAAAATACAATACAAATGTTTGTAACTTTTAACTAATCTTACATAAATACGGAAAAAAGGGACTGTTTATTTTATTTTATTTTATTTTTTGTGGTGGGGGAGGGGATTAAATTTATAGAATCATAGTTCTGTAACCTTAGCACGTATAAAATTAATGCTAAAAAGAAGACGTTTCTGCTATTAATTAAAATGTATAAATTAACAAATGTTAAAAGATGAAATGGCGTTGATATTTTCAACAAGTTGAATCCTTGAATACCTTCTGATACAATAAAAAATATTGACATATTTTATTGTTTAAGACACATTAAAACAATGAAGACATTAAATTTCTTATTACAAAATATATCTCTGTATTAGAAAAAAGAAGTCTTAGCCTTCTATTTTTTTTATCCATTCTTATGATAAAAGTTTTGTTGTAAAAAATTATTAATTGCACGAAATAAAACATAAAAGATAATAAATGCGTAACATATTAAAAAAAAAAAGTTGTATATTTTAAAGCATCGATTAAATTAATGAAATAAATATATAGACAGCAGAAATTTTGAATTTTTTTTCTCTAAATGATATCGAAAAATACTCACCTATTTTTCAGTGTAAAACTGAATGCGTTTATATATATATATATATATATATATATATATATACATACAGGGTGTTCCGTTAAAGGGGTCCAATATTAATAGGGGTAATAGAGGAGATCACACGGAGCATAAATCAGTATATAATGCCTGGCCGGATCTCAATAATTTTCAAGTTACAGCAAATAGAATGAAAATTCGGAAAATTGTAAAAGAACCCTCATTGCTAAACTATCGATAATGCTACATAAAAACGAAGCACATATTTAGAAAGAGCAGAAAAAACCTACAAAATGACATCCATTGTATTAAAATAGCAATATTTATTGACGAGTTACAAGCCCTGAAACAGTGAAAAAAGTACGAAATCCAATATACATCAAAATAGTTAATCGTTAATTCCAAAAAGACAACTCTAGCTACAACAAGGAAAATGTAGTAAAATTTGGTCCATTCCGAAAACTTTCGAAAAAGCTTACAATGAACCATATCGGTTTAATTGTGTGAGAGAAATTAATCAGTTTCTTAGTTACAACTCCGCTTTCTTTGACACTAGCAAAGGTTAAACTCCGCCCATCACGATTGGAAACACCGCCTTTTTAATTACTCTCAACTATACATTTTCGATCATGCTTCTTCTGAGATGCAACATTTTTAATTATTCAAGAGTTGAATGAACCAAAATAACTTTACAATAATAGTCTACATTTTAAAGTGGTCTTTTATTGATATAAAGCTTAAGTTAAATTCCTTAAAATTAAACTGGTGTTGAAAATTCGGAAATAATTAAAAATATTGCGATTTGTAACTATGCAAGAAGTTTCAGTACATGTTTTACATGGACAATTATTGTATGTATATGTGCATCATAATTTATGATAGGAAATAATAATAACAAATAGTATAATAATTTTATTAATTATAAATTTAAAAAAGACACTAAATTTTAAATTAATTCATACAAACTTTGTAATTTACAATTTGAGTACACCACAGTCTGTGACTTACAAAATACTGTGCCAAAAAGTGTTGAAAATAAAAGAAAAATGACAAATAAAGAATTACATTCCACGTACTTTATGACATATGTGAAGCATAGTCTTCTGGCCTGCGCTGCACAGTTCAATGTCGGAAGGCAGACGAACGGACATTATTATAATAGGTGTTCGAAGTTGCGCCCATTAACAGAATCGCACAGCCGACAGCGACGTCGTAAAGATTGGCGAACACGCCGAAAAACTCCGACGGAGTTGGGAATGTCTCCTGCAGCGACAACGATTCGCGCTAGTAAATCCTCCGGTGTATCCACAGGCGTTTCATACACCAGCGATTTAAGGTGTCCCCAAACAAAAAAGTCTAACGGATCGAGGTCTGGAGAGCGTGCAGGCCAAGCAACAGGTCCACTGCGTCCAATCCATTTCCCAGGATATGTTGAATTGAGGTGATTGCGAACACCTATGAAAAAATGTGCCGGTGCGCCATCGTGCATAAACCACATATTGTGGCGCAATGTTGCTGGCAGATTTTGCAGTAACTGTGGTAAGATATCCCGTAGGAAAACCAAGTACGTACTGCCATTGAGTACATCTGGGAGTAAATATGGTCCTATGAGATAATCGCCGAGGACACCTTCCCATATGTTCACACTGAACTTTTGTTGTGCGTTCGACGGGAAAACAGTGTGCGGATTTGTATATGACCATCTGTGCATATTGTGCGTGTTTACCACGCCCTCTCTCGTATATGTTGCTTCATCAGTAAATAAAATATTTTCCAGAAATTGTGGATTATTTTCTGTTACATTAAGCAACCAGCGTACGAATTCTGTCCGCTGAGCACAATCTGTTACTGATAACAGTTGTACCCGCTGCACATGAAAGGGGTGCATGTTTTCTGCACGCAGAACACGCCACACACTTTGGTGAGAAACACCGACTTCAGACGCAGCAGCTCGTGTACTCGTGGAGGGGTTATCTTTAAAAATATTCAGTACATCTTCTTCCATTGCAGGTGTTCGTACATGTCGAGGTTTCCCTGCATCAATGCTTGCTGTATTAAACGATCCAGTCTCCCGTAATCGTCTATCGATTTTTATGAAGAGTTTCGAACTTGGGCAACGTCTCCTTGGAAATTGCTCACGGTACATGCGTTGTGCTAGACATGCATTTCCATGAGCTTGCCCGTACATCAGATGCATGTCCGCATATTCTTCGTTAGAGTATTCCGGCATAATTATTATACATCAACTTACTACAATCCCACTTACAACAGCCTCCCTTTAACATAACGCCCACTGATGACTGCTGTTTTATTACACTTTTCTTCCTATACACATAGAAAATTTGCATAAAAAGTACTTCTTCATCATCCTGAAAGTTCATGGAGGAAACGCAGCAGTCACGGAGTTTGCTTTAAGACAAGGCGAGAGCTGCACAATATGTCATTCACTTGACCAGACTGAATAATGAAAGGGTATTGATAGAGGTTGATCAGAAATGTATAATTGAAAGATATTAAAACGGGGTGTTTACAATCGTCATGGGTGGAGTTTCGCTCTTTCCGAGCGTGCAACAGTACAGAGTTGTAACTAGGGAACTGCTTGATTTCTCCCATACAATTAAACTGATATGGTTTATTGTCAGCTTCTTCGAAAGCTTTCGGAATGGACCAAATTTTATAACATTTTCCTTGATGTAGGTAGAGTTGCATTTTTGGAATTAACGATTAACTATTTTGCTAAATATTTGATTTTGTATTTTTTCACTGTTTCAGAGCTTGTAATTCGCCATTAATTCTCAATATTCTAAAACAACTTATGTCATTTCGTAGGATTTTTTCTGCTCTTTCTAAATATGTGCTTCGTTTTTATGTAGCATTATCGATAGTTTAGCAATGAGGGTTTTTTTTTACAAATTTCCGATTTTTCATTCTATTTGCTGTAACTTGAAAATTATTGAGATCCGGCCAGGCATTATATACTGATTTATGCTCCGTGTGATCTCCTCTATTACCCCTATTAATATTGGACCCCTTTAACGGAACACCCTGTATATATATATATATATATATATATATATATATATATATAACTAAACGCAAATTTCAGAATTTCATATTTCAAATTGGTCTCTTACATACTATCAAAATTAAACTACATGTATAAATAATTATTAAAAAGTAAAATATCTCGGACTTTTAACATAATTTGGCACTTTTCAAACAGACTGTGATAAATGTATAACTGCTACGATTTTTAGACATCAGCAGTTCCGGATAGAAATCGTTGCTTTATTTAATTGATGATATCTGCAATTAAATAAGACCAAGATATCTATTCAGAATTACTGGTGGTCAACAATCGTAGCTGTTGAAAACTAGTAAACCCAATCCCATCTTTGAGTTTTATAAACACAATACAAAAGTAAAATTTCGTATTTAACCCCTTCAGGGTCGCTTAATATTTGAAAAAACCATAAAAAAGTACCTATATTTTTTATTACAGAAATTGAATAATTATAAAGTTTCTAAATAAAATATGCAATTAGTTTTTTTTTGTATTGTTTTTAAAGGCAAAAAAACAATATGTTATAGAACAAATTCACATTTGTAGAAAAGCCATCATGCGAGAATCATGTGTCTTGACACCTTAAGCGCCGCCCCCCGATAAGTGTAGGCTACTTTTTTTTTATAATTCAGATTATTTGATTCCCACCCCCTTTTTTATGTAAAAATATTCAGGGCAGCTTACGGCAGATAAAACGATGCGAAAATAAAGCCAATTACACTATATTAAAAAAACTGGTGGGAGTCAAACAACCTGAATTTAAAAAAAAAGTAATCTTCACTGCCCGTGAAAATCATTGTGTTAAGAATTAAGGGGTTAATTTTTTCTGGTTTCAGAAGTTTTTTCCAGCAGTTAAATCTTGAGCCCGGAAATATGACGGGCACGAGAAATAACGAACGACACCTCAGCCCGTGATATTGACGGGAGCGAGAAATAATGGAGTTAAAAAATATGTATAAAAGAACAAAAGTAGAAATGCCTTCAATTTTCTTATATGTTCATATGCGTTTCTTATATGTTCATATGTTCATATCTTAAAAAAAAGCAATTCTGCACAATGCGACATAAAGTGGTTTAAATATTTGTCATATTTTTTATATTATCTGAGAAAGAAATTCTTCAATAATCGATTCAAAGATTCAAAGAACAGATAAAAGAAAGAGAAAGAACAGATTTGAAAAGATATTTTATTCATATCATCAAAAATGAAATAGAAAAATATTCACGCATCTTACAGTGGAAAACTCAATGATTTTTGCTTAATTAAAACCAAGTTTCAGGAATAAAAGATAGTGATTAAGAAAAAAAAATTCTTTCAAAATCAATGTGAATCTAATTTTCATATCCATTCCGTACTTTTTTCTTCTTTTTGCTTTGTGTAATTTATTATCCTTTTATTCGCGTTATCCGTTATTCAACATTTGAAAAATTTAATTTTGAATGTTTTGGTGTAGCATTATTCCTTAGTTTTTCCATTAATTAAGATTTCTGTTTGATTATTTTTTCAAATATAAAATTATTAAAAAAAACGTACTGCAATCGGTGCAATATTTTCTTCTTATCGAGTATCTGAAAAAGAAAATGCATTTAATTAGCATTTCCTCTGCTCTTTAATTTCCAGTATGTATTTTGTTTGTATTACATTTTAATTAGTGATATAAATATCTTACAGTTTTTGTAATTAAGTTTTAAAAATAGAAATTTTAGTAATATCTTACTAATCGGATATAATTGTAAAAAGATAAATGCAAGATCGAGGGAGGTTAAAATTTCCACGTTCAAAATAAACGAAGCATTTAATAAGAAAGCCAATGCTGGAAGTATTATAGTTGTTGTTATTGTTGTGATAATAATGAAAAATATGAACATATTTTATTGTTTTAAACACATTAATACAATTTTGCAACGAAGGCATAAAATTTCTTATTTTAAAGAAATCAATATATTAGAAAAAATATGCAAATGCTTTCTATTTTCTTATCTGTTGTTATGTTCTATATGTTGTAAAAGTTATTAATTACACGAAATACAACATAAAAGGTAATAAATGCGTTGAATATTAAAAAAAAAATATTTTACAAAAATGTTGTGTATTTTAAACCATTGATTAAATTAATGAAAATGAAGATAAAAAAGCAGATTTGAAAATATTTTTCTTTCCTGACATTAAACATGAAATCGAAAAATATTTACACATCTTTCAGTGTAAAACATTTTTCTTTTTAACACATTCGCAGCCAACAACGAGTATACTCGTCGTTTTAAAATCTAAAATTACGAATTCGTACCGGAAATTTCGAAAGAAGAATTTTTATTTTACGTAATCAAGAAATGTCTGTAATTAGATAAAATATTGCTATTAGTGTTTTCTGGTACTTAAAACTTTCTAAATAAAATAAAATTCCGGTAATTTTAACCCGGCAGTGAACGTGTTAATAATTAAAAGCCAATTTCATAAATCTCGGATTTCAAATTGGTCTCTTACATCATATTAAGTTTAAACTACTTAAATTAATAAATATTAAAAGGTAAAATATCTTTGATTTTTTACATCTATTAGCCCTTTTCTTATAGATTGTGATAAATAATGCATAGCTGCCAACTGCTACTATTTTTGGCAATAGTAATTCCGGATATAAACCATTGCCTCACTTAATCAAACATATCTGCAATTAAATAAAAAACACACACACATATATATATGTGTGTGTGAGTATGGGGGGGGGGGGAGATTAAAGTTGACTTTACACAACAAGGATTACACTTGAATATAAAGTCGAAGACAAATGTTTACTTAAATCTTGTCATTTTGTATGTTTCCACTCTTTCATCCAAATTGTGTAGGAGTTGTTTTGTACAACAGACCAAATATTATACAATAGACCACTTTTTAGCTTATTATAGATCGTGCAGCAATGACATTTTACATGTTTTGTGGAATCTACAGTAATTTGGCCTTGATAATTCTGCAATAGATTTCACAATTTTTTCAATTCTCATTTTCAAATAAATTTCGAAATCACTAATGTTAAAACACATGTAACGAATAAGCCTATGTATGTGAAATAGACCAGGGCTGTCCAACCTGGCGCCCGCTATTCACCAGAAAATTCTTACAGAAATATTTAACTTCTTTTATCGAAGATATTCGGAGCTTGAATAAGGCAAGTATTTCTGTAAGAATTTTCTGGTGAATAGCGGGCGCCAGGTTGGACAGCCCTGAAATAGACCTTTCATTCATTTGCAGAAAGTTACTCTTAAAAAAAAAAAATACGATCCACCTCAAAGCCATTAAATAATAAGCCCAGTCAGATAAATGGGAAACTTTTCGCAAGTTGAAAATAGCGCCATCTAGCGGTTGGGAGTGCTGCATTCGGCACCAAGAATATTTTAATAAAATTTTGCTTCTAAAATTAAAGCTTAAAATAAGCAGTTCATATTTTCTGAGAAAGTCGTTTGTAAATTCCGGTGTCAGTCAGTAATTTCACATTTTACGAACATAATTTGTCTGTGCCGGAAAGGGTTAATTGCATAGTGATGTAAATTTCCATCACTTTTTATTTAACTTTTAATAAACAAATCAACTTCTTCGCCACCACTATATTTATATAGAAATATTAATCCAGTAAATTTCCACTTTTTTTTAATTATAGTTTTAGCTTTAATGTAAAAGATCCCAATAATTAGCAAGCTTCTACAGGAAGTGCAAAAACAAAACATCGATAAAAATCATATAAAATATCGATATAAATAAATCGTATCGTTTCTCTGCGACCCACTTCTGTTTTGTCCTCCTTCCGCAGCAGAGGTTTGGCGCTAGTGTGTCGCTAACAAATTTAACACTATCTGACTGGGCTTATTATTTAATGGCTTTGATCCACCTGGACAAAATTGGTAAATTATAAAAAATATCAAAAACTGCACACTTGTATCTTTAAATTTCATGGAATTATGAAAAAGTAAAAAACAAAACGATTTATTCTCTTTTTTCGTATTATTTGAAAAACTTTTTCTTTAGTAAAAATAGACACTATTCACAAATTGATGATAGTGTACATTAGATCAAAGGCTTGTTAACAAATGTTTTTAAAAAATGCAGCACAAATGCATCTAAATAAAGCATTACACAGGCAGAGATCATGCAAAGAGACGAATGTAGTTTTAAATCCTAGAAATATAATTTTGTAAGAAAAATTACACATTCACAAAGGAGTTTTAGTCTTCATTATCGCATTTTCAAAACATTACTGCTGGTGATTTGCAGACAGCTCCTACTAAAGACCGGTTACCACTGTCAATAAAAGACTATCACTACACATAAAGAAAATAAGGTGTGGGGTGCACCTTTACCATTACTCATTAATTATCTATAGGGGCTTCTGATTACAGAAGACTCCGTGATCGTTACCTAATTAGATACTAGAGAATTATTATTAAAGAAAATTAATTGTTGCGTTGTGTGTAGAGTATCTAATATATGGCAGTTAGATTTTGGGAATGGAATGTATAGAGTTCCATAAAATAATTACCCAAAACAACCCTAAAGATAATTATAAATAAAAACATTCCAAGATTTAAGTTAAGAAAATTCTAGAGAAATATTTAGGTTAAAAGAATTAATTATGCAACCATTAAATTAAGACAACATTTTTTTAAAACTAAAAACAATTACTTTATTTACATTAAACACAATAAAAACATATAAAAAAAAACATAATAAGGAGATATAAATCAATCCTTTTTAAAATATGCAGCACAGTAAACATAGTAAGTATATATATCAATCCTCTTTCTACAATTTAATTTATTCATTAAAAAAATATCATTTACCAAATGATTCGTTCTCACAATTAAAATTAAGCCTTACACATTTTTAATCTCTATATGAACAAGTTCTCCTGCCGAACAAAAATTATAATTCAATTCGAGCGGTACAAACAGAAGAGGGTTGGTAATTATAATATAAAATCTCATACCTGAGTCGTTACAGATCGACTCAATTCCTTATGGGGAATTCCCGGGTCCCAGGTTGGACCCTGATGCAGGCTGGGGAGAGTGACTCCTTATGGGCATACCCTCATTTACAAGCCCGGTGGTATCTTCTTTCAGTAACTAATTTGCAGCACTCTCTCATAATATTTTTTTTCAACTACTTCTTTTTCGACCGCACACTTTCAACTTTTTTCCATCGACTGCTTTCTTCTTTAAGATCTGGCTTTCTTTTTCGTTGGTGGTGGCCCCTCCCCTTTACTTGAATATTTATCAACCTTGTGCCTAAATGGCCCAATGTTTCAATGACCACACCTAACTTCGTCGCTCATAGGCGAACTGACCAGCCAATGATCACACGCTGTCTGGCCCCCTAAAATTAACCAGGCACCAATGTGTCTGGTCTGATTTTTCTAACTTCGAACGCCCGGTACCACACACGAAGTGTGATTGACACTTCTCGTAAATTTAAAGTCATAAAAGCTTCACAGCCTGGCTCCAGTGTACTTTTCTTCGCCAGACAGCGCTCATAAAACTGTCTATCACCTTGTTAGCTAACTTGCTATCAACCATTGTACCGCTCTTGATATGTAAATAATTATATATATAAAAATGCATAAACATGTATATAAAAGACAACACAGTAATTACTAATTAATTATAGAATTAAAAAAACAATAACACACGTTTCGAAGAGTGTAACACAAAAGCCAAAAGGTGGTGCATCCTTTCCACCATCTTCTTCCCCCGAATGCAAATCAGTTGAAAGTCCACGTACAACGTGGAAAATTTCAACTGTAGAACCCCCTCCCTCTCGAAAGTCCACGTAGTCGCACCACTCCCACAAGTAGTACTTTACTCGGCTAGATCCTGCTCTAGAGATATAGAAGGGTTCTTGCATCATGAAGAAAAGTTTATTTTACTTTCGCTTGAGAAAGTTCAGAGGGAAAATACAGACCCTCATGAAGAAAAGTTTATCTTACTTTCGCTTCAGAAAGTCCAGCGGCAAAATACAGACCCTCATGAAGAAAAGTTTATTTTACTTTCGCTGAGAATGTCCAGAGGGAAAATACAGACTCTTAGTATTTTGTAGCATAATGTTCACAGATCAGGAACTGTACACAGAAAAAAAATTATTTTTGTCGTAGTATAAGGATATCTTTTGATGCCAGTTCATAATTCAAGGGTGTTGCCTAGATCTAATTTGTCTGCCAAAATGTCAGATAACTTGACACTTTCGTTAAGTCCTCTGGATCTCCATTGTGGAATCCAGCTCCTTGTCATTTGATTACCAACCTTTATGTATTGTACCAATAGTTAATATTTTTTTTAGAAATTTTTTGTTATTCAAAAAAAAAATGTTCCATAAGTATAGAACTAATTTCTTTAATTCCAAAAAGAAAAGAAAAGCCACAAAACAAAAAACAAAAATCCTACCATAACAGCAAAGATTAATACATTTTTCTTACACACAACAAGAGTTCAGTCATGACTTACAAAATATTTACTCTGGATACAAAAAGTACGAACAATATACACTAAATTTACATACTATTTAACATCCCTTAAAATCCACAGTATAGTACACAAAACGGATGAGGTCATATTCAGCATGACTCTCTGAATTGTTACAGTTACAATGTATCACCCTTGACAAATATCAGAAGAGATTTACTTCTCTGCCTTTGATAGTTTTAATGAATTATTTATACATTTCAATCTTCAAACACTTGTTCTTAGTACACATGGGACAGACACCCATATTTTGAACAAAAAAATCTATATACATAAATAGTAAAATTTCCTTCAATTTAGGACTTTGCTTATCTATATACATATTAATTAATAAGATGTACATGACCTCCAACTAACAAAAAAAAAGAAATATATATAAACCAAGACCCAGTCTTCATCTTGAGGTTTCCAAAAAATCAATATTACAATGAAAACAATATTACTTAGAAAAAAGAAGAAATTTTATAAAGTACAGTCTTCAGTACATTTTAATCCTGTAAATTTTTTTTTCTAATTTCGTTTCTATCTGCATTACATTGTATAAACATAAGATTCAATGCGAGCTTTCCTTGGTTCCACATACAGTGAAGTGAACAAACCATACCGTAACCCGCTCTATTTACTCCCGAGAACAGCTGAGAAATCCGAAGAAGAGAAAGAAATAAAAAGAAAAAGAAGAAAAAAAAAACGTGTCACTTTCCCTCTCTGAAAAACCAGTTAGCAAGCTGAATTACTGCACATCACCCCTCGCTAATGGGATTTTAAACGATCCCATTAAGGGGGGTGGGAGGAAAAGAAAGAAATCCCCAGTTTCTGTCGTAGATAAGCGTCGCTAGAACTGTTGCTAGAATCCATAAAACGAGGTAAGCCTATATTCCTCATTCAAATATAATATACTGATAGTTACATGCTATGAAATTTATCATAATAAAACCCGTGTGCAAAATGCAACCCATACACATAAAAATTAAAAAATTCTGTACACTAATAGTGTAATTACACGAAAAAGAAAATCCAGACACGTGGAATATTTCTGTTGGCGTTGATACTGTCATTGCTATGCCTCTCGTTAACCGAAATACATGCCAGTGGCATCTAGTGAGATGCGTCCCCACGGCGTAAATTTAATTTATATCTGTTTCCACTCTTACTTTCATTTATACCGTAAAAATTTTGCCCATATTTACATGCCATCATTCCAACACCTCGTACCAAATACTCGAAAATCACTGTGCTAGAAATTGTCCGAATTTTAACATCCTAGCCCCGAGGCGATGAACCCCATATCTTACGAGCTCAAATTATGTAACCATTCTCACCGATATAAAATACAAATAATAGATAAATTACTATCTTTTACCAAAAAAAATCTATTTTTTTTTTTTAACTTTAACGTCACTGACCCAACATTAACAGAAATTTAATTAAAAATTTTTTTTTTTAGTTTATATGTAGATAAACATTCTTTTAATAAATTACCATTTTCATAATACATAAGTAATGTCACTTTTATTCCTCAAAACCATATTAAAATAAATACTGCTGTAATGTGCACTCAACCTTCTATTGTTTATGAATGTGTAAAAAAAAATCCTTGTAAATCAATTCCTTATATTAACACAATTTCGCATCTTCCCTTGTAAGTGTAAAAATGATGAGAGTCCTTGCATTCAGCCCTGGCCAGGATTAGACGATGTTTGCCTGCAAACATCCCTCGCTGGACACCCGGAGTCATCTAAAATCACCACTACAAGTAAGTACTAATCATATTACTGCATATTTTATTAATTAATATTAATATTAAAATTAAATTTTGGAATTCCCAAAAATTACGTGTCCACTATATTTTTTAATTAATTATTTTTTTTGTTTCTTCTTTATTATTATTATTTTAATAACAGGGTCCTCGAGAAAAAAAAAACTGGCCTTTATGATGTATTATTATTTTTTATTGAAAAATTTATTTGTTTTAGAACTTGAAATTAAGAAGTTTTAAAAATTTAAAAATTATTTCATTTGCATTATTATTTATTTGTTAGAAAAACCTTAAATGTCCTAATACTGAGTCTGTGATACTTAATGAAACTTTCTCCGTCCCAATAACTTGTAAAAAGAAATGCCAATGAAAGAAAATATATGTATACCCATTTAGTATATTTGTGACACCACAGTAATTTACCCAACCAATTTTGGAGGATGGGGGGGGGGGGGGGGGGGTTCTCATCCATGCCCCGCTAATCCCGAATTGAAGTAATTTCTCTTCAATTTATATATTTTTTAAATTATGGCACAGTACTGCTGTTAACTCTCTTTTTTTTCTCTCAAGGAAAATTGTCGCGATATAATGCAAAAGAGAAAAAAAAAAAAAAAAATTCCTCTCTCCGAGAAAAAAAAAATCCGCAGCCTGCCTAGGCCCCACAATTTTGTATTTTAAACAAATCTATATCTAGGACCTTTATACTAATATGGGGGGAAATATTTCCCACTATAATCCTTTAAACATTCTTGACAACTTTTTGATCGCTACTATTCGTACTCAAATTTCAATTAATTATCATAGTATCTTATCTAAAACTGTATTACACAATTTTTTAACTCGTAAATATTGACCAAATTGTATATATCATGTAATAACTTTACACAATACTAAACGATATTCGGGTCATTTCAGCAGTGACACGATGTAAAGAATATAGACGTCTGTCCATTATTTTAGATGAAATCGTCCCCTCTCTCTCTGTGACTCACCAGCTTATCTCAAGGTCGGTAAGTATTATTTACTCACGACCTCTTCTGCATGACCCTGCCTTGCATGTAAATTGGTAGTTGCATGATTGCCAACTAGATGGCGTAGCCAGTTTTGTTTGACAACAAATCTATCCGGCATTACGGAAATACATATATTTCCTCGCCCTCAATTATAATACACACCTGTAAAGTATATCTAAAAGTTTATAATAATAAGGCAGACATTAATATGCCTTTTAATTTGCACATAACTAAAATATTTCTCAAAATATACGTTTGTTTACTTTATATATAAACTTTTTTTTTCTCATACGCTTTTTCCAATATTCCTTTTACACTATAGGATACCAAAACCTTCCCATATATTATATCCCATATTACATTTTTGCTGAATTTATATATATATTCCTTTATTTTAAAATTACTTTTTTTTTCAATGAAAATAAATGTCATATGAGAAAACCATTTTAGACCAACCATATTTTATAACTCTATAATAAACGCTTGTTTCTTTATTTATATGTTTTTTCTGTTATTAACCCCTCGATAAACATATGCATGCGAATATATTTAAGCATTTACCTATATTTAAATTGTTACCTTGACAAAACGCCTAGTTTTATACGTCTAACATCCTTATACATTTATTTTATGACTATTTGTATTTGTTACTAACATATTACTCCCTAGGACAGAGAAGTAGATGAATGTCACCCTTATTTACACCATTACACATTTTATTTATGTTACAGACTCATTATAATCTCATTTATATTATAATATTTATATATATATTTGGTTTTTGTTTTTTATATGCATAGCATTTGAAATCTTATCTTTTGATTCTAACTATGAGAATTGTCTTGCTTTATAAAAACTACATATTTTATACATTTTGTTTCTCTCAAGCTAAATTTTACAAAATTATTATTATTATTATTATTAATTTTTGTTTCTCTCAAATATTAAGTATTACATCCTGCTTCATAGCCAAAGAAGTTTCAATTATTTATTTATTTAAAATTTATTCTAAAATTCGATTCTTACACTTCTCTATTTACTTATAGGTATTGTTATTATTATAAAAATAAAATTTTCTTTCTAAAAGAATATAAAGTAAATAATTTCCCATAAATTTTCCTTAAAAATTTTTTTTTTCCTAAAAGAAATATACTATAAATAATTTTCCCTAAATTTTCCTTAAAAATTTTATATATATATTTTTTACTTTTCTACGGCTTTGTTTAAAAGAAAAGTGAAAAAAAAAATTGTCTCTATTCCGTAAATTTTATGCTGGCATATCATTATCGCAACCTTGTTTTTTGAGATATACCAATAGATAGTCTCTTCTCCGCCTTGTTGTAAAGATGCGCACAATCGCTCCCCTTTTTAAGGGGAAAGAGGGGATGCGAGCCTCCTTCCTTAAACTGCATCTGTACTAATAACAATCCCTCGAAATGCGTGGAGTGACAGGGGGAAAAAAAATTCTTCACCTACTCCGTAATATTTGCATCGTTTATTAGTCACAGATTTATTTATTGTAAAATAATATTTGATTTGAATTCTATGCATTAAGAAAAAAAAATCACTGTATCACTGTATCGTCATTATATCTGATTTTTTGTTTCTCAATTTATTGACTAATAGTCCTAAAAATATAATACTTTTATTGTATTTCTATTTATTTATTTATTATTATTATTCTTATTTATTATTATTCTTATTTATTATCGTTACCCACGGATTAAGTTTTGATTAAAAATTATTATTATCCTTTCCTTACTCAATATTTGATTTTACAATGCGCTTATATAATTAAAACTTTATTTTAAAATTTTATCCAAAAATATTCAATTTAATATTCTAATTCGCTGTGAATCTGCTATTTTACAGTTTCAACCTCGTTTAACCAGTTTGAGAGATACTTATACTCAAAATACTTTTCCAACAATTTTTTTTTTTTTTTCAAAAATATTATTTCTAAAATTTGAATAATTTCCCAACCGTACTTTCGAGAAAAACATCTCCTCACAGAAATATCCCGACAAATGTACGTCTTCCTACCCTATACTGATTATAATTTAAAATACCTAAACTTTAGTAGAGGTGAAACGAGGGTGTAGGTACACCTTAGAATATACCTACATAAATACTCGCCGTTAATACAATATACTTAAATATTTTTTCTTTTATATTTACAACTATAATACACGCAAAAATTCCACATACACGATAGTAGGGGTGTACTGAGGTTTCCACCGCTTAACTCTCTTCTAGTAACTATTCATTGTTTGAATTCGAGTTATCCCCCAGCACAATTTTTGCCGATGGTTGCCACATATGACTAATGTGTCTTTTTATGTTGCTTCTGGATTGTTCCAATAAGTGTTTTAGAAGGTAGTTATTGTGTCGAAAAGCCCTAATGACTTCGAAAGATCCGTCATATTTTGGGTGTAATACCAAAGGCTTTCCGATTACCTTTATGTACACTTGATCCCCTATTTCAAGAGTTTTTACTTTTTCAAACTCTTTGCCAACGTATTCCGTTTCTATTTTCTCTTGATTGGCTAAAGCTGTTTTCCATACTTCCTTCATATGTTCAATGCGTTTTTTCACAAACTGTTCAGTATATTGAACATCTGGTTCATTTAGAGCTGTAAAATGATTAGCCGTTTCTCTAGCGAAAAATAATTTATCTGGGCGAAACCCCGTGGCTCTATGGATTGAAGTATTATAAGATAATATAAAAAATGGTAAACGGATATCCCACTCGGTCGTTTTGTTAGACATAGCCTGAATAGAAGACTTTAGTTGTTTATGAGTGACTTCCAAAATCCCGTTTGTAGAAGGTTTGTACGTAGATGAAAAATGGGGGTTCACTCCCACTGCTTTCAGAAATTCACGGAAAAGTTCCCCTCTAAAATAGGGCCCGTTGTCTAAAGTTCCTTGTTTACAGTATCCAAACAAACTAAAATAATTTGTGAGTGCATTTATAATAGTCTGCGACTCCACATTCCTTAATGGCACTGCTTGTAAAAACCTCGAAGCAACATCTACGATAGTTAAAATAAAAGCATGTTTTTTCAGGGTTAACGGTAGTTTTCCGACAATATCGATATGAATAGCTGCCCCCACAGGGTGATCTTTAGACACTTTCTCCAAAGGTACTTTGATAGTCTTATGTTGCTTAATTTTATTGCAAGCTATACAACTTGCACAGTAATTCTTTATATCTCTATGCATACCGAACCAAAAGAAACGTGATTTCACTAATTCATACGTTTTTGGGAACCCAAAATGAGCTTTGTGCGCCTCTTGAATTATTTCAAAAATCAATTTGTTCGGAGCAATCATTAATTGCTTATCTTTATACCTCTGTTTTAAAATTAGTACCTTATTTTCATTCAACTTATATTTTCTGGTATTTGTATTTTCTTTTTTTTCTTCAATTTTATCAATTATTAATTTAAGTTTGGAATCTTGTCTTTGTGCTTCCCTAATCTTCTCTTCTGTAAGATTAACATTTAATTTAAACTGTTCATTTTGTATTTCATTTAGAGTTAAAATATTATTAATATTACGAGATACGTAATCTGCCGGATTTTGTTCTCCCGCAATATGTTTAAATTGATAATCAAAATTACTTAATCGCAACATGCATCGTGCTACTATATCTCCTTGTTTCTCTAAATTTATATGTTCTGTCAAAGCCTTTGAATCTGTCAAAATTGTAAACGTCCTCCCTAACAAAAATCTTTCAAAATAAATGCACGCATCGTGGGCAGCTAACAGTTCATACTTAAGGCTGGGATAATTTTTCTCCGCCTCTCTCAGTTTTCTACCGTAAAATTCAATAGGTACATACTCTTCGCCGTGTTTCTGTGTTAAAATAGCCGACAATGCAATTTTAGAACCATCCGTTATTTAAAAAAAATTCTTTATCTAACTGTGGAGGTTTTAGTGTTGGGTTATCTAAAATAGCTGTTTGAATCGCCCCAAACGCTTTTTCAGCTTCGTCGCTCCACTGAAATTTTACCTTTTCTTTCGTTAATTCGACCAGAGGATTAACAATTTCAGCATATTTATGTACCAAATTTCTGAAATAATTGGCTAACCCCAATAGTGATTTCACCCCTTTCTTGGTTTTCGGTCTTACCAATTTTTGAATTTTCTCAATGTTTTTGTTTGAGGGGGAATACCCATTTTGATGTACTTTAAATCCCAGAAAATCTATTTCTTGTTTACACACTTGCATCTTGCTTGGTTCCACTGTTAAGTTATAATCAATTAGTCTTTGCTAGACTTCTGTGAGTAATGCTAACATCCTTTCGATAGAGTTCGATGCTATTAGAACATCATCTATATAATAACTGACTTCCTCCTTATTAAAATCTCCCAACACTGTATCTATCATTTAAGCGAATGTAGTCGGACTGATTTTTAATCCGAAATTCATTCGAATTGGCTGATATTTCCCAAATTCAGTAATAAATGCCAATTTCTCTCTGTCTTGAGGTTGTAAATTAATCTGTAAAAATGCACTATGTAAATCCAATACTGTATAATACCTTTTACCGCTAATTCGTTGTAATATTTCACGAATATCCGGAATCGGATAAGAGTAACCTTCCAAAATTGCATTTAATAAGCGATAATCAACTGCCATTCTAAATTTGGGTTTTTGAGGATCTGCAGTCTTTTTTTTCACAAACAACACTGGAAAGGAGTAAGAAAAAGTACTTTTTTCAATAATGTTACCTTCTAATAATTTTCTAATTTCCGCTTGTGCATACTCTCTCACTGTATAGGGAGTTTTATATGGTTTCGATTGAATCGCAAAATTGTGTGCAAGTTTAATTTGTGGGCGCACCAACGAAGATTCACCAATTGTATTGTATGACTTCGAAAAAGCATGTGCATGTTGAAATAAAACATTCTCTAACTTTTCCTGTAGGTCTGGGGGAAGATGTTTTAAATCAAAATCCTCTTTTGACAGTTCTGCTTCCCTAAGTTTGCGTATTTCCTCAATATTTAGCGCATTGATTTTATGCACACTCCCATCAATAATGTTATCAGGCATATCTTTAGTGTCACAATCAAAGTCTACTATTAAATTTCCTACCTTAATTCCCTTCGGCAAAATAATTTTATTTTCGGTTAAATTTTTCATTATGACATTGATAATTCTACTTTTTGATATTTCGTGTATTGAATGAAAACATTCAATTCCTTCCTGACCCATTTCCGGCTCAAAAAGTACTGTAGAATTTTCCTCCAAAAAATCTGGGCAAAGTAACGCTACAATTTTTCTTTCCCTGGTGCTATGTAAATTTTCCTAGCCAATTTGACAAACACTTCTCTCTTTTTTCTTATTTTTTTGTTTTTGCTATTATTTTTGACCTGTTCACTTTTTATATAATTAATCTCTTGTTCCATCTGTTTATTTTCCAATTGATCTAATGAGATAGTTATGTTTTTAAATTTTAATAATTTTTCATTCACATCCAAAATCATTTTATTTTCTTGCAAAAAATCGTAGCCTAAAAGCATGTTATAATAATTACTAAAATTATTCTCTGTTACATAGAAAGTTCCCGATGTGAATGCATTATTTAATTTAAAAGTCAATTTAATGCTATGTTTGAAAGGAATCGCAGTTCCGCTGAACGATTGAATTTTAATGCTGTTTCCAATATATTTAATTTTTACATTATTTTCTTTTAATTGCTCAAATAATTGTGCTGAAATTAAAGAAACCATTCCTCCTGAATCTACAAGTCCTGTAACTTGTACCCCTTTAATTTCAAACTGAATTAATGGCATATTATTGGAATATTTGTTATTAACGCTTGCAATAATTTTAGTCTGATGGGATCTGTGAAGCGAATCTTTAGATTTTCCCCTACTATCCACAGACCCCTCTAACCGTTTCCCTGATTTCTCTTACCTGTTATCTTACGTCCCCTTGAATTATTTGACGCATTATATCTCTTATTTACATATTCCGAATTTGCAAAAGCTTCCGGGGGATTGTTTTGATTCTGAATTGACTGGAAATTTTGCCCTTCATTTCGCTGAACATTTTGACCATAATTTGTCTGAGCATTTTGACCCTGTTGAAAGTTCTGCCCTTGAATCGGCTGTAAATTTTGTCCCTGGGGAAAATTTTGCCCCTGTTGGCAAAATTGGCCTTGAATCGACTGAAAATTTTGACCCTGCTGAAAATTTTGCCCCTGCTGAAAATTTTGCCCCTGTTGGAAATTTGCAGAGTAGTTCCCTAAGCTATTATTATGAGAACCTGAATTCTGACCAGGAAAAATATAATTATACTCATAATTTTGTCCCATTAACTGTCCAGGAGGAGGCGGAGGGGGGGGAATTCCAGTTGTTTACACCTCCAAAACCCTGCAGATACTGGGTATTATCCCTTAAATTTCCATAACTCTGATACTTCATGTCATTATTACTCATATTCCCATAGCCTTGATGTTCTGCAAGTCCATTATTCGCATAACTACCTCCCTGCATATTATACTTGTACCTAGGAAAATTCCTTTTATAATTCTCGGACTTAAAGTTCCTTTTATTATTGGGATTATATCGGCAGAATGCAGTTTCATGATTTTTTAAATTACAAATCTCACAAAATCTCACGTTGTTACTAAAATTATTTTGTGTTTTCTCGTTTTGTTTTAATTTTAGTTTTTCGATTTCATTTCGCAATTGAATAACTTCGTTAGCTTGTATTTAATTTTTTTTTAGCAATGCTTCGCAGAATTCGTTAGTCGCGCTTGCATTGATCGCGTTAATTTCTTCGTATTTAATCGAAGAGAATGCGTTTTCCATCAAAACCGCAGTTTCTATTGCCTCTTTAAATTTTTCAACCCCTTTTTCTGATTTCTAACGCGATATCACATTTTATTGATTCTAAGAATCTATGTAATTTCATAAGATCAAATAATTTTCTCGCGTCAGTTTTATCTGAGAGACCCGCAATTTCAAAAAATTTCGCCGCAGCAAGGTTGAATCGCACAATATAGTCCGCGATGCTCTCATTCGGGTTTTGTTTTATTTTATAAAATTCGTTGTGAGAATCGCTGAAGGTTTTCTTAACCCCGAACGCCTTTATTGCCTTATCCTTAAATAGTGCATAGTCGGTTTCTGAGTTTAATTCGACATCTGCCTGTAATCTTTCGCGTGCGCCACCGACGAATTTAGAACTTAATATTATTAATTTTACGTCATTCGTAAATTGCGTTTTTGAAGCAGCCTGATCAAATTCTGCTATAAAATATTGGATGTTAGATTCCCTTTTTCCATCATAAACAGGGATTACATTTAATAAATTATCCGTATTAGCCATTTTAATGCTGGTTGTATTTTCGTTCGGATTTTCACAATTTTTCTGCAGTTGTGCCCGGGTTCGAACAATAAATTCCCCAAAATCCTTACTACTACGCTTAGCCCTTCTACCTCTATTTCCCATACATTAACATAATGCTACACAACTCAAATGCTAAACTTCCGCTACTGAAATATTCCTCATCTAAGATTCACAATTTATCTACACAAAAACCCCTATGATACAAAATATAGAAGAGTAAAGAACATGATAATCATAGAAAAATAAAAGAAGGAAAAGAAAAAAAAATAAAGTTCACACTCAATATTTTTTTTCAGCAGTGTTAAGCACTAAAACTATTTTTTCTGCACCAAAATTGGAATTTTTTTTTTTTTTTTCAAATACACATTAAATCTGTACTAGCTGTAAATGTCTTTAATAATTGTTTGGTTTCAAACGCAAACTTTACCTTATTTATCTTTATAAATAATTTAAATTACTTTCTTTTTTTCAAGAATTTGTAAAAAATTTCATCATCATTTTTCCCCCCCAAAATTACACGATGTTGTAAAAATTCATCCTGTTATTCTCTACTTGTTTATAACTGAACATATTTGTAAAAAAATACGTAAATACACATAAAAATATTTAAAAAAAACAATACACTTTGCAGACATAGAATATAGTAAACAATATTTTCCCTAAAAATTAGTCATGACTGAATTCTGTGAAAATTGCGCTAATCTTTGCTTAAAAATGCAGGAGAACATTGTCATAAAAAAAAAAAAATTCATATAAATTGTTTATTTTTAAATATGCTGCAAATAATCTTATCTCAATCAAAGAAAAATAAATGTATATATTATTTATTTTTAAATTACTAGCATAATAATTACAACCTAAATAATGTTAACTTAGCATACTTAACTATATATAAAAAAAATAGTTTTAATTTTAACCCATTTTAATACAATTAAATTACCCCAAAATGTAACCTATATGAGATTAAATTAACCCACGTACGTTAAATGGTCATGCGCCAACTAAGTTAATGGTTCTCTATGCTGGTGATTTGCAGACAGCTCCTACTAAAGACCGGTTACCACTGTCAATAAAAGACTATCACTACACATAAAGAAAATAAGGTGTGGGGTGCACCTTTACCATTACTCATTAACTATCTATAGGGGCTTCTGATTACAGAATACTCCGTGATCGTTACCTAATTAGATACTAGAGAATTATTATTAAAGAAAATTAATTGTTGCGTTGTGTGTTTAGTATCTAATATATGGCAGTTAGATTTTGGGAATGGAATGTATAGAGTTCCATAAAATAATTACCCAAAACAACCCTAAAGATAATTTTAAATAAAAACATTCCAAGATTTAAGTTAAGAAAATTCTAGAGAAATATTTAGGTTAAAAGAATTAATTATGCAACCATTAAATTAAGACAACATTTTTTTAAAACTAAAAACAATTACTTTATTTACATTAAACACAATAAAAACATATAAAAAAAAACATAATAAGGAGATATAAATCAATCCTTTTTAAAATATGCAGCACAGTAAACATAGTAAGTATATATATCAATCCTCTTTCTACAATTTAATTTATTCATTAAAAAAATATCATTTACCAAATGATTCGTTCTCACAATTAAAATTAAGCCTTACACATTTTAAATCTCTATATGAACAAGTTCTCCTGCCGAACAAAAATTATAATTCAATTCGAGCGGTACAAACAGAAGAGGGTTGGTAATTATAATATAAAATCTCATACCTGAGTCGTTACAGATCGACTCAATTCCTTATGGGGAATTCCCGGGTCCCAGGTTGGACCCTGATGCAGGCTGGGGAGAGTGATTCCTTATGGGCATACCCTCATTTACAAGCCCGGTGGTATCTTCTTTCAGTAACTAATTTGCAGCACTCTCTCATAATATTTTTTTTCAACTACTTCTTTTTCGACCGCACACTTTCAACTTTTTTCCATCGACTGCTTTCTTCTCTAAGATCTGGCTTTCTTTTTCGTTGGTGGTGGCCCCTCCCCTCTACTTGACTATTTATCAACCTTGTGCCTAAATGGCCCAATGTGTCAATGACCACACCTAACTTCGTCGCTCATAGGCGAACTGACCAGCCAATGATCACACGCTGTCTGGCCCCCTAAAATTAACCAGGCACCAATGTGTCTGGTCTGAGTTTTCTAACTTCGAACGCCCGGTACCACACACGAAGTGTGATTGACACTCCTCGTAAATTTAAAGTCATAAAAGCTTCACAGCCTGGCTCCAATGTACTTTTCTTCGCCAGACAGCGCTCATAAAACTGTCTATCACCTTGTTAGCTAACTTGCTATCAACCATTGTACCGCTCTTGATATGTAAATAATTATATATATAAAGATGCATAAACATGTATATAAAAGACAACACAGTAATTACTAATTAATTATAGAATTTAAAAAAAAACAATAACACACGTTTCGAAGAGTGTAACACAAAAGCCAAAAGGTGGTGCATCCTTTCCACCAATTACTAAACTATTCTATAAATGCTTTTGTGAATATTTCGGAATTCTTCGCAACTAGTATTATAGCCAGCATCTATTATCTTTAGTTTAAGGTCAACTGCATATGTATTATCGTTCGTGTTTTACTATTCTTAAATACCTCGCAGATTTACATTTCTAATTTGATGCATAGTCTACATTCATTTTTTAATAAAGCATAACTCCTTTAACTTACAAGATACAGATATACAGTTTTTTTTGTAAAGATTGTGTTGTAGTAAGGAAAAAAAGACTAATTGATCAATTTTGTCTAGATACAGGGATCGAACAAAAAAGTAAAAGAAAATGTAACTTTTTAAAAAATTAATGGAAATCTGATTTATTAACATAATATTATTTCTTACCTTATTTGAATAGTTTTGCAATTTACACTGCCCTCTTATCTCTAACAGATAAAAAATGAAAGTGCTTTGCAGACTTTTTGTGACACCTTGATTTATACCATTAGCCTATTTTAACAATTCAATTCAAAGCTTCTTACTTTTTAATAATACTTTCTGTGATTTCGAATTTGAAAAAAATATTTACATTTGATCAATTATTACTTCTACGTAATTTCCTTTTTATAATTACATTATATTAAAAATGTGTTCTTTCTACATAAATATTTAATTGCTTTCATACCGCCGTTATTAATTTGTAATATTTATGGATCGAGAATGTATTTTTGGAGTTATTTAGCCAATCTAAGACATAAAAGCAAAATGTCATTACACACATTAAAAAAACATTAACATTAAAATACTTCTGGGAAATATTGCTAAGACGATTTAATGATCATAAAGGTAATTTCAATTTTCTTTTATCTAACGTTTTTCAGCTTAATGCTTTTAATAAGAAAACTGACGGTAGCTACATAACGATATATTTAAGGAAAAAAAATCTATCATTATTTCATGTAAAAACACAGTAGCATCGTTTATCCTTTTTTTTACAGAGGCATATTTTAAACTTTCTCAGATATTAATATTTTTAAGCTGATATTGAAATATATTTAAAATGGATAATGTTAAAATTTTTAAATATTTCTCTTTTATTATTATCATTAGACTGCTAAAATTAGAAGATACACACGAATAAATCTCTCTGCACTTTGTTTGACTAAATTTTTAATTTGCGTTTTAACTAATCATTACAGAGTATAACAAAGGATGTGAATAATCACCCAGCGTACAATCAACAGAGTAAAAAAATGTCCAGGGATCGAAACCGGAATCCTTCGTATCACACACCAATTTTCTACCATTTGAACATTGATGCGTGGTACATTGGTGCGCAATTGGTAGAGGAGGTAGATTCGATCCCCTGTCTGAACATTTTTTCACTCTGTTGGTTGTACGCTGTGTAGTATGTGATAATTCACATCCTTTGTTATATTCATTAATTTCCCGCGTAATTTCAGCTGTGCTGAAATATTTAATTATATATATAATCATTACAGTTTTGCAGACTGTCCAAGTTAAAACATACATTATATTCATTAGTTATTTACATAGTTTAAAATCGCTATGTAAATCTTGAAAAATTACTCTTTATATATAGTTAACATTAACATGTTGAAAGTGTGAGTGGAGATGAATATAATGATATGACTCTTGAGAAATTGAAATAATTTATCAGAGTCCGATCAATAACATCACAAGCTTTTATTACAAAAGCAGCATATAGAACACATCGAAACACTTTGATGATATCAAGATTAGGTAACTTTCCATCTTTCAATTCAAACGGGATGCAATTCTGTATACTTTGATAAGATATTCTGTTTTTCAAATAGGCAGCTGTTTGAACAGCATAACCCAGAGGGTTTTGGGAAGTTTTGCATCATATATCAAAGCTCGAGCGCTCTCCAGCAAGTATCTATTTTCTCTTTCGGCAATTCCATTCAAAGAGGGAGTATAAGGTGGTGCTGGATCTATTATAATTCCAGATTTTCTACAGCATTGTACAAGTTCACCAGAAACATATTCTTTAGCATTATCGCATCGAACATTCTGTATTTCAGAACTTTGTTTAAAGAAAAACTTGAAAACCTGTACTATATCACTCTTGTTTCTCAATAAATGTACTTCTAAAAATCCAGAGTAGTTCTCTATTATTGTCACAAAGTACTTTTCACCGGTACTGGTTGGGAGATCTATAGGACCACAAATATCTGTGTGAATCAATCTCATTGGAGTATCCTCACGTTGTCAGGGACCTTTCCGTATAGGATCATTTGATTGCTTTGCTGTAACGCATTCCTCACAAAAGGCTTCGGATATTGGGAGACCCATTTCCTAAAGAACCTTATCTGATGAATGTCCTAACCGACGATGCTACAAACCTGCATCTTCATTAATATAAAGAGCTGCAGCTTTAACAGGTAAAAATCCAGTAACATACTGTCCTTTATCATTTACTTCAGCAATTACAAAACAATCTTGACCCTTTTTAACAATAGTTTTGTTGTCTTTGAAAGTAACACTACAGCCAGCAATTTGTATATTTTTGATAGATATCAGCTCTCCATTCAGTTTTGGCACAACAATACTTTTTTTAGAGTAATTTCGCTCCCTTTCAATGTTCCAGAAACAGTCTCTATTCCAGCTATGGTTAGTTTATCTTTCTTAGATGCCCATACTACCGTTACAGAAAATGGTTTTAGGTCAGCGAACCATTGACGTCTGCTACACATATGTGACGTGACTCCTGAATCCAACAAAAAAATATTTCTTTCAATTTTTCCAACAGCAAAAGTGACTGCAGCTGATTATGTTTTTGATTCATTGTACTGTTCAACTCTACAATTTCTTTTTAAATGGCCAACGCGACCACATGCATAACAAACAACTTTGTTTTTACAATCCCTGGCATAATGACTACTTTTCTTGCACTTATAGCAAATAATCTCTGACCTAGCTACCTTAAAAACAGTATCAGAAGTAACAGAAACATTCTTAGTTGAAGTATTTCCTCTGAAACTATTCTTATCTTGCATTAGAGCTTATGCATTTATAAATCTTTGAGTAACGAAATCCAAACTCAGATTCTCGTTTGGTTGATTTTCAATAGCAGCCTTGATTACAACGGCACATTAACAGGAACACGACAGCATTCATATCTTTAAGTTCTACTCCAGCAAGTCGCAAATCTTTCACTACACCCATGAGTTCATCAATATGTTGTTGCATGGATCATTCTCTTCGTTTCTTCATCATAGCAAGTTTTTTTCGTGCGAGAATTTGATTAACTGCACTTGTTATAGCATAAGTTAATTTCAATTTATCCCAAATCTGATGCGCAGTTACCTCGCCACCAGCATTTTATCATCTAACAAGGTAAGTAGAAAAGCGTTTGCTTTCTTTGCCTCCAATACTTCTTCTGATTTTGTACCATCAGCTTCCCTTGCTAAATATGCATGCAAGTTCATTGTTTCAAATATTGCTTCAACACGTCGACGATGTAAAGAAAAATTCTTTCCATCGAACGGCTCAACTCTGTATTTAATACCACTTTCAATGGCCGCCATGCTGACAAACTCGAAACAAAAATGATTTTTTTAAACTATTGTGAGCAAATAAGTTACCGTGTGTTCTATATTTCCAATATCTTAACCCCGCTCTGCTCCTGAGAAATTGAAATAATTTATTATAGTCCGATGAATAACATCACAAGCTTTTATTACAAAAACAACACATAGAACTCACATACACTGACATAAAAGAAACATCGAGAAACAAAACTAAAACTACAAAGCTGTTGCCACTTACATTAACATAATTAACTATAAGGTTATAGATACAGTGTGCGATTACTTTTTTTCTCAACAATGACAAGTCCAAATACCTAAAACCTAATGTCCAACCACCTACCCTCCAAAAAAAAAAATAAATAAATAAACAATGAGAAAGCCCTCTAGCGGAAAAATTAAATTACCCATTACTGTGAAAAACTCCTCAGAAGGCGATAAAGAAATGATATGGCACAAGAAGACACATCGAACTAATTGAAAAAATACAAAAAAAAAGAATCTGCTTCACATACAATCCTTAAAATTGGCTAAAACATACTAGATGCATAGATAAAAGTGACAGGCTCGGGAGTGCGAAGCTTTATGAAAAATTGAGTCATAAGTCAAAGTATTGTAAAAAAGTATCGTCAAAATGTAGATATGTTTACATATCCTAAACCTCTGGAGATATCGCAAAATTAACAGATGGAATTGACATTGTCACCATTGGGCTGTCAAACCATCAAGAACTTATTTGTAACGAAGTTTGGTAAGGAAATAATATATACGAAATGCACAGTGGCCGGAGAAATTTATCCTGTGCCTAAGTTACACATTTTAATAAAATAGCATATAATCGCAGTAAATCATTCAGAATTCGGAGGAAAAGAATGATTTTAGCCAAACGACAAATAATCGCATGAAATAACTCGAGCATACGCAAAAACGAGATACCCTATAATTTGTATGAAAGAAGAGATTTCCCCCGTAGGCGAGGAATAATCTAACGAAATAACTCGAGCAAGCGCAAAAGGAAACATAAATCATTCGGAGAATATAATCGCTCGAATGTTAGTTTCGAGTGATTCATTCCATATCCTGTTAGATGGATGAAAAAAGTTATTTTCTGCAGACGAGGAATAATGAAACCAAATAACTCGGGCATGCGCAAAACCTTTTCTTTTTTTAATTCATTTAAAACCAGGAACAAATTTTCCCAAGAGAGTGAAAAATATCTAGGCCAGGATTCGAACCTGGTATCTTGGTTATAGTCGCCAATATTCTGCCACTGTGCTACGTTGACGTTTCACTCTGTTGTGAAATTTTGTTCAATATTGACATCCACCTACAAATAATACAGTATTTCGTGTTAAAATCTCTTATATATATATACGAGAGGTGTTTATATGAAAAGTTACGAAACGTCGTAACAACCAAATTAGTTGAATTTTTAAAATGCCGTTTTGGGATAAAGTAGTGAGACATCTAGGCACGCGAATGGAGTCTCCAGTATGGTTGTGCCGGTATTTTTCTGCATGCGCGGGCGCCCGCGCATGAAGGAGGAGAGAAGCAGGCAGTTATGTGCCTCGTCCAAGTGACGCGGCAGTGCGTGTGTGCCTCGTTCCATTGACGCGGCAGTGCGTATCAGGACATCATGGCGTTCCCATTGCAAAAATCGATGATTGAAGAGCAGCGAGGTGTTATCAAATTTCTGACTGCGGAAGGGGTTAAACCGGTATTCATCGCCGGATGGTGGTCATATGTGGGGGAGACTGCGTGTCCGACAGGTAAGTGAGAAAAAGGAGTGCCCGTTTTCGTGAAGGCCGGGAGTGCTTGAGTGATGAGACGATATCAGTCCAGGCAAACACTGTAATAACCGTCGAATTCATCGTCAAGGTGAACGACCTGGTGAGAAGTGATGCACGCACTGCCGTGTCAATTGAACGGGACACACAACTACCTACTTCCCTCCTCTTTCATGCGCGGGTACACGTGAATTCGCACAACCACGTCGGACACTCCATTCACGTCCCTAGATGTCGCACTACGTTATCCCAAAGCGGCATAGTCAAATTTCAACCGGTTTGGTTGTTACGACGTACCGTACCTTTTCATTTAAACACCCCTCGTATATAACGACGAATTTTGTATTTGAATTTGAATTTGAAGGGGGGTGGGCTTTGAGACCTATAGCTACAAGGCTGTCGTCTCGAATGATCCATATACATTTTTTTTTATTCACAGAAACACATACATGACTTCAACAATTACATAAATCTTGACGAGAAAGTACAAGGAAATTTACAACACCAAGAGTTACATACGGGAGCTCCACAAAGTGCGTGCAATGGAGCTGGCGGGAGTCGAACACCGCCGGCTTTGCTTCCTACGCTCTGAAGCGATTAGCGGAATGGTGCCTTAACCACTCGGCCACGGAGGCCCCGACGAATTTTGTAAAGAATATAATTAAACCAGTAAACAGGTAAGAGCTCAGGGGCTTAAAATGCGTAACACATCCTCTTGAGCCATGAAAGAGTATATTAGTAGCGCAATATGTACTACACTAATAAGTTAAAGATAGAAACTAATAAATGAGGATAAAAGTCTCTACAGCGCTGCCTAATGCTTACACGTAAACATTTCGGAAGGCCAAAGACGAAAACAGTAGGGTGATAGAAAAGAGTCTATGCGGACAGGAATTGCGAACGACCAATCCAAAAATAGAAAGGAGGAGCTTCGCTAGCAGAAGCTAGAACGCCCAAAGTGCTGGAGAGACTAAGATTGCAGGGTTATAAAAAAAATATATAAAAGATTAAGTTAAGATAGTAATATAAGTTAATAAGATAGGAAATGAATGCAAGTAGGAGCTGTTCAAAACATTGCCTTAGCCAAAGCAGTAAGGATTAGAGATAGACAGAAAGTAAATCTACCTCCCCACAAAAATGACAATTTTCATTGCCATACATTTTCCCCTATAGTATAGTATTAATTTACAAGTAAATTAATAAATATAGAGGTTTTTGTTTAATAGAAATTAAGTTAAATAAAAGCAGAAAGTAAAGATTATTGCAAAAAATTAAGCAGTATCAGCACAAAGGGGACTCCTCTTCCAATGTGGTAGTATATCTGGTTCTGTTTCTACTAGAAGGGTTGTTGATATCGTAATCTGATAATTTATACACACTTTCATTCGGGGGATCTTATAAACATTGCTGTAGAATTTTTTTGAGAGATATTGTATGCGATTAGTTACGGAGAAAGTTTTTAAATTGTTTCTAATAGTTGTATTCCGAAGATACCAAGAACCATTTCTAATAATTCTAAGCTGTTTATTGTGACATTGAGAAACGTGAGTCAGGCTGGTTTTGCATGCGGAGCCCCAGATTGTACATTAAGTTAGTATGAAGATGATGTATGAAATAGTAAATTAATAGACGCTTTCAGGCAAGAAAAAATTCCTTAAATATTTTTTCCGATTTGAATTCTGTTAATTTTAGTTTAAGAAAAAAAAGGAAAAGACATGGGAAATAATTTATCGGTTGATTGTTTCGAATTATATTTCTTTAAACAAGATAGTCAAATGATTAGTAATAATCAAATTGTTCGGGTGATGACACAATGCTAGTAACAGAAATGCAGTTATCGAAAAGTTAACCCATTAACTGCCAAATCTATGTGGGCGGAGTCTTCGATATTTTTACTGAAATTCGTTTCCCTCAAAAAATTTTAAAAGATAATATTTGGTAACTTTAATAGCAAAGTTTTTGTCATTAAGTAAAGTATTTTTTAACATATTAAAATAGTGGTGGCTAGGCCTTTTTTTTCTTTTTTTATCATATACTTTTAATTTGAATGTTGTCACGAGTATACTCGTGGTTGGCAGCGAATGGCTTAGGTTTAAAAAAAGACGAAAAATACTTAAACATTTGCCTAATTTGTTTTCTTTTTTTAAATAAATTGATACAATATTTAACGGCGGAAATCTCCTTTAATGAGATCATAGCCTTGTCTGTTTTTTCTTACATGCGTCATTTATTCTGTTTAGCAATTAATCGTCTGTAAATATTACTATGCACATTTATATTTCATCTTCCGTAACTGTTAGTTTTCTTATTTTCCTGTAAACAGATGTTGGACGCAATCCAAACAAATCATTTAAAAGTAAGATTAATAAGCCAAATATGAAAAAGCGAATATGTAAATGATTATCTTTATTTTAATTAATAAGTGTATGTTTTCCATCATAACTAGCTGAATGTAATTAAAATAAATTATCGTAGCGGAGCTCGACGTGATGTTTAATTTAATATTTTAAATGTATATTTAGTGTGAAGATTAGGTGTATATTTTCCCGAATAATAACTTTTTTATTTAATAAGGATAATTACTATCAACAAAGTAATATTGATGATCATAATTATTATACTAGTCGATAAATTATTTTTTTCCCTTTTATATTAATAAAAGTATGTGTTTTCAAATTAGTTTGAGGTGTTGACTTTAAATATGTATGTAAAAATGTCCATCACATGCCATTTTTTTATGATGAGTATACTTGCATAATCAAATTATGAATAATAGGTGTATGTTACTTTATCATATCAATAAAATTAAACATTTAAAATTAAAAAAATTAAAACATTAACAGCTGTTAAAAACGTCGCTAAAATGTCTTTATTATTGTTAATAAATGAACAAAAAATAGACTTCGGATTTGGGTAAGAAGCTGTGTACTTTAAACTGAATAAATACTATCATTGTTCCTTATATAAAAATTATTTGTTTTAGTGTACTCTATCCATGAGCGGTTTTATTAGTGAAAGTGTCCATAGGAAGGTTTTTTTTTCCTCGGCGCCCCTACCAATCAATCATATATACTAAAGAAATTATAAATTTTTAACCCATAGTTCATTAAAAATTAAGAAATAATTTAAATAAACAAAATTGGGTGTTGATTTACAACACGGAGTTCCAGTGCTTTTACTTTGCACTCTTGAGACTTTGTGCTTTTACAGCTTATTTAATATTTTATAAAATAAATTAATATATATTTGTTTCCAAAAAAAAAAAAAAAAAAAAAAAAAAGTTAAAGAAAAGAAATAAGAAAATTGGTTCACAAATATTTAATGTTTCAAATTTAACTAAATAGAATAACAATTACATTCAATTGATATATTAATTAAACAACTTAAAAAAAATTTCGTTCGATAAGCTGTATTATTTTTTAAGAGGAGCAACGATCGTTATTTTGGCAATCATCAATATTTGGCTGGTATTAACTATAGCCCAAACATTACAAAAGCTGCCAATTTACATGCGCTTTTATTTTGAATAGACATTACATACATTTCTATCTTCATTCACAATACATTTTACATATTTCCCGCCTCATAATTTTCTGCATCTCAGGCAGCCACTTGATCTCGCCCCACCACCCTCTCTAAAGCCAGTCCAGACTTTAGAGGGTGTTTTAACCACTCTCTTATTATTCTTCAGTATTCCAAGTGAGAGGAATAACATAGTGACGTCGACCATTCAAAAATTACCTACTCTTCTTTTCTATACTTATAATCCTTTTTACAGTAGTTATCTAACTACAATTATACTTTTTTCTTTTAATGGCTCCATACATTGAAAAGATTCGTCATTTATAGCCCCGGCGTGAAGTTATCTTCAATTAGGAAGCCCTTGAAACTGCTCACACTGTTTAGCAAAGTAAAACTTCGAAAAAAGAATTTATTCAAAAAAGAGTTCCTTTTGGCTTTAACTGAGAACGATATTGCGTGAAAACGCCAAAAAAACGCTAACACTTATCAAAAGTTCTTATTTAACTCGCCTCGATACAGGATATAATGCTCGTATGCCAGACATATACCATAGTTTTGTAAACTTACTCTACATACGATAGAAATAAAATCCAAACAATATTTTAAAGGTAAAACTATATATATATATATATTATTTCAGTTAATTTTTAATGATATTTTGACCGAATATAACGTTCTATAGATGTTTAAATATCTTTAAATGTTTCATATTTATGGTTTCTAGAAGAATGAAATGATAGTTTCATTTTCTGTCATTCATCCACATATTATGACATTTACAAACAGTAACTAAGTAGAAAGACGGACTGTAATACTTGATTGTCACGTGATTAAAGTGGGCTGTAAAACAGTCCGACAATTGCTGGAAGATAGTCTACATTGATCATGTGACAGACAAGAAAGATAAATGTGCGCAATCTATCTCTTTCGCTGGCTGCGGTTCAAATTATGTTTCATACTAACGTCTTGTAATGTATATGTTCTAAGATAGCTTTAATTCAATTTAATTTTCTTAATTATTAATATTTTTTTATCACAATTAGTTTTTAAGTAGAATGCAAAAACAGTGCATTTTTTAACCCTTTTTATCCTGACGGTACTTATAAGTACTACTTGAACCCCTTCGCGATGAGCGTCTTTTTCAGAATTTTTAATCTGTTACCACCGGTTTTTCAAATGAGAAATTTTCACATAATTGAATCGCAAAAATGCTATGATTAGATAAGGAAAATTTTACAAAAAAAAAATAATAACTGGTGGGAATAATCGAGGATTCTGAGCATCTTATAAAATAGCTGGAAAATTAATTCAGGATATAAAGGGTTAAAGTAAATATTTTTTTCGCAACTTCTTGTTCTAGTCTGAAGATGAATATTACTTATTAATAGTAACTGTAAACAAGCAAAAATTAAAAAAAAAATAAGTTACTTTTTATATTTCTCAGTTCTGAATTGCTTTGAAAATACGTAAACTAAGTAATTGTGTTTATTTTATTTAAAAATATAATTAAACTAAATTTATTCCTCTGAAAACATAGTTTTATTAATTGAATAAATTAGTTTTCTTAAGTATGTTTTAAAAAATCCTACGCAAAATATTTCTATCCCAGTAAAGATAGAAGATGATCATTTATTTTCATTAACTGACTCTTTTAATTAATATTTTCTCTTGTAATTCGAGTCATAATTCAATAAAGCAAACGATGTAATCAGATATTTACATTCGAAAAATAAACAATTTTGAAACATCTGCGAATTTTTTTTCGCAGCAAACCGAGGCAATATTTTACGATGGAATGCTTTTCTAATGAGTTCATAAGTGTTTTCTTTTTGTGTTGTTGTTATTCATTTATTATTTATTCGGTTTAGAAATTAATCTCATAGCATATTTATTTATACTTCATCATCTGTAACTGTTAGTCTTAATAAGACCTTTAATTTAATCTAGATGGAACCCGTCAAAGTTTGACGGCAAACAACTTGATAGTACCATAAAAATAAAATTTATAGTTGCTTTAACTTGACAAATTTCATAGTGGGGAACATAATATGATTAAGCAGTCACAGACCTTTCCATCGATATATCACATGAGGGGTGTGTGCAAAATTAACAAAAGTACCCCTTGGGGGGGCAAAGAGGGGGGGATTGACATGGGAGATGCATAATATGATTAAGTGGTCACAGACCTTTCCAATGATATATAAAATGAGGTTGTGTGCAAAATTTAGTAAGTACCCTTGGGGGGGGCAAAGTGGGGAGATGGTCACCGGAGATGCATAACATGATTAAGTGGTCACAGACCTTTACAATGATATATAACATGAGGGTTGTGTGCAAAATTTAGAAAGTACCCCTTGGGGGGAGGGAAAGAGGGGAGATGGACATCGGAGATGCATAATATGATTAAGCAGTCACGGACCTTTCCAACAATATATGACATGAGGGGTGTCAACAAAATTTAGAAAGTATAAATTGGGAGGGGGGGGGAAGCAAAGTGGGGAGATGAACATCGGAGATGCATAATATGATTAAGTGGTCACAGACCTTTCCAATGATATATAACATGAGGGTTGTGTGCAAAATTTAGAAAGTACCCTTTGAGGGGGGGGGGCAAAGTGGGGCGATGGACATCTGAGATGCATAATATGATTAAGCAGTCACAGACCTTTCCAACAATATATGACATGAGGGGTGTCAACAAAATTTAGAAAAGTGCCTCCCTTAGGGGGAAGGGAAGTGGCAGGATGGACCCCGGAGATGCATAACATGAATAAGCGGTCAAGGACTTTTCCAGCGATATATCACATAAGGGGTGTGTGTAAAATTTAGAAAAGTGTCCCACTTGGGGGGGGAGTGGGGGATGGACCCCAGAGATGCATAACATGAAAAAGAGGTCACAGGCGTTTCAACTTGCAACTTTTTTCTCGAAAGCATTTGACAATATTACTTTTTTTTTTACCCAAGACAATTTAACGATATTCTTAATTTTTTTGCGCAATTCGTCAAACGTTTATGGAAAAAATCATGAAATTCGCTAATCAATAGTTGATAAATTGCGATAATTGAATGGAAAAAGGTTTTCTTTTCTCTGATGTCGCTCGACAAATTTCGAAACCATTTGGCGAATTTCACGATTTTTTCCCTGAAATTAACGGATGTGATTTTTTTTCTCGAAGCCATTCGACGATATTCGAAAACTTTTCTCCCGAAACTAGTATGAATTTTGTTTGTTTGATACACCGTGGCAGAATATGTGTGCAATGCAGCGACGGGCGTCACAAACTTTTTAGGGCACCTGCAGACTAAAAACATATAATCAATCTTTGCGGGAAAAAAATCCTAGATTTCGTCAAATGATCACGGGAAAAACACTAATTTCATCAAAGGATCATGTAAAACGTAAATTTTGTTAAAAGGCCACAGAAAAACATGATTTATGCAAAAGGCTCACAAAAGATGAGCAAATTTTGTCAAAGAATCGCAAAACAGGAAATTTCACCAAAAAAACGCGCTTTTTTGCCAAATTTCGTCTAAAAATTGCAGAATAAAATGTATTTTATCAAAAAAACGCTGGAAAACGCTAATTTCGTTAAAGTATCGCGAGAAAAAGGCGAATTTCTTCAAAGATCACTGAAAAAAGACGAATTTCATCGAAGGATTGCTGAAAAATCATGAATCTCATCAAAAGGCAGCAGAGAAAATGCGATTATTATCAAAGGATTGCGAAAAATGAAAATTTCGTCTAAGGATCACAGAAAAACGCAAGTTTCGTAAAAGAATCGCAGAAAATAACGCAAATTTCGCGAAAAAAATTGCAGAAAAAACACAAATTTCGTCAAATTATCACTGAAAAAAACACGAATTACGTCAAGGATAGCTGAAAAAAATGTGAATCTCGACAAAAAAAGATGCAGAAAAAAATGCGAATTTTGTTAAAGGATCACGAAAAAAATGCGAATTTTGTTAAAGGATTGCGCAAAGAATGTGAATTTTTTGAAAGGTTCGTGTGAAAAATGAAACTGTCTTTATTAAAAACAGCACACACACAAACATCTATACAAACCTCAATACACACAAACATATTATTATAGGTATAGTTTTAATCTGAAATAATATACTGAACTAACTTTTGAAAAATCGGGTTAATCCAAATCCAACTTGCAGAAATCTACACTCAGTCTGAAATCGACTCTTACCGTAAAGAGAGTTAACCCAACTTGCAACAAAAATAATTATTGCCGAGAGAGCATTTACCCTCTCTCCCTGTGCTGAAACCTTTCAGAAAATTTTCTGTGAATTTCAGATTTTTTCTTTACTCAGAAATGCTGTAGTCATTTTGTCCCCAATTTTGCTCTTTACAATTCAGCCAATGAGAGGAGGGGGCCAAAGGAGCGTTCCTTATCACAAACATCAGAAACAAAAGATGAGATACGTTCGTTCGATGTCGTTGTTGAAAGTTTATGGATTTCTATTATTAAAGTATTTTTTTCATTTTACCGTATTTATTTTCTTTTTGTGTTGTATGTATTTTGTTACTTTGAATTTTTTTAAACTAACCCTTTTTTTTTTGGAGAGTGAGAGAGGGAGATTTAGTAATTTGGTGACACGAAGTTCCGCAAATTCTTAAAATCCACAAATCGTTTCCAATGTAAACAATGAAATTTACAATTAAGTTGCAAGTGCAAAATTTCAGTTTTTTAAAATTTTCATGTCATTCTGTACACATTTTAATATGTTATTCTGATTATTATACATATTTAGTTATGCATTATTAATTATTTACTTGACCTTTACTTTTAATATTTTAAATATTTCAAACTTACAGCTGAATGTAATTAATAAAACATTTGAAATACTGCATTCGAAAAATGAAATTTCAACTTAGAAACGCGACAATTACTATTAGGTTAAAAAAATTTAAAGTAGAAAAGTACTTATGATATAAAAAGAAGAAAAAAAATACACCAGAATTTATCTCTATTACGAAAGCGGAAGAAATGATTTTCTGTGCTATACGAAAAGATATCCAAATAACTCAATCATGAACATAGAAATAGGTATCGGTTTCTATGTTCATGTGCACTCAATCCAAACTTGAAACTTTTAAAAAGATCATTGAATGAATGAAATTCATCTTCGACTTTCACATACAGGGAGAAATCCAAAAAACTTGCTGTGTCGCCAATTATGTTTACATTATATATATATATATATAAATAATAATTCAGGCACTTTTCCGTTATACGGACACCATTGTCGCCAAACATACATACATACATTTACATACATACATACATTTTGGCATAGTGTCCGTATAACAGAAAAGTACTAAAGTTCATGGTTTAAAATCACAATAAAATATCATGAAATTTATTGATTAGTTGTGGGAAAATATCGGGGAAATAATGTGTTTTTCGTGAAATTTTTTGTTTTGTTAACAATGTGGTTAGAGAGCTTTTGTAAGACAGTTTATTTGTGTTTAATTGTAAGCATTCATTATAATTTTCAGTGCATTATTAAATTGAAATTTTTGTTTAAAATATGTAAACAAAACAGTGACCAGAAACCTGCAAAATTCTAAAATCTGCATAAACTTCGGTTTTAAGCTATGCAGATATATATATATATATATATATATATATATATATATATATAGATATAGATATAGATTGATAGATGCATGCATGTAGTACTTTTAATCATTTGGTAAAAATACTGTGATCGTCACTGAGAAAACTTGAATTTAACCTAAAAGTAATTGTCGAGTGTTTAAGCTGAAATTTCATTTTACGAATACAGTATTTCAAATGTTTTAATAGTTACATTCAGCTGTAAGTTTGAAATATTAAAAGTAAAGGCCAAGTAAATAATTAATAATGCATAACTAAAAGTAATTGTCAAGTGTTTAAGCTGAAATTTCATTTTACGAATACAGTATTTCAAATGATGTTTTAACAGTTACATTCAGCTGAAAGTTTGAAATATTAAAAATAAAGGCCAAGTAAATAATTAATAATGCATAACTAAATATGTATAATGATGAGATTTTTTTTCTTGAATTATTCAGTGAAACTCGCCTTATAAATGTACGCAAATAATTCACATCAAAATCTTAAAATAACAAAGTTTTCTTTCGTGTTTAGCTATGCTTAATAACCAAAAAAGCTTGATTAATACAAAAATTATTTGGTAAAATTACTGTGATCGTTGCTGAGAAAACCTGAATTTAATCATATCACACAGAATTACATATTAAAATATGTACAGAAGGACATGAAAAGTTTAAAAAACTGAAATTTTACATTTGCATCTTAATAGTTTGTTTACATCGGAAACGATTTGCGGAATTTCGTGCCACTAAATCTCTCTCTCTCTCAAAAAAGGGTTAGTTATAAAAAATTCAAAGTAGTAAAATACATACGACATAAAAAGAAAATAAATACGGTACAATGAAAAAATACCTTAATAAAAGAAATCCATAAAGTTTAAACACCCACATGGAATTGTAATCCAAATACGCTTTTAGAGAGAGGAAAAAGCCTTCATTTCATTGGCTGAAACATCCCGGAATCCAAATTGTCTCTGGACAGTAAAAGCCTCTAGCTGATTGGCTGAATGCTCGCGCACGCGTATAAAAGCCATTTTTGCATGGAAAACGAAAAAGCGGGTTAGCTTTAAGTATATGGATTGCTGATGAAAAATATCAAAACTAGTCATTTAAAAGTAGGATTAATTGCGTCGCATTCCTTAGACTGAGTAGAATTTTTTTTTTAATTTTCTGTATAGTCAATAAATTCGCATCCTTCAATAGCAAATTCTTTCTATTAGAAATATCATTTTGTGATATAAAATTCCCTAGGATTACAAAATGCAGCGGTTCTTCACTGCGGGTTGAGAAAAATAAAAAATAATTACTAGTTTTTGAGTGATTACGTGTAATATTTGTATTTATAAAAACATGTTTCCATTATAAGTAGTGTTGAATACCATTCAAATGAATTGCGATAATGGTGCTGAGTATGATGTTCAATTTAGCCCCATACAGCTGGTTAAGAATATATTTTTTTAATCCATCAAAATTTTTCCCCAAAATTGTACTCTTTTATGAGTACAACGACAATCAACAAAATAACGGCGTTAATAATAGCAAAGTAAACTTATTTCCACAAATTTTCAATTCTGCCGCTTTTGGGAACAATGCTACCAGAAAAATTATGTAGAATATATCCGATGAATTTTAAAACTTTCGCCAATATCTGTTTATATATTAATTATTTAGTTTAAGTTCATGCCACAGTCCTGATATATTAGACGGACCGAGTGTTGAAATGGAAAGAGCTAGCCAAGAGCTAGAGACGTTTTCATGAAGATCTTTCAACAAGGCTGAAAATTTGTTCTGAGCTGTTAAACAAATGTGATACATATGACATTATGCACCTGCCACTCATAAATGGTGATGTTAGGGAGTTCTTTAGTCCTTAAAGACTAAAATAAAGCACGTATTAAAAGTATTTCAATAAGGCTATTTTTAATATATTATTCAGATACTTATATATTATTTAAGAAAGCGCCAGTCCAAACAGAGGTGACGTATTGCAGGCAGACCGTCATATACATGGTGTCATACTATTTAGTCTTGAAGGACCAACAAAACATTTAAGGTATTTGAACAAGGCTGATTTTTTTTTTTCAGATACTAATTAAATGTTAACAGGTGCAATTTTTTTAGTATCGATAGAAGTTAGGTATACTCAGTGTGCAGCTTATTGATATTATTAAAATAAATTGTGCCTTACTTACATGTATTCATTTTATTGATAAATGTGTGTTTGCTTCATACTGCCACATTTTTGAATACGATTAGTTACGCTGTTAAGGGGTTTATTTTACTTTAAAAAATTACGTAACAGCTTCTAATAACGTTATTTTTACATGTAAGACCTGATTTTGTATTAATTCGATGATCTTTTGCAATTGACATTCCTCCCGTATCTCTCATATTTTTCGAGATAGGCTCAATAACTTTCGAATTTCGTCACTCGAGAGCGCTGTAGTTATTTTCATATGATATCGCATAGACGTTTTAATATAATACATACTTGTTATTCTATTTTTATTCGTTCAAACATTTTCAGAGTGTATCCGGACTTACGTTTACAGCCTGCGTATGACGATCAACCTGAATTATGTCACCTCTGTTTCGTCTAAAATTTTGTCACTTAACATGTAATAACAGTCTGAATAACATAATAAAACATCTGCCTTATTGAATTACCGTAAATGCGAACTTTTTTATTTACCTTAAGGACTAAAAGTTTGCACCCTGTATATGATGGTCGGCCGTGAGTATGTCACATTTGTTTGGTCTGGAGCTTTGTTAATTAACATATAATAACTATTGGAATAATTTATTAAAATATCAGCCTTGTTGAAAGTGCTTAAATGCGTACATTTTTTAAGGACTCCTTAACGAATTGACAGACGCATGATTTTATATTTACCGCAGTTTTAGCGCCTCTCAATAAATTTTGAGCCTTGTAGAAATATCTTAAATAAGAATGTTGCTAGTTCTCCATTTATTAGAGAGAATTGCAAGGAACCAGAAAAAGTGAAATCAGTTTTGGACAATTTTGTTTTCTTAGCAACTACGTCGTTGCCCGCGACCGTGAAATTTTTCACTTAAAATAAGTTTCTGTTAAACACTGTTTTGGTATCGACAGTTTTTTAACTGTATATTGTCCTTTTGAAATAAATAAGTGACATTTTAATTAATATGTATGTATCTGTCCTGCTAACTTTTGTTTTCATAGATATTAAAGTTTTAACAAAACATTCATTTTACTAAATTATTGGTATATAAATACAGCGTGTCCGAGAAAGGTCTTTATCATTCTAAACATTAATAACAAAAATACTAATAGGTGAAATGGAATGCAGTTTGCTGCAAAAGAATAAAGAAATCTAAGAGGTTTTTTTTTTTTTTTTTTTTTTTTTTTTTAACAGTACTTTTAATGTAGCTGTACGTGAGCTCTGTTATCAGCACGAAGAATGTCCAACCTGTACTCGATTTCCCTCCAAGTGTTTTTTAATATTTGTGATGTAACTGTGGGGATTGCTAGTTGTATCGTTTCCTTTAAAATGGATATATCCATTGGATATATCAGAAACAATTGTTTGATAAAACTTGTCTTTAACATAACCCCACAAAAAGAAATCCAGTGGAGTTATGTCGGGCGATCGCGGAGGCCAAGGTATGGGTCCTTCACGACCAGTCCATCGTTCGGGAAACACTCTATTAATTGATAACAGAAAAAACTCTTAGATTTCTTCATTCTTTTGCAGCAAACTACATTCCAGTTCACTTGTTAGTACTTTTGTAATTAATGTTTAGAATGATAAAGACCTTTCTCGGACACGCTGTATATTAACTAAAAAACATAAAATATTAATCTATTCACATATGATGCGTAATTGTTAGTCTTCCCTTTATTAACTTTTTATTTCAATTTCATACTTAAATAAAACAAACTACTTAATAAGATATTTACATTTGAAAAATAAACAAAGTTTAAATATCTGCCATTTTTCCCTCCTCAACTGGAGGCAATATTTCACAACACAATTCATTCTTAATGAGTTCATAACCTGATGTTCTTTTTATATATATATGCGTCATTTACTCGGTCTAGAAATAAATCTCATTTAAACATTCGTAAGTTTATTTATATTTCATCATTCATAACTGTTAGTTTTAATAACTCCTTTTTTTAATTCATGTTGGATAAAATCTAATCTAGTTATTTAAAAGTAAGACTAATTACAGATACTTTAAAAAATCTTTTATCTACGTGATAGTGTTATATTTGAATTAATAAAAGTGCGTTTCCATTAAATATGATTAAAATGAATTATTAGTCGTGATGATGCTTGATTTTTAATTAAGTTCTAAAGAGTTTGTAATGGGTAATTACTTTTAATCAGTCAAGGTTTTTTCCGAATAATCATGCTCTTTTATATAAAATCGAATGTAAACAACAAATTAACAATGATAATGAGAACATAGTAAAAACTCACAAGATAGAATCGCAAGGAAAACTTTAAGAAAAACCGTGAAAAAACTCAAAATGTACTGGCAACAAAGTTAAGGTCTGTTCTCAAAACTTTAGTTTTGGCATTCTCCCGTTTTCAAGATTTCTGATGTGAGCAATAAATGTGAGCAATAGCGCAATATTAAAAAATATATACACACAGAAACATATTTACAACGAAGGTATTTCTATTGTAACATCCGTTTTTTTATCGCCGTGATTTTCGCCGGATTCGAACCTCGGTACTTGCCGTTACAGGATAAATGCTCTGTCACCTACAGCAATTGGCCACAGTCTAGGAATTGGTTATAGGCCAAAACCTTAATTACGAAAATTTAACTGGAATTTCTCCGTTTTCTCACAATTGAAAAGGAACATTTCCGTTTGTCTGTTTTGGTAGCAACATTTCCGTTTTTAAACCCTTGAAGGGCGGTGGGATATATTATATTAGGATATATTATATTATATTGGGGTATATTATAATATACCCCACTTAATTTTAATTCCCAAACGTCACAATGACACTGGAATTTTGAAATGAAATTTTGCTTTTATAGTATACGTTGCCGAACAAGTTGATGTCGGTTAAGGGGTTTCTGAGTTGCAATTAACATAACGTCCAGTGTAGTGTGAGTAGAGTGTCTTGTATTAAATTGAGCCGTTGGGAAAAGTTAACATGTAGTATTAACTACAAGATAAAGGAACAATTAAAATAAAAAGGATAGATGTAAATTTAATAAATGATAAAAAATTTGGAATAATAAAGTAAAGCGAAAGAGATTAAGGATAGAGTCTAAATATTGGGAAGAAAATGAAATGGTATAGCTGTAGTTATAACTAACTACTAGTCAGGAAGTTGAAAAAGTAAAAAATAGGGTTTGGAACATGTTCTTGAAACAGCACATAAATGCCAGGTGGTGAAAAGGCGGGCAAAGCTTAAGCAAGAAAGTCACTCAATAGAACCATACATTTTTTTCTCTTTTTTTTTTCTTTTTTTTTGCTATAGCTTAGATATTAAGTTTTAATTAACCCCTTGGAGGGCAAGCACGTAGTCTAAAAATGCTAAATTTTGCGATGTTTTGACACCAGTAAATTTAAATAATGAATTTTTACCTTCTCAATCTGCAAAAAGCAATACTAAATGTTTTTATTTAATAATACTGGTGGCAAAGTTATATATTAAAAAGTGGTATATATTATATACTGGTGCCTCTCAAGGGGTTAAGAAAATAAATATTTATAATGTGGAAGTAATTAAGAATAGGCTTTACTTATTTAGAAATAAATTTGTTGTTAAATCCCGGTGTGAATCAGTTATCAACATTTTAGAAACATACGTACTTTGCCCCTGAAAGGATTTTAACATTCAACGAGTAAGGATAAAAATAAAATTTTCCGTTCTTATCGTGGAAATTTACGATTTAAACTCAAAATAGAAAGTTTTTGTTAAAAAATAGAAATTTAACATAAGATCACCAGTAAATTTACGTAATTCTTTTTACAGTGAACCGGAAAAAATCGTTTTGGACAAGTTTACTTCTGCAGGTACATCGTCGCTTACAAATGTGTTCTATTTTGATTGTTGGAAATATGAAGTTTTCCGTTTAAACAGATATCCTTCATACACAATTTCGGTTTGAAGAGATTTTACTGTGTTCTTATGGTTCTTTTAAAAATAATATATTTTAATAAATAAACATTTTAATAAATAAAATCTCCATCCATCCTGCAAACTTTTGTAATGGAAATACTTTATTGGCGGATCAATAAGATGATATTAATAAGCTCAAATATCACGCAGAATTGATAGTTTTCTTTTTCAAATTAGTATTAATTTTTTAATTAAGTCATATTTCATTAGAGCAAACGGTGTAATTAAATAAACAATGTTGAAAAATCTGCCAATTTTTTTTTCAAGAATTCCAAGCAATGTATTTCACAACAGAAATCATTCTTAATGGAATCATATCCTGGCGTTATTTTTTCATACATGCGTCATTTATTCGATTAGAAATTAATCTCATTTATATATTAGTATGTTTATTTATTCATTATCCATAATTGTTAGCTTCAGTAATTCCTTTCCTTCAGATCAGTGTTGGATAAGATCCAATCTAGTCATTTAAAACTGAGATTAATAAGCGACACATAAAGAAACTAGATTTTGAGAACATTTAAAATTGTAAGAATGTGCTATCATTGTAACTAGCTGAATACGATTAAAAAAATTATTTGTTATTGTGGGTAACTTTGAATTTCGTGCAAAAAAATTGATTATGGTAAATATTTTTAATCGATCATCAAGATTTTTCCCTTTAATATGAGAATTGATCGCCGGTCCGGATACAGGTACCGGCTTAAAAATGTAATTAAATTGACAAGCAGAGTACGTGGAAGTTTAATGATTGAAATTTGGCAAGGTAGTGACAAAAGTGTTATATGTAGATAAGACACATTCATGAAACAGTTTTTAGGTTTAAATAAAGCTAACGTTTATTAAACATATCACAAAATAAAATAAAGATGAAAAATTTGACAGACAATTTAAATAAAATATTATGGCATATGGCAACTTAAACAAAAGGTGGCAAAATAATATAGCATGGAGTAACTTAAATGAAGCCTTCAAAGTATACCTGTAGAAAAGTTCATTTTAACTTACATGATAATTAATTGAACGTGATGACATAAATTAAAACAGGCCTTTTATATTATTAGTCACCATGGCATTGATGTGAAGAAAATGAGTTGAAGAACAGTCCACACACACTATTAATCCTTGAAATGAACGTACATCACCAACAGAAGAAAGAAAAACCGCAACTTCAACAGCCGAAATAAACAAACACTAAAAAAACGTTTAACACCATCATTGCACTCATAAAAAACTTTACACCGCCACTGATATTGTTTCTTCTGGCATCTACCAATATCATTTTACTAAAGCTGCCTAAGCTGCCTCACTCTCGCCATTCCAACTGCCTTTTCATGCCTTTTAAACAACATCAACATACCGCTTTCCGAAAACGCCCCCTTTCCGATGTGCTAAGTTGAGAAGTTCTCAAACTGCCCATCGGCAAAGTAATCTAGAGTGCCTTTGAAGACTGTGTCACGGCGTCTGGGCGCATACTCCCCTATACTATTACGATTGAAACGATATCGAAGCTGGCGGTTGCAACTGAATTCGGAAAAAGGCTGAGAAAACGATGGTCGATGTGGTGAACGATATCGAAACGAACAGTAAACATTATCGACGAGTTGAAAAACGAAAAGAAAGATTTGAACGATACTAGAGATGGAAAACGATATCGACTGAAGAAAATTAATACAGGATTGAATGGAAAATTAGGCAAGTACGAAAAGGTGACATTATGTAGAAGTTTCAAGGTCCAAAAATATATACATAGGGCTAACAAGAATAACTACCATAAAAAATATTAGTGATAAAAATAATGATATTTCTTTTGAAATGCATATAAAGGCTGGCTGAAAAGTATGGGCGCTCAGAAAAATGATATATTTTCAATCATATACACTACCTGATACCATTTTTTATTCTAACAAAATAAAAATATAACAAATAATGATATTAAAAAAATTCAAAATGTCCCCCACTCGCTTTTACACAAGAGTCAGTTGGATGGGGAAGCTTACCAAATGGCTTAAGCACCCAAAGCCCCGTCCAGAAGAGTTGGTCTCTTAATATTGAACCAATTCCAGATGAGAGACCTGCACCTGGATTGGCACCCCCAGAAGTAACGCTTATTCTAAACGTGGAGGACATTGGAGCCACGAACAGAGTTTACGTGCACCAGATCCCATTAACGTACACGCAGCAGCCGCAGCCGAGAGAGGTTGTCACCCTCCCAAGCACTGACCACGGTCGATGTTGCTTCACTTTTCTGTGATCTTACGGGAACCGAGCTTATTCGTCCACGACACTGCGGGACTTCGCTTTTACACAAGCGTCCAGACGAGGGATCACAGAATTGATGGTACGCCGCAGATAACTCTGATATAAATCGTCCAAAGCCTTCATAAGTTCACGTTGCCGACAGTCCAAGCTGGAGATTTTCGTGCTCTTAAACTTTTCTTCTAAGTAGCCACAAACAGAAGTCGAATGGGTTCTGTTCGAAGGCCATTCATCCTTTGTTCCAGGCACATTTGCGTCGAGAATGGCCAAGATCGCCTTTGCCCCATATGCAGACGACCAATCATGCTGGAAGATTCCATTAGGGTTATTTTGCTTCCATGGGGTCACAATCCTAACCAGCATTTTGTCTTGGTACGTCTTAGAGTAATCTTTATGTTTTTAACAATAAAAATTAGATGTTTTTCCGTGGCGGTAACTCTTGCCCAACACGTTAATCCGTTCGTAAAAAGTGATTGCAGTTGCCAATCATTGTGATGGTTGTGCCCCTTCTCGATGGTGAAGATTTTCTCTTCCGACCACAAAACATCTTCCATGCGGCGCACCTTGAAAATTTGGAGCTTCTTCTTGCTTTTCATTCGTCTCTTTAGCTTAGCATCGTTTGACAAATGTCGTACGTGGTACAAACGCTAAGTATGAAGTCCGAGAGAGTTTTTAATACTGTTCTGGACACTTTGACGAAAAATATCCCGACTCTTTGCAATGGTATTCCGTCTTACGGCATCCTTTCGGGTAATTCGCTTTTTGATGATGTTGCTAATTCTTTGGGTATTCACAGAAGGCGGTCGGCTGATTTCTTTTTTACATAAACTTTCCTTACTGATTTTCACTGCATAATGATATACTGGACAGTTCTAAGTGCGACTTTCAGGAGAGATGCAATACTTGAAGTATTGAAATGATTGAGTGACACCAGGATTCACGAACGAATTTATTTTAAAATAAGTAAAAGCTTTTCCTCATGTACCTTATAAATTCAAAATTTGATTATAAAATTCTGGTGTCATTGTGGCCTTTTGGGATTAAAATTAAGTGGTATATACCGGGTGATTATAATTAAAGTTACGATTTCAAAAGTCGATAATTTTAAAACTACTGGTTAGAATGATTTGATATTTTAGAAAAACAATCGTGAGGCAATGGAATTTTGTTTGGCGAAGGAAAACAATAGTTCCAAAATTTGCCGATAGATGGCGCTGTCAGGGTTCAGATTGTCTGGAGATATGCAAATTACTAATACGTGGCAACTATGGGTATCTGAAGAATGTTGTTTACAGCGGACGAATAGAGAATCTAGCCGACTTGAAGGCAAGAACCACACACCACACCCATTGCATTAGTACAGATACCTTCCGATCTGTTGTGGAGCATGCCGTTTTGCGCTTCCAATTAGTAGCGGAACAAGGCAATACAACTTATACTTTAAACATCAGTAAAGTTTGTTCCATAAAGCTTTTTTTTTCTTCATGTTTTGTCATTATTGCTATTGTCGCTGTAAACACGTATTCTTGTCTTTTCGCTAATACATTTTTAGTAAATCCCTGAACTCTATTGTTTACCTTCCGGCTAACATCATTCCTGTGTTTAAAGAATAAATTTTTGGTCTTTCCCCTGAGATTACCCTGATAGCGTCATCTATAGGCACATTTTAGAACTATTTTTTTCCTTCGCCAAATAAAATTCCATTGCCTCACGATTGTTCTGCTAAAATATCAAGTCATTCTGACCAGTAGTTTTAAAATTATCGATTTTTGAAATCGTAACTTTAATTATAATCACCCGGTATAATATACCGGTGCCCTTCAAGGGGTTAAAGCGTTCATAACCTGGTGAATTTTAATATGGGCTTCATTTTATTAGTTTATAAATTAATATTTTTTGTGACCATTATTCATACTTCTTCGTCCATAATTATTACTCTTAATAAATCTTCTTAATTTCTTCTTCATATCTTTGTTGGATAAAATCCAAACAAACATTTAAAATGAAAGAATAATGATTAATATAGATAAAAATAATGACTTTTTAAATGGTTGTTTGATATCTTTATTATGAAGCAAAAATATAAGATACCTAAGACTGAAATCACTACGATGGTGCCAACATTCTGCGTTATCACTTTCATTTTACCGCATATACAGTCATTTCTAAATATCGTATAAATTCTATTTTTACACCATCAAATAAAACAAGAAGTTTAATATAATTTCAAATAAAATATTTTGGAAACATGTAACTCGATTTACTTATTTTTTAAAAATTAATTTTCAAGCATGAACTTTTTAAAATCAAACTTAACAATAAACATTTGTTTGCATTCAGTAATGTAAAGTGCCATTTGTAATAATATACAGGGTGTCCCATTAAGACCGTCCAAACTCTGTACAGCCAGATTTCTTCCTTGGAGTACATAAAAAATGCTCAAAGAACTATACCTCTGAGACACATAGTTTTCGAGAAAAATGCGAAACAAAAGTGCGACGTTATATGCTCCAACAAGGAAAAAAAAACTTTATTGTCAACATGAACATCGGTATTTGCACGAATGGTATGTAGACGAAGATGCGCACAATATCCACCGCGCATATTAAGACATGCATGCGCATGCCATGAAATGAGGTCAAGCCGTCGTTTGAATCGTATGTAAAAGGCTGCATCTAGTAGTTACCAGTGATCTTGGAAGAATGATAATGTACTAACCTGTAGCAAGATACTAAATCATGCTGGAAAATACAATCGTCATCACGCAACTCTTCCGACAATGGTATAACGAAATTCTCAGGGATTTCTTCATGTATATATGATTTAATCATTTCGTAAGTAATACATACCCTTCCACGCTATTTGCAGCCGTTCAACAAACAAACTAGATACTAAATCATGTTGGAAAATACAATCATCATCACGCAAATCTTCCGAACATGGTATAACGAAATTCTCAAGGATTTCTTCACATATATATGAGTTAATCATTTCGTAAGTAATACATACCCTTCCACGCCATTTGCAGCCGTTCAAGACCATACAATTACGCCGGCTGTAGATTTTACTGATTATTTCATGCTTGCCATGCCATAACTTCTGCACTTCTTCGTCATACACTCGCAAAAAAATCCGTGAATGAAAGACTTTTCCCGTAGATTTTTTTTCCGTTAAAATACGAAAATTTCAGATTGGATTTTCTCATTTTACCCCGAATTAAAAAAGAATCATCAGTCTAACGTAAAAATTACCTAAAATCTTCTAATCTAAAGATGCATATTTGTCAAATCAGAGGAGTATTCCGGCATCTGTGTTGCCTATTACTTTTTCGTATTAGAAACGGAATTTCCATTATGTCTTAAATTCATTATGTTTTGATTAATGGTAAAAGGACACTTTCCCTCTCAAAACACGAAAAATTCTCGAACCGAGGCTCAAATTTTCCTGTAATTCTCTAGTTAGAAGAGGGTTTTTCTTATAACATAACAATCTCTTTAAATCACAATGGTGTTCATGAAATTTGCTGCTTATACTGTTTACCACAATCTTTTTAACCGTTAATTGCATAGTGATGTAAATTTCCATCACTTTTTATTTAACTTTTAATAAATAAATCAACTTCTTCGCCACAACTATATTTATATAGAAATATTAATCCACTAAATTTCCCGTGAACTATGTTGCTGAACAAACTTAAAAATTTATCTTAAAATTTCTGGTGTCTAATATTTAATATGTGTATAAAAAACACAATTGTAAAAGAAAAACTCATGCAAAGAAGGGTTAAGAGTGTTGAATAATATCTTTAACCCCATATGGTGTATACAACACACTCTCATCACTAAACAATAGTCATCCAAATCCGATAAGCGTCTTTTTGTTTTTGTACCATTTCACTCATTCATTTATCTGTTTAATAGCCATGAGAGGCTTTATTTTGGTACATTAGAATAAAATTCAAGTTTACGGAGCAATTTTAGTGTTGTAGATTTAGACACATCAACACCGAGTTCTTTCCTTTTTCGATGGAAATATCTTACACTCCTAAAACGGATTTCACTTTAGCAACACTCTTTAACTTTCTATCATCTCTCGGAGTAGCTTTTCGCTTTTTGCCACTATTTAGAGACGATTGTTTTCAAAATATCCGTTATAAAAAAATTTCTTCATAATGCTACTCTACTCACACTTGATTGAGAAAATTTTGAGTAACTGGCGGATTATTGCTGATTACGGCCTTGTCTATACCAATAAATAATACGAGTTTCTTGTAAACGCCGTTATGTCGGCGGAACAACCCATGTTTCACACAAAATAATAATAAAATAAAAGATCAAGCGAGAAGTTCTGTAACTTTTCACTGAAGTCACAAGCTTATTTTATGCTTAATTTATGCAATTTTTCTGAACCAATCAGGAAACTTCATGAGTATTCAAATTTTTTAAACCACGTATTTTACACTTATAATATTTTGAATAACGAAAATAATTTCTAAAAAATACAATATCCACTCGAAATTAAATATTTTAAAGTTTTAAATTACTTTAATAATAAGTTAATTTATCAAAACATCAAACGTTTTTCTTTTGAAATGAAGCTAAATACAATTCAAATTACAAAACAAATTACTTATTTTAATATTGTGACTCGTCGCTGTATTAAACATCGTACTGCACTAAACAAAATTACGGTCGTTATTACAATTGTATGGAATTATTATGCTATATTTGCATCCATTTTGTTTTTTCGAAATTAATAACAAATACAATGGTTAACTAGATAGTGCATCATAATTCAGAAAATTATAAAGAATTGTTAAAGAATTTGTTTGAAACTCGCAGAATATATATAAACAAATAAGCGATTCATTAAAACAGAATAAAATAATTTTCGAATTTTAATGAATGAGATGTTTTAGCAATTAAAATTAGGCATACATTTTTTATATTGAATTTATTATTTGAGAAAAATTAACTTCAACAAAAACAAATAAATAATAAGAAGAGTATTTTCGCTAAAATATTACCATGAAAAACAGAATACACAAGACGAATCGAATCGTAATTAAATCTCTGCTAATTTGCGAATTTAAGAAAAAAGCGTTTATAAGTAGAAATTGAAGATTTTTTTTTGAGTAGAAAAGTCCTTCCTTTTTTTTACTTTTTGTTAATATCTGTAAGGCCAACAATGACCTTAATTAAAACACAAAATTGAAGATATTTCTTAGAATTGGTCAATAGCATTATTAATTAGCAATACTTTTTCCCCTTCTTATGTTATCAGCACGATAAACAACAACAAAAATGTTTTGTCCCATTTTTATTTGTGAAATTGATCATTATTTTCTCGTAAATGTAAAATACAAAAAAAATGATATTTAATTAATTTTAGAAATGAAGAAAGTATCTATAACAATATTTAGATTAATAAAATTTAAATGAACTTTTTCTGCTTAAAGTAGAATGCAGTGCAGAAGAACAATAGTAAGATTGAAAAAAATAAATCAAATTAAATCCGAAAAATGTGAAATGGAGATCAGAATTTAATTACAATACCTTTTTTTTTTGCTTGTTTTTGTGCATTTAAATACGCAAGTAAATGAAGTAATTTCTTGAATACTTGCAAACTGAAATTGTTTAGCATAATTTGTTTATTTTTCATGAATTTTTAAATTTTTAATGAATTTATGGCTCTCTCCAGGACTATGGAATAAGTACTCTATTGTCCTGTGCGCACACTGTCAGAAATTCCACGAAATTTTCTTTGCTTTTGACGAAACTGTTTCCTAGGAAATACTCCGAGCGAATATTTCATCAAATCGAGTAAATTTGTATCCTCAAAAAAGTGAGTAAATTAATTTCGTCAAATTGCTTGTTCGAAAATGTAAAAAAAGGCAGCTGGTGCCATCTATTGACACTTTTAAAAGCCTCTGAAATTGACAGGGGGAAAAATTAGGATGCGTTTCTCAAGTCTTCAATGGGATTCGTACGCGCGATCTTCGGTGTGGGAGCCTAATGTGCTGCCTCCTTCGCCAGCGGGGCCTTGTGTGAATTTGATTTTAAATGTATCAGGAGGATGTTGATGTGTGTTTATATTTTTAGAAAGTAGATTGTATTTTTATCGGTGCTGTTTTAATTTCTGTATGTTTAATTAATAAGTCTAGATTATTATTATGGTTTTTCTGGTTAAAAGATAATTATAATATGGCTTGATTAATAAAATTTATTCAAGAAATTTCCTTTGTTCAATGAATGATTAGAATATGGTCTAGTTAATTTGTTGGTCAGAAATTATAAAGATGACGGGGGTTAAGATTTTAACACGTTACTATTTATAGAGGGGAGAGATATCAGTTATGCATATTTTAAATTTGATTGTTATATGAATATATTTCTTAAATAAAAAAAAAGCTAATTTTGATTTTTTTTAACGATATTGTAACAACAAAAATAATCTGGCCACGTGAATGGTGAAACAAATGCGTCAAATATTTGAGATTTTCCATTTCATTAAAAATCACTTAATTTTGAGACGAAATGACTGACAAGAATGATGAAATATAGCTCAAGAATTGCTGAATCCTCAAAAGTGAGAGTTTTATTTTTGACAGTGAGGAAACAGTTTAGTCAGATATTTGAAGTTTCACGTTTCGTCAAAAACCACGTGACTCTGTGCCGAATTGATTGTCAAAAATAACGAAATACAGCTTAGGGATTGCCGAATCGTCAAAATTGAGTGATTTATTTCTGAGAGTGCGGTTTATTTTAATGTTGGCTTTGGATCTATTGCAGTGAATCTTTGTTTCGATTAGTGCGATAATATCCATTGATTAATTAACCGCACTAATCGAGGAAAAACGTTATTAGCGGTGGATAGGAAAACGTACCGCACGTAGAGGTCTGAAAATTTGGATGATGATAGACGAAGGCAGGTCCGAATGCACCTGAGCCAAATATTTATAATCTAATATTTAGCCGTTTTGATAATTAGCCAATATATTAATTAAAAAATCATGAACATCTCAAAATAACCCGCAGCCTTGGTTGTACGTCCCAAAACAGCATTTTCGTGGAATTCGAAGCAGAAGGAAGCAAACGGTGGTTTAGCATTTTGAAACTGCCGCATCCGCTTTCCATACCGAAATACCAAAAAACAAAAAAATGACCCCTTTTTTATGGTACCTCTCCGGTTCTAACCCTATTATTTAAATAAAATAATATTAATATTTACCGTTTAAAAAAAATATATATTTGGAATACCGATTTCATGTTTTTTGTTTTTTCTGCATATTTACAATTCCGGATCCGCTTTACTGATCGGAAAAAAAATTACTCAGTTATTCGTGATATCTTTCCGTTTGAGACGGTGTTATTTAATTAAAAAAAACACAATGGCACTCCAGGAGTGCCGACAGAAGTGAAAACTTGAACAATTACGTGTGTATTTTTTGAATCGTCAGGAAACGTGTTATTGTACAGGAAATACTTTTAAATGAAGTGGTTTTCTTTATTCATTATTATAAACTACTACTACAAAAATTATATTACAATTTTCATTTAATGCACTATTGTACATGAAAAATAATGCATATTATTTTACATACAAAAATTTAAATAAATTGCTTAAAACGTAAATTTACAAATACATGAAATATGAAATTTAATTAATTGGTATTCTTTGAAATGAATACCAATGAAACTTATGAATTTTCATCCACAATTTAAACAACTGTCAATACATTCATCATTTCTTCCATGAGATGTAGTTTCATATCTTTTGTAATAACATTTATCTGCAAAATAGGGTTCCCGCTTCCTATCACTCCAAAAATGATGACTTTTTTGCTGCCTGTCTTGTTTACGGTATTTGCGAACATTATGCTTTTTTTTCTATCTTCAGAAATAGAAATTATAGATACCGCAAACAATACGCGCAGTAGCGCGTATTGTTTGCGGTATCTATAATTTCTATCAACAAACTTTTCTTTTCTATAAAATGATTTCACTTCATTTCCGTATCAGTAACCACGTTTCTTAAAACTTTCGTGAAATATTTCATTATTTTCATTTTTTCTTTTTATATTACTTCCGTCTATTTCTTTTCTCGTGCTCGTTAAATTATAATATTTTCCGTGTTTTGTTATTTCATTTTCATCTTTTGATTTGGTTCTCGCGAGTTGAGTCACTTTTATCTGTTTTCACCGCGCTAAATTTATCTTGAAATTATTTTCTGAATTATTTTTATTCATAATACCAATCATTTCGTTTTCTGCACGTGAACTATTTCCTTTTGATACTTTCGCTTCATTGTATGAATTGGCAACATAATTTAATTTTTTATCGGAATTATTTACAACTTTAAGGCAACCTACTTGAAAAGTATTGCGATCGCCAACAATTTTAATTACCTCTTCATCTATCGCCGACTTTAGTTTGCTGGTCACGTCTGGCGCTATTACAATATCGTATGCGAGAGATTTTGAAACATAAAATTTCGTTGATATAAGAAACCCATCGACACGTATTTCATACACAAAATTTCCAATTAGATTTACAGTTTCTCCGCCAATGTCAGTTAATAAGATAACAACAGAAGACAAATTTGGCGACCCAATATTGACATAACATTCGTAACTGAATAAAGAAATATAGCTGTCTGTATCAAACAATAGATTTGCTTCTTTGCTTTTGATATTAATTATTTTACCCATTCCATTAGGTTTAGACTTATTTCTGATTCGAATTGTAGCAATGTTAGCTTTTTCCTGTACATCGGCATTAGATTGTGATTTTGGCGATTATAATTTCGATAGTTTTCGGTAGAGTCTTGACTGAACTCATTAGTTTGACCGTTATTGCTATTATTACACGGAGACGCTATGTGGCCTTGAGAGTTACATCTATCTAAAACACCTAATTTGAGATTTATTTCTTTTGTTTTGGTATTGGGTATGAAAGAAAGATTGTGAATTTTCATTTTTACTTACTTCGGGTTTTCTATCTTCAAAGTGGGGTGAAATTCTATTCATGGTTTTAACATTACGTCTCGCCGCATCATAATCGTCTAGTTTATTTACTAATACGTCTACATTTTTAATTTTTGGAAGATCATCAATAAAATGTGCTTTCATTTCTATAGGTAACCTTTTCTTAATTTGATCTACTTACTATTAATTCTTTTAAGGATTCAAAATCAGATACTTTAAGACTGCTAATCCATTCTTCCAAATAATTTCTTAATTCAAATGCTAAATCGCGCCAGGTGGCTGAAGATTCTTTTTATGTGGCATTATTTCTGCCTAAATTCTTCTGGCGTCATTTTGAAGCGTTTAAGAAGTAAATCTTTTACGTAATCGTAATTGTTCGCCAATGTTTCTGGTTCTCTAGCTATAAGATTGGTGATTTCTAACGGAATTAAACTTAACAAATGTGTGACCCAATTTTCTTTTATTATATTCGTTCAAGAAATTTGTCTTTCAAATAATGCTAAATAATATCACTTTTGCTGTCAAAGTGAGATATTAATTTAAGCAAATATGGTTGCTTACCTGAACCAGCTATTGCAGAATCGTCGCCAAATATACAGAGGTGTCGGTAACAGTAACGGTAACCGTGTCGCGAATTCAATGGTTTTTTCCCATCTCAAAAAATGCCCAACGTGCCTAAAGAAGATTTCACTTCAAAAATTAATATTTACCGATTCAAAAAAATTAATTTCTGAATGCCGATTTCATGTTTTTCGTTTTTTCTGCAGATTTCAAACTCCGCATTTTCTTACCAAATCAAAATACAAAAAATAAAAGCAAAGAAAATACTCACTTATTTCTCATTTTATTACTGATCCAAAATGTCTTGAAATGAGAAAAAAAAATAATAATCTGGAAGTCTTTTCCGAATTTGCCAAACTGTTTTTTTTTCTCTCAGTACATCATATTATTTCGTGTAGCATCAAAAACGCATCTTGCAACTCAATCGTATTCGCATTTTAAAACAGGAAGTTGGGGTGTGTTTATATTATTTAGATTTTCTTAGAAACTTTTTGTCATATTTAAAATTTCAATATATCTAAATATCAGAAATTAAATCGGCCATCACTATAACTAACTCCTTAGTTCATTTGTATAGATTTTTCGTTAAAAAAAGATAAAATCATGCAAATTTGAAGTTCGTTAAAAAATAAAATAAATAAAGACCTCAGCTTGTCCAGTATACGCTGGTGAAGGCAGTGAAGTCCCTTACTCTAGGTTTGTTTGCATTAGAGTTTCATTTAAAAATATAAAATCATACAAAATAGAGAATGTGCGCTGGCGAAGGCAGTTGAACTTCAAACAGTACTTTCGTTTGGAAAGTTTTTTTTAATTAAAAATATAAAATCAAAACATACCGGAGCCTGTTTGTAGCACGCCCAGTATAAGATTGTATACGCTGGGGGCACCTGGAGTGATGCCCCCAACTCCAGGTTCGTTTGGATCGATTTTCGTTTAAAAAATGAAATCTTACAATCTAGAATATGTACGCTGTCGAAGGCAGTTGAACCCCAAACATTGGCTCGTTTGGAAAGATTTTCGTTTTAAAATATAAAATCAAAACATACCGGAGTCTGTGGGTATACCCAGTATACTCTCACGATGGCAGTTTAGCCCTCTCAACTAGGTTTCAACTCTACTCAACTCTTCTATCAACTCTTCTCTCAACTCTAGGTTTGTTTAGACTAGATTTTCATTAAAAAAATAAAATCATACAAATTCGAGGGTGTACGCTACCGAAAGTAGTGAGATTCCACACTTTTAGTTCATCATTCAACACTGATTTTAAGCTGGATTGTGCGTATCACGTTTCGTATACGCTACTGAACGCATTGGTCGCCCCCAATTCTAGTTTCGTTTGAATAGATCTTCATTTAAAAATATAAAATCATACAAATGCTAAGATGTCACTGTTGAAGGCAGCGACACTTTCGTATTTGTAACATTAGATAACTACAACCCAAAACATTAGGTTCATTCGGATAGATTTTCGTTTCAAAATTTAAAATCACTCAACACTGATTTTAGGTATATTTAAGGTTATTATCAAGTGGAGAACAACGCTAGTATACTAATATATGTAACACATATTTATAGATACTGAATATATTTATCAAACTGCTGATGAAGTTAAGTATCTAATAAGTAAATTCAAATGTTTTTCAAAATTTAAAATCATGGAACACTTATTTTAGGCATATTTAAGGTCATTATCACGTGGCAGACAACGGTAGTATACTAATATATGTAATACATATTTATAGATACTGAATGTTTATCAAACTGCTGATGAAGTTAAGTTTCTAATAAGTAAATTCAAATGTTTTCTTCTTTTTTTTCTTTGCAAATAAATTTCCCCTTTATTTGTGATGTCATATTTTGTTCATTATTATTTATGAGTCACATTTTAGCTTACTTCTTGGATTTTGTAATTTATCGTCTTTTGTTGCTATTTTGATATTTAATTTCTTTCATTAGAATAATAATTTATTCAAAACGCAATATTTTTGGAATTTAATATCATTAAATCACGACAAGCATAACATCATTGTCTGATAGTATGTGTTTTAAAAGTACTCTAAGCAATTTAAAACATTAATGTAATACAATTAAAAGATGTTATGCCCAAGAATAAAGCCGCAAAAACTACTTACATTATCCCTTTTCGTTATTTTAAATTACAATTATTTTTTAGGAACTAGACGGCAAATTTCTTATATGAATTGCCAGTACAATTTATTAACATAATATAACATTTTACATCAGCATAAATGCATTAATTTACAGTTCTTACAGCCAAAATTTTAATAAAACATTCATTTAAGATTCCACCCCGAACCTCTTAATATATTTTTAAAGTATTTTAATTAATCTTCTTTCCAAAAGTAGAACATAACTTTCTTTTCAAATTAATTTTCTCTATCAATTCGAAAAATTAATTTTGATCGTAATTACGAGAGTAGAAACACAAATTACTTAATCAAAACAAACAAAAATATTATTTTATAAATAATTAGACTTTTAAAAATAATACTAAGTAGTTTTAAACAATAATATAATAAAATTTAAAGAATAAAACTTATGATTTATGCTAAAAAAATTATTGCATGCTATTAATTGTACTTCCATGCAAATGAAACATAAAATATTAATTTTAATAAATATAAATTTAAATTTACATAAAAACCTCTGAATGACGGACACCTCGGGAACGCATAATTTGCCCGTTTTTCAGAGGTGTCCGCTATTCAGAGATAAAAACATACGAAGAATGTCTGAGCTGCGGAATTGAAAAATTGTTCACTAACTATAGCTCTCCGCTATTCGGAAGTGTCCGTCACGGAAGCTTTACTGTATTGTATTACACTGCTCAAAACAATTAAAGGATATTTGAAGTTTTATATAAAATAAAGATATAAACGAAATTTTTTTTGCCGAAAATAGAAGAAGAGAATCACAAATGCAAATTTTTCTGGTTTTCAAGCTGTGGAGTATGCAAATTTTGAGTTCGACGTCAAAAACGTCGCTTCAGCGGCAGCGAATGAAATTTGACTTTCAACTGGATAAAAGAGAATGAAGACAAGGATGATCGGCATTCAGTGATTGCTTTGTTTCGATGAGTACGATGTCTCAGCGAAGTCATTTGACAGATTCAGAAGCTTGGAGAATTGTTGGTAGGTTAGAAGGGGGCCAAACTCAAGCCGAAGTAGCGCAAGCCATTGGAGTGTCATAAAGTGTCATTTCCAGGATCTGGAACCGTTTTTTGGAGAGTGGATGTGCAGGCCGAAGACCAGGGCAAGGTCGTAGACGGGCAACAACGCCCAATGAAGATCGGTATTTAGCGTTAACAGCTCGGAGACACCGAAACAAGAACGCTACTCTTCTCCAACAACACCTTCGCTCGGCTACAGGCACCACGATTTCAACTCAGACAGTCCGAAACCGGCTCCATGCTGTAGGTCTGTATGCTCGCCGACCGATGGTATGTGTTAGATTAACATCAAGGCATCGTCGCGACCGCAGGGAGTGGGCAACCGAGCATGTCAACTGGAGGAGAAATGAATGGAGCAATATTCTGTTTTCTGACGAGTCCCGTTTTTCTGTGCATCCGGATAATAGGCGTATTTTCATCTGGAGGGACCGTGGCAGTAGGAATAATCCTGCTTTCGTGCACGAAAGTGTCAGATTTGGCGGTGGAGGAGTGTTGGTGTATGGTGGCATCTCCATTGACGGGCGCACTGACCTCTACATCATTCGAGATGGAGCTCTGACTGGTCGCCGATATAGGGATGAGATTCTCAGACCTATTGTAGTCCCTTACGCTGCAGCAATCGGAGATAACTTCATTTTAATGGACGATAACTGCAGGCCACATCGTGCAAACCAGGTGGAGGATTTCCTTTTCGAGGAAGGAATCATTCGAATGGAATGGCCAGCGTGTTCTCCAGACATGAATCCAATCGAGCACGTTTGGGACTCTCTAGGAAGACGAGTTTCTGGCCGCCAACAACCCCCACAAACTCTCCAAGAACTGGAAAGAGCTCTTCTGGAAGAGTGGGGCAGAATACCCCAACTCGTCATTAATAACCTCATTGAGTCCATGCCTCAAAGGTGTTCAACGTTGCTGGCCGCCCGTGGAAACCATACCCCCTACTGAAAATGATTTTCTTTGAAGAAAACACCTTTTCTTATTCTTTTTTTCTCATATGCACAAATTGTGTTTTTTTCCTTTTGTACACAAATGCGCAATAAAATGCATTTTTTCTGCCAAACATGTGTAATTTATTCTCATATAACCTACTATGTCTGTCGACCATGTATCAATCAGCTAAAAAGTTTCCCAGATACAAAATCCACATAAAACTGCAATATCCTTTAGTTGTTTTGAGCAGTGTACTTCTATAATAGAAAATACAGGGTGATTACAGAAAAAAACTATCCCGATATATAAGCCCCTAACTGTCATATATTCACAGAAACTGAATAAAATTTTGGTTTAAAGTATTTTGAGGTTATGTGCTCAAGAATCATGTGAAAAAAAAACGTTAAATTCTAACAGTAACGGTTACAGTGACAAAATTTCGAAATTTTCTTATGGCAACACCTACTTTTATTTATTGGAATGTAATCTTCATAGTTAAAAACCATAAAAAAACGTGGGATTTTCGAAAACGCACGAAAATCGCCAGCGCCAGACAGACTAAGAAGAGAAGTGAAAACATCCAGTAAAAGGCTGTGCTGCAACCGAAAAAAAACAACACTTTATTGTTCAGTGCGATCCAAAGCCATTAAATAATAAGCCCAGTCAGATAGTGTTAAATTTGTTAGCGACACACTAGCGCCAAACCTCTGCTGCGGAAGGCGGACAAAACAGAAGTGCGTCGCAGAGAAACGATACGATTTATTTATATCGATATTTTATATGATTTTTATCGATGTTTTGTTTTTGCACTTCCTTTAAAAGCTTGCTAATTATTGGGATCTTTTACATTAAAGCTAAAACTACAATGAAAAAAAAAATGTGGAAATTTACTGGATTAATATTTCTATATAAATATAGTGGTGGCGAAGAAGTTGATTTATTTATTAAAAGTTAAATAAAAAGTGATAAATTTACATCACTATGCAATTAACCCTTTCCGGCACAGACAAATTCTGTTCGTAAAATGTGAAATTACTGACTGACACCGGAATTTACAAACGACTTTCTTAGAAAATATGAACTCCTTATTTTAAGCTTTAATTTTAGAAGCAAAATTTTATTAAAATATTCTTGGTGCCGAATGCAGCACTCCCAACCGCTAGATGGCGCTATTTTCAACTTGCGAAAAGTTTCCCATTTATCTGACTGGGCTTATTATTTAATGGCTTTGGTGCGATCCACCATCTGCCGCATGAAAAGTGTCATCGTGTGTGAAATAGAAAATTTGTGAAACACAATAAAATGTTTTGTTTTTTGTTGCTTCCCTGTCCTTGCTGGTAAGCTCTATACACAGCCTACTAAAGGCCGGTTACAGCTGTCCATAATTAACAAGTCACCACACATAGAGATAATAAGGTGTTGGATGAACCTTTATCGTAACTCAGGAATTATCTTAAAGGGGCTTCTGGTTACAGAAGACTTTGTGATCGTTGCTTAAGTAGATACTAAATTTCTAAAATAATAAAGAAACTTTATTTTAAAAACATCCCACCGCGTTGGGTATTAGAAGAGCATCTAACATATAGGCTTTGTTTTGATAGGAGTGTAAAGGATTCCCAGTTTAACAAAACAACCCCAAAGATAATCTTAAACTAAAACTTTAATACTTAAGTTAATGAGTTCTGAAAAACATTTAGGTTTTAAAATTTATCACTAAAACACTTAAATTATAATATCTTTCTCAATAAACAATTAATTTATTTATTTACATTAAAAACATTAAATAAACATATTAAAAAAATATATACACAAATCATAGAAGACATCCTTTGAAATAAAACTGATTAGTTTTCTCTAATTAACATTATAATGAATTATAAACACTTCTTACAAATTTATAAACATTTAAAATTATTGAATTTGAATCGACATGCTCTCCTGTTTGTGATACCATAAACAACTTGCGGTGCACATTTTTTACATAGATAAGAAAATCAAAAAGCAGATGCATACCTTATACACTTTTGGGGACTCCAGAGAGAACGGGACCATGTAACTTGAGCCCTGGGTATTACGAAACAGTGGAGACATATAGGACCCCTTCGTCGGAGTCTAATCATTCATCAAATCGGACATCTAGTTCCACACTCAGTTAAATATCGATTTTAAACACGTGCTAACTCACATATCAAGTCAAACACTATAGACCTGGAGGCGGCAGCACAGACAATCACCTCATCGAGTTCACGGCTGAAATTCTAGAATTAGTTAAAACTTGATTCGCATATTAAAACGCAATCGGTCTGCCAAGTAATATCTTGGTGAAAAACACCCGAAAACCCGATTTTAGCGGTTTAGCTCGTAGGCTTACCATTGTGTGTTCCTGCTCCCAGTCCTCTATGTTTTCATACCTTTGGGTGCAGAAAAACACAATGGTAAACCTACGAGTCAACCGCTAAAATCGGATTTTAAGGTGTTTTCCACCAAGATATGACTTGGCAGACCGATTGCGTTTTAATATGCGAATCGAGTTTTAACTAATTCCGGAATTTCCGCCGTGAACTCGATGAGGTGATTGTCTGTGCTGCCGCCTCCCGGTCTACTAAGTTGAAAACAAACATTCAATTACTCAATCCAAAAACTAACTCCAGTTGCTGATCTCCGACTATTTTTCTGTTACCTATCACCTATTATTCTCTTTTCTATTTTGCCACCATCTTAAGAAGATGGTGCAAAAATTTACAAACTTGCAGTGTAAAATTTTACGAAAAATGTTTTTCATGTATTTTGAGTGTATTTTTATGTAATTAATATAATCGCATGTTCTTTTGCATATTATGTATAATTGTTACATTACTGTTTTTTATTTTTAACTGTACATTGTATTTACTTAGTATATTATGGTTGTACAAAGTATATATTGAGTCACATTACTTATCCAGAGCCTGATCTCGGGCGGGGCAAAATTTCACCAGTAAAAAATAATAGAAAGTTTTGGCTTATTTACAACGCATTTTTCATGCTGAATTTCTATCAAAAACAAGGCAAAAATTTCTATTATTTTTTACTGGTGGAAGTTTGCCTCGCCGGTAATCAGGCTCTGCGTCTAGCGTAGGCAATTTTCGTGCTACAGGTACAGTTCCAACGCTTTTATGGATTTTCACTATGGAGATAACATTCCAATAAAAAAAAATAGTTGTTGCGATTTGAAATTTTCGAAATTTTGTCACTGTAGCCGTAATTGTTAGAATTTTACTGTTGATTTTCATATTGTTCTTGAGCGCATACCTTAAAATATTTTTAACCAAAATTTCTTTCACTTTCTATGAACGGTATGAAAGTTAGGGGCTCATATATCGGAATAGTTGGTTTTTTTTTAATATATAATCACACTGTATTTTAAAAGCAATGCTGATTCATTATTTATTACTCCTGAGTAATGATTGAAATGAAGCCTTTAAAAAAACTGACTTTCTCAATATTTTTAAAGATTACTTTCAAACTTTTACAGTAGTCGAAAAAGAAATTGTTTATTCAAAATATCTATTTTTTTTTAATAAGCATTATGTAAAAAAATAAATAAATAAAATAAAATAAAATAAAATAAAATAAAGAAAGAAGGAAAGAAAGAAATAAGCATTTAAAAAGTCACTAAATAGTCTGAAGCCAAAATTTAATAAAATATCTCTAAAACACCTTTCATAAAATTTATTAATTACTTCTACATTCTGCGTTTTGTTAGAGAGAATAATTAATTGAGGAGTAAAATATTTAAGAGAATATTTAAAATACATTCTGAATTTGTTGTTAGTTTAATCAAAGTTTAAATGAATCATTCAAATAAAAAATATATTATGGAAAATTTAGGAAACATTTTTAAAGCATTTTCAATTAATCATTCTTTAAAGATACAATATGAGAAAAATAATCCTTTTATCAATTAATTTTTCTTGACACTTTTGAAATTTTAATTTTGAAGTGTTTGTATGAATAAATATGTAAATGATTTGTTTGAAATGTTTAAATTATGTTGTACTAAAAAGATTTGTAGATATTGTTTGCCCATTTAAGAATCAAACAAAATTATACCAATAGGTAGAAGTAATAAACAGAAAAAATACAGGAATAGATAGAAACAAAAATTTAGTATGGAAGTTTAAAGCAAAACTGTAGTAACATTTAAAATTCATCAATAAAGTTAACTAAGATACTCATGAATACAATACGCAAGAAAATTATATACTATAACATACTATACTGTGTATACTAGTATATACTATATATATATACTGTATATACTAGTATATACTATCATGCAGATTTTATAATTTATACACAAGGTGCGTCTAAAAATTTCGGTGAATGGATGGATATCTTATAAACAACGCGAGTTAAAAGTGCGGCCCTGCGCATGCGCAGGTAGAGACCAATGGAGAGACGGCAACTAGCAAGAAGCGCAAGAAACCAAGGCAAAATAGTCTGCTGTGGTCATTCGAACGGTGTATGTTTGAAAACTCGCAATATATTGTAATGGAGCAACGGATAAACATCAAGTTTTGCTACAAATTGGGAAAACCCGCCACAGAAACGCATGCAATATTGGTTCAGGGGTAGGGAACAGACGCAGTGAACAAAAAATGCGTGTACAACTGGTTTAAACGTTTTCGGGAGAGAAAGGAAACCGTGGATGACGAACCACGTTTAGGTCGACCCTCAACAAGTGTGACGATGGACAATATCGAGCGGGTGCGACAGCAGACTTCTTTCTGTTCCCTCGCCTCGAGGGAGTCATAAAGGTCACACGTTTCGCAGGCATACCAGACATCCGACCAGGGGTGCAAAAATCTAGGCGCCAATGGGCCGATTCCCACCACTAAATTTTTAGTATTCTTCGCCTAATAAGAATACTGATAAAATTTACGCAAAGTATAGTAATAAAATTTGAGGAAGAAGACTGATAAAATTTAGTGGTGGGAATCAGGCCATTGGCGCCTAGATTTTTGCACCCCTGCATCCGACGATGTGTGACATCTGTGCTTCGGTCGATCCCAAAAGCTGACTTATTCCAGCGGCTTTATCAAAGACTTCATAAGTGTATTCTGGCCAACGGATGTTACTTTGAGTGTGATTAAAGATATTTTGTTTCCATGTTTTGTTTTATTTGTTTTATGCTTCCATTCACCGAACTTTTTAGACGTACCTTCTAAAAACGAGGTTTCTCGTTTCCTGTCGGAAATGTGTTAAGCAGCATAACATGTTTACCAAAATTACAGCCTGTGGTTATTTCTATTGTGTGAAATCACTATGCTATGTTTGCATCTTTTCAAAGTGACTAAAAAACATATATTAGTTAAAAAGACAGTGTATTATAATTCGGAATGTAAATTTTCATGAAGAATTTGTTTTCAGCTCCCAGAATAACTGTAAATAAATAACCAATAAAATAAAACTTAATCCAATTACTTACAAATTTAAATGAAAGTGTTATTTTAGTAATGCAATTTAGACATAACATTTCGATACCGAATTTATTTTATTGAGAAATAATAACTTTAACAAAAAGAAAGAAGTGTTTTTACGCTAAAGTATTATAAGAAAAAAAAAACACAATACTCAAGAGGAATTGACAAGTAATTAAATCTTTGCTAATTTACGGATTTTAGAAAAAAGCATTTAAAAGTAAAAATGGAAGACTTCATTGAGTTAGAAATGTCCTTCACTTTTTTTTAATACCTGTTGGGCAACAATGGCATTAATTAAAAACACGAAATTGCAGATATTATTTCTTAGAGCTAGTCAAAAACATTATTAATTACCATTATTTTTATTTGCTTATTATGTTACCGACACGATGAAAGAAGGTTTCTGTCTCATTTATACTTGTGAAATCGATCATTATTTTCTGAAAAGAAATGTAAAAAAAAAAAAAAAATACTTAATTAAGTTTAGAAACGAAATAAATATCTATAAAAAAGAATTCAGATTAAAAGGTTTATTCTCTGCTTAAAGCTAAATGAAGAATAATAATAATAAGATTAGAAAAAATAAAGCTAATAAAGTGTTAAAAAAGCGTGGTGTGGTGATGAGAATTTAATTAAAATAAATTATAAGAACGGACGCTTTTTTGTGTTTATTTTTTCATGCAATTTAAATATGCATGTAAGAAACGCTTTTTCTCTGTTGATTAAATATTTATCTGTTTGTGCTAGATAAATATTTAACTAATCTAAACTCTAAATCCTTTTTTGCGTTTATTTTTTTCATGCAATTTAAATATGCATGCAAAAAAAGGCTTTTTCTCTGTTGATTAAATATTTATCTGTTTGTTCGTAAACTGTATTTTGCTTCTGCTAAATACAGCCAATGCCAGTCAGTGCTATCGTGTCAACCTGAATGTTTCATCTTCTGTTTATCTATATTTGTAGATGACGTTCCAAGAAGAAAGAACCATTTTCCTTAAAAAGTTATGTCAGTGCCTTTTTATGACGATACTTCTTCTGAGAATAAAATCGTTGAGCTTTTTTTCACTGTGTTTATTCGATATATGATTCGATATACTATATTGTTTATGCACTTAACATCACTGTGACAGAGGTTCCAAGTTCTCACTCATCTTCCGTAATAAGTGGTTTAATCAAACCCAGTTTAACAACGCGTCAAACCAGAAAAATCATTGAATGAATCTTCATTTATTTAATTTCAGGTTTCTACGTGAAATTTATTTAATTTCATTTCTTAAAAAAACATTCTGGTGCGAAACGTGATAAACTGCTATGATAAGCCACAACTCATACACACAGCTGTGAAGCGAATTCAATAGTTCCGAAAGTTGTCGCAGAAAGAACTAGAGTCAGCAGAGACTCCAAATTATATGTATGGGCGAATTGCATATAGGCGAATTTCGCACTACGGGTTGGCGACCTACACTAAATATATGCACAGTGAGAAACAATTAACTGTTGGCGTATTGTTTACATTCGACACTTATATTTCATACAGTGATCACGATCCTACTTCCAAACTTTTAAAATATTGGTGATGAAATAAGTTTGAGAGGCCATACACCCAAGTTTTTTAGTATTTATCTTTTTATTAGAGTTGCAAAGAACCGGTTTATTTCCAGGTTTATTTCCAATAGACCCGGTTTACTCAAAGGTTTATTTCCAATACACCCGGTTTACTCAAAAGTTTATTTCCAATAGACCCGGTTTACTCAAAGGTTTATTTCCAATAGACCCGGTTTATTCCCAAAAGACCTGTTTTATTCCCAAAAAACCCAGTTTATTCCCAGGTTTAAACCGGGTTTATTCTAGCCTTTGCAACTCTACTTTTTATACAACGAAGATGGAAGCAGGCAGAATTACCGGAGACAGAGTTTGTTTACACTCCGCTTGTTTCTATCAGCAAAATAGAAATTATTCACTGTTTTCCGCCACATAAACATGGTGTTATATATATATATATATATATAGCTTATTGTGCTCTTTGTAATTTTTTTAAATTATTTAGAATCTTGAACGCATTTTTAAAATTGTTTTTGTATGGTTAGAAATAAATTTGTCTGTACTTAAAAAAAAAGAAATTAATCAACAATAATTTTAAAATTGCGTTTTTTAGTAGGATTTTTCCATTTCGAGCCCTGCACTTGCTTAAGTGCGTTCGTAATACTGAAAGGATGGACTGGCCTGTATTAATAACATGTTTTATTTCTCAACAAAAAAATACTAAACATTAAAAAAAAGAGAAAAATTCTGTGCTTCTGTGTGTACATTTTTTTTCTTTTTTGCACAAAACTAATTTTCTTGTCAAATGCAGTTTAAACAAGTTATAACATGAAACAATAATTTACCACAAAGACTCTTCAATGAAAAAAAGTCAAATTTCAGCATGAAATATAAAAAAAGAGTTATAAGTAAAAGAAGTTACGAAAGTATTTGAATATGCTTTCTTTTAATAAAATGGGACGAGAAATTTAACATTTCCTCATTCACTATGAAAAAATGCTTTATTTTTTACTTTTCCTGCATTTTACTCATTAATCTGCATATTTCATTCTAAGCAAACAACGCTTTTTAAAGCAACATATTATATAACTTATGAGAGTCTATTATTACATCTACTGACAATCCCCTTCAAACTTCAGCTAGCAAATTTTGTTCTTTCAATTACTTCTTTCCCGAAGGCATTTTTATATTTACATTCCAAAAGGAAGTGAGTTTAAACACAAATAAGTTAGTGAGATTTTTTTTTTTTTAAGTCAAACAAAAAACAACTAAAGTAGTTCAGTTTTTTACACATATTTCTCACTAATATGCGTTACTAAATATGACATATTTCTACTAGTTAAGCAGTTGAGGAAAATTGGATTTCTAATAAATGTCGCAAACTTATAAAAATATTTTTTTAATGTTCGCTAAAATGAATATTGAATATTTTTTTCAATCATGTTTAAAATAAATTTCTTAGAGAGTAAGAAATCATGTGTAGAATTAGTGAAACTAAATCTTTTTATTAGTATTTATTTTTAATAAAGGTGGAAACTTTATTTTTTAAATTGATTTTTTACATTTACGTGACATTAATGTCACGTTTTCATCCTAAAGCATTTTATATTCAAATGTAAACACTTTTATTTCGTTATTTTGTCAAATACTTCAATTTAATCACAATTATTTTTCTTAAAATAAGGATTAAAGTAATTTTTTTTTCCACAAATTAGACATTGTTCTGATATATGTTGATAATATCTTTCAAACTCCAAAAAAAAAAAAAAAAAAAAGACACAACAGAAAAAAATAATGTTTTTCACAAGAGCGCCAAAAGAAGATTGGCATTTAATTTTTTTTTCTTTTTCTTTTTTTTTTGTTTTTTTTTTTGTTTTTTTTTTGTTTTTTTTTGTTTCTGTAACGTAAATCTACAGTATTTCGCTTCGTATGCAGTTATAAAAACGTACATAAAAGTTTACGGGTTGTTTTTCCTCTGTCTTTCTCGTTTTCCGGGCATTTTTTAACACATTGTGGAGGATTAGTTTTCATTTTTTTAACTGAAGCCCCGCCTATGGGCGTTATACTTGTATGTTACATTATTGAACAAAAAAGTTTTCTCAGTTCGTGTTTATATTATAAATGAATGGATATAATAATGGTATTTTTTTAATCGAAATATTTGTATGCATAGTACTCTAATTGTAAAAATACGAATTTTGAGTATGTTTTATGGGAAATAATGTATAACACGAAATGCAAAAGTGCCGTCCGTAGGCGGACTTATATATATCCAAAAGTCGTGCTTTCACGTAATTCTATGTGACCCGTCCCAGTAAGTCAGAATGGAAAAACGTTAATTTATGTGAACCGTCTGTTAAGTGTTAAGAATCTGCCCTTTGTTCGAATTTTATGGTAGTAGAGTGATAAATAACGTAACACCTTTCGTCTTAATATCTTTTTTCTTTTTCTTTTTCTTTTCTTTTCTTTTATTTCTTTTCTTTTCTTCTTCTTTTTTCTTTTCTTTTTTTTTGGGGGGGGGGGGGGGGGGCACCATTTTTTCGAAATAAATTCTTGTAATAACTAGTAGTTGAAATTCAATAATTATATAAGCCAAAATTTTCTGTGCAAAATTACTGGTGTCCAAGTTTACGAATTTTGCACGCTCTATAGGGCACGTGTAGGCATGCATAAGTCGTGACGCTCGTCGCGAAGGGGTGAAGGGAAATAATTCAATATGCATATCATACATAGGCATTTGACGTACATATGGAAATTCATTACATAATCATTCAAATTACATATTCATTCTCATCACTTCATTTATAATTTGTTTGTGATCTAATATCATAACACACTGTTCATAATGGTTGAGGTATATCACGATTTTGATATAAGCAGGATCTCTTATATATATATATATATATATATATATATATATATATAATACGTTGACCGCTATATGACTCAAATACGATTCACAGTACATTGCTATTCACACTACGGAGGTTAAGGTGTTAATATTGGTAATCCATTTCAGCATTGTAAATTGAAATGAGTAAATATTAGCAATACATGTATTACTAAACCTATTCCACTTATTAATACATTAACCATATATTACTTAATATAGAAATTAATGTTAGCAGTGCAATTTAGTATTAATTTTTTTTAAATCATCTGTATATATCTGTATATAAAAAAAATCATCTGTATATATATACAGATATGTTATTAAAAATTAATTTTCATGTCAAATGATGTGTAAAAAACTACAAATTAAAGCAAACATATACCACAAAAATTAATGGTGAAAAAAAAGGAAAGATTTGTATATAATTTTTAAAGATATTAAAAAATGTAATGTAATTTTTCATTTAATGAAAATACAATAATTTTTTTATAAACCTTTTGGAATGTTTTTTTAAAACTAAAATTTGACGACAATTTAAACTTTTCATCGTCCACTAAGAAAAAGAAAACTTTATTCTTTACATTCCTTACATTTTATTTGTGAAACTTTATCTTATATTACAAACAAACCGATTTTTAAAGAAACTTATGACATGTGGTAATATTACATGTATTGATAATTCACTTTCACATTTCAAATAAGAAAAAAAAAAGTGGTCTTTTTTTTCTTTTAATTACTTCCTTTTGGAAGTACTTTTACATTTACACAGACATGAAAGAAATATAAAATACAAATAAATTTGTGCGATATATTTTTTGTCAAATTAAAATATAAAAATCAGGACAGCTTTTAATGCATTTCTCACTGCTGTTTATCCATAAATGTGACATATTTCTACTAGTTAAGTAGCTAAAGGAAAAATTACCTTTCTAATAAGAGTCATAAACTTATAAGAAAAATTCACGATGTTTGTTCAAGTGAAGTATTATACAAGCATCTCGTGTCATTGATTATTTACAAACTTGTCACAGAAGGTAAGAAATCATGCGTAGATTCTAATAAGCTGCTTCTGTTTATATTGTGAATGAGAGTAGCAATTATTTTTTAATGTCACGTTTTCATCTCCATGATTTGACATACATATGCAAACAGTTCTACTTTTTGTTATTTTGATCTGTAATTTCCATTTAATCACAGGAAAATGAGTATTTTTACTTACCCATCATACGTAGCATAGGGTAAGTCTTGTAATCGTTTTAAAAATCGAAAAAACATTTTTTTTTGACGGATTTACACGTTTCAGACACTGGAGATTCCGAAAAACATATTTTTAGAAAAAAAGCATTTGCTGTCCGTCTGTCTCTGTGTGTGTCTGTAAACGCTCTATCTCCCGAACAATTTGAGATAGAGACTTGAAATTTTATATTTACTTAGTATGTAATAATGAGAAGAAGCTTCTTAAATTTTGGTAACCTCGATTATCCGGACCTATTTTTTTCGGACTCTCGAAATATTCATTCTGATAAAAGGTATATAAAAATTTTCGAAATTGTTTATTTTAAGGAATGAATATAAAAGATGATAAAAAAACATAAATTTTGCATAAATAATGAAGTCGATCGGGTTATGAGTTGCCGAGATATTTGTAATCCTATTTACCACACCTTTCGATTTTTCATGACCCTGAATTTCATTCGAATTTCAATTCAAAGACATATTTTAATTGGAAATGAGACGCTTAATCCGATGCAGTAAACTGTTAGTCAATAGGATTATCATTATTGGAGTTATAAGGATGTTTCTTTTACGCAATTTAGTAATAGAGCATTTAAAGTTTATCAAGCCAGGATTTTATTCGAATTGCAATGCTATTTTCATATTTTATATTATGCATATCCATGATGGGTAAGTATTACGGTAGCCCCCAACTACTAGATTCATTAACAGAAAAACAAACATACTTTTAGTTTTTATGTTATTGTGATTTATGTTATTGAGCTAAAACTCTCATGTGTTAGTTTTAAAAACCACAAACGTATTTCAGTTAATTGTAATGTAATTTTCTTCTAATAAAACTAAAATTTTCTTTTATTCCTACATTAATCATTTTGCCTAAATACAGGTTATCCATAAATGATTGTCTTGTTTCTTTACCTCATAACTTTTGATTTAAGAACATGACAAAAAATATTATTACATATTCGTAAATTACAGCTCAAAAAGTTTTTCCATAACACAAACAAAATTACATATGGGTAAAGTTGCAACTCAAATTGCTATTAATTAAATAACGATTATTATCAAATTATAATTTTATCCAAATTTATCAAAACATTATTAATGAATTATGTAATATCTATCTATCTACACTGTAAAAAATATTTAGTTTCTGCTGCATCGTCACTCCACCGCTTTTATAGAACATCTCTATTTTGACCAATGAAAATGCTCCATAATATAGTAAAGTAACCGTTTTCTCTAAAAGCGGTGGACTGTGTCTGCAGCAAAACCTGAAGATTTTAACAGTGTAACTTTGTACGTATAATTTATTAACATATTTTTGATAAATTTGATAAAAGTTTAATATTAATTATTATTTGATTATAATCGTTATTTGATTAATAGCGTTTTGAGTTGCAACTTTCCTCATATGTAACTTTGTTTGTGTTATTAAAAAAACACTTTTGTAATTTACGTAGTATGTAATAATATTTTTCATCATATTCTTAAATCAAAAGTTATGAGGTAAGTAAACCGGGACAATCATTTATGGACACCCTTTAAACAGTAAATAGTAAACAGTTCATAAATTCAAGGGGATTCCTAGTTGCGAGCAACTTCACTTCCTGTATATGAGTAATTGTGTATCACATCTTAAACGAGCCATGCAAAATAAAAGTATAAAAGTAGCAAAAATGCCCTGAAAAAAGAAAACAAGCAGCTATGGCTTACACCGTCAACTTCAACTCAATCCGAAATTAGTAAGCTAGCCAATCAAGTTTAGCTTGCACAGAGCAGCCAATCAGAAATTACTTGTGATTTAAGAATGAAAGAGGATGATAATAATGAGTAGGCTGAACGAAATGAATTAAAAAGGATAATTCTGAGGTTATGCCCATATAATATCAAAATATATTGTATTTTGTTGTGGTATCATTTTAAATAATGTTTCATTAATTATACCTTTGCAAACATACCAAGTATAATGATTTTTGCATGTTTTACCATATTGCCGATTTTCCCCGATTTTGTTATGTATATCTTAATATTTTGTTATTTATTTTCAAATTCATTTTGTTTTTTTAATGTAAGAAACTTATACTACTCTTATTTGAATAGTACTAATCTATTTCTTTTATCTTCAGCTATAGCTATGTTTAAAATTTTGTATCATATGCTTTAGGGAATAAAAATTTCAGAACTATGCTATTTGTGAATTAATACGACATATTTCGACTTGTTGAGTAGATGAAGGAAATTGCTTTTCTAATAAGAGTCATAAACTTATACGAAAATTTCAAGATGTTTGATCAAATGAAACATTATACAGATATCTTATCTCGTTGATTATTTACAAACATGTCACAGATGATAGAAATCACGCATAAATTCCAATAAGCTGCTTCTCTTTATTTTTCAAATGAGGGTAGCAACTTTATTTTTAATGTCACCTTTTCCTCTTAATGATTTGACGTTCATATACAAACATTTCTACTTTCTGTCATTTTGATGGATAATTTCCCTTTAATCACAGAAAAATCATAACTTTTTCATTAAAAGAAACAGAAATTTACTTTTACGTTTGATGTTTTTGTGATTTTGTTTCACTATTGCAATGATATCCCGTCATTAAATGTTTTTTGGTATAACTTTATTTACTATTGTCTATTTATTTATACACTCATGTTTGTGAAAATTGCAACACCATGAAGGAATTCTCAGATATTTATTAAATTTATTCCACATATTACTGATAGTGGTACAAATAAACGATCAAATTTACAAGACAAAAAAACAAAAAGAACGTTGGAAATTAGTACTTTGTGTGTCCGCCACACAGAGCAATGAGAGCCTGCGCACGTCGTGGCATTGAATCATACAGGTTCTGAATGTAATTCTGTTGAATGGCATTCCAGATGGCTTCGACCTGAAGCCAAAGTTCAGTCTTACTGTGTGCCCCACCAGCTGTACGAGTGAGTCGCCAACCAATGAAATTCCAGACATGCTCGCTGGGGGGCCATATCCGGGGAATAAGCAGGCCATGGAAGAAGCGAAACCTGTTGCGTTCTGAAGAAGACGTGTGCAGTCTGAGAAACATGTGCACGGGCATTATCCTGCTGAAATACGGCGCCCGGAATCCGTCAAAGAAAGGAGAGGACATCTGGCTCCACAATTTTCCTTATGTAGCGATCATTGTTGAAGTTGCCCGCAATGTGCACTAGATGCGATCGACAATTATACCAATTATATCTAGATCGACAATAGCTCCCCACATCATGATGTCAGGCGTTTGGGCGGTATGACGCTGGATAACACACTGTGGGAGTAGATGTTCCCCTCTGTAACGTCTGACGCGTACTCTTCCATGGTTGTACTCCAGATTGTAGCGATATTCATCGGGAAAAGCAACTTGTTGCCACTGGACACGCCACGCGCTCTGTTGCTGAACCCGTTGAAGTCGGAGGCGTCTGTGATTCAGCGAGAGGGGAATCCTGCGTAGAGGAACCCTTGCACGCAGTTCATGCTCCAGCAGACGGCGACGAACTGTGGAGCAAGACAACAAAACACCTGTAGCTATGCTCCAACGTTGTGTGAACACACGAGAAGATGCTGTACGGTCCGTCACAGCCATGCGGATGATGTTTCTGTCAACCCGTGCCGTTGTGCTATTGCGTGCCCCACTGCCAGGTTTTCGCCTTGTTTGATTCTTCTCTGTCCATTTCTTCCAAGCACGCATCACTGTTGTGGCATTACACTGAGTGCGGGCTGTGATTTCTCGATACGAAAATCCCCCTTCTCGCATACCGACGATGCGGCCTCTTATGAACTCCTTTAGTTGTTGGTATGGCTTCCTCCACTTTTGACGAGGCATATTGACCACCAATGAAACGTTTACTGCAAACAGAGGAAGATCAACGAAATTCAAGGCATCTTTATAGTCCTTTATATACCTGGAACACATGCCGAGAACCGGCTACTTATCAGTCGCTTAAGCGACTGATAAGTAGCCGGTTCTCGTTCCACGCATGCGCGATCACTTTGTAATTCTAATCATTTGCATGTCTTACATCACTTTACATTTCCTGTAAGTTTGGTTCAATTTGCATAATTCCTTCATGGTGTTGCAATTTTCACAAACATGAGTGTATTTGTTAAAATTTTTAATTTTCTTTAACAGCACCCATTTTTCTCAAAATATTTTTATTTTAAGCGTACATTAATCATGAAATCTAAATCGACGTTTTAAATGAAAAATGTTCAATATTTTGTGCTTCTGGTGTTAAATTATTTATACATATTTTCATTTATAATGCTTTAAATCATAACTTTATCTTACTTTTTCGCGGTAGGAACAAAACTTTTTTATTGAAATCGATCCATAAATATACTCAAAATTCCTAAAGAAAATGTTCAATTTTTTTCTATACATTATTTTTTTATTTATGCTGTAAATTTAACTAAAAAAAATTAATAATATACAGTAAATTCTCGTTATTACAAATTTATTGAGACCACCGATTAAATTCATTAAACTGAAAAATTCGTTAATGTGAGATACCAATATAGCGTTTAAAAAAAAGAGAAATTTCAATGCACATTGAATAAAAATATATATTATTGTTACACTTATATTAAATTTCGGTTAAATAAGCAAACATGTCAGTAATTAATAAATATACAGTATATTACTGTTGTGAACTAACTAGTTATAAATAAGATAATTATTAAATTTCAATATTTTAATCGTAAATATTATAAAGAAATTATAATTTATCTTGCATACCTGACGAATTAAAAAAAAACCCTCAATGACATCTGCTGTTAATGTAACTTTATTTCCTTACAAAAAAATCAGAAGTTTTTTTTGCACTGAAGTTGACAATGCATTTTTCAAAACAACGTGTATATAATGTTTTCGGAACATTATTTTGCTGGGATAATGGCATTTTAAGAGTTTCAGTGTTCTAAAGAGCCCTTTTTGATCGTGCAAGACAATCTTCGGCACTTGATGGACAATAATCATCGACTGCATTTTCACTGTCGTATGCCCCTCCTTCACTGAGTTTTAGACAAAGGTTTTCTTCCAAATTCTAGTTTTTCAATAGAGATATTTTTTTCTTACCAATTCAGCAACTCAAAATTCGTCAAACTGAAATGACTATTCCTTTTAAGCCATCAATATTTTTTTTAATTTAAAAAATTCGTTTATGTGAAATTCGTTAAAGTGACTATTTTTATAATGTGATAGAATAGAACGTTTTTTAACAATCCAAAAAAAAAATTAGTTCCACTGAAAACTTCTTTAAAGTGATATTCGTTGTAACGAGATTGTAATGTGCACACATATATTTAAACCTTTATAACATAGGCTAGAACGATCATGTGTTAGTTTAAAAAACAACTAAAGTACCTCAATTAATTATAATGCAATTTTCTTTGATATACCTAACATTTTCTTTTGTTCCAGCATTAAAATTTTTTATTGATGAATTCAGAGGGTTGCTTGGCGGGAACATTCGCGCTCCTCCGGGATATTTGAGATTTTGTATTTGTTAATGGTTCAAAAGTGCAAGTCACCCCCCCCCCCCCCACTCCTCTCCAAAGATTTAGGATACGGTAATTGAGTTAGAAAGCGACCACTTTCAAGTCTCTGCCGCTCAGTGGAAAATAAAGATACTTTTTTTATTCTGCATATGATTTAATTGTAACATCGGCTGAATATGAGCTATGGATTTTGAAAGATTTCGTAACAGCTAAGACCTGTATCGTCTAATAGTAAGTGACATATAATCATCCAGTTCTCAATGCACTCTCTGAGGTGCACTTCCTATTTTTGTCCCTTAATTCTTGAAATATAACACAACAGCCAAGTTCAGAAAAATCTGTTGGATTCTCTGGAAATTATTCAAGGTGTTGATATACAGGGTGTTTCAGTTAAACGTTTCAGAACTTCTAAGAGGGGTAGGGTACATCCTGACAACTCGAAATCATATAGCAATGTGGGGTCGGAAATGCTTTCCTTAACCCTTTGCGACGCAGAGAATTTCCATTGCTTAACTATTGAAATTAATGAATGACACCAGAATTTGAAAACGAACTTTCTTGCAAATATGAAAAAGCTATATTTCACACAACTAATAAACCGTATTTTTTTTAACAAAAATTCTGGTATCAGTGAGGGTTTTGGGAATTAAAATTAAGTGGTTTCATAAACTAACTTAATTTTTACTTAATATTTTTGTATTTTGCACCACTTTTTGAACAATAATCTCTGCCATTAGTATATTTTCAAGCTATATCCATAACAAGAAAATTTTCTGAAAATTGTGGTACGAATAAATATAAAAATAGCCACCAGTCATGACTCATTAATCAAAAAGTTAAATTACTGGAAATTGCAACCGAAGGGGCATTTGCTTTGAAGATGGAAGCTGTCAAATATTGCTATCGAATGTGACCTATGACATCATTATATCAAGAAAGTATTTTCAATGACCTAGAAATGATTTTTAAAATCTTACATATTACAGTCATTCAATTTTCTTACACATTCGTTATTCAATTCATGACATCCATTTAGCATAGTGATTTGAATTGTCAGTTGTTAGTCCATATATCCAGGTTCTTATTTTATCTATAACATAATGCTTATAATCACCTTAATTCACACTTTCTTCCAGTGTTGCCAGATAGTCGAAAGTCAATTTCCCCAAAAGTTCTAAAATTTTCCCCAAATCAATGTTTTTTCCCGAAAAAGTCCCCAAATCAGTTTTTAGTGAAAAAAGTAAATTTCAAATTTTAAATTTACCACTATAGAATAATTTAACCAGTTTAAGCTTAAATTTTTTTCCCCAAATCGAGTCTTTTAAAATAAAAAAAATCCCCATTTACAAAAAGAAAAAAAAACGAACTTGGGAATCGCCATTTTTTATTGTGATCAAATAATTTTGAAAAAATAATATGAATTAAGAAAAGATGAATACATATTACAATTAAATGCATAATATATTAAAACTTAAAATGCGTGTAATCTACGAATCCAGATCCAGTGTTGTCATGTGACGAAAAGTAAATTTTAACCCTAAAAAATGAAATAATGAAAAAAACCCTCCAGTTTTTTCCCCCAAAATGTTGGCATTCCCCAAACGTTTACCCACTAATAATTTGTCCCCAAAAATTTCCTCCGGAGGCTTGAAATTCCCCAAAATGGGGACAAAATCCCCAATCTGGCAACACTGATTTTTTCAAAGAATTATATTTGCTATAACCAGAAGTTGTTTCATGAATAAATTATAATACAATTAGCAATAAAAAATTTCTGGTATGAATTTGGAATAATAATCGCCAATTAAGATTACTGTCTCCCACCTGGAAAGTGTTAAAATGATCACAAATCTTTAAAATTCTTCACGAATAAATAATTAAAATGTCCTCAAAAGCAAAAAAATGCCCTTTTGTCGTCTACATGTTTTAACCAATATATTACAGAACTTATGAGAAAAGTTGTAATTACACTTACTGACAATTCGGCCTACAAACTTCAAATGAAAAAAAAAAAAAGAACTATTTTTTTTCTTCGGTTACTCATTTCCAAAGAGACTTATTTATATTGAAATAGAAAAGCAAGTGCGATAAGGAATAAAAAAGTTCGAGATTTTTCCAGTTAAAATAAATAAGATTTAAAGAGGACATTTTAAAAATGTACTTTTGACTAATGAACGTCATTAAAAATGACATATTTCTTCTAGTTTCAGAAGTTAACGGAAATTATCCATCTAATAATGTCGTAAATTTACGAAAATATTTTCAAGATGTTCAAAATGTATATCATAGAAATTTTCACTCATATTAATTGTTTACAAACTTGTCACATAATATAAGAAATCACACGCCCTTTCGATACTTCCTATAATCTTCTAGTTCAAAGTGTCAACATTCTTTTTAAATGTCGTGATTTCGTCTTAACGATAGGTAAACATTTCTACTTTCGTCACTTTAATATAAAAAATTCAATTTAATAACCGAAATTATATCTGATTTTTTCATAAGAAAATAAAAAGTATTTATATATTTTTTTACTATTTGTTTCCGCATTAGGCTGATTTTTTATTTTTGGTATAACATCGATGTCAAAGATTCTCTAGTTCTCTCGAATAAATGCCAGAAATTTAGATAAGAGAATAAAATATTAATCTTGAATTTTTGTATGGTCAGAAGTTGTTGGATAGCTGTTTCTGGAGAAATAGATATTAAATGAAAAATAGCTTAAATATGGATTTCAAGTTCTGATATTCGCAAAGCTAGGCTTCAGTTTCCCATTGGAATTTTCGGTAAATATCAACAAAAGATAAAATGTTGCCAGCTTAAAATGTACTTATTTTATTACAAAAATTAATCATATCATAATACCAGACGATATAATTCATTTCATTGAAGCTAGTTATAGTATGAACGCACCTAATTTGTCACGTTTGACGTTCAATTTCCAACTTTTTCTTTTTAAACATTATATTTATGAACAATTAACTGTGAAAATAATATTAAAAAATTATGGTTACATTTATTTAAAACGGATCGCGTACAAATTATGTGATGTAGTGAGTATAATTAACTATCGGTTTAAATACCGGGTGTCCCAAAAATGACTGATTGATTTTAAAATTCAATAACTTGAAAACGGTAACAGATATTAAAAAATTCTTGCAGGAGGGTTATGTATGATGTCAGGAGTTTTTTTACTGCGATTCTTGATTTTAGTTCGAATTTCAAACAATAGATGGGGCTAACAACGATTGGCGCTCACTCGAGGCCGAAACTGACGATACTCAGTATTGATCCAACGCCCCCCTGTCTTCTAGGCCTGTGCGCTGACAAAAGTAGCGGCTGTCGCAGGATGATTTTTTTAAGCGTTTGTACGGTCCCTCGAACTTCAACACCCATAATATCTAAAAGATTTCTTTGACCTATTTGATCTCAGAAAAACTAGGCGAAGAAAACTTTCAGAAATTATTGGTGTTAAAGTTCGAAGGACCGTTCAAACGCAGAAAAAAATCCGCCTGCGACAGCCACCATCTAGTATTCAGGGGGCGATGTATCAATGCTGAGTGGCGTCAGTTTCGGCCTCGACTGAACGCCAATCGCTGTCAGCGCTGTCTTTTGTTTGAAATTCGAACTAAAATCTAGAATCACAGTAATAAAACTCGTGACATCATACATTACTCTCCTGCAAGAATTTTTTAAATATCTGTCACTGTTTACAAGTTATTGAATTTTAAAATCCATCAGTCATTTTTCGGACACACGGTATCTAGGAATTTACTGAAATTTTACAGCTATTTTGATAAATTCACAAACAGAATAAAATAGGAAAAATCCTCAACATATGATTGCGTGTTTTAATTGGACGTCTTAATTTGACACCTTAGAGTGTTGTTTATAAAATTCTTAATGCCTCAAGCAGTATATTTATTTAAAAGGATTCAATAAACTACCAAAAAAAAGTAAAATATATGTGCCAAATGTGATTACAGTAAACATAAAGGCTTAAAAACGCTCTAGTAAACAAATCGACTAGTTTCTTATATGAAAAATATCGGTGACATTCTCAAGCTCTTAATGATAAATAAACTATTTTTGAATAAAATTTTGAAATATTTCAAACTTTATGCAAAAATAGCTTATTTATAATTACAGACCTTGTGAATGACACCGTTAGCGTGAGCGAAACTAGTGGGTTTGCTTATTAAAACGCTTTTAAGCCTTTATGTTTACTGAAATCACTTTTGGCACACGCATTTTATTTTAATGATAGAGAGTGATTCTTCTTATATAATTTTATAAACTAGCATTATTTTTGGTGCATAGACAATTTAGGAAAGTATTAAATATTGAATAATTGTCCGTAAATTTAAAAATTTTAAAAGAAATTGCTTTAAAATAATTTAGTTGACAAATAAACTGTCTTTTTATAAACTAATGTTTTATAATGTTTTGAATTTATGTTTTTGTTACTAATGTTTTGAATTTATTTTTAAAATGGGTGTCAAACGTAGCGGAGTACCTTAACTCCTTGAAGGACACCGGTATATTATATATACTACTTAATTTTAATCCCAAAATGCCACAATGACACCAGAAATTTATAATGAAATTTTGAATTTATAAGGTACATGGGGAAAAGCTTTTACTTATTTTAAAATAAATTCGTTCGTGAATCCTGGTGTCAGTCAAACATTTCAATATTTTAGTTACAAGAATACTTTGCCCCTGAAGGGGTAAAAATGTCTAGCAAAACTCTGTCCTAAAAAAAAATCACAATTTATAGTAATCTAGAAATATTTTAGAAAGTACTTCTATTATTTTAATTAAAAGCTAATTTTTACAAATGGTAAAATTTATAATCAAACTTTTATAACAGTCTATAAAAATTATATATTCAGTGCTTTTAAAAATACAAATTACCTTTTGTAATGAAGAAAATCTTTTAAAGTAATCCTTCGTGTAATTAAATTCTTTATTTTCGTTTAAAGTACTCCTTATATTGTAAAAAAGATAAAGATTACTTTCTCAATTAAATGTTTTTTAATGAAATGTTATTTTAATTAAATGTATTTTTTTAGTTAAATTCAGTTGAATTGGTTAGTTTAATTAATTAAGACTCTAGGTAAAATATAATGTTTTAAATGGTGAAACAAATTTATATTTAGAAATCGTTCCATTTTCCGTGGTGTAAAAATAAAGAGAAAAATAAGCTTAGGACAATTGAATAAAAACAAGAAGAAAAAATATTTTTGACACCGCCCCATTCCTATCTATATTTAAAACGGAAATATATTGAAATAAAATAATTCAATATATAATAAATAAAAATATAGAAAAAACTCCTTGAGAAATATTAATTTTAAATAATTATTTTCACAATTTCTCTTTTTTAATGATAATCTTTTTAGTGAAATCATCAGTATAATTAATTTAGACATAAAATACATGATGCTTTAAATAAATAGGCAATTTAACATTTAGAATCCATTCAAATCTAAAGAAATAAAAATAAAGAATGAAAAAATAAATATTCGTATGTAAGCGTTCATTCGAATACACAGATTTATTTAAAAAACATGCTCTGATTAGTTATTATTTCGTTTTTTTGTGTGTGAGTTTCTATTTCGATTTTATGTAAAAAAGCTATCTTTATTAAATTAAAACGTATGTTCATCGGGATGTTACTAATAAAAGAGATAAAACATAAATAACGCCTTTTTTCTTCTTTTTTTTTTACTGCAGCAGAAACAAAAGAAATATCTTTTTCGTATTTGATAACCTTATTTGTTCAAAAAAATGTATTCATTGATATTAACCCGGGAGCAGTCGCACGGGGTATGACATACCCCAGGGTGCGTACGGTTTTTACAATTGTCACCACTATTTTTTGAAAAGTAATCTACAATTTACATTATCACAGAATTTGTAACAATTGTCTCAGACTGAATAAGGTTACGATTATTAATTGTATTTATTGGTGACAATGTAAAAACCATTCATTATCTGGGTATGCGCGACTTCTCCCGAGTTAATCCAGGGTTCGTACGGCTCCTGGAATTTTGTGACCAGGAAATTCTGCGGTACCAGTACTTTCTTACAGAAAATCTCTTCTTAAAAGAAGCCGCAGTTTCGAGAGTTTAACCTTGATTTCTTTTTCTATAAAGAAAATACTGGTGAAACTCCTGGAAAATTCCCTGATCCGTACAACCCTGTTAATCTATAATAATAAAATTTAAATGTTTCACTATTTTAAAAACCAGCCACCTCTGGGCAACTAGTTTGGTTCCGTAAATGTATGATAAGCCTTGCAATACGTAACTTTTATTCACAATTTAATTGTTTAATCTTCTGCCAAATCGGATGATTCTCGATGGATAAATCAAGAACTTCTGGCGATCATGGCAGTATTTCTTATATTTTTTGTTGTTATGTATTTCATTTTTCTTGATAAAAACCTCGTAACTCACGTACACAGGCATTTATGCTTCATGTCCGTTTGCTTATCAGTTGCAATGCATTCAGTTGCATTGCATGTGCAATGCATTTGTTAATACGGAGATTTTTAAACTTATAAAGTAATTCAAGATCGTGCCAAGCTACTGTTTTCCGCCGCCATTTTGGAATCATGGCAAGCAAACACAACATTTAGATATAACGATGTATTAGAAAACACAAGAAAGTGTATTTTTACACAGCATATGGTATAGATGTTGTTGGAGTAGTTTTACAAAGAAGATAAGTGCCACTTGGCATTTAAAAAGCGAAGCGGTCAGCCCGTAATTGTTTATGATAGTCACATGACTTGCACTTTTATTTTATAGATAGATTTATCCTTTCAGCGGGCTTCCTTAAATATTTTGCACAATTGGATCGTGACGTTTTTGTTGAGTACAATAGTTACAGCAATTACTAATGTAAGATTTTTCATAACAGCAGTCTACATGTTAGAAGAGCAATTATACATATAGCAAACAATTAACTTTGATTTTGGCGACATTTGGGAGAACAAATTTTAGAAATGATAATATTTGCAGGCTCACAAATGGTCCGTTTTTTGAATAGCACCTTTTCATATAAAAATCTTTTTTCTTTAATTTTCTTCGAAATTTTGTAAAAACCTACCTCTAAGATTATTTCTATTGCAAATATTATAGAAATCTACAACGATTTTTTTTAATTAGGAAATGCTGGTATTAAAAAATCAGACCATTTGTGAACCATACGTTTGTCAAAAATTTGCGGCAGTGTGCTGGATCTTAACACCCCTTCAAAACGAGAGTCATTTAACGACATTTTAATTTTAATACCGGTAATTCCATATTTTTTTTTCATCTTATTTAACTCAAGTGCTGAACAGGATGAATAGCATCAGGGGCTTCCTAGTTGCCATCAAATTAACGCACAGTCTTTAAATGCGATGTTTTGCCAATAGGTGGAGCCATTAGGAAAAAGTTAAGCTGTAGTTAAACTCAGGGTGGCTACATGTCAAGGAAAGACATAGTCGGAAAAAAAGGAATATAACAGTATTTTCTTATAGAAAAACTCGACTTATTTATCGCTCAAATAAACAATATGAAATTTCTAATAAGGAAGACTTTTCACTATGTTTTTTCCCTGATCTGTCGCCACCTTGTAACTACGGCAGAGATCTTATGAAAGCAAATGAGAAAATATAGCGAATGAGAGCAAGAAATTTTCAATTGGTCGAAGAAAGTCTCTTCCCACTTGGAATTCTGCAATCTAGCAATGTAAAAATTTAAAAAAAAAATGAATGCTACGATTAGACAAGGCAAAGATTACCACTAAAATATTCTGGTAGTAACAAATAAAAACCATACGTACTCTATATGACTCGCATCCTGAATATGTTAGATAATAGTAAAATAAATAAATAAATAAATAACCAGTAAATAAAATTAGCTTAAAAAAATTCCAAGATTTTTCTTTTTAATTTGTAAAAATGTGAATTTTGTTTTTCAAGGTATAAAGTTAACATTTTATTGTTCTTAAAAAAATTCAATTAATTTTGCTAACAATTATACCATTGTATACAATATTTCTATAAAATAAACGTTTTATTCTGGCTATAGTCATGTACAATATACATATTTATTCTACATTTATATTTCTCATATTATTGTTTTGTCATTTTATTGAAGTGCATTAAAACATGTAAATAGATCAAACTTTTTTTATTGCGGAAATTTAATGCAATTTATTTTCAAACGTCATTGCATATAAAATTGTTTGGAGCCAACGAAATATTCCATGTTACTACTTATAAATTGAATTTTGCATTTATTTTATTCGAAAGAAATTTAAAATTTATCACGAAAGTGGAAAAATTTTCATGCATATGCGTTAAAAAGTACCTTATCGGCACCTGCGACGTGTCTTTTATAGTTTATTTAATTTCGTTTCGCTTTAGAGAACTTCGCATTGTGTTAAAATAGTTTGGATATTTTGTCATGTCAAATACAGTTTAGAGCAAGGTTTTTTATTATTCCACATCATCTCAAAACTGTTCACTGTACTTTATACTTAAACTAAGCAAAACCCTGCCAAGTGTGATGGAGGAAATAAATATTTAAAATTAAGTTAAGTAAGAAATTTCCTATCTAGATTAAATTTATTGAAAAGACTTGAAAATTACAATACATGTAATAATAATCTTTGATATTATTTTTACGCCTTACTAATTATCTTTTTAATTAATTTCTTAATATTCTATGTTATGTTACGTAATATTTAATTTCGTTATTTTAATATTTAGTTTTACTAAATTATTTCTTTTCGAATTACGACCATAATTTTCTTCCGACCATTTTGGAAAGATCTTGTAAAAAAAGGTTTTGCTAGTCGCTTTTTCAGTAAATGAATTTACATAGAATAAAATTGCTGAAAAGACTTGGAAAGTACCCTACATGTAATGGCTTTTATAGCATTTAACATTATTTTAACGCCTTGCTAAATATCTTTTTAATTTATTTTCTTATTATTTTATGTTATGCTTCGTAATATTCAATTTCTTTATTTTAATCTTTAATTTTACTAAGTTATTTCTTTTCGAATTCTGACCACCATTTTCTCACTCATTTTCGAATAATCTTGTAAAAAAAGTTGTGCTAGTCACTGCTTCATTAAGGGAAACTATCAAGATTAAATTTACAGAAAATACTTGGACCGAAAGACCCTTCATGTAATGATACATGACATGAATTTATTTTAATTTCGTTTATTTTAAAATATTCACATATAATCAATTATTTTATGTTTCATAAAATTTCGATTTTTCATGAAAATATTTATAATTTTTTTTCTAGCTATTGCAGAAAGAGAAGAACAGTTGAAGCCTAGGGGAAGAAAGAAGAAAGCCTAGTATAATGCCTGCATCTTATTTTTATAAAATGTATTTACCTGAAAACAAAAGATGTGAATATTACTTTACTACACAGCGTTCAACCAAGAGAGTGAAAAAATGTCCAGACCGGAGATCGAACCCGGATACCTTGGTATAGCGCAACAAGTGCTTTACCATTTAAGCCACCAGGATTAAATCCAGTGTAGCTTTCTATCACTGTTATACGGTAAGGCTTATCACTCTTATCAGCAGATCTGAAATTACGCTGGAAATTAAAATAGATATATAAATATTTACCAATATTGGGTTAAATTTACCTCAATCATGCCACTGAAGTTGTGCTCATTATTGACGTTCCATCTTGTGCTGCAGAAGTTGTAGCCTTACCATATAAGAGTGATAGAATGCTAGACTGGTAGTTTAAATGGTAAAGCACTTGGTGCGCTATATCAAGGCATTATTGACGTTCCATCTTGTGCTGCAGAAGTTGTAGCCTTACCATATAAGAGTGAGAGAATGCTAGACTGGTGGTTTAAATCGTAAAGCACTTGGTGCGCTATACCAAGGCATTATTGACGTTCCATCTTGTGCTGCAGAAGTTGTAGCCTTACCATATAAGAGTGAGAGAATGCTAGACTGGTGGTTTAAATGGTTAAGCACTTGGTGCGCTATACCAAGGCATTATTGACGTTCCATCTTGTGCTGCAGAAGTTGTAGCCTTACCATATAAGAGTGAGAGAATGCTAGACTGGTGGTTTAAATGGTAAAGCACTTGGTGCGCTATACCAAGGCATTATAGACGTTCCATCTTGTGCTGCAGAAGTTCTAGCCTTACCATATAATAGTGAGAGAATGCTAGACTGGTGGTTTAAATGGTAAAGCACTTGGTGCGCTATACCAAGGCATTATTGACGTTCCATCTTGTGCTGCAGAAGTTGTAGCCTTACCATATAAGAGTGAGAGAATGCTAGACTGGTGGTTTAAATGGTAAAGCACTTGGTGCGCTATACCAAGGCATTATTGACGTTCCATCTTGTGCTGCAGAAGTTGTAGCCTTACCATATAAGAGTGAGAGAATGCTAGACTGGTGGTTTAAATGGTAAAGCACTTGGTGCGCTATACCAAGGCATTATTGACGTTCCATCTTGTGCTGCAGAAGTTGTAGCCTTACCATATAAGAGTGAGAGAATGCTAGACTGGTGGTTTAAATGGTAAAGCACTTGGTGCGCTATACCAAGGCATTATTGACGTTCCATCTTGTGCTGCAGAAGTTGTAGCCTTACCATATAAGAGTGAGAGAATGCTAGACTGGTGGTTTAAATGGTAAAGCACTTGGTGCGCTATACCAAGGCATTATTGACGTTCCATCTTGTGCTGCAGAAGTTGTAGCCTTACCATATAAGAGTGAGAGAATGCTAGACTGGTGGTTTAAATGGTAAAGCACTTGGTGCGCTATACCAAGGCATTATTGACGTTCCATCTTGTGCTGCAGAAGTTGTAGCCTTACCATATAAGAGTGAGAGAATGCTAGACTGGTGGTTTAAATGGTAAAGCACTTGCTGCGCTATACCAAGGCATTATTGACGTTCCATCTTGTGCTGCAGAAGTTGTAGCCTTACCATATAAGAGTGAGAGAATGATAGACTGGTGGTTTAAATGGTAAAGCACTTGGTGCGCTATACCAAGGCATTATTGACGTTCCATCTTCTGCTGCAGAAGTTGTAGCCTTACCATATAAGAGTGAGAGAATGCTAGACTGGTGGTTTAAATGGTAATGCACTTGGTGCGCTATACCACGGCCAAACTCGATCTTTCTCTCTCCCCTCATACGGCCTTCACAATCACCCCTTAGTTTCGGAATCGTTAAAGGGCTACTTTCGCCGGTAGGTGGCGCGCTATACTTACCATAAATAATGCTTACTAAAGGTTACTTCTATACATAAAAATACAAAAATCTTTGCAATATATTCATTATAAAAGGTATGTATAACATATGTATCTTTTGTTTCGGCGTTTTCTTTACTACAAACAGGAAAAACTAAAAGATTTAGAGATAAAATAAATAAATACAATGCTTTTAGCAATTAAAAATAGTTTAAATAACTCGCTACTATAAAGTGCAAAACAAACATTATAAGTAAATTTTATATATTTATATACATTTAAATTCTTGATTACTTGAAACATTGATAATTCTAAGCGTAAAATACACAGTAAAAAATTAAAAAAATAATTACTAGTTTCATAATAGTAGTAAGAAAATTAAGCAAGTTCGCCAATATCCGGCAATGAACTCATATCGTTTTTTTTTCTCAAAACATGGATTATTTTTACACTATTCTTAATTATTTAAAATATGTATATATATGTATATTGAAAACAATTTTCAATAAATTTAATCATTATAGGTACTGATCTGAAATATATAAGCATTATATATAACATATCTATCTTTTGTTTCGGCGTTTGCTTTGCTACAAATAGGAAAAACTAAAAGATTTAAAGATAAAATAAATAAATGCAATGCTTTAAGCAATTAAAATAGTTTAAATAACACCCTACTATAAAATGTAAAACAAACATTATAAATAATTTTTTATATTTATATACATTTCAATTCTGGATTACTTGAAACATTGATAATTCTGAGCGTAAAATACACTGTAAAAATTTTTAAAAAGATTTACTAGTTTCACAATATTAAGAAAATCAAGCAACTTCGCCAATATCCGGCAATGAACTCATACCGAATTTTTTTTTTCTCAAAACATGGATTATTTTTACGCAATTCCTAATTATTTAAAATATAGGTATATATGTGTACATTCAAAACAATTTTTAATAAATTTAACCATTATAGGTGCTGATCAATCTATATGCTATAAGCATATAGAAATATGATAGAATTACATATCAAATTTAATATTATATTCTAATTCTGGAAAGTCATGGTATAAAAGTATGTATATGATAAAAATAAAAATATACTTTCATGTTTCATAATATCAACAGAATAAGACAACCTATTTCGCCAATATCCGGCAATCACCTCATATCGCTTTTTTTTTCTCAAAATACGGATTATTTAACAAATTCATAATAATTTTTAATTTAATATATAAAATTTAATAAAATAGTTTCGACGATTCTGTTTGAATTTAGGATTGGTATAATCCTAAAATTCTAGTAAAATTCAGTCTAAAATTGTGGAAATTAGACTGATGAATTGTAGTTTAGGATAAGACAACCCACCTCTATCCTGATTGGCAATTAACTGAAGTATGGTTGCATCACATTGATCTGTTTCTATGCTTGATAAGCAGGATTCTCATTCAAAATTTCCTTGAATTACTCTTACAAGATTACTTATCCGCTAACAATGGCAATACTTGCAAACTTCAGCTTAACTCTTGGTGGTGCTAGCAGTTAAAAAGAAATTAATTAAGTGGTTTATAATTTCGATCATTAAAATTCAGTTTAAATCTACAAATAAATTGAGAGCCGCAGCAATTTTATAAGGCACATATTTCGAAAATTTTGCTCTGTACTTCTACTGATTGCTGGTGTATCGGTAATAAAAGCGCCTATTCATGAAAAGAAATTCCAGGTATTTTTTTTTCTCTGAATTTGAAGCACAATGTGGAACACAGCAATGAACCATTTTCAACAAAAGAAAAATAAGAACACGCAATTTCATTTACGTTATATCTAAGAAAATACAAGAGTGAAAGGCGAGAATAAGGAAATTCTCCATTAGCCATGGTAAGTAATAGCGCCCCCTACTTTCTCCGGGGAGAAAATGTTATTCCTTTTGAACAAAGGGAAAATGACTTTTTGTTACGGCCGTATAAGAGGAAGGAGAACGATCGAGTTAGGCCGTGGCTATACCAAGGCATTATTGACGTTCCATCTTGTGCTGCAGAAGTTGTAGCCTTACCATATAAGAGTGAGAGAATGCTAGACTGGTGGTTTAAATGGTAAAGCACTTGGTGCGCTATACCAAGGCATTATTGACGTTCCATCTTGTGCTGCAGAAGTTGTAGCCTTACCATATAAGAGTGAGAGAATGCTAGACTGGTGGTTTAAATGGTAAAGCACTTGGTGCGCTATACCAAGGCATTATTGACGTTCCATCTTGTGCTGCAGAAGTTGTAGCCTTACCATATAAGAGTGAGAGAATGCTAGACTGGTGGTTTAAATGGTAAAGCACTTGGTGCGCTATACCAAGGCATTATTGACGTTCCATCTTGTGCTGCAGAAGTTGTAGCCTTACCATATAAGAGTGAGAGAATGCTAGACTGGTGGTTTAAATGGTAAAGCACTTGGTGCGCTATACCAAGGCATTATTGACGTTCCATCTTGTGCTGCAGAAGTTGTAGCCTTACCATATAAGAGTGAGAGAATGCTAGACTGGTGGTTTAAATGGTAAAGCACTTGGTGCGCTATACCACGGCATTATTGACGTTCCATCTTGTGCTGCAGAAGTTGTAGCCTTACCATATAAGAGTGAGAGAATGCTAGACTGGTGGTTTAAATGGTAAAGCACTTGGTGCGCTATACCAAGGCATTATTGACGTTCCATCTTGTGCTGCAGAAGTTGTAGCCTTACCATATAAGAGTGAGAGAATGCTAGACTGGTGGTTTAAATGGTAAAGCACTTGGTGCGCTATACCAAAGCATTATTGACGTTCCATCTTGTGCTGCAGAAGTTGTAGCCTTACCATATAAGAGTGAGAGAATGCTAGACTGGTGGTTTAAATGGTAAAGCACTTGGTGCGCTATACCAAGGCATTATTGACGTTCCATCTTGTGCTGCAGAAGTTGTAGCCTTACCATATAAGAGTGAGAGAATGCTAGACTGGTGGTTTAAATGTTAAAGCACTTGGTGCGCTATACCAAGGCATTATTGACGTTCCATCTTGTGCTGCAGAAGTTGTAGCCTTACCATATAAGAGTGAGAGAATGCTAGACTGGTGGTTTAAATGGTAAAGCACTTGGTGCGCTATACCAAGGCATTATTGACGTTCCATCTTGTGCTGCAGAAGTTGTAGCCTTACCATATAAGAGTGAGAGAATGCTAGACTGGTGGTTTAAATGGTAAAACACTTGGTGCGCTATACCAAAGCATTATTGACGTTCCATCTTGTGCTGCAGAAGTTGTAGCCTTACCATATAAGAGTGAGAGAATGCTAGACTGGTGGTTTAAATGGTAAAGCACTTGGTGCGCTATACCAAGGCATTATTGACGTTCCATCTTGTGCTGCAGAAGTTGTAGCCTTACCATATAAGAGTGAGAGAATGCTAGACTGGTGGTTTAAATGGTAAAGCACTTGGTGCGCTATACCAAAGCATTATTGACGTTCCATCTTGTGCTGCAGAAGTTGTAGCCTTACCATATAAGAGTGAGAGAATGCTAGACTGATGGTTTAAATGGTAAAGCACTTCGTGCGCTATACCAAGGCATTATTGACGTTCCATCTTGTGCTGCAGAAGTTGTAGCCTTACCATATAAGAGTGAGAGAATGCTAGACTGGTGGTTTAAATGGTAAAGCACTTGGTGCGCTATACCAAGGCATTATTGACGTTCCATCTTGTGCTGCAGAAGTTGTAGCCTTACCATATAAGAGTGAGAGAATGCTAGACTGGTGGTTTAAATCGTAAAGCACTTGGTGCGCTATACCAAGGCATTATTGACGTTCCATCTTGTGCTGCAGAAGTTGTAGCCTTACCATATAAGAGTGAGAGAATGCTAGACTGGTGGTTTAAATGGTAAAGCACTTGGTGCGCTATACCAAAGCATTATTGACGTTCCATCTTGTGCTGCAGAAGTTGTAGCCTTACCATATAAGAGTGAGAGAATGCTAGACTGGTGGTTTAAATGGTAAAGCACTTGGTGCGCTATACCAAGGCATTATTGACGTTCCATCTTTTGCTGCAGAAGTTGTAGCCTTACCATATAAGAGTGAGAGAATGCTAGACTGGTGGTTTAAATGATAAAGCACTTGGTGCGCTATACCAAGGCATTATTGACGTTCCATCTTGTGCTGCAGAAGTTGTAGCCTTACCATATAAGAGTGAGAGAATGCTAGACTGGTGGTTTAAATGGTAAAGCACTTGGTGCGCTATACCAAGGCATTATTGACGTTCCATCTTGTGCTGCAGAAGTTGTAGCCTTACCATATAAGAGTGAGAGAATGCTAGACTGATGGTTTAAATGGTAAAACACTTGGTGCGCTATACCAAGGCATTATTGACGTTCCATCTTGTGCTGCAGAAGTTGTAGCCTTACCATATAATAGTGAGAGAATTCTAGACTGGTGGTTTAAATGGTAAAGCACTTGGTGCGCTATACCAAGGCATTATTGACGTTCCATCTTGTGCTGCAGAAGTTGTAGCCTTACCATATAAGAGTCAGAGAATGCTAAACTGGTGGTTTAAATGGTAAAGCACTTGGTGCGCTATACCAAGGCATTATTGACGTTCCATCTTGTGCTGCAGAAGTTGTAGCCTTACCATATAAGAGTGAGAGAATGCTAGACTGGTGGTTTAAATGGTAAAGCACTTGGTGCGCTATACCAAGGCATTATTGACGTTCCATCTTGTGCTGCAGAAGTTGTAGCCTTACCATATAAGAGTGAGAGAATGCTAGACTGGTGGTTTAAATGGTAAAGCACTTGGTGCGCTATACCAAGGCATTATTGACGTTCCATCTTGTGCTGCAGAAGTTGTAGCCTTACCATATAAGAGTGAGAGAATGCTAGACTGGTGGTTTAAATGGTAAAGCACTTGGTACGCTATACCAAGGCATTATTGACGTTCCATCTTGTGCTGCAGAAGTTGTAGCCTTACCATATAAGAGTGAGAGAATGCTAGACTGGTGGTTTAAATGGTAAAGCACTTGGTGCGCTATACCAAGGCATTATTGACGTTCCATCTTGTGCTGCAGAAGTTGTAGCCTTACCATATAAGAGTGAGAGAATGCTAGACTGGTGGTTTAAATGGTAAAGCACTTGGTGCGCTATACCAAGGCATTATTGACGTTCCATCTTGTGCTGCAGAAGTTGTAGCCTTACCATATAAGAGTGAGAGAATGCTAGACTGGTGGTTTAAATGGTAAAGCACTTGGTGCGCTATACCAAGGCATTATTGACGTTCCATCTTGTGCTGCAGAAGTTGTAGCCTTACCATATAAGAGTGAGAGAATGCTAGACTGATGGTTTAAATGGTAAAGCACTTGGTGCGCTATACCAAGGCATTATTGACGTTCCATCTTGTGCTGCAGAAGTTGTAGCCTTACCATATAAGAGTGAGAGAATGCTAGACTGGTGGTTTAAACGGTAAAGCACTTGGTGCGCTATACCAAGGCATTATTGACGTTCCATCTTGTGCTGCAGAAGTTGTAGCCTTACCATATAAGAGTGAGAGAATGCTAGACTGGTGGCTTAAACGGTAAAGCACTTGGTGCGCTATACCAAGGCATTATTGACGTTCCATCTTGTGCTGCAGAAGTTGTAGCCTTACCATATAAGAGTGAGAGAATGCTAGACTGGTGGTTTAAATGGTAAAGCACTTGGTGCGCTATACCAAGGCATTATTGACGTTCCATCTTGTGCTGCAGAAGTTGTAGCCTTACCATATAAGAGTGAGAGAATGCTAGACTGGTGGTTTAAATGGTAAAGCACTTGGTGCGCTATACCAAGGCATTATTGACGTTCCATCTTGTGCTGCAGAAGTTGTAGCCTTACCATATAAGAGTGAGAGAATGCTAGACTGGTGGTTTAAATGGTAAAGCACTTGGTGCGCTATACCAAGGCATTATTGACGTTCCATCTTGTGCTGCAGAAGTTGTAGCCTTACCATATAAGAGTGAGAGAATGCTAGACTGGTGGTTTAAATGGTAAAGCACTTGGTGCGCTATACCAAGGCATTATTGACGTTCCATCTTGTGCTGCAGAAGTTGTAGCCTTACCATATAAGAGTGAGAGAATGCTAGACTGGTGGTTTAAATGGTAAAGCACTTGGTGCGCTATACCAAGGCATTATTGACGTTCCATCTTGTGCTGCAGAAGTTGTAGCCTTACCATATAAGAGTGAGAGAATGCTAGACTGGTGGTTTAAATGGTAAAGCACTTGGTGCGCTATACCAAGGCATTATTGACGTTCCATCTTGTGCTGCAGAAGTTGTAGCCTTACCATATAAGAGTGAGAGAATGCTAGACTGGTGGTTTAAATGGTAAAGCACTTGGTGCGCTATACCAAGGCATTATTGACGTTCCATCTTGTGCTGCAGAAGTTGTAGCCTTACCATATAAGAGTGAGAGAATGCTAGACTGGTGGTTTAAATGGTAAAGCACTTGGTGCGCTATACCAAGGCATTATTGATGTTCCATCTTGTGCTGCAGAAGTTGTAGCCTTACCATATAAGAGTGAGAGAATGCTAGGCTGATGGTTTAAATGGTAAAACACTTGGTGCGCTATACCAAGGCATTTTTGACGTTCCATCTTGTGCTGCAGAAGTTGTAGCCTTACCATATAATAGTGAGAGAATGCTAGACTGGTGGTTTAAATGGTAAAGCACTTGGTGCGCTATATCAAGGCATTTTTGACGTTCCATTTTGTGCTGCAGAACTTGTAGCCTTACCATATAAGAGTGATAGAATGCTAGACTGGTGGTTTAAATGGTAAAGCACTTGGTGCGCTATACCAAGGCATTATTGACGTTCCATCTTGTGCTGCAGAAGTTGTAGCCTTACCATATAAGAGTGAGAGAATGCTAGACTGGTGGTTTAAATGGTAAAGCACTTGGTGCGCTATACCAAGGCATTATTGACGTTCCATCTTGTGCTGCAGAAGTTGTAGCCTTACCATATAAGAGTGAGAGAATGCTAGACTGGTGGTTTAAATGGTAAAGCACTTGGTGCGCTATACCAAGGCATTATTGACGTTCCATCTTGTGCTGCAGAAGTTGTAGCCTTACCATATAAGAGTGAGAGAATGCTAGACTGGTGGTTTAAATGGTAAAGCACTTGGTGCGCTATACCAAGGCATTATGGACGTTCCATCTTGTGCTGCAGAAGTTGTAGCCTTACCATATAAGAGTGAGAGAATGCTAGACTGGTGGTTTAAATGGTAAAGCACTTGGTGCGCTATACCAAGGCATTATTGACGTTCCATCTTGTGCTGCAGAAGTTGTAGCCTTACCATATAAGAGTGAGAGATTGCTAGACTGGTGGTTTAAATGGTAAAGCACTTGGTGCGCTATACCAAGGCATTATTGACGTTCCATCTTGTGCTGCAGAAGTTGTAGCCTTACCATATAAGAGTGAGAGAATGCTAGACTGGTGGTTTAAATGGTAAAGCACTTGGTGCGCTATACCAAGGCATTATTGACGTTCCATCTTGTGCTGCAGAAGTTGTAGCCTTACCATATAAGAGTGAGAGAATGCTAGACTGGTGGTTTAAATGGTAAAGCACTTGGTGCGCTATACCAAGGCATTATTGACGTTCCATCTTGTGCTGCAGAAGTTGTAACCTTACCATATAAGAGTGAGAGAATGCTAGACTGGTGGTTTAAATGGTAAAGCACTTGGTGCGCTATACCAAGGCATTATTGACGTTCCATCTTGTGCTGCAGAAGTTGTAGCCTTACCATATAAGAGTGAGAGAATGCTAGACTGGTGGTTTAAATGGTAAAGCACTTGGTGCGCTATACCAAGGCATTATTGACGTTCCATCTTGTGCTGCAGAAGTTGTAGCCTTACCATATAAGAGTGAGAGAATGCTAGACTGGTGGTTTAAATGGTAAAGCACTTGGTGCGCTATACCAAGGCATTATTGACGTTCCATCTTGTGCTGCAGAAGTTCTAGCCTTACCATATAAGAGTGAGAGAATGCTAGACTGGTGGTTTAAACGGTAAAGCACTTGGTGCGCTATACCAAGGCATTATTGACGTTCCATCTTGTGCTGCAGAAGTTGTAGCCTTACCATATAAGAGTGAGAGAATGCTAGACTGGTGGTTTAAATGGTAAAGCACTTGGTGCGCTATACCAAGGCATTATTGACGTTCCATCTTGTGCTGCAGAAGTTGTAGCCTTACCATATAAGAGTGAGAGAATGCTAGACTGGTGGTTTAAATGGTAAAGCACTTGGTGCGCTATACCAAGGCATTATTGACTTTCCATCTTGTGCTGCAGAAGTTGTAGCCTTACCATATAAGAGTGAGAGAATGCTAGACTGGTGGTTTAAATGGTAAAGCACTTGGTGCGCTATACCAAGGCATTATTGACGTTCCATCTTGTGCTGCAGAAGTTGTAGCCTTACCATATAAGAGTGAGAGAATGCTAGACTGGTGGTTTAAATGGTAAAGCACTTGGTGCGCTATACCAAGGCATTATTGACGTTCCATCTTGTGCTGCAGAAGTTGTAGCCTTACCATATAAGAGTGAGAGAATGCTAGACTGGTGGTTTAAATGGTAAAGCACTTGGTGCGCTATACCAAGGCATTATTGACGTTCCATCTTGTGCTGCAGAAGTTGTAGCCTTATCATATAAGAGTGAGAGAATGCTAGACTGGTGGTTTAAATGGTAAAGCACTTGGTGCGCTATACCAAAGCATTATTGACGTTCCATCTTGTGCTGCAGAAGTTGTAGCCTTACCATATAAGAGTGAGAGAATGCTAGACTGGTGGTTTAAATGGTAAAGCACTTGGTGCGCTATACCAAGGCATTATTGACGTTCCATCTTGTGCTGCAGAAGTTGTAGCCTTACCATATAAGAGTGAGAGAATGCTAGACTGGTGGTTTAAATGGTAAAGCACTTGGTGCGCTATACCAAGGCATTATTGACGTTCCATCTTGTGCTGCAGAAGTTGTAGCCTTACCATATAAGAGTGAGAGAATGCTAGACTGGTGGTTTAAATGGTAAAGCACTTGGTGCGCTATACCAAGGCATTATTGACGTTCCATCTTGTGCTGCAGAAGTTGTAGCCTTACCATATAAGAGTGAGAGAATGCTAGACTGATGGTTTAAATGGTAAAACACTTGGTGCGCTATACCAAGGCATTATTGACGTTCCATCTTGTGCTGCAGAAGTTGTAGCCTTACCATATAATAGTGAGAGAATGCTAGACTGGTGGTTTAAAGGGTAAAGCACTTGGTGCGCTATATCAAGGCATTTTTGACGTTCCATTTTGTGCTGCAGAACTTGTAGCCTTACCATATAAGAGTGATAGAATGCTAGACTGGTGGTTTAAATGGTAAAGCACTTGGTGCGCTATACCAAGGCATCCGGGTTTAAGAGGCTACTTCACTCAGACGAAAACACCCGCTCGCTAATGTTAACCCTATGGAGGAAATATTTTAAGATAAATCGTTCACATTTCAATATTTTTAAATGATTTTTTTTGCATTGGATAGCTGAGGTCAATCTCTATGCACGCTCCCTTGTACTTTTTCGATTTTTGTTGCAGTTTTTTTTTTATTGTGGATACTTTCACTTTCAAAACCGGTTCCGAAAGTGAAAGTATCGTAATAAAAAAAAACTTGTAATCAAAATCGAAAAAGTACAAAAGAGCGTGCATAGAGATTGACCTCAGCTATCTAATGAAAAAAAAAAAAAAGAAATGCGAACGAGATATCTTAAAATATTTCCTCCATAGGATTAACATTAACGAGCGGGTGTTTTCGCCTGAGTGAAGTAGCCTCTTAAGGCATGATTAACCTCTGAATCTAGGTGAAGCACAGCATCATTTTGGGGCCCCCTTTCACCCGCGAAAAGTTTTCTAAATTTAACATTCGTGGAAACTCATCAATGCAGAAAATACAATTCCTGGGAGCGGCGTAACTGAGTTAAGATATTTCACCAAACAGCTTTTCTTTATGTTCCCTGTATATAATGTAAATATAATATAATTGTGGTGTGTGTATATATATATATATAGTTGTATAGGTTGTATCACTCAGGTGATTTCTGACCAACACATCTGGATGCTACATGATTGGTGAACAGCCTATTGATCTCAACAATCAAATTACCAAGTTAGAAATCTTTTCTGATGTAGTGTGGATTTCTTCTTGCACTAAGCAAACTTTCCCCTCCAAAAAAAAAAATGTGCGTGATGAATAAACTATAAAAGTGGAACTATTTTGAACTATTAGTGGTCCTATTTTGAAGTCATTTTGGGGGCCCTCTTAAATTTTAAAGCGGAAGCTCGTGCTTCACGTGCCTTTTGGATAATCAGGCCCTGTACGGGTTCGATCCCCGGTCTGGGCATTTTTACACTCTGTTGGTAGACGGGTACAAATACAATGGCTCTTTGTACACAGAAGGATTAACTTATTGCAGTGAATATGTCAAAACTGTCTTTTCATACTGTTGACACCAAAATACAGGGAGTTATATTTTTCTGTTGAAATTGTGCTGTGTATTAAATTGATAATTCATATGCTTTGTTTTCAATAATTTCCAGCGTAATTTCAACTCTGCTGAACATTTAATTAGATATGTATTTATCTGTTCTACACTGTAAAAAAAAAATTGTCAGGTTACTAAAAATATTTTAGTATATTTGTATTCCACAGATTTTTTTAGTAACCGGTACTAAAAATCGGTACAAAAAGACTAAAAATTTTTTTGTATTCTTACTCAGTAACAAGATAATCTGTAAGAATTACTAGAAAACAGCTAGCAATTATTCCGATTTTTTAGTACCGGTTACTAAAAAAATCTGTGGAATACAAATATACTGAAAACTTTTTAGTAATTTCCAAAAAATCTGTTAGAAAAACTAAACTTTTTTTAGTAGATCGACCCATTTTTTTTTTACAGTGTATTGATTGTTAGAATTTATTGAAAGTGAAGAATGTTTTATGTTAAGTTTTATATGGCACTTTAGTAAATCGTTCTGATTTATCTATTGCACGTATAAAACGCTCATATATCGTTATCAGTTTGGTAATAATGACGATTATTCAAAGAAATGTAATATTTTGAGTAACCAAGATTGTGTATGATATACAGTTGAAGATTAAGATGTACCTAATATTGAAACGTATACAGAGTAACAACGCATACTGAAAGGTATACAGAGTTTCAAAAATAAGATAGAAAAAGCTTTAAGAGGAAGTAGACAAATTTTTTTTCTAATACAAACAAATTTCCCTATAACAAACAATTTTTGTATAGGAGAAAAAGGACATAATCCATTCATTCAGTCAAAAATATAAGTTGCCTGACTCTAATCTGTACCCGGATGTTTTTTCATTATTTGAACAATAATGAAAAATTTTTTGCGAAGTTTTCAAAAGACTTAACTTGCTCTTTTGGAAGTATAAGGATACCACGAGAAACAATGGTAGTCGCCACTAAACAAACGCTCCCTATTTCGGAATGTGAATGATATTTTGTGATGTTTACACAAAGCAAAGTTAGTCTGGTGAAAATATCGTTAAAATACTGATTAAGTGATTAAGTGATAAAAGTAGAACACAAAAAGGTGTTTTTATAATGATCGACATGTTTCGAACGCGTGAACGGTGCCATTATCAAGATCTGCACGCTAAACAGACTATTCTCTCAAAACTTTTTGAAAATAAACTTGAAAAAATATAAATCACATAATAACATGTGTAATAAAAGCAGGTGCTTAAAAATAGTCCACTTTAAACTTGAAAATTAATATTTGCATATTGCTTTTTATCTTTTTTTTTTTTTTTTTTTTTTTTTTTGCTTTTGAAAAAGCTAGTGTGACTGAAGATCGCACAAAGGGTATCATTTAATATTCATTTCAAAACACTTTATCCTTTCTTTAATGAATCCAAATAAATTTCCTTTTCCAAAACAAACAAAAACAAAATCATGTTTTTTATAAAGTAAAAATTTATCAGTCTATTTTTCTCGCATTTTAGAAAATCTGAACCGGTCCGATAGCGGGCAAAGCCCGCTATTATACTCTGTCATAATAATATCTGTCGTGTGGACTAAATGCGATATTAAAACAAAAATCAATTTCAAAATTAAACGTGTTGTATAAAGACCTTCAAAACATTAAAATATGCCAATATTTCCATAATCGGGTTTCTATCATGATTCAAATGTTCCTCAAACTCATATGACGTTATAATCACTTGCTGACGTCCTATCTACTTGCTTTCTCTATTATTCATACTGATACTCTCTTTGTATTATTCTCAAACTTTTAAAAAAGTCCGTTAAACTTCCAATATGACATCTGATTAATTTTCCTTTTAATTCTAATGACATCATATTAACCTGCTTTCTGTACATACACATACTCACACTCCTTGTATTATTGAGAAATGTTTCAAAATTTTCGTTTTATTACCAATATGACATCATATTTATCTTTTTTGAATTGGTGAAACTTTTTATTTCATTTCCATTTTTACTTGGAAATCTTTCAATAGAAAATTAATTATTGTAAAAAGAATTTTATTGTGGATTTTTATTTCTTGGCAACTGCTATAACGAAAAATATTTTAATTTAATAGTAAAACGCTGTTAGATTTTTGGTATTTTATCTCTCTATATTAAAATAATACGACTTTTTCAATTTTTTATGATTTTCAGCTTCATAGTAGGTATTCAGCTATAAGTACACAAAATTCCAAGTCTGTAAGTTATACAGTTTCTGAGAACCGGCTCTGTGACGGACAGACAACTTAGCGGGACGAATAGGGTTGCGTGAGATGAACGAAACCCTAAAAAAGCAATAAGGAAATATTAATTTTTGCGTTCACAGTTGACTAAAAGCAGGTACTTAAAAGCACCTTTTTTTTACACATATGATTTTGTGATTTATGTTTTGTCAAGTTTATTTTAAAAAAAATTTGCGAAAGTAGTTTGTTTATCGTGTAGATCTTGATAAAAGCGCCGTTTGTGCTTTCGAAACATGTCGATCATTATATTAAAAAGTTTTTATAATCCTTTTTGTGCTCTACGTTTACAACTTAAGCATTTAAATCTGTATTTTAATGATAATTACTGATCTTATTATATGATTATGAAAATATCATTAGAATACACTTCGGTACTTACGTATTATACGTGTGAGGAAGATAGGTCGCCAAAAATGGTTTTCCAATCACCCATTACATTTATTATTGCAATTCGCCAATCGTGTTCAAAACACAAATTGAATGTACATTTATTAAATAAAAACTATCGTTAAAAATGATAAATAATATAAAAACAGACTAAAATAATACAAAACAGTAATTTGATATACATTTATTAAATATATAACATCAGATTTTAGCGATAAAAGATATTTATGATGAGAGTTTTATTTCCGGCGGGATGTTATCTCCAACAAAATTAATATAATGCATATAATCTTATACACATACAGTATTTATGAATATAATATACATATCTAGTATATATACTATATTGTATTACATTATATAGTTATATATAAGTACTATTGCAATTGCCTGTAATGTGGCAAATACAGTAATCTCTCACTTATACGCGATGTTCAGCAATTACTTTTTCATACCACTATTTTAAAACAGTAAAATTAGATTTATAAATTCTAAGATTTAAGAAGCCAAAAATTACCTGATAAAAAAACTGGTGTGGAAAAATGATTTCCGTGTATCGCGTGTAAGTGAGAGTTCACTGTGATGTTAAATTGTATAGAGTATAAGTGTTACTGAAATTAGTATTTTCGGCATCATTGTTGCCACAGTGTATCTTTCTGCCATGGATAATACGTAATTACCGACTTTTCGTTATTGTTTGAGTTATGAGTTAAACTAAGTGTACTGAATTCGATATAATAATGTTTCGATTCTTCAATGAATTAATGTTTGTGTCAGGATTTTAGTGAATACAAGTGTAACCCCCATAAACAATTATATTAATCAATACAGTGATATAAAGGATATAAAATATTATAGTTACGTCTGTATCCGTTCTGTTACATATACAGTGGTGGCCAAAAGTGTGGACATTTTTTTAAAGTTTCATGTTTTTCAACTTTGTATGCTTGTAGAATATATTAATTTTCACTTAAATACAAACGTTTATATATCAAATTGAAGGTCATTTAATGTAGAATTTAATAATAAAAACAGTATTACAAAAAAAGTTATGCAACTAATAGTAAGATCTATCTTAGATTTGCATTTTTTTAAAGTGATACTTACACAATCAATACTTAGTAGCATGACCCTTATTTTTTAAGACAGCTTCACAGCGTCTTTTCATCGAGTGAACGAGTGTTTGGAGTTCATCTTTCGTAATCACATGGTGCCAAGAATCAATTATAGCTTCAATAAGTTGTCTTTTATTGGATGGACGTTTTTTTCGTACAAGAATTTTCAAACGTCGCCACAAATTTTCAATTGGATTGAGATCAGGGCTGTTTCCTGGCCATGGTAATATATCTATGCCTTTATTTTGAAACCATGCTTTGCATACTTTTGCTGTGTGGCATGGAGCTGAATCCTGCTGAAATATAAATGGTGCGTTGTTGGGGAAGAGATCCCTGATGGAAGGAATCAATTTTGGTTCCAGGACAGTTTCGATGTATTTTTTGGCATTCAGGATGCCATCTATCACTTGAATTCGACCCACACCATCTGCAGACATACGTGCCCAAATCATGACATTTGTTGGGTTTTTTGTAGTTGCTTCAATGCAATCAGGATGAAGTGCTTCTCCTACTATACGTTTCACGTATTTTCTACCATCACTACCAAAGAGCGATATTTTACTCTCATCGCTCCAGATTACTTGCTTCTATTGATTTTCTGACCATTTAATGTGTTCTTTTGCCCACTTAGCTCGTTTTTCACGTTGCTTTTGATTTAAATGTGGTTTTTTTCTTGGAATTCTAGCTTGTAGTCCAAAATCCTGATAACGTTCTTCTTCTTGTTCTTGAACTTAATGCAATACCCGCTGCATTCATTTCACATCTAATGGCATCTGATGAAATTTTTCTATCTTGAAGGCATAGCCGTTTAATTTTTCTATCGACAGTAGCACTTGTGCATTTTTTTTCGGACTGATTTGGCCTTATTATCCACTGATTTCGTTTTTTCATAACGTAAACAGAACTTTCGTGCACCAGAACAAGTCACTGAACCACCACCAACTTGTCTTGCAATTTCAGCATAAGAGAGGCCATTTTCTCTCAATATGACAATTCGGCTTCTTTTTGTAGATGTCCAATTGGTTCTTCTTGTTGATGAAATTGTTTAAAATTAGTTCAATTAAAAAAAGGACTTTAAATATTCAAAAACAGCAATACTCTATTTAATTGTACTAGTATGGATCATTCCGCAAAATAGTTCCACAACAATAACACTTTTACCATCCAAATAACCTAAACTATAGTTACAGACATTTGATTGGTCCTCAGAACAGTGTTTGTGATTGGCTAGTACGCTTTTATTACAAAACACGTCCTTATTCAAAACGATTTGTGTTTGTTTGTTCTACTAAAATGGTATAACTTTTTTTGTAATACAGATATTGTAATGCTGTTTTATTATTAAATTTTACAATAAATTACTTTCAATTTGATATATAAACGTTTGTATTTAAGTGAAAATTAATATACTCTACAAGCACACAAAGTTGAAAAACATGAAACTTTCAAAAAATGTTCAAACTTTTGGCCACCACTGTATATTACAAAATTCAAAATTCCTTACTTTATTCAATTTATTCCATAAACATTCTCCCTTCTAAATTCACCCTACAACCCTAGTTTTTTAAAGTATTTTCCATCTAAATAATATTACTTTTATTTTATCTATTTAAATATCTTTCTATTTAAAATGCGTAATTTAATAGTTTATTCCCCTTCAAAATATTTTAAAAACACGTTTCGTAACTATTTTTTCTTTCAAGAACCTTTTTTAATTTCCAACATTTTATTTCCCATGTCAAATACGATCTATTTAAAAATTAATTTACACCATTTCTTTTTTCCTATTTTTTTAAATTCCAAAACTCAGATTCGCGCTCTTTTTTACCGGGGCCATTTTGCGTAAACATTCTACTTCTTTCAGTAAAGGCTTCCAACGTATCCTAGCTCTCTCATTGGTTGGTTAGTAATACTGCAATGCGGTAAGTAGCTTTGCACATACTGGTATATAACATGAAACTTGAGTTCTGGAGCTAAGAAATTCTGTGATATTGTCTTGTCTAAATAATCCATTGTTGCCTGTAAGAGAGTCTATATTAATTCTTTTGAATATGCATCGTAACATCTTATTAAACGTCAATTGCTGAAATCTTTCAGTGATGTCTAGTGGAGGGGAGACTGTTCATCATTATATTATTATGGGGAAATAATAAATATTTCTTCGATGATTTCATTTCTTCTTTTTTTCTGAAAAATTTCAGACTATCGGCCAGAACAAGTAAAATTTAGAATGCGACCACGTAAACTTCGATCTAATATAGCTATTGGATGTTTGTAGCGGAGTAAATTTCTAAATATCGTCATATATATGATTAATGTAAATGGCAAAGATTGTAGGGAAATATTGTAGTAATGAATAAAAAAAATAATAATAAGCAAAAAAGGAAAAAAATAATGTTTTTGCATACTTTTAAAGTGACAAAGGAATGAATTAATATAGTCACAAACATTTAGGAGCGTTGTACGGCAATTTTCCATATCCGCATAATGAAAATGCGTGGATGATTACAACCAGCGATGCCAACCTCTGTTAAAGACACTAACCAATTCAAATCCACATAAATTCAGCTTAAATCATTCAAAATCTGCAGCGATACCTGTATTAATTATAAATAATTCCTGAAAACTTTTACACCATAAACTATCCCAACCACAATTTTTTCACAAATATAGGTGAAAAACTCCCAAGTATGCAACATTAATTATAATTAGAAATTTAAACGATACCTCCGCTACTGCAATGCGAGGCCGAGATAAATTAGTTTTACTTCATGTTCTCTGATTACCACATGGCAATCAGGTAACTTGATTATTAGCGTGTGATCCCAATTCTGGTACATATATGTTTAAAAAATATATAATTAATGAAAAGAGTTTTTTTGTTTTTCCGGTGTAAGTTTTTTTAACTTTTTAGTACTTTAAAAAAAAATACAGATTGAAAACTAAATACAGTTAAACTGTAGGACTAATGCGTTCTGGACGGAATCCGGGTATGAAAGAATCCGAACAATTGGAGCAATCATAAAAGAAAAGCGTTAAATTGAGAAATAAAATTTCTTGAAAATCACTATTGTTTAATAAAAAAGTAGCATAATGTATGTTGAAAATAAGAGCATATTTACAACAAGCAATAAAAAGTTACACTCATACATACGTTTAAGAGCTTCCGCTCTTAAGTGAAGTCACTCGCAAGCTAATGTTAAACCAATGGCAGCGTGCTCTTTAGATTTCTCGTTTGTATTTCAGTAGTTTTGAATGATTTTTCTTTCTTATTTTGTATAGGCTATCTCAGGTTGATTGCTAACCGGGTATCTTCGTACTTTTACGATTTTGATTTCCATTTTTAATTTTCTGAGGACACTCACTTTTGAAACTAGTTCCGAAATTAAAAGTGTACTCATAAAAAACTGCAACTAAAATAAAAATAGTACGAAAACACCCAGTTAGACAACAAACTCAGATATCTTATGCAAAAATATAAAAAAAAGTTGAAAAGAAAACGAGAAATGTGAATAGAACACAGTAACACAGTTTAACATTGGCTTTCGAGTATCTTCACATTTCTAAATAAATAAATCGAAGTAATAAACCCTTTTTCGGTACTTACTTATTATCCGGGCCAGAAGATAGATTGTGAAAAATTGTGGTCAACTGCCAATCTATTTATCGTTGACAATCACGTTCAAAACAATAATTTAATATTATTAAATACATAGCACTGTTAAAAAGATTAAATAATATAACATAAATAAAATATAATAAATGGACAATATTAAATAAATAACAAAAAACTATAAACTATAATAAACTATAAATTATAATAAAAAAATAATTAAACTATATGTTTGTCAAAAAATAAGGGTTACTCTATTTAGTATAATTGGTGCCATGCTTGGCGCAGTTGTATCTGACCTGGCCTGGATAATACGTAAGTATCCACTTTCCTACTACGTTGGAAAGTGTTAAAAATTAGCGAACTAGCAACATTGCCTTCGTTAATAAATTGCAAGGATGATTGCAATTCGAAGAGTTTAAATGACTCCTTTTATATTAATCATTGCGGGAAGTTTTGTCGAGAAGAAGGAAGCTCCGTTACTATTTCGGCTTTTTAATTACTACAATGCAATCAGGAACATAGATTGATCCTTTATGAATAAAATTTCTATACATCATTTTAAATAAAAAATTGAATTCATAAACGTTTTATTACTGTTCATAAATACAGATTTAAAACGCAATATGATTAATATAATAAATATTATATTTAGTGCGATTCTCGTGAATATTAATTTTGTTTCACAGAAAATCAGTGATAGAACAGTGGCACACAATTTGGGCGATTCTCACTACTAAATATTAATACAGGGTGGCTAGTGGTCAGGGAAAAATACAGTCAAAAGAAGTGATGGACACCAGTATATTCTTATAGAAAAATTCATCTTGATTATTTGATCGAATAATAGACATGAATTTTTCTATAAGAATATACTGGTGTTTATCACTTTTTTTGACTGTATTTTTCCCTGACCACTCGCCACCCTGTAATAGTATTCTTCGACTTAAAATCTCAGAAATTCTGCTTCTAAGGGGTTTTGCACCTTTTAAACATAGCGGAAGTCCGCAAAAACATTCAAAGTTTGAATTAGTGTACTTTCAAACCTTTTTATGTATAAGCATGAAATTTTTAGTATTGATTAAAACGATTGGGCTTTTTAATATAATACCATTAGAAACTGACTAGCCTTTTACGAATTTGTGCGGTGTTGAAATTAATATATATTTTAAAAATTTATTTCGTAAGTTATTGAGAGCATGATATCTTGAGAAATGCATGAATTTTTATGAAATTTGATTGAGGTAATAAACACATATGTTTGATTAAAATGATCTACTTTTAAGTATTTACTGCGACAAGATTTTTAGTTATAATTATTTTTATTAAAACACCAAATAAAATAAATTAAGACAGACTTGAGCACAGTTAAAAAATAAAATTTATAAAAAATATACTTAAAAACAATTAAAAATACAAATTGTAAACGTTTCGCCAAGCGACACGCGAGGCGCTAATCGCTCAAGTCTGTCTTAATTTATTTTATTTGGTGTTTTAATGGTTTTTAAATTCAGATGTTAAATGTATATATACTGCAAATTATTTTTATTCATTACAAATGTACAATTTTGATTTTTTTTTTTTTTTTTTTTTTTTTTTTACATGGTTAATGAAATAATTCTTTGTGGAACTTTCCGTATCATTCCTTTACTGCTAGCCTCTTCGAGACGAACGTCCTTTACAGAATTTTTAATCTCTTTTCATTTGTTTTTCAAAATAGAAGGTTTTACCTAATTTAATCATAGAAAAGCTTTGATTAATATAGCAAAAATTTCCTTTTAAAAGTACTGGTAGGAATAATGATGGATTCGGAACACTTTACACGTCACGTATATACGTGACGCACGTTGCTGAAGGAGTTAATGATTTTATGAATTCTTTTCCATATGGTTCACAGATTGATACTTTCGTCTTCGCTACAATTTTAATAGAAGTAATATACAATATCGCAGAAAGTTTTACAGGGATCCATTCTTTCTTCAAAAGAAACAGAAAAACGTTATCAGAATGGATTTTAACCGTGGATTTTATAAGCTAGAAACATATACATAATCCTAATAATTTGAACTGTATAAAAGAAATTCAGTGTACTTAACATTAAAAGAACTCTTAAAATGCATAAACACAAGAGTAAATTACTTTAATAATAAAACATAATTATTTACAACATCCATCACTAATAATTTTTATGACCATTTAGAAAATGTGCAAAATTTGATTTAAAAGAAAACAACCGAGATAAAATAATTTTAGAGTCTACCATTTCCATTAAAAGTTAATCATAATAAATTATTTAAGAAATTTTTGTATCATAACAGTAAAATTTACTACGCTTTCAAGTTTATTAAATTTTGTTTTCTTAAAGAGAAAACGACGAAAGTTATATCAGAATGATGGCTATAAAAATAAATATTTTTATTCAAACTATGAACGATGTCTCAGTATTACAAAAATGATTATACTATAAAAATTCAATTAAAAATATTTTTTTGTAAATCTTCTAATTCATATTTGAAAATACATAAAAATAACATGTGCGTAATATCTCTAATCTGTTTTTTTTTTTTATTCTTTGAAGCATAGAAATTATTTATAAGCGAATTATTTCTCGAAATATAGAATTTTGTTTCTACATAGAAGATGGAAAAATGAAATAAAAACTAATTAAAAAAAGTACGTTGTAAAATTTTTAAGTAATAAAATTCACATTATGACAGTATAAACTAGAAAATAAAATAACTAAGCTAGTTTCATGTTTAAAAAACCAATTCTTCATTAGAGTGTCTAAAATAGGGGGGGGGGGATAGTTTATGTGACACACTCTACTTTCTGTTGAAAAACATTATACAGGGTTCGTATACTTTCAGGGTAAATACCAGTAGTTTCTTATAGAAAAACTCGACTGTGTAATCGCGCGATTACATAAGACGAGTTTTTTCTCTAAATAAATATCGGTATATATCTAACCTAAAGTCAGGGAATATGGAAAGAATGAATTCAGGATTGCACATGGATGTTTGTGAGGAAGGATTGAACAGCGAGATTGCGTTAGAATCTGTAGCGACTCATCCATAAGATGAGAAGAGCTGAAGTACCTCCTATAATTTATAAAAAACATGTATATTTTTAATGTTATCGTTGAACATCAATTAAAACCTTAACGTAAGTAGGAACATTAGATCACTTCTTGCTTGTCCTGAATGCATGTGAGTAGAAAAGGCCCTTTTGTTTCTCGGCCCCACCAGTGGCTGAGAGGTTCTGCTCTCGAAGCTGGTAGACGGGAAGTGCTGGGTTCAAACCCCTGTCGCGCTCGTCGAACTAACCGTTCGGAGTTTTCCGTGGTTTTCTTCGAACCTTGCGTAAATACGGGTTAGGATCCCTTAAAAAATGACCCCCACGGAGGGCACTCCCCCCTAGGACCTATATCCCTCGTGTTGATAATTGGCTATCTTAAATCAACCCAACCCAACCCTTTTATTTCTCATTTTCGGCTTCAAGGAGACGCAGCTCTTTTCATTCCCATAGATGGATCATTGCGGGAGATAGATGGTGTATTTCTTCAATTCATCTTCTAAGGCTTATAATATATTGGCTTTCGCATTTATGAATTCAAACTTTTATCAAAAACCGCAGAACTTTTCGGATGACCTAATATTTTGTTTAAAATACTTTTCATGTCAAGAAAATGCATATATAAAAACCACAAATGAATGATTATGTAATGCAAAAATACGTCCGCATTTTAAATTTTCTTAACATTTTGATACTAAAAAACACTGCAGAATTAGGTGATGACTGTCAAAATTCAAAATAAAACATGATAAATCACGCCCACGATATCATATTTCCTACTTACATTATAAAAGCAAAGTTTAATTCTAAACATCTGGTAGGGATATGGCATTTATGGATCCAAATATATAAAAAACCCTCATAACATTCCGGATGACCTAATATTTTGTTTAAAATATATTTCCTCTCAAAAAAATGAATATATAAAAACCAGAAATGAATGACTATGTAATTAAAAAATATGTCCGCATTTGAAAATTTCTCAACATTTTTATACTAAAATACTCACTAGAAATAGATGATGACTGTAAAAACTAAAAATGACACATGATAAATCACAGCCACGATATCCATGTTTTCTACTTCATTAAACGAGAAAAAGTATAAAAAATGTCCTTTACTATCTTGCTATCCACAACTTTACTAAATTATATCGAATTAAGGAAATCGCTGGTTAAACAAATGAAGTAAAAACGCGAATCTTGAATTTAATGATGCTAAAACCTAAGATAACCAATTTCTATATTTAGTAGCGTAAGTTTCGATTTTTCTCATAATGACGTTCAATGTTTAACATTTTTTTAAATTTAGATAAGTAAAAGAAAAAAAATCCAAGAGTAGTGATAATGTTAGTTGAAAAAACATAAATCAGTACTATTGCTTATTGAACTCAAGATTTTTGTTTTACTATCTTTTATCTATAATAGTAGAACGTGTTGTAATCAAAAAATTTTTCGACTTCCGGTTTCGAAGGATTTGCACGTATTAAGATTATATATCCCGACAAACATGTTTATACAAAATGTCCGTTTGTGTGTCTGTCCTCATTGTATCATCCAAAAATGTATGAAGCTATGATAGAATTAAACTAAATTTCATTTATAGGTTTCTGACTACGGCCAGACGGTCCTTCTTGAATTTGGAGATATTCCGCCGAAAGGGGTCGTTGTAATAGAGATTGTTGTGTCATTTTAATTATCGTACCATCGAAAAGTGTATAAAGATATAAATAGAATTGAACCAAATTTTATGTATATGCTTTTAACTATTGTCTGCAGGTTCCAAATGAATTTAGGGTTATTCCGTAAGATGGGGGCTCTGTGAAAGCGATTTTTGTGCGATTTTCTCGATTTTTCATAGCTGTCTTCTACATCGGCTGCTCGTGCATCGAAGGTAACCCAGCGCTTCGCAAGCAGCTGACGTACAACAGAATAACAAAAAATATTGATTTTATTGGCGATGTAATAGCAAAATTTGAAGCATTAACATGCATGGGATAGAACAGATGTTTTGGGATTGGCATATCCGACTAGTTTATGATTGTATGACTTGTTAAGTAGAAGTCAGACAATATTATTCGTGCTTTCAGTCTTCTGAATATCTTTTCATGAGACAATTTTAATTCAATAATAATCCAATGTCAATGAAAATCGTGTAACTTTGAAACTTATATACGATGGAAATGTCCAACAATTCCGAAAAGCTTTTTTAGAAATCACAGAAACCAATATATTTTCGAGAGCTCAAGAAGCATTTTTAAAAACAAAGCTTCGTTTGCTGCCACTGATTTTCGGTAACGTTTCCGAGTAGTTTTTATAGTGTATTAACCAGTTTACTCAAACCAGAATAGAGACAGGTGTTCCGAATGGTATCAATTGTGAAATAAACATTTTATTGTTCCACAAACATTCCTTACAGACAAACAGGGTAAATTAGCAGCATTAATATTAACATTAAAATTAATATTATTTTGTTACTCTTGCATGAATGAATTCAATTACGCAGCTGAGAATGTTTAATTCAGAATTGATAGCACCCTAAAACCCGATATGGCGCTTTGAGACAACGGATTAATACGCTATAAAACTGCTAGGAAACGTTTCCGAAAATCAGAGGCAGCAAAAGAAATATTGTTTTTAAAAACGCTATTTTAAATCTCAAAAATGTATTGGTTTCTGAAGTTCCTATTGATAAAGAAAGGTTTTGGGAATCATGAGTAACTCGGAAAAAGTTATTAATACTTTCCTTCGAGGTTATATTAAATTTTCGTACATGAAGAAACATTATTCGTGGATTATTTTAACCGGTATGAAATATTGATTTGAAATTTTGCCCAATTTTGTATTATGAAAGTTATCAAAGTTATCAACACAATTAAGTCCTCGTGAAAGACATGTTAATACAGATTATTTCTGTTTTAGGCATATATGCATTGGTAACTAATTAATAACATGGACAAGACGAAATTTCCATTTTAAGATTTTTATTATTATTATTATTAATGTAGCTTTGTATATAACATACAAAAATAGATATACACACACACGGTTTCCTCATTTATCGTTATTCAATAGCTGTTTTCAAATCGTTAATGAAAGGTACTTGATTACTGAAGGACTGAAAGGACGACAAAGGTAACCATTAGTATAACCTTGAAGGAAAGTATTAATAACTTCTTCCGAGTTACTCATGATTACCAAAACCTTTCTTTATCAATAGGAACTTCAGAAAAAAATACATTTTTGAGATTTAAAATAGCGTTTTTAAAAACAATATTTATTTTGCTGCCGCTGATTTTCGGAAAAAAATATAAAGAAATAAATAAAGAATTAAAAACAATATAACGACAAAGCTGTTTATTTAAGGGTACAAAATCCATTTTTACTCATACAAACAGTATTTGACTGTTAAAATACATAACGTTCTAAAAAAAAAAACCCAGTAAAAAAAGCAGCTTTTTAGTGGAATTTCAGCAGTTTTTATCGGCCAATTTATATTTTTTAGCAATGTATTTCCAGCTGAACAGCTTTTAAATTGAGTAATATTGTGTTTTGCGGAATGCTCTGCGGTTTACTTTTGTTGAGATAATGGTGAAATGATTGAATGTCTCCAGAATGTACAAACAAGTTTATTTCAAAATAAGTAAAAGCAGTTTCTTCAAGTACATTTTAAAAACAAAGTTTTAATAAAATAATCAGGTGAGGATGTGGCATTCATAGATTAAAAAGATATAAAATAACCATGGAACTCTCTGGGTAACCTAATATTTTGTTTAACCCTTAATTGCATAGTGATGCAAATTTCCATCACTTTTTATTTAACTTTTAATAAATAAATCAACTTCGCCACCACTATATTTACATAGAAATATTAATCCAGTAAATTTCCCGTGAACTATGTTGCTGAACAAAGTTAAAAATCTATCTTAAAATTTCTGGTGTCTAATATTTAATATATGTATAAAAAAACACAATTGTAAAAGAAAAACTCATGCAAAGAAGGGTTAAAATACTTTTCCCCCTAAAAAAAATGCATCTATAAAAACCAGAAATGAATGACCATGTAATGAAAAAATACGTCCTCATTTTAAAATTTCTCAACATTTTTATTCTAAGAAACTCATCAGAAATAGGTAATGACTTTTAAAAACTAAAAATGACACATTCTAAATCACGCCCACGATCAGAGCCCGATCCAGCTGAAGTTGGGCCCAGGGTCTGTTAAAAAGTTGCCCCCCGCACCCCCTACCTCCCCATTCCCGGCGACACTTTCAGAAAAAAGTAGGTTTATTTGATGAGCTGACAAAGTTGTCTGGGTGAAAGTTTCAAGTTTACAAAAAAAAAATTAACTTACAAGAATAATCAAGAAAATGAATTACCGTCTACTTTCTCAAATAAGCATATGTATAATTCACAAACATCTATGATCCACAGTTTATGTTGCAAAATAAATGAGGACGTCTTTTTCAAAACTAGCCTTATCGAAAATCATAAAAAAAATGTGTTTTCTAACACAATTAACAGTCTAGTAATCATTTTAAACTATAATTCTGACATTGTAAAATCCTCGTTTATATTGAAACCAATAGACACATTATGCAGTTTTTGGCATTTTCCCCAAATTTGATTTTCTGGGTAGGGCAAGTTTTGAAAATTAAAGGTACTCTCAAATTGAAAAATTAAATATGGAGGTTTTTGATTACAGTAAAACTTTGTTTTTACGTCAGGGACCAAAATGCAAAATGCAAACAGTGGAAAAACTTAAATTGTGACAAAATTTACATGCAGGAAAACGCAAATCGGGAGTAATGACCATTCGGTACACTGTAAAAAATGACCAATGTTTCTTATTTTATGAAAATATACTATAACCACGAACGAAAATATAATATAATCTTCTGAGTTATCCGAAATTTCAAATAGCATGTTACATTGTCTTTTGAATCCCCAGAAACTAGTACATTTCCAAAATTAAAAAAATAATTCATAAAAACAAATTATTTTTAGCTGCCCGTATTTTTCAAAAACGTTTCCGAAGGGTTTTTATAGTGTATTAATTAGTGTCCTAGGCCTGGAATACCTGTTTTTCGAATGCTATCAATTCTCAAGTAAACATTTTCATGCTCAAAAGAAATGTTTAACAGACAAACATGCAAAATTAACAGCGTTAAAAATAAGATTAAAATTAAGATTATTTCTTTACTCTTTCTTGTATAAATTAGCTTATGCGTCTGAAAATGTGTACTTGAGAATGGATGACATTCGAAAAACAGGGATTCCAGACTGAGGACACTAATTAATATACTATAAAAACCTTTCGGAAACGTTTCTAACAAATACGGGCAGCTAAAAACAATTTGTTTTTATAAATTATTCTTTAAATTTCTAAAGCTTCTAAGCTTCTAAAAATTTTATTGAGCCATTCAGAATATTTAAATTTTACGTTTCATATTTCATAAAACAATATTATTTGAAAAGTATTTGATTAAGGAAAAAAAATCAGCCACATAATTTGTGGGCCCAGGGCCGAGGCCCCGGAGGCTCGTGCATTAATCAGGAACTGCCCACGATATCATGTTTTCTATTATCATTATAAAAGCTAAGTTTTATTCCAAAAATCCGATGGGGATGTGGCACTTATGCTTTCAAATACATAAAAAAAACCCGTAGAACATTCCGGATGACCTAATATTTTGTTTAAAAAACTTTTCCCGTCAAAAAATGCACATATAAAAACCAAAAATGAATGACTATGTATAATGAAAAAATGCATCCGCATTTTAAAATTTCTTAAAATTTTTATACAAAAGAACTCACCAGAAATAGATGATGACTGTAAAAACTAAAAATGACACATGATTAATCGCAGCCACGATATCATGTTTTCTACTTCATTAAACAAGAAAAAGTATAAAAAATGTCCTTTACTATCTTGCTTTCCGCAACTTTACTAAATTATACAGAATGGAGTAAAAACACGAATCTTGAATTTAAGGATGCTAAAACCTACACTGTAAAAAATGACCAATGTTTCTTATTTTATGAAAATATGCTATAACCACGAACGAAAATATAATATAATCTTCTGAGTTATCCGAAATTTCAAATAGCATGTTACATTGTCTTTTGAATCCCCAAAAACAAATACATTTTCAAAATTTAAAGAATAATTTATAAAAACAAATTATTTTTAGCTGCCCGAATTTTTTAGAAACGTTTCTCAAGGGTTTTTATAGTGTATTAATTAGTGTATTCAGGCTGGAATACCTGTTTTTAAATGTTATCCATTCTCAAGTACACGTTTTCAGCCGCATAAGTTAATTTATACATGAAAGAGTAAAGAAATAATCTTAATTTTAATGTTATTGTTAACGCTGTTAATTTTGCATGTTTGTCTGTTAAACATTTTTTTTAGCATGAAAATGTTTACTTCAGAATTGATAGCATTAAAAAAACAGGTATTCCAGGCTTAGGATACTAATTAATACACTATAAAATCCCTTCGGAAACGTTTCTGAAAAATTCGGGCAGATAAAAATAATTTGTTTTTATAAATTATTCTTTAAATTTTGAAAATGTATTTGTTTCTGGGGATTCAAAAGACAATGTAACATGCTATTTGAAATTTCAGATAACTCAGAAGATTATATTATATTTTCGTTCGTGGTTATAGCATATTTTCATAAAATAAGAAACATTGGTCCTTTTTTTACAGTGTAAGATAACCAATTCATATATTTAGTAGCTTAAATTTCAATTTTTTTTTATAATAACGTCCAATGTTTAGCATTTTTTTAAAGTTAGATTTATTGAAGTAAAGGAAAAAAAATTAGAAGCAGAGATAATGCTTGTTGTAAAAGCATAAATCAATACTTTTGTTTATTGAACTCAAGATTTTAATTTTTACTTTCTTCTATCTGTAACAGAAAAAAGTATTGTAATCGAAATTTTTTTCGACTTCCGGATTTCGAAGTATATTTACGTTTTGGGGTTAGAGATCACGAAAAAAAAAATTTATACAAAATGTCTGTCCGGCTGTCTGTTATCATTTTATCATTGAAAACTGTGTGAAATTATGCATAGAATTGAACCAAATTTCATTTATAGGTTTCTGACTATGGCCAGCAGGTCCTTCTTGAATTTGGAGATATTCCGCCAAAATAGGTCGCTCTAATAGCGATTTTTCTGTCATTTTCTATTGTACCATCAAAAAGTGTATTAAATAGAACTATGGATAGAATTGAACCAAATTTTATGTGTAGGTTTTTGACGATTGTCTGCAGAAATTGGGGTTATTCTGTCGGAGGGGGGTGCTGTGAAACCTATTTTTGTGCGATTTTCTCGATTTTTCATAGTTGTGTTGTACAGAGGCTGCTCGTGCATCGAAGGTAACGCGGTGCTTCGCAGGCAACTGACGTACAATATAATATTAAAAATATATTGATTTTATTCGCGATGTGATAGCGAATTTCGAAATATTCACATGCATGTGGTAGAAAAAAATTTTGGGATTGGCACACCCAACTAGTTGAAGATTGTATGACTTGTTTTAACTAAAGAAGAAGTCAGACAATATTGTCCGTATCTTCAATCTTCTTAATAACATTTCGTTTGACAATTCTAATTCAATAATAATCCAATGTCAATGAAAGCCGTGTAACTTTGAAACTCATATAAGATGGAACTGTTCAACGAATCTGAAAAACCTTTTTAGAAATCTCAGAAACATATTTTCGAGAGCCCAAGAAGCATTTTTAAAAACAAAGCTTCGTTTGCTGCCACTGATTTTCGGCAACGTTTCCAAGTACTTATTATAGTATAGTAACCAGTTTACTGAAATCAGAATATAGGTTTTTCGAATGGTATCCATTGTGAAATAAACATTTTCATGTTCAACAAACATGTTTTAATGACAAAAATGGTAAATTAGCTGCATTAATATTAACATTCAAATTAATATTATTTTGCTACTCATGCACGAATGAATTCAATTGCGCAACTGAGAATTTTTAATTCAGAATTGCTAGCACCCTAAAACCCTGTATAACGCTTTGAGAAAACGGATTATTACACTATAAAAACTACTCGGAAACGTTTCCGAAAATCCGTGGCAGCAAAATAAACATTGTTTTTGTACATGCTTCTTTAAATCTCGAAAATATATTGGTTTCTGACATTTCTAAAGATAAAGAAAGCTTTTTGAAAACATGGGTAACTCGGAGGAGTTTATTGTATATTACTTTCTCATCATACGTAGTATAGGGTAAATGTTGTGATTGTTTTAAAAATCTAAAAAAAAATTGACGGATTTACACGTTTCATACACTGGGAATTCCGAAAAACACATTTTTAGAAAACATAATTGCCGCCCGTCTGTCTGTGTGTGAGTCTGTGTGCCTGTAAACGCGCTACCTCCCGAACAAATTGAGATAGAGACTTTAAATTTGGTATGTACTTAGTATTTAATGATGAGAAAAAGCCTGCTAAATTTCAGTAACCTCGATAATACAGAACTATTTTTTTCGGACTCTCAAAGTATTCGTTCTGATAAAAAGTATATAAAATTATACGAAATTGTTGATTTTAAGGAGTGAATGTAAAAGACAATTAAAAAAAACATAAATTTTGCATATAAAGAATGAATGCGTCAAGAAATGTTATATACATCATATGTTACTTATAATGTCATGTATGCTTTATAATTTGACGATAAATTTTTGTCGCTTGGCGATTCATCTTCGGGGCCCGCTATAACGCGAAAGTACCATTTTTAAAATAGACCATATTCGGCTCAATTGAAAGTACCAATTGGGAGTTATCGCGTTCACTCAAACATACATACACACATATTATGATACCAATACTTTCCATACACTATGTATTCGAAAAGTGAAAAGTGCTTCATTAGGAGTAACTTACGAAACTTCTGCTATTGCAGATAGTCTTTTTAATTAACGAAATTTTTGTCTTCCAGGTACATTAAATAAGGAAAAGGATTGCTTTAATGCAAGTAATACATTTCCCTATTTATAAATTCGAAATCTTTCAAGCAAAAACATTTATGAACAATACATTCAAACTAAGAAATAATAATGCTCTTTTTGATATCTGGCCTCAAAAGAGATTAAATTTCAAAAGCTTCTTAAAAATGAAAAGTGTATCATATGCTGCATTCTAAAGAATACGGAAAATTTCTTATAAAAACTTTAAAGATATGAAAAGAAGGAGAAAAATCTGTTTAAATAAGCCTTTTCCAGAGAAATAATGAAGGTTTAAGAGCATATGAGTTTATTTTATTAAATACATCTTCCTAGAGATTATACGATAGAAAAGAATTTTGGACGTATTTATTCAGATAAAAAAAGAGAAAAATAGGGGGAATATTTTAGGAGAAAATTCCTTGAGTTTTTTTCTAAAGGAAATATTTTCAAATTCTTGGATCATTATTATGATCATAGAGGAATAAAAGGAAATAAAATAGTTTTTTATTTTCCATTATATTCATAAGAATAAAGTATTAGATTTTTTGAAAATTCTTTTGAAGACTTTTGTTAAAGTTGTTAACGAATCTAAGCTACAGCTGGAATGTACTAAAATCTTTTGTACTACAGCTTTTGTACTAAATAGGTATATTGCCAATAAGGGTTTATTAGAAAAAATATCTTGATCATTGCTATCGTTCTTCTTATATTGTTCATTTTAGGACCTCCCTGTATATGTAGAATTTTTTTAGAGAAATGGAAAATGAAAAACTTTCATTCAAATATCTCCTATTCCCTTAAAAAAATCTGTTACTAATTTTTTACTACATTTTGATAGAAGTAGAATTGGTAAATTAGTAGTAGAAATTTAGCAATAGAAATAAAATCAACAAAATGTGTGCCATAAAAATGATTTTGCATCGAAAAAATTTACTACATGAGAAGATCTAATGAAACCGAGATTTACTCAAACTGGGTAAAAGTCAGCCACAAAATTATGACCCCTAACCCCCCCCTCCCCTCGCAAGTAAAAGAATAAAGTAATATGTATAAGGCGAAACATGAATAAATGAGATTTTATAAGGCAGAGCTGCAATTTTTAGGGTTCCGTAGACTTTTTTTTTTCAGGAATGGCTTAAAGTATCAAGTTGAAATTAATATCAACTAATAATGCCTACCGCCCCATTTTTTGTGAATATTTCGACCTTTTAAATCAATGCAATGAAAGTTACGGTCATAAAACAACGTTTTATTTCATACACGCTCACTCTTAAAACCTACTAGGTACTTTTCGTTGAGGTAGAAGCTTGAAATTTGGCACGGAGGAAGGTCTTATAAAACATGTAAAGGAAAAAAATTCGAAAATCATCAATTTATAATTCTATCGCGATTTATTACGTGAGAAACTCATCTGAACGTCTTTCTGTCAATACCTTTTTTTTCAGGAATGGCTGAAGGTATATCAAGTTGAAATTAATAAAAAATAAGGTCTACTTCCACATTGTTTAATAAAGCTTTCAAGCTTATTACAATAAAAGTTTTTAAAACAAACAATTTTTTTCATACAAACTCATTCTCAAGACGTACAAAGTATTCCCGTTGACTAGAATATTGATATTTTGCACGAAAAAAGATCTTATGGCACATTTACGGGGAAAAATCCAAAAATCTTCAATTTATAATTATATCTCGATTTATTAAGTGACAAACTCGTCTGAAGTCTTTCTGTCAATACCTGTTTTTTTTTCAGGGACGGCTGAAGGTATATCAAGTTGAAATTAATACCATATAATAAAGTCTACATCCGCATTGTTTTGTAAAACTTTCAAGCTTATAACTCAATTCAATAAAATGTTACGACTTTAAAACAACAATTTCTTTCGTACAAACTCACTCTCAAAACGTATAAAGTACTTCCCGTTGACTAGAATATTGATATTTGGCACAAACGAAGGTCTTATAGCACACGTAAAGGAAAAAATTCGAAAATCATCAATTTATAATTCTATCGCGATTTATTACGTGAGAAACTCATCTGAACGTCTTTCTGTCAATACCTTTTTTTTTCAGGAACGGTTGAAGGTATATCAAGTTGAAATTAATACCATATAATAAGGTCTACGTCCACATTATTTTGTAAAACTTTCAAGCTTATAACTCAATTCAATAAAATGTTACAACTTTAAAACAACAATTTCTTTCATACAAACTCACTCTCAAAATGTATAAAGTACTTCCCGTTGACTAGAATATTGATATTTGGCACGAGAGAAGGTCTTATAGCACATGTAACGGGAAAACATCCGAAAATCATCAATTTATAATTCTATCTCGATTTATTACGGGTGAAACTCGTCTGAAAATCTTTCTGTCAATACCCCCTTTTTTTTTCAGGAACGGCAGAAGGTATATCAAGTTGAAATTCATATCAAATAATAAGGTCTATGGCCAGATTGTTTTGTAAAACGTTTAAGCTTATCACTCAATGCAATAAGAAGTTACGACTTTAAAACAATTTATTTCATAAAAACTCACTCCCAAAACGTATAAAGTACTTCCCGTTGATTAGAATATTGATATATGGGACGAAAGAAGGTATTATAGCACATGAAAAGGAAAAAAATCCGAATATCATCAATATATAATTCTATCACGATTTATTACGTGAGAAGCTCGTCTAAATGTCTTTCTGCCAATACCTTTTTTTTTTTTACGGCTGAAGGTATATCAAGTTGAATTTAATTTGAAATAATAAGGTGTACGGCCAGATTGTTTTGTAAAACGTTCAAGCTTATAACTCAATGCAATTACAGTGCTTAGAATACATAGTATGGAAAACGGTTACAAAATAGTACTAAAAAATTGATTCCGATAAATGTAGAACGATGCTGAAAAGATAACGGGTCGATCGCAGCGACATCTTCTAGCAGTGGCGTAGACAGGGTGGAGGTCCAAATGGTTTAAATGCCACTAATTTTATAAAAATCCCTCATCTAATCGCAGAATTGTCTGCGATATTCAAGCCGAAGAAACCTTTATAATATTACTGGTTTCCACAGCATTTTGGACCCTCCCCTCTCTGGCTACGCCACTGTCTACTAGCTCTTTTCAACGCAAATATTGTATGAGAATCGAACTGAGAAAACGTTTCAGCTGGTGGTAAGTATTTTAAATAATTAAATTATACCCTATTTCCTTTGACTTGGATAGTGATTTTCATAAGCTTTGAAAATACGCATACTTTTGTGCCTGGTTGCAGTACTCGATACAAGAGAGCAAACTAGAAACTATCCCTATTTAGCATACCAAAGGCTGAATCTCTGCTTGAAGAGTGGAAAAGATTAATTCCCTGATATGATAAAAAACTAACTTCAAAATCAGTTACATCTGAAATGTAAATCTATTTTTAAAACAGATGTCGCTGCGATCGCCCTAGTTTTGTACCGCATCCTTGCCCATTTATCGGCTACAACATTTTAGCACTTTTTAAAGCCTAACCAGTTTGGCTTTTTTTTAATTCCGAAATTTCGCATGGACACCGAAATTTCCCTATAATGTTCTTTTCGTTACTTAATGACAGATATTTCGTGACTACTTAAAGTAAAAATTCTTGTTTCAGAATTTCGAAAATTTTGAACTAAAAATTTTAGGCGCTGTAATGGAATAAAAAGTTACGACTTTAAAACAACAATTTCTTTCATACAAACTCACTCTCAAAACATATAAAGTACTTCTCGTTGATCAGAATATTGATATTTGGCACGAAAGAAGGTCTTATAGCACATGTAAAGAATAAATTCCGAAAATTTTCAATTCATAATTCTATCGCGATTTATTACGTGAGAAACTCGTCTGAATGTCTTTCTGTCAATACCTTTTTTACTATCCATTTGACTACAATTTCTTGTTGCCGATTAGCGAAATTGCTAAGATTCAAAAATCAGCGAGAACCCTGATTATATCAATTTAAGCGTTTTAACATACGAGTGAGAGAGATACTGTATTTATCAATATTTGAAACTCCAAAACCCAATCAAGTATTATTTAATTTTAAATATTTAATTAAATATTTAACTAACAATAATATCATTAACTGTATTATTATTTGTAAATTTTGTAAAATTGGCATACGCCATCTAGTATATTATGAATATTTCGAATACTAGCATTTTAAATTATTACGAATAATAATATAAATCACACAAATTTCGAATATTTCGATAATGGAAAAAAATATTTTTAATATTTTGAAATAATAATTTTACCTTTATAGTATTTCCGAAAATTAAAAATCTTACGATGATACAGCTATTTGAAACTTACAATGTTTTAATTTCCATAGTCATGAAAACTTTTGAAAGAGTAAAATAATTCTTTGAAATTCATTGAACTGTCGAGAAAAAATAATAATAACATTTAAGAAAAAAGTAGCTCTTTGAAATGTCACATCTCTATGAAAATAGAGGGCGTAATTAATCACAGGTGTGAATAAATTACCTACTTCAAATTTCATTTTTCTTTAATAATTTTGAGAAGAAAAAGGGATTTCAATGACATACATAATTAACCTTCTTTGTTATGGGAGGTCATGTAAGATGAATTAAAATATTATTTCACAAGAGAAAAAGTTTGAAACTTTCAAAAGATCGATTTTTTTTCTCCATTTTTGTCAACTTATAGCAATGATACTCACTACCTCTTGCGGAAAGTAATTTTATACCACCATTTGCAAAAAATAATATTCATTTAATTTAATTTTAAAAAATGCAGTTAAATTCAATTTTTTTTTTAAGTTGTAACCATGAAGCACCGCAAACCGCGTGTAGTGAATAGTGCACTGTAAAAAATGACCGATGTTTCTTATTTTATGAAAATATGCTATAACCACGAACGAAAATATAATATAATCTTCTGAGTTATCCGAAATTTCAAATAGCTTGTTACATTGTCTTTTGAATGCCCAGAAACGAATACATCTTCAAAATTTAAAGAATAATTTATAAAAACAAATTATTTTTAGCTGCCCGAATTTTTCAGAAACGTTTCCGAAGGGTTTTTATAGTGTATTAATTAGTGTCCTCAGCCTGTAATACCTGTTTTTCGAATGTTATCCATTCTCATGTACACGTTTTCAGCCGCATAAGTTAATTTATACATGAAAGAGTAAAGAAATAATCTTAATTTTTATGTTATTTTTAACGCTGTTAATTTTGCATGTTTGTCTGTTAAACATTTCTTTTGAGCATGAAAATGTTTACTTGAGAATTGATAGCATTCGAAAAACAGGTATTCCAGGCCTAGGACACTAATTAATAACACTATAAAAGCCCTTCGGAAACGTTTCTGAAAAATACGGGCAGCTAAAAATAATTTGTTTTTATGAATTATTTTTTTAATTTTGGAAATGTACTGGTTTCTGGGGATTCAAAAGACAATGTAACATGCTATTTGAAATTTCGGATAACTCAGAAGATTATATTATATTTTCGTTCGTGGTTATAGCATATTTTCATAAAATAAGAAACATTGGTCATTTTTTACAGTGTGTATTTCAGTAAAATAACTAAACATTTTTAACGTCTGATAAATAAAAGTCTTTAAAAAATATATTACATTTAATCAGACACAAAAGTTACATGAAATACAATTAAAATATTAAAAACTACTGCAAACGTTTCAGACTATAATCTAGCCCCTCAGTGCAACATACTTATGTCAACCGGAGAAACATGGTTGAAAATTCTCCGACCGACGTATGTAGTTGCAGTGATGAGGGGCTTGATTATAGCCTGGAACTTTTGCAGTAATTTTTAATGTTTTAATTGTATTTTATGTAACTTTTGTGTCTGATTAAATGTAATATTTTATTTAAAGTGTCTTTTAGTGTCTAGAATACAACCCCCAAATTTTTTTTATTTGAATTATTACAAAGGTTACATTGACAAATATGCCGCTGTAACTAATATTCTCGCTAAAGCAAACTTTAAACTTTAAATGCATTTTTTTTTTTTCAAAACGACATTTTTTACATTGCTTCTTAAATTACTCAAGTATACTCAAGAATTAGGTATTGGCAAACTATCAGAAGGACGCCCTGTATATCCTCTTCTTATGAGAATGAAAAAATAATTTGTTTGAAACTTTCCTATTTTTTTCAATTAAACAAAATTCCTTTTTTTTTTTATTGCATTCTAATACAGTTTAACTTCTAAATAGCAGACACCTCGAAACCGCAGAATTTGTCCACTATTCGGAAATTTTCACTAATTAGATGTAAAGATATAAAAATATATAAGCATTGGGGTTTGAAACAGTGATCGTTAAGTATAGATATTCGTTATTCGGAGATGTCCTCTAATTAGATGTAAAGACATAAAAATATATAAGCATTGGGGTTTGAAACAGTGATCGTTAAGTATAGATATTCGTTATTCGGAGATGTCCTCTAATTAGATGTAAAGACATAAAAATATATAAGCCTTGGGGTTTGAAATAGTGACCGTTAACTATAGATGTTCGCTATTCGGAGATGTCCACTAATTAGATGTAAAGACATAAAAATATATAAGCATTGGGATTTGAAATAGTGACTGTTAAGTATAGATATTCGTTATTCGGAGATATCCTCTAATTAGATGTAAAGACATAAAAATATATAAGTATTGGGGTTTGAAATTGTGACCTTTAACTATAGATGTTCGCTATTCGGGAGTGTTCATTATGCGGGTTTTACTCTATAATTAATCGATAATCATACATGTCTTGTAGGTGTTTGCGCAATATAAGTAAAAGAAACAAAATGTCCCTCATAAAATGGCTTGGCACCGAACAAATACACTACATGAAAAGATGTAACGAAGCAGAAATTTACTCAAACTGGGTAAAAGTCACAGAAATATGACCCCCTGTAATCAAGTTAAAGAAGAAAGTACTAATATCTAGCCGGCGAAGCATGAATAAATAAGATTTTACGAGATAGAAATTTGGAAATGTCTTTTCTTATGCAAATATAGCATAAATAAGACTAAAGGCAAGTTAATAGTAAAATAGAAAAGAAAACTACGAAATATTTCGTTCTATCTGTGGATGTTGCTGCATACATATTAATATACAAAATTTATTTTAACTCTCTTATATGTCAATTGTTTATAAGTGGATGAAAAATATATTCTGCACTTAAAATAACTTTAAAGTAGATTGTAAAAAATAGATAATGTTGAATTTTTGAAAGTCTTACATTAATTACACAATTGCAAGGCGAACCTCATATTAGGTTTACAAGCAGTAAGCACAGAAGTTACAGAGGGGATCGCTTGATTACTTTTAGTTACTATAGCCATTGCCTACAATGATATTTATTACATAATCTTTCAACTTATACAAGTCATATGTTTTCCGAAAAAGTATGGCTAACTAATCTACTATACCGAATAACGCATGCTCTCCATTTACATACAAAATTTCAGCCTGCAGATTTTTCATAAGACGGGCCTTTATAGTATGTACTGAAAATAAATTGAATAATGTATTAGATAGTATTCGTAAAATTGCTTGTAATAATGGTTTTAAGGTACACCATATTAATAAATTAATCATGGATATCGCCAATATTAAGAAACCAGAAAACAAAGTTGATTCGCAAAAATACAAACTTTATACTCTTCAAAATTATCCAAGCTTTTTTGAAAAATTAAAATACAGTCTTAAACGTTTCAATATCTGGTTAATAGCCAAACACCACCTCAGAAATTAAAGAATATCATTTGCAGTAAAATTGACCCAATTAATTTAGAGAATTATTCAAGGGTATATGAAATATCTTTTATTAAAGAGGACGGATCTAAGAATTACTATATTGGCATGACCGGCAGGAAATTTAGTTACACAAAAAAGGAGCATACAGCTGATATTAAGTATAATAGAAACCCCACAGCCAAATGGCATGATTATATCAAGAAGAAACCATCCAAATAAATTTCAATGAAAGTAAAATTATTTTCCCTTTCAGTCTATACTATACATTCATAATAACAGAAACCATAGAGATACTAACACGAAAAAATGCAATATGTAACGATGCCACATCTTGTAACCCTATGAGGGGCAAGGCACTTCTATTACTAAAATGTGGAAACGAATGAATGACACCGGAATTTACCAAAACATTTTTTTGTAAAGAGGAAAAAGGCTATACTTTACATACATGATAAACGGAAAATTGCATACCAAACTTCTGGTGCCATTGTGGTACTTGGGAATTAAAATTAGGTGGTTTCATAAAAATACAACTGCCCTTGAAAGGTTTAACTTACCAAAATTGTGGCTTGTGTTACTCCATCGTTACAGATATGAAAATAAACAACCAAGTAAAATTAAAAGATAACGTGCGTAATTTTTATAAAAGTACATGAAAATTAAACGATAGCATTTTAAATAATAACTTCAAATACCCTGCAATTATGGAATATCCTCATTTGTTTTTGAAAATGGCTCGGAGTGAGGCGAAACATGTAAAACAACCTAATAAAAGTTATTTTACTGTGTATATTTATTATGTTGTTAATTTACACCTTGTAGCATTTAAAATAAATATATTACACAAGTCTTGTTACAAATTTCTTCTTTTTACATATATGTTCTTATTACTTACCCATCATACGTAGTATAGGGTAAATCTTGTAATCGTTTTAAAAATCGAAAATGTTTTTTGACGGATTTACACGTTTTAGACACTGGAGATTCCGAAAAACATATATTTTTTTAACAGAAATTTGCCGTCCGTCTGTGTGTCTGTAAACGCTCTATCTTCCGAAAAAATTGAGATAGAGACTTGAAATTTGGTATGTACTTAGTATGTAATAATGGGAAAAAGCTTATTGAATTTCCGTAATCTCGATTATCCGGAACTATTTTTTTCGGACTCTCGAAATATTCGTTCTGATAAAAGGTACATAAAAATGTTCGAACTTGCTTATTTTAAGGAGTGAATATAAAAAACATACATTTTGCATAAAGCATGAAGTCGATCGGATAATGAGTTGCCGAGATATTTGGAATCCTATTTCCACACTCTTCGATTTTTCATGACCCTGTATTTCATCCAAATTTCAATTCAAAGATATATTTTAAATGGAAATGAGACGCTTAATCAGATGCAATAAACCGCTAGTTAATAGGATTATTGTTTTTGGAGTTATAAGGATGTTTCTTTTAAGCAATTCAGTAATCTAGCCTTTAAAGTTTATGACGTCATCAAGCCACGATTTTATTCGAATTGCAATGCATTTTATAAGTAGTTTACACATTTATTATTTTAATATTTTACATTATGCATATCCATGATGGGTAAGTATTACGGTGGCCCCCAACGACTAGATTTTCTCTGCCGAAATACATGCACAAGACCAAAGCCTTGTTACAGATGCTTCACAGGAGGATAGAATTATTGCGGCTGGAAACTCCACACTTGAGATCGACATCGAATGGGGTAACCCGATTTTAACCGAATCCGATTCGACTGGCGACGAATCGTTACGGGCTGGGGCTCATTATTTTCGTTGTAGGTCGGATTCGGTTCGAGTTGATTTTAGTTGTTTCGGATTCGTTTTGGTTTAGAGTTGAGATTTGTGAGTCCGTGTTTGGGACGACCTTTTTTGAAAAAAAAGTTTATATTTGAACATTAATAAACATATATTTATATGTAGATTTACAACAATAAATTCACTATCTGTAATCTCTAGCTTATAACTCTTATTTTTAAAAATAGATGACTGCACCAGCATTTCCTTTTTTCATTTAACGCTAGATAGTAGCACTAGCCACCTCTCTTTTTTTTAATTATTATCTGTCTCCCATGATTCAGCATTTCCTAGTACACAGAATTGGACTTTCACAAGGATAACATTTTTGCACCTAAATTATTCTTACAGGAGTTTAATGTATCAAATCAGGAATTTCTTTGATATTCTTCCTTGTTTTAGTTCGAAATATCACTGATAGATGACACTGGACTATCTCAAACAGTAATATTGTTAAAAAACATCTACATTTTAAAAAACATTTCAGTAGCTATTAGGATGAAAGTTAAAGTCTCATTAAACTTTGATACATTATTATGCTCTAATTTCAGACAGCTGTGCGCCATCTATTGGTGATATATTTTCTAATAAATAAAGAAGCGTAGTAAAGGTAGTAAAGAAATTTCCACTTCACACATTAATTTCCTGCTCGAATAACTTATTTAAATTTTGAAATTGGTCAATCCATTTTACTTACCTATCATATGTAGTATAGAGTAAGTCTTGTAATCGTTTTGAAAATTGAAATTTTTTTTTGACGGATTTACATGTTTCAGACACTGGAGATTCCGAAAAACATATTTTTAGAAAAAAAAAAATTGCCGTCCGTCTGTGTGTCTGTGTGTCTGTAAGCGCTCTATCTCCCGAACAAATTGAGATAGAGACTTGAAATTTGGTATGTACTTAGTATGTAATAATGGGAAGAAGCCTATTGAATTTCTGTAACCTCGATTAACCGGAACTATTGTTTCCGGACTCTCGAAATATTCGTTCTGATAAAAGGTATATAAAAATTTTCGAAATTGTTTATTTTAAGGAATAAGTATAAAAGACAATAAAAAAACGTAAATTTTGCATAAAGCATGAAGTCGATCGTATAATGAGTTACCAAGATATTTGTAATCCTATTTTCCACACTCTTCGATTTTTCATGACCCTGTATTTCATCCGAATTTCAATTCAAAGATAGATTTTAATTGGAAATGAGCCGCTTAATCAGATGCAACAAACCGCTAGTTAATAGGATTATTATTTTTGGAATTTTAAGGAGGTCCCTTTTAAGCAATTCAGTAATCGAGCCTTCAAAGTTTATCTCGTCATCAAGCCACGATTTTATTCGAATTGCAATGCACTTTATTAGTAGTTTACACATTTTTTATTTTAATATTTTACATTATGCATATCTATGATGGGTAAGTATTACGGTGGCCCTCAACGACTAGTTTAAATCACCCTCAATCTACAAATTCTTCCAAACTTGTGTAACCTTCAATTAGCATTTTAAATTCTAGAGATGAAAAAAGGATGTTTAATAAAACAGTTTACATAATAATAATATCGCCCAAGTCTCACTGTTTTATTAATCCGTTTATTTATATTTAAATTTACTAAGTAAAACGCCAAATTATTCCATTAATCAAAGACCAGTGAAAGACTATTTGTATTTTACAAAATGCAAAAAATATACTAATATATTTTTTCAATAAACAATGTTAAGTACAATTTAAAATTAAATCTCACATAAAAGCAATGTGTTGTACCGCTTACAACAGCTGTTATATGTATTTGAAATGACACATATTGAGTTCCTTACACGCATGTTTGCAAGAACAACTTTAACACAGTGCTAATATAACACAAAAAATTTTATTGTATTATTTCATTTAATTAATTTTATTTTTCTAAAAGTGACACATCAGATTATTCCCATAATCGAATCCCACTGAAAATTTATTTGCATTTTACAATACACAAAAAAATGCATTAATCATAATATCATCTTTCACAGAAAAATGTTAATCATAATTTAAAATGGGAAGTTTATATGAAAGCTATATTATGTATTCAAACTTTTTACAACAGCTGTTATTTGTTTTTGCTAACATTCTACGGTTTCAAGAACAATTTTAACGCAAAACTAATCTTTCCCACGTATTAACATCTTATTAATTAATTAATTAAAATTTAAATGTTGTAAAATTTAAACGCAAAATCATCCCATTAATCAGCGTCCTTTGCAAATTTAATTATATATTTCAGTACACAAAAATCACTAACCATAATATTTTCTTTCAATTTAATAATATTTAAACAATGCAATCACAATTTAAAATAGGAATTTTACACGAAAGCAATATGATGTATTCTAACCTTTTACAACATATGTTACATGCCATTGAACTGCCGGCACACATTGAGTTCTTTATACATTTCCAACATTCTATGGTTACAAAAACAATTTTTAAAGTATTAGCATTAAACAAAAAGTGAAAACTATACTAACTATAATATATTTTGCATAAAACAATGTTAAATACAATGTAAACAGGAATCTCACACGAAAGCAATATGCTGTATTTTTTACAACAGCTGTTACAAGTCTTTGAATTTATACATATTGAGTTCCTTATATGCTTCCAATACTAGAAGTTGCAGGAACATCTTTAACCATTTGAGGGATGGTGGGATATATTATATCCCACCTAATTTTAATCCGATTCGAACCAGAAACTTTTAATTAAATTTTATTTTTTTAACTTTGACGGGGAGAGTTGAAAAAATTGCTTTTCCATATTTTGAACTAAATTCTTTCGTAAATACCGGTGAGAACTCAACGTTACAGGAACACAATTGCTTGCCCCTGAAAGGGTTAACCCAAAAATCCAAATAATGTATAACCCTAAAGTTTTTACTGTATTAATGTATTTAATTAATTTTTAATTTACTAAAAGTAACACATCATATTATTCCCATAATCAAAGCCCACTGAAAATTTATTTGCATTTTACTATACACACACTATCCATAATATCGTCTTTCACAGGAAAATATTAAACACAATTTGAAATAGGAATTTTACATGAATATCCTATATGATGTCTTTGAATTGATACAAATTGGTTTCCATACATACTTACAACATTCTATGGTTTCAAGAACAATTTTAACGCAATACTAATATATCTCACGAATTAAAATTTTATTAATTAATTTATTAAAATTTAAAATTAATACAATAAAACGCAAAATCATTCCATTAATCAGCGTCTTTTGAAAATTGTATCAAATTTTATCAAATTTTACAATACACAAAAACCACTAACTATAATATCTTCTTTCATTTAAATAAAATTTAAACAATGTTAAATACAATTTAAATGCGAATTTTACGTGAGAGCAATATGCTGTTTTCTAACCTTTTACAATAGCTGTTACATGTCTTTGAATTGACATATATCAGTTTCCTTATAAACTTACAATTTTCTATGTTTCAAGCACAATTTTAACATACTAATCTGTCCCATTTATTAAAATCTTATTAATCCATTTATTAAATTTTAAAATTAATACAAATAAAATGCCAAATTATTCCATTAATCAATATCTTTTAAAATATGTAATCATATTTTACAGTACACAAAAGAACTAACCGTGATATCTTCTTTTAGTTAAATAAAATTTAAACAAAGTTTAACACAATTTAAAATGGGAGTTTTACGCGAAAAGAATATGATGCATTCAAACTTTGTACAAGAGCTGTTACATCTCTTTGAATTAACACAGATTGGTTTCCTTATATACTACTAATTTTCTATTGTTTCAAGAAAATTTTAATGCAATACTAATCTATCCCACGAATCAAAACCTTATTAATTCATTTATTAAATTTTAAATTTAATATAAATAAAACACCAAAATTATTTCATTCATAAAAATGAAAAGGATCGGGGTCCATAAGGCATGTTTTTGGGCCATGAAACAGACTAAAATTTGATTCTGTTATACTGACTTAATTATTTCACTTTTTAATATTAGAAGGCTTATCCTGTACGATCTCAACAAAAGTTTTTGCATTTTGTTCGGATTTATATGACTTACACAAGCTCAAACTTCGTATTATTCGTAGTTTTTGATGAAAAATACGCAATTTCTCCTAATTTTACCTCAATTATTGATATGAGCGCAATCATGCAACACTTTCTTCTTTACATATATTATAAAATACATTAAAATGTACTATATATGTAAAAATAAAAGTGTTGCAAATCTGCGCTCGTAATAAAATATAAAAAAATATATATATTAAAAATTGAGGTAAAATTTGGAGAAATTAAGTATTTTTCATCAAAAACTACGAATAATACGAACTTTGAGCTTGTGTAAGTTATATAAATCCGAACAAAATGCAAAAAATATTGTTGAAATCGCACAGGATAAACCTTCTAATATTAAAAAGGGAAATAATTAAGTCAGTATAACAAAATCAAATTTTAGTCTTATTTCATGGGCCAAAAACACGGCTTATGGACCATGATACTTTATTATGAAAATTTAATCATATTGAAAATTATCATATTAAATCATTATGAAAATTTAATCATATTTTACAATACACAAAAACCACTAACTATAATATCGTGTTTCAGTTAAACAAAATTTAAACAATATAGATACGATTTAATTTTTTTGAATTTTACACGAAAACAATACGATGTACTGAAGCATTTTACAACAGTTGTTGCATCTCTTTGAATTAACAAGATTGATTTCCTTATATTCTTCCAATTTGATATGTTTTCACGAATATTTTTAACGCAATACTAATTTATCCCACGAATTAAAATCCTATTAATCTATTTATTAAATTTTAAATGAAATATTAGAAATAAAATACCAAAATTAACCAATTAATCCATATGAAAAAAATATTATGAAAATTTAATCATATTAAAAATTATCATATTAAATCATTATGAAAATTTAATCATATTAAAAATTATCATATTAAATCATTATGAAAATCCAATCCTATACACAAAAATCACTAACTATAATATCTTCTTTCATTTAAATAAAATTTAAACAGTGTTAAACACAATTTAAAAGCGAATTTTACGTGAAAGCAATATGCTGTTTTCTAACCTTTAATAACAGCTGTTACATGTCTTTGAATTGACACATATTGAGTTCTTTATACATTCTATTCCAACATTCTATGGTTGCAAGAACAATTTTAAAAGTATTGGCATTAAACAAAAAATAAAAAATGTAGTTTCAGAAACTCTTTTTACTCGACTTTTGTTCTCAGTAACTGAAAGTTCAGAAGAATTCAGCTTCATAAAAGTACTTACACAATAAAATGTCTTCCGTCTAAAAGGTTATTAATGATCGATTGATATAATTGACGTCAGAGCATAATACTAGGGATAATATAGTTATAAAAAAGGTATGTTTTAGCCTAAAACATATCTCAATATATAATAGATATCGATTTTATTTAAATGTCAGAAACATACTATCTGTAAATATCTGGAGTTGCATAATTAATGAAAGATTAATATGGTTTATTATTAAAAATAAATAAAAGTGAAACTATATCTAATCCATGTTGAAATATATATATATACATATATATTTTTTTAAACCATGTTTTTGATAATGTTTGGACGTGATAAAAAATAACTGTTACTCTTAAAATAAATAAAAACTATTTTTAACGATTATTTCCTATCGATTTATTTATGATTTCCATTTTATTCCTACAAACAATTAAACAATATTGTGTGGAAAATACAGAAAAACTAAATTGTTGAACACCTTTAAAAAGTGTTTGTTTTTCTTTATTTTACAAAAGTAATCAAATTTTACCTTTCAACTTTTTTAAATAGTCTTGAAATATGGTTTTATCATAAGTAGAAACAAAGTTATAACATAGAAATTCGAAGTCATATATATTGTCAATGCATTTAACATTAGCAATCAATACTATTTTTAGGGATTTCCCCCAAAGCGATTTTTCAACGCCTGGCTTAATTATTAACATAATAATAATAGTAATAATAATGATGATGATAACAATAATGATATAATGATATAGATAATAACAGGGTATTCCAAAAGGGATACCTGAATTAAAATAAAAAGAAAACTGCCCAGTTAAACTGAGGGCATTGAGCTCACAGGCTATTCACACTAATTGTATATTATACTCGTATTTCAAAGAATTTGAAATAAGCCCCTTGAAAAATAAAGAAATCGACAATATATTAAGGGGGGGGTTATCCCCCCGTTACCCCCTCATAGTTAACTATGAACCCCTTAAACTAATCAGGAGAGCCTCTTATTACAATGAATATATATATACAAAATTTGAAGAAAATCGGATAATGCTGCATGAAAAACCCATTTATCTAAATTAAGGGGGATTAGCCCCCCACCCCCTTCCCCCTTTATACTTAACCAATAAACCCCAAAACTATTCAGAGAAGCGCATTATCACAATGAACCTATATACAAAATTTGAAGAAAATCGGATAATTCTGCTTGAAAAACCCATTTATATAAATTAAGGGGGGGTTAGCACCCCCCGTCCCCCCCCCCTTTATACTTAACCAATCAATCCCGAAAACTAATCAGGGAAGCGTCTTAACCCAATGAACATATAAACAAATTTTGAAGCAAATGGGATAATTCTGCATGAAAAACCCATTTATATAAATTAAGGGGGATTAGCCCCCCCGTTCCCCCCTTTTATACTTAATCAGTCAATCCCGAAAACTAATCAGGGAAGCGTCTTAACCCAATGAACTTATAAACAAATTTTGAAGCAAATGAGATAATTCTGCATGAAAAACCCATTTATATAAATTAAGGGGGGATTAGCCCCTCGTTCCCCCCCCCCCTTTATACTCAACCAATCAATCCCGAAAACTAATCAAGGAAGCGCCTTAACACAGTGAACCTATAAACAAAATTTGAAGGAAAAAGGAATAATTCTGCAGGGAAAACCCATTTATATAAATTAAGGGGGGGACTAGCCCCCCCCCCGTTCCCCCCCTTTATACTTAACCAATCAATCCCAAAAACTAATCAGGGAAGCGCCTTAACGCAGTGAACCTATAAACAAAATTTGAAGGAAAACGGAATAATTCTGCATGAAAAACCCATTTATATAAATTAAGGGGGGGGGGATTAGCCCCCCCCCCCATTCCCCCCTTTATACTTAACCAATCAATCCCGAAAACTAATCAGGGAAGCGCCTTAACACAGTGAACCTATAAACAAAATTTGAAGGAAAATTGAATAATTCTGTATTAAAACCCCATTTATATAAATTAGGGGGAGATTAGCCCCCCCCCTGTTCCCCCCTTTATATTTAACCAATCAATCCCGAAAACTAATCAGGGAAGCGCCTTAAAACAGTCAACCTATAAACAAAATTTGAAGGAAAACGGAATATTTCTGTATTAAAACCCTATTTATATAAATTAGGGGGGGATTAGCCCCCCCTGTTCCTCCCTTTATATTTAACCAATCAATCCCGAAAACTAATCAGGGAAGCGCCTTAACACAGTCAACCTATAAACAAAATTTGAAGGAAATCGGATATTTCTATGAAGAGTTATCGCGTTACGTACGTACATACGTACATACATACATACATACATACATACATACATACAGAACCGGCGGGCACATAAGCTCTCAGGCTTTGATAGCCTGTGAGCTAAAAATTAAAAAATCTTTAGCTATAATAAATATAATGATGAAAATAGACACATTTATAAGAAGGTCCGTTAAGTTTGTATATATATACGTTTTAAATAAAATTCAAATGATAGTCGGTAGAGAAAGCTTCACTGCATCAAACTGTAAGAATTCGCATTCTTACAAGTGGTCGAAAGGCATGTAGGTTTTGGTTTTCCTTTTGTTTGTATGTTAAAATACGGAAAAATTAATTGCATTAAAATAAGTGTAAGTACAATCCTACAACAAATTTTTAATATATATTTTCCGCCTTATTTAATCGCAGAAAAATATTGCAACTCCTACGATTAACCCATTTGCATCATTAGCACATGTATACACAAATTCAGGAGTTTCTTTTTTATTCAGAAATTTCAAATTCATAACAGAAATACTGAATACTGATTTTTGTTTTATTTAATTAAAATTTTATTAATTAATTTATTAAATTTTAAAATTAATACAAATAAAACACAAAATCATTCCATTATCAGCGTCCTTTGAAAATTTTATCAAATTTTATCAAATTTTACAATACACAAAAACCACTAACTATAATATCTTCTTTCATTTAAATAAAATTTAAACAATGTTAAATACAATTTAAAGGCGAATTTTACGTGAAAGCAATATGCTGTTTTCTAACCTTTAACAACAGCTGTTACATGTCTTTGAATTGACACATATTGAGTTCTTTATACATTCTGTTCCAACATTCTATGGTTGCAAGAACAATTTTAAAAGTATTGGCATTAAACAAAAATTAAAAAATGTAGTTTCAGAAACTCTTTTTACTCGACTTTTGTTCTCAGTAACTGAAAGTTAAGAAGAATTCAACTTTATAAAAGTACTTACACAATAAAATGTCTTCCGTCTAAAAGGTTATTAATGATCGATTGATATAATTGACGTCAGAGACTAGGGATAAAATAGTTATAAAAAAGGTATGTTTTAACCTAAAACACATCTTAATATGTAATAGATATCGATTTGATTTAAATGTCAGAAACATATAATCTGTAAATGTCTATATTTGCATAATTAATGAAAGATTAATATAGTTAATTATTAAAAAATAAACAAAAGATATAACAAAGAACAATAATAGATAATAATAAACAAGATATAATAAACAAAATATCTAATCCATTTTGAAATATATATATATATTTTTTTTTTTTTCAAACCATGTTTTTCATAAAGTCTGCATGTGATAAAAATTGCAGTTACTTTTAAAATAAATTAAACTATTTCTAACGATTATTGTCGATTTATTTATATTTTCCGTTTTATTTCTACAAACCATTAAACAAGATTTCATGGAAAATACGAACAAAATAAAGTAATTGAATACGGATTTATTATATTGTAGTTGAACACCTTTAAATTGGCCTTTTTGGTCATAGTGTTTTTTTACTATATTTTACAAAAGTAATAAAATGTAACTTCAACTTTTTAAAATAGTCTTGAAATATGTTTTTATCATAAGTAGAAACAAAGTTCTAGCATAGAAATTTAAAGCTATAGATTGTCAATGCTACATTTGATTTTAATTATTTTTAATTTAAAATTTTCTAATCAAAATCTGTTGTACCTTAGCAATCATTACTATTTTTGTCGATTTCCCCAAAACGATTTTTTTCAACGACTAGGTTAATTTTTAACTTAATAATAATAGTAATAATAATAATAATAATAATAATAATAATAGTAATAACGTACAAGGATTTCCATCAAAGGGATTAGTCTGAGTGGATATTGCTGAGAACAAAGAGTTAATAACTTTTGGCAAGTAATGAAAATGAGGCGCTATCTTCAATTAATTATATACCGGTAAAAATTCAAAAGATGAAATGAGCAAATTAAATGATAGAACTACAAAATACCACATATAAATGCATACCAGTGGACCCGCGTGCGCAGATTTCGCACTGCAATTTAATATTTTTTAGATGCAAGTTTAAATTTATTTATAAAAAATAAGGACTAAAAATATCAACAAACAACATTAGTCAAGCCAGTATATCGTCTCATTTATCCCATCAAAGTTATTGTAAAAACTGATCACTGATAGCGATGGTAAAAAAATATATATAGTATATCAATTGTATTTTAACTGCATTAGAGTATGATATCATCTGTTTCAGAAAAATAAAACATGGAACAAAGTAAAATAAATTGAGCATTTGAATTTAAATTTTGCTTTTTAATCATAAATATAAAATAAACTCGTGCAGCAATCTTTATTTTACAATTTTTTTTTTTTATAATTATTGTTCAACACGATATAATACGGTATTTTATTTTTGTGGCAACACTAACTTGAGGAAAACCTCTCATTTCATTTATAAAAACAATGGCAATTTAATTTTTAATTAACTACACTTTTTAATCAAAAAACATGTTTTAACGAGATGTTAAGTGTGCTATGTCAGAAGCCTGTTCAAAATCCTTTCCTATGCTATCTCATTCGTCGTTCTGCGTTTCGTATTTTCTTAGAAAAAGGGATGTTGACAGGAGAAATAATATATATGACACAAGGTGATTATATTCAAAGTCCCACTTTCAAAAGGCTGTAAGAAAGGAACCACTGGTCAGAATGACTTCATATTTGAACTGAATATACTGGAAGAAGAGGGACACAGTATGGCATCAGAAAACGTTCCAAACTGTATCAATAGATGGCGCTGTAAGCGGCATACTATGCAAATTAAAAGACACTCATGCCCAATTAAAAACCGAATCATTATGTGCTTTTTATGCGGTTTTTGGCCCAAGGACAATTAAAAAACGATTTTCCCATCCAATGTGGTACGACCATGCTGTTGTGCATGAACCTCTATACCAGGACTTCTAACGAAATAGCCTTTTTCCAAGAAGGAAATCGTTCCTCGGAAAAAGCCTCAAATAGGTGGCGCGTGTGGTAAGATGGATCCTGCATACGTCACTAATTCGTCTGCTTCACCGTTTGACACTGACAGTGACAGCCGTGGGCGCTGCTGCAGCACGGATTCTGGCTAGTTGCGCAGAACCGTGCGCGTAGCTGTGCAGCTGCCATTTAGTGCCGAAGTCTCGACACGATTTTATTACTATTGAGTTAGAAGTCCTTCTATAGAGGTTCATGCTGTTGTGGATGGGCTTTCCACTAACAGTACCAGAACTGTTGACTGATTTGGAAGTCATTTTTTCCGTCAAACAACCAAAAATCTCCCGCCGTTGAAAATGACGTACGCACTAAATTTTGGTGAAGTATGTACTTTGATTGTGCTCTTTTTATCTATTTCTTTAATATATAGTTTCCAAACGGTTTGAATTGGTAATAAATAGGTGTCGTTGTCACTTTTATAGACCTGCTCTGAAAATTAGAACGAAATCCGTAAATTTTTTTTGAGTTATGCTTGTCGAAATGTTTTAATATCTATCATAGCTATATATTGGGCCTGGTAATATTGCGCTGTGTATGAGTCTTTGTTTCCCTCAGTCATTAATGACATAAGGTTTTGTATGATTATTGCAAATTTACTACTAAAAAGAATAAATCATGCTGATTAATATGATTTAATAATTTCTAATTTATATGTGTCTGCAATTAACCTTATTACAGAATTTTGAAGTTTGTCCCATAAGCAAAATACAGGGTTTTTCAAAAGGGACACCAGAATTTAAAAATTGAATTATTCATTAAATATAATAAGTATAATGATGGAAATAGACATATATTTATAACGATGCTCGCTAAATTTGTATATATAGTAGTTTTAAAAACAAAAATTCAAATGATAGACAATAACACTGCATCAACTGTAAGAATGCGTATTCTTAAAGATGGATGAAAGGCATTAGGTTTTTGCTCTTCATTTTGTCTGTTCAAACAATGAAAAAGTGAATTGCACTAGAATTGGGATACGTGCAGCCCTACAACAAGTTATTAATAGATATTTTCACCTTATTTAATTGCAGAAAAATATTATAACTCCTGCGATTAAGCCATTTGAATCATTGCATCACCATTTTGCATCATATATGCGTCATTTCAAGAGTTTCTTTTTTATTCAGAAATTGCGAATTCATAAAAGAAATACTGATTAGTGATTTTTGTGTTATTTAATGATAGATGTTTCGTGATTACATCAAGTAAAAATTCTGTTTCAGGTTTCAGTACATTCTGTTTTATTAAGAAGAACACATATAACAATGTGGACAGTATGAGTAAAAAATCATTTACTTTAGAGAAAAATCTGTTCTTTTAAAAACTTTCCGTGTTTTCTAAGAACACATGTAACAATCTCGACAGTGTTAATAAAACAGATTTAGCATGATATTTTGCATATTGTAAATTATTTATAAACGGATACAAAAATTATATTTTCTCTCATGTACAAAATATATATTTCAGTTTATATATTTTTTATATATTTTAACAACAACAAATAAAAAATAATTGCTACAAACATAATTTTGCTAAGAGTGCATGATTATAAGGATTGTAATATATAAGAACAATAATTGAATAATTAATACAACAATAATAGTATAAAGTAATATTACATAATAAAAATGTTTTTATAAGAACAATAATGCAATAATTAATACAATAATAATAGTGTAAAAGAAATATTGCATAATAAAAATGTTTTTATAAGAACAATAATGGAATAATTAATGCGATAATAATAGTATAAAGGAATATTGCATAGTAAAAATGTTTTTCTAAGCGTATAAATGCACGATTTTTAATGATTATCAAAATATCTATCCAGAACGTATAAATTTTAACCAAGCATCTCAAAAATTTTAAAATCCAGTTTATGCTTTTACAATAGAAAACTTTCTTTACTCTGAAGTAATAGGAAGTTAGTTCCTTTTCCTGCTTCTTTCTTTCATTCTTCATTCTTCATAATTCAATATACTTTCTTCTTTCTATACAAAGAGAAAGTATTAAATTGATTGAATTTTTCTGCTCACTAGCTACTGTCACCGGATAGTTTAAAAAGCATCTGTACCGTAACTTGAGGCAATCTAGGCAAAAATAAATATATATGTAGCGAAAAAAGTTCAACTGAAGTTTATTAAATTGTTATTTACTCTTCAGAATTTTGAAATTTGAGTAAAATTAATAATAACTAGCGGAGTTTCGCCCGCTATGCTGGTCGGTTTGTCTTTGGATCCCGTCAACTCGAATTTAAATAAAAAACAAAAGAAGAAAATTTCATTTAGAATCCTGCAGAAACTGCATCAACGTATGTTTAAAAACTGTGATTGTTGATTTATTTTTTGTCTGAAAGGTGAAGCGTTTCTCTTCAACGGAAATTGACCCAGGCTCCATGCAACAAAATGGTTGCTTGTAAAATTCAACTGAAAAAAAAGCTGCCATTTCAAAGAAAGATAAAGTTTTTCTTCCCATTGGAAGTGGAGAGAATGATGAACGGATTTCTTATTGTGTGGGTTTGAAGAACTCGCTGTTTCATTTTGTTCAGACCCAGCCCACTCTCAAACTATAGAAGGGGAGAATCCCCCTGGTATTCCCCCTTCTATTCCTGCTTTGAAAAAAAGTTTAAGCATGCGCACTGAGATCAATTTCATGTGAAATCTGAAAAAAAATGCTCTTTTAGCTTTAAATATACAGATAACTATCCATAATGATCATTTCTATTGCTTAAATTAACAATCCTGTATCTTAAGAGGGATACAGCAGTTTAAACATTTAAATAAAGGCAATACTTTAGGAATTTCTGGTGGATTTCAATAACAGTGTAAATGGTTGGAGGGGGTGCAATAAATTATGTTAAGTCTGGAGAGTGTGAAATTTTCTCATTGAAAAAATTCATATCCTAAAAATGCAGTGTCACTTGCCATGTCGCTTGCAGAGAGCATTCCGGAAACATCAAAATAATAATTTTAAAAATCTTAGTGCGATTAATCTTTATTGTATTGGCTATACGTATTGGCCATGACATTTTTTTTATTAAACTTTTAATATTTGTGAAAATAGCGGTAATTAAAAAAACAACAGTTTGGGCCTAAAAATATTGACAATAAAATGCCTGTAAAAATTGGAAAAATTCAAATATAAAAAAAATTCTACGTAGCGCCATAAATACGAGGGTTGATCCAGAAATAAGGTTCCCAAAGAGCTCCAGCCGCACGGGAATGTGCGAGGCGAAATACGGCAACGGCTCTGTGAGCCGCTATTCCTGCACTCGCGATTTCCCCAGCCTCGCTTCGCTGCGCCGCTCATTCTTGGTTCAACAGCCGTCGAAGATGGAGGGTCCCATTGTTTACCCCGTTAAATGCGAGATTGGTTCCGTAATTCGCTTTTTGCACGCCAAAGGGATTCCGCCCGTCCAAAACCGCCAGGGAGGACGACTGACAGCCGGTATAACGCTGCTTCACGACAACGCCCGACCCCACGTCTCCTGTTAAACCCAGGAACTTTTGACACAATTTGGGTGGACTGTCATGCCCCACCCACCTTACAGTCCGGACCTCGCACCTAGTGATTATCACTTGTTCCCCAAGTTAAATGAGCACTTGGGTGGCCAACGCTTCCGGAGCGACGATGACATCAAAGAAGATGTGAAATGTTTCCTCAACGTGTTGGCGGCGGAGTTCTACGACATTGGGATACAGAAATTGGAGCACTGTCTACAAAAATGCGTAGAAAAAGATGGCAATTATGTAAAGAAATAGAGCAAACTTTCTTCTTTTCAACGATGTAAATTTCTATGAGAATAAACAATGTTGTCTATTTGTAAATTTGATGGGAACCTTATTTCTGGATCGACCCTCGTAATTCAATTCTGGAATGTAAATCGGTGGAGTGTGTCTTGAGTAATTTAGGCGGTGTATGTAAAAAATTTCGTTTTTTAAGAAAAATGCGTTTAAAGCTTAAATCGTAGTGCAATTAATCTTTAACGTATTGGCTATGGCCTAGCATAAAATTTTATCAATTGTTTTCTGCGAAAATGGCGGTTTAAAAGAAAATAAAAACGGTTTGGCCCTATAAGTATTAACCATAAAGTGCCTGTAAAAAAATTAATAAATAAATAAAAATTCCTACGTACAGCCATAAATACTTCAATTTTGAACGTTTGTATTAAAAGTTAGTGGAAATCGTTCTAGTGGTATACTTGAGTAATTTAAAAGGCAATGTAAAAAATGTCGTTTTGAAAAAACAAATACATTTAAAGTTTAAAGTTTGCTTTAGCGACAACATTCGTTACAGCGGCATATTTGTCAATGTAACCTTTGTACAGCCATAAGTACTTCAATTCTGAACGTTTGTATTAAAAGTTAATGGAACCATTTACACTGTTATTGAAATCCATCAGTGGTATACTTGAGTAATTTAAAAGGCAATGTAAAAAATGTCGTTTTGAAAAAACAAATACATTTAAAGTTTAAAGTTTGCTTTAGCGACAATATTAGTTACAGCGCAATATTTGTCGATGTAACCTTTGTAATAATTCGAATTTTTAAAAATATATAAAATTTTGGGCTGTATTCTATACGCTAAAAGACACTATTCACTCGCAGCTCGTGGGGCTTCAGGGTTACCACTAAAAAAATCATTACCTTATTTAATTGCAAAATTTCTTCCATTAAATTAAATTAATTGCAAATGGTGGTGCAAAATTACTTTTCGCAAAAAGTAGTGAGTATCATTGCTATAAGTTGACACAAGTGGAGAAAAATCTAGTCGTTGGGGGCCACCGTAATACTTATCCATCATGGATATGCATAAAATAAAATATGAAAATAAAACATTTGTAAACTATTTATAAAATGCATTGCAATTTGAATAAAATCGTTGCTTGATGACGTCATAAACTTTAAATACTCTATTACTGAATTGCGTAAAAGAAACATCCTTATAACTCCAACATTCATAATCATATTAACTAACGGTTTACTGCGTTGGATTGAGCGTCTCATTTCCAATTAAAATATATCTCTTAATTGAAATTTAAATGAAATACAGGGTCATGAAAAATCGAAGAGTGTGGAATATAGGGTTACAAGTGTCTCGGCAACTCATTATCCGATCAACTTCATTCTTTATGCAAAATTTATGGTTTTTTATTGTCTTTTATGTTCACTCATTAAAATAAACAATTTCGAAATAATTTTATGTACCTTTTATCAGAACGAATATTTCGAGAGTCCGAAAAAAATAGTTCCGAATAATCAAATCGATGTTATTGAAATTCAATATGCTTCTTCCCATTGTTACATACTAAGTACATACCAAATTTCAAGTCTCTATCTCAATTTGTTCGGGAGATAGAGCGTTTACAGACACACACACACACAGACGGTCGGCAATTTTTTTTTCTAAAAATATGTTTTCGGAAACTCCAGTGTCTGAAACGTGTAAATCCGTCAATTTTTTTTTCGATTTTCCAAAACGATTGCAAGACTTACCCTATACTACGTATGATGGGTAAGTAAAATCGATCTTTTGAAAGTTTCAAACTTTTCCTCTTCTGAAATAATACTTTAATTCATTTTACAATTAAACATATTTACTAGCATACCTTAAGCAGCATATGAAACAAATTAAAAACATGAAAATTATGACCTGCCATAACAAAGAAGGTTAATTTTGTATTTCACTGAAATCCATTTTTCTTTTCAAAATTATCAAAGAAAAATGAAAGTTGAGGTAGGTAATTTATTCACACCTGTGATTAATTACGCCCTCGATTTTTATAGAGATGTGACATTTCAAAGAGCTACATCTTTCTTAAATTTTATATTATTTTTTCTCGACAGTTCAAAGAATTTCAAAGAATTGTTTTACCTTTTGCAAAAGTTTTCATGAATATGGAAATAAAAACATTGTAAGTTTCAAATAGCTGTATCTTCGTAATATTTAAAATTTTCGGAAATACTATAAAGGTAAAATTATTATTTCGAAATATTCAAAATATTTTTTTTTCCATTATCGAAATATTCGAAATTTGTGTGATTTATATTATTATTCATAATAATAATAATGTAATTTAAAATGTTAGTATTCAAAATAATCATAATGTACTAGATGGCGTATGCCAATTCTACAAAATTTATAAGAAATACTACAGCTAAAGATATTATTATTATTTAAATATTTAATTAAATATTCAAAAACAAATTTAATTTTATGCACTTTTTAAAAATTACGCACGTTATCTTTTAGTTTTACTTGGTTGTTTATTTTATTTTTATTTTTTCCCTCCATTCTATACTATCCATCGATAATAAGAGAAACCGTAGAGATAGTAACACGCAAAAAGACAATATGTAACGATGCAGCATATTTTAACTTACTGAAATTGTGGCTCGAGTTACTCCATGGTTACAAATATGAAAATAAACAACGAAGTAAAAGTAAAAGTTAACGTGCAAAAATTTTAAAACGTACATAAAAATTAAATTATAGCATTCCAGATAATAACTTCAAAGACCGTGCAATTATAGAATATTCTCATTTGTTTTTGAAAAAGGCGCAGAGTGAGCCGAAACATGTCAAAAACCTAATAAAAGTTATTTTACTGTATATTATGTTGTTAATTTACACCATTTAGCATTTAAAATAAATATATTATTACAAGGTGTTATAATTTATTATATTGCTACATTATACTCAATTAAAAAAAGATCATTTCACATTTATTCCCGCGAACGTTCATAATCACCAGAACTCGAACAGAAATTTAAAATTTATTCAATTTTGGAAAACAAATTCTACGAATAATTTTTGTCAGAAAGCCAAGTACTACTTTAATGATGTTCATTTCATTTTTAGTTCAAACGCACAAATATTTTTCAAACAAAACACCGTGCGATTATATTATTTATGCTTTAAATAAGATAACGTAGAAGAATTGCGAAGGATTTTTTGGAATTTCAATTTATCTTTTCAGATGCATAAGCAAATTTTGTTTAAAATTAAAGTAGAGAATTAAGTAGCTTTTTAAAATGTCTAAACATTTTCTTAAACTTGTTTACGATCAGCCTTATGATAAAAATGCATTATGTAATATCTTAGTATAAATTCTTTTTAATAACAATCACCATACACACTAGACTATAGTAATATTTGTAACAAATTATTGCGAATAAAAATATCATTATTATTTTATAATTCATATATTTTGAGAAGAACGTAGACCAATTTATTTATTCTACAGTTTTGAAAATTTTAAATATAAAAGAAAAAAAATCAACCTCGTGATAATTTTTGGTACATTCTTTACAAAATTATTAACCTCTTCGCGACGAACATAGAGTAGAGTGAGTACAGTCCTTAATTGTACATTTTTAATCGCAATTTTCATTGTGTTTTGAATGGCAATAGACTACGCATGTCACGTCATCTGCGGTTATACAGAGGGAAAAACCCCAATAGGCACGGAGGTCATTTTAACACAGCTTCCCCTTTGTCCAATAAACAGTCTTGTTCGGATTGCAAATACCCGCAGAGGCGAGACTGTTGCCAGTCGTGGATGAAGTTTATTATTGCTTTATTTTACTTCGTAATAGCTGAAATTAACTTAATAAAATATTTTATAAATATTCTGGGACTAAAAGATTAAAAATTTTGTACATGATGCTCATCACAAAGGGGTTGACAGTTAAGCTATACTGGTGAAAATTGAATTATGAAAACACGGTTTTTTAATCAAAACATTTATAATATTAACTAAAAATGAATGAATTTTCATACATTATACATGCTACGTACAACAAATAAGTTAGAAAAATAAAATTTCCTACAAATTAATAAACTAAAACATAACATCAAAAATTAGATTTTAGCAACATAAAAATATGGAAATTGATTTATGAAATGTCACATTTAATTGAAATTAATAATTAGTATAGCCGCCTTTATTCATTAGAGTTTCTTTTATTCTAGATGGCACTGATAAAACAAGATTTTGGATGTATTTCTGATCAATTAGTTTCCAGTTTTGACAGATTGAAGCTTTCAAATCTACAAGTGATGTGTACTGCATCCCATTTGCATAAACCATTCGAACAAGCTGTCCCCAAACGTTTTCGATGGGGTTCAGATCAGGACTAATAGTTGGATTATCTAAAAGAACAATATTCTGTTCGTCAAACTAATCTTTCATTGTATTTGAAATGTGAATACTTGCATTATCTTGCATAAAGATATAATCTAAACCATAATATTGCCATGCAAATGGAAGAAGTGAATTTTCTAAAACTAAACTATAATCAAAAGAGTTCTAGCGACCGTTTAAAAATACAATTTCACTTTTGCTATCATAAGCAATCGCTGCCCAAATCATCAAAATTCCGCCACCAAAATTTCTGCTGAATGTAGATTTCGGTTCTTTTCGGAGATCTCGCCAATAATACATCAAACCATCTGGGCCATCCAAATTAAATCTTTTTTCGTCAGAGAAAATGATTTTCTTCCAATTGTCACCCATTGCCATGTACTTCTCGCAATACTGCAAACGCATCTGCTTGTGACGCAGAAGTAACTTTGGACACGGCTTCATTTTCGACCATTTCAAGCTCCGTGAAGAATGTAAAATTTGCCTAACTCTTCAAGAAGTAACAGGGGGGGGGGGGGGGATAGATCTGTACAAATCTGCTTTGAACTGTGACCAGCTTTCGATGCAAGTTGAAGAATCCCCCTTTTCTTTCTCTTGCTTAAACGTGGATTACCTTTTTTGTTAAAATGTTTGCCATAATTTGCTGGATCTTTTTTATAGTTATACAGTATAGTATAGCTTATATATTTCCGTGAATATTTTTTCCCGAAACAACATAGGGAACTGTCAACAAATTGAAAAAGAACGAATATCTTTTAGATTACCCTGTAAAAACTAATGTAGCAAAATTGTTCAAACTCGAGATTATTAATTAGTGGTTTATTGTAATATACTGTGTTAATTGTTATGAGGATAGCATGAATATTCGAAGAGAAATTAAGGTTTTTATAAAAACCGACTCAAATTTCGCCAAGTTTTTTGCTTATAATTTGCAGAGTTCTTAATATAAAAAATCTCTGACGGCTCGGCTTACAGGCACAGGTAGATTTCGAAGACGCAGACCGTGGGGCGCCTGTTTGTCGGGAATTGCGGAAGAAATGACCTTTTTGCGATGATGCGGCAGTTAGAACCGCCTACTTCGAAACCTAATTTATTTGCAGGCGGAGCCAGCAGGGATTTTTTTTTTTTGCTATAAGAGTTGGTCCTATAAAAAACATGCCAATATAAAAGTTTTAGATAATATTAAGAGGATTTATAATAAATTTAAGTGGATTTGAAATCTTGGGAATTGACGAAGTTATGAATTTTTTTCTTCAAAAACCTCCCTTCCTCCCCCCTTACGGCAATTTTTAATTATATCAAAAATCTGTCATACATAAATTTTCGGCCCTTCTCCTAGAAGTAATAATAACTTCAAACGGATTCGATACGTATCATAATTAAGAAATTATGGGTTCTTTTCTGTTTTCACAAAAAGTCCCCCCCACCCCACCCCCCACCCCCCTTGGTTCGATTTTGCCCATTAACGAACTTGACCGAGATTTTATGCCCCTTGATTTTATATATCAGTTTCGAAAAGAAGCGGGAGTTGGAACCGCCTACTTCGAAAAATAACTTGTTTGCAGGCGGAGCCGGCAGGGATTTTTTTTTTTGCTATAACGGTTGGTCCTATAAAAAACTTGTCAATATAAAAGTTTTAGATAATATTAAGAGGATTTATAATAAATTTAAACGGATTTGAAATCTTGGGAACTGACGAAGTTCTGATTTTTTATCTTCTAAAACCCCCCTTCCCTCCCCCCCTTAAGGCAATTTTTAATTATATCAAAAATCTGTCATACATAAGTTTTTGCCCCTGTTCCTAGAAGTAATAATAACTTTAAACGGATTCGATACGTATCATAATTAAGAAATTATGTTTTTTTTCTGTTTTTACAAAAAGCCCCCCCCCATCCCCCCCTTGGTTCGATTTTGCCCATTAACAAACTTGACCGAGATTTTATGCCCCTTGATTTTATGTATCAGTTTCGAAAAGATGCGGGAGTTAGAACCGCCTACTTCGAAAAATAACTTGTTTGCAGGCGGAGCCGGCATGGATTTTTTTTGTTTTTAATTTTTTTTGCTATAACGGTTGGTCCTATAAAAAACTTGTCAGTATAAAAGTTTTAGATAATACTAAGAGGATTAATAATAAATTTACGCGGATTTGATATCTTGTGAATTGGCGAAGCTATGATTTTTTTTCTTCTAAAACCCCCCTTTCCCCCCCCCCCTTGGGGCCATTTTTAATTATATCAAAAATCTGTCATATATAAATTTTCGGCCCTTTTCCTAGAAGTAATAATAACTTTAAACGGATTCGATACGTATAAAAATAAAGAAATTATGAGGGTTTTTCTGTTTTCACAAAAAGCCCCCCATTTCCCCCCCCCCCCTTGGTTCGATTTTGCCCATTAACGAACTTGACCGAGATTTTATGACCCTTGATTTTATGTATCAGTTTGGAAGAGATTTATGCAGAATTTTTCCAGTTATCGTGGTCAGAAAAAAGTGACATATATACAGGGTGTTCCGTTAAAGGGGTCCAATATTAATAGGGGTAATAGAGGAGATCACACGGAGCATAAATCAGTATATAATGCCTGGCCGGATCTCAATAATTTTCAAGTTACAGCAAATAGAATGAAAAATCGGAAATTTGTAAAAAAACCCTCATTGCTAAACTATCGATAATGCTACATAAAAACGAAGCACATATTTAGAAAGAGCAGAAAAAATCCTACGAAATGACATAAGTTGTTTTAGAATCTTGAGAATTAATGGCGAGTTACAAGCTCTGAAACAGTGAAAAAATACAAAATCAAATATTTAGCAAAATAGTTAATCGTTAATTCCAAAAATGCAACTCTACCTACATCAAGGAAAATGTTATAAAATTTGGTCCATTCCGAAAGCTTTCGAAGAAGCTGACAATAAACCATATCAGTTTAATTGTATGGGAGAAATCAAGCAGTTCCCTAGTTACAACTCTGTACTGTTGCACGCTCGGAAAGAGCGAAACTCCACCCATGACGATTGTAAACACCCCGTTTTAATATCTTTCAATTATACATTTCTGATCAACCTCTATCAATACCCTTTCATTATTCAGTCTGGTCAAGTGAATGACATATTGTGCAGCTCTCGCCTTGTCTTAAAGCAAACTCCGTGACTGCTGCGTTTCCTCCATGAACTTTCAGGATGATGAAGAAGAAGTACTTTTTATGCAAATTTTCTATGTGTATACGAAGAAAAGTGTAATAAAACAGCAGTCATCAGTGGGCGTTATGTTAAAGGGAGGCTGTTGTAAGTGGGATTGTAGTAAGTTGATGTATAATAATTATGCCGGAATACTCTAACGAAGAATATGCGGACATGCATCTGATGTACGGGCAAGCTCATGGAAATGCATGTCTAGCACAGCGCATGTACCGTGAGCAATTTCCAAGGAGACGTTGCCCAAGTTCGAAACTCTTCATAAAAATCGATAGACGATTACGGGAGACTGGATCGTTTAATACAGCAAGCATTGATGCAGGGAAACCTCGACATGTACGAACACCTGCAATGGAAGAAGATGTACTGAATATTTTTAAAGATAACCCCTCCACGAGTACACGAGCTGCTGCGTCTGAAGTCGGTGTTTCTCACCAAAGTGTGTGGCGTGTTCTGCGTGCAGAAAACATGCACCCCTTTCATGTGCAGCGGGTACAACTGTTATCAGTAACAGATTGTGCTCAGCGGACAGAATTCGTACGCTGGTTGCTTAATGTAACAGAAAATAATCCACAATTTCTGGAAAATATTTTATTTACTGATGAAGCAACATTTACGAGAGAGGGCGTGGTAAACACGCACAATATGCACACATGGTCATATACAAATCCGCACACTGTTTTCCCGTCGAACGCACAACAAAAGTTCAGTGTGAACATATGGGCAGGTGTCCTCGGCGATTATCTCATAGGACCATATTTACTCCCAGATGTACTCAATGGCAGTACGTACTTGGTTTTCCTACGGGATATCTTACCGCAGTTACTGCAAAATGTGCCAGCAACATTGCGCCACAATATGTGGTTTATGCACGATGGCGCACCGGCACATTTTTTCATAGGTGTTCGCAATCACCTCAATTCAACATATCCTGGGAAATGGATTGGACGCAGTGGACCTGTTGCTTGGCCTGCACGCTCTCCAGACCTCAATCCGTTAGACTTTTTTGTTTGGGGACACCTTAAATCTCTGGTGTATGAAACGCCTGTGGATACACCGGAGGATTTACTAGCGCGAATCGTTGTCGCTGCAGGAGACATTCCCAACTCCGTCGGAGTTTTTCGGCGTGTTCGCCAATCTTTACGACGTCGCTGTCGGCTGTGCGATTCTGTTAATAGGCGCAACTTCGAACACCTATTATAATAATGTCCGTTCGTCTGCCTTCCGACATTGAACTGTGCAGCGCAGGCCAGAAGACTATGCTTCACATATGTCATAAAGTACGTGGAATGTAATTCTTTATTTGTCATTTTTCTTTTATTTTCAACACTTTTTGGCACAGTATTTTGTAAGTCACAGACTGTGGTGTACTCAAATTGTAAATTACAAAGTTTGTATGAATTAATTTAAAATTTAGTGTCTTTTTTAAATTTATAATTAATAAAATTATTATGCTATTTGTTATTATTATTTCCTATCATAAATTATGATGCACATATACATACAATAATTGTCCATGTAAAACATGTACTGAAACTTCTTGCATAGTTACAAATCGCAATATTTTTAATTATTTCCGAATTTTCACCACCAGTTTAATTTTAAGGAATTTAACTTAAGCTTTATATCAATAAAAGACCACTTTAAAATGTAGACTATTATTGTAAAGTTATTTTGGTTCATTCAACTCTTGAATAATTAAAAATGTTGCATCTCAGAAGAAGCATGATCGAAAATGTATAGTTGAGAGTAATTAAAAAGGCGGTGTTTCCAATCGTGATGGGCGGAGTTTAACCTTTGCTAGTGTCAAAGAAAGCGGAGTTGTAACTAAGAAACTGATTAATTTCTCTCACACAATTAAACCGATATGGTTCATTGTAAGCTTTTTCTAAAGTTTTCGGAATGGACCAAATTTTACTACATTTTCCTTGTTGTAGCTAGAGTTGTCTTTTTGGAATTAACGATTAACTATTTTGATGTATATTGGATTTCGTACTTTTTTCACTGTTTCAGGGCTTGTAACTCGTCAATAAATATTGCTATTTTAATACAATTGATGTCATTTTGTAGGTTTTTTTCTGCTCTTTCTAAATATGTGCTTCGTTTTTATGTAGCATTATCGATAGTTTAGCAATGAGGGTTCTTTTACAATTTTCCGAATTTTCATTCTATTTGCTGTAACTTGAAAACTATTGAGATCCGACCAGGCTTTATATACTGATTTATGCTCCATGTGATCTCCTCTATTACCCCTATTAATATTGGACCCCTTTAACGGAACACCCTGTATATATATATATATATAAAGTTTTGAACTGGGGGTGGTTTTGGGTTCTGGAAGTCATGATCGGCGTAGATCTGCAAATTTTTTTTTAAATTTCCAACTTAGGTGAGAATGTAATAGGTAGTATTTCTTACGAAATCTACCTAAAAAGTTATTTTGCGAAAATAGGTCAAATAACATTGTACATAATACTCTGCAATCGGAATTTAAAAATAATAAAATTTGGATGAAAAATGAGCAGGTTTACTAAAAAATGTTTCACTGTGCATGCGCGAATGCAATCAAAATATAATATGCATAATGTATTAGCTAAGTATATAGAGCAACTTTTGTGAAAGTCTCAAAATCATAGCTTGAAAATTCTGAAAATTATCGCCGATAGAAGAAGCTCGAAATCCGTTGTTGCCAAAAGGAAGCAAAAATATGAGGGGTTGTATCCAAATATAGCAATATTGTGTACGCTATCTTGGCACTAATCAACAGATATTTGATACAACCCCTCATATTTTTGCTTCTTTTTGGGATTTCGATCTTATTCTATCGACGATAATTTTCAGAATTTTCAAGGTATGATTTTGTGACTTTCACAAAAGTTGTTCTATATACTTAGCTAATACATTATGCATATTATATTTTGATTGCATTCGCGCATGCGCAGTGAAACATTTTTTAGTAAACCTGCTCATTTTTCATCCAATTTTTATTATTTTTTAATTCCGATGGCAGAGTATTATGTACAATGTTGTTTGACATATTTTCTGAAAAAACTTTTTTTTTTATATTAAGAACTCTGCAAATTATAAGCAAAAAACTGGTGAAATTTGGGTCAGTTTTTATAAAAACCTTAATTTCTCTTCGAGTATACATGCTATCTTCATAAAAATTAACACAGTATATTACAATAAACCACTTATTAATAATCTCGAGTTTGAACACTTTTGCTACATTAGGTTTTACAGGGTAATCCAAAAGATATTCGTTCTTTTTCAATTTATTGACAGTCCCCTATGGGGTTTCGGAAAAAAATATTCACGGAAATATATAATCTATACTATACTGTTTACGCACCTGCAGTTTCAAGTTAATTCCTCATGTATTTTTCTAGATAGTTAACAAAACGTCTAAAATCGCAAGTGACCAATCACCTTTGGCAATATAGTGTATCACACCAACAGATCTTTTAATTAATTTACTAATTTCCGGGACAGACTTTTCACATTCTAAATATGCGTCGATTTTACCTTTCTTCTATAGACAAAATCTTTCGTTTACTCATCGCGAAAATTGTAAATGAAACGTATTGCTTTCACTGTCCAACGCTTTTTATGTCTACTTTGCAGGTCACGTTACCTTATTTTATACAATTTTTTGTCACAATGCTTCGGAATAACCAATGAAATGTGATATTTCATAAATCAATTTCTATGTTCGGATATTACGAAAATTTAATTCTTGACTTTTTGTTTATGTTTAATATTATGTGTGAAAATTTATTTTTGTAACAGATTTGTCATACGTACTATGTATATCCCATTAAATTTCATTCATTTTTAATGAATATTATAGAAGTTTTTGTCAAAAAACCGTGTTTTCATAAATCAATTTCCACCAGTGTATGAATGATTCTAAAATGTTTAGATAATTACAAACAAATAATTTTTATGCCAAAAAGATAGATCATGCTTTTAATAAGCATGCCTCTGTTTTGAACAATATATTGAGTTCTAAAAAATAATATATAGTGGTAAATAACTTTCGCGGTATCTAAAAGCTCGACAGGAAAACTGCATTTATTCAAAGGGGAAAAAACGAAATTACAATTATCTTTTAATAGAATGCTACTCATATATACAGAGTGATTCAAAAGATACTAAATAAATTTTAATAGATGGCAGTGCACACCAAAACAAACAATTATTGTATAGGGAAATGGGGTCGTAATCCACTTTTTTATTCAAAAATCGCACTCTTAACCGAACATAACTATTGTTCATAACTTTAGATAAAATAAAGATATTTGAAAGCAATTTTTAGCTGTCTTATCTTATCTTGTATGAAATGAAATGACATCCTGAAAAGTGATGGTAGTGTACAATATTTCTGTAAGGGAAACCTTGTGTACCGTCAATTACATTCGGAAACATGAAGCGTCTAGTTCAGCACTGTTTAGAAAGGATGTTGTCCACTTTTGCCATTTCTCGAAATATTCTTACATTTCACATATAGAAAGGTCAGTCTATTTTAAATTTCGTTAAAATATCTTCATTAATATTATGGACAAAAATCCGAAATACGATTCGAGTGAAACAAAAACCTTTAAATAAATTAAGATTTTGCAGGTATTTTGAATGTTTTTACAGGTATTTTGAAGGAAAATGAAAACTACATTTTAACTTAAGAGAAAAATACAGGTTTTATAAAGGTTTCATACAGGTTTATTTCAGCAAGTTGATGGCCTCCAAATTATCTTCAATGATTTAGCAGATTTTCTTAAGATCACTTCAGTTATTTTGAAGGAAAGTGAAAACTGCGTCGTACGCAGATAACATGAAGGTTTTACTTGAAGGTTTCGTTTTTATTTTATCACATTATGCTATCTAACTATGAAATAATTTCGTTGCAGGCATTGTCGCATAGAAGGGGGCAGGGGAACAATAGGGGACAATTTGCTTTTGGCCTCCATTTCCCTAGGGCACCCATCCTGATTATTTTCAGAATAAGACAATGAAGATATGTGCCCCGCAGATCGAAATCAAGGAGGGGCAGGATTTTAAAAAAATATGCCAACAGTCCACAACTTCTTTTTTTCTAAAGTAATAAATATAAACTTAGAAATGCTAAATAAAAGGATGTTTTGTCAGAAACTGCCGTGTAAAACAATTTTAAAAACATCTCAACATAAAAAAGGCAATAAAAATTGTAACATGGAATGTTCATTAATAATTTTCTACCAGCGTTTCACAAAAGAGCGAATTTTAGCAAGAATTTGTTTTTTCATCAGCTGACGCTCATCAGCTGATTGTATCCTCCCCCCCCCCCGGTCACTCACTGAATTGAACCCTCCTGCTTAAGATAAATATTAAATATTACATACAAAGAAAAACAGAACTAAACGTTAACTATACGAGTTGTAATTTTCCAACTGGCCGGAGAATGTCCGGGCCAGGATTCGAACCTGGAATCTCTTGGCTGAAGCTGCTATGCTCTACTAACTGAGCTATCCCGATCGAATCTGGAGGGCATAATTCATCCAGTTAACCTTATTGATCATAACATCTGGTCTGATATTTTAATGAGTGTTAAAATTAATCTAGTGTAAACATTAACTGCAATGGGAGATTAAAGGGTGGCATATCCTCCTTAGTAGAAAATTCTCAGTTCTTCTTTCTCTTAGTGTTTTATTAATTTAAGTTACTCGAAATGAATAAATTAAAAAAATAAAATTATGTTAATTAAATTTCAAAATTCGGGGGGATGCCTCCCTTCCTTCGTATAAATTCATCATTGCGCTGAACCCCCCCCCCCCCTGTATATTTGTCTGGATAGAAGGATTGTAATCCTAATTTTGTATAAAAAATTACACGACCACCAATTAAAGTAAGTCTAACATCTTTCTTAATAGCCCTGTATTCTACTTTAACGACAATACTTAACTTTTCAATTAAATACATCAGTATTTTTCTAAAAAGACATGCTATAAATGTAAACGAACATCTAAAATTTTTCAGAGGATTATTCATAACAATTTGGAAAAATTTATATTTCATTTTATCTTTGTGGTTATATTGAATAACACGGATTAAATTTTAAATTTCAACAAACGTGCTCTTTGTAGCAATATACCCAATTGAAAAAAAGTGAATTGTCATGAATAAATAATAATTGCACTCGAAAATAAGCAAAATCCCTGAACTGGAGTAGAAAAATAACATTTATTTGAATAAGCAAAACAAATTACATGACTGACTCTTATGACAAAGCCAAATACCTCTTTAATGATGATCATTCCTTTTTATTCTAAATACACTAATATTTTTCCAACAAGACATATCATGCAAACGAATATCTAAGTTTTCAAGAGGATTATTCATAACAATTTTGAAAAGTTTAAATTTCATTTTATCTTTGTGATTATATTGAGTTACACATATTAAATTTCAACATGTGTTTCTACAACGTATCCTTTGCAACATAATAGTACCCAATTGAAAAAGTGAAATGTCATGAATAAATTAAAATTACTGTGAAAAACCAGCTTCGTCGCTCATCTCGTACAGAAAAATAAATCATATGAACAAAACAAATTTCACAATTTACTCTTGTTTGAAAGCCAAACATCTAAACTCCACTTTAATGATGATCATTCCATTTTCATTTAAATGTATGAATGTTTTCCTAACAAGGCATCATCATGAAAGAACGAATATTTGTGTTTTAAATAAAATAACTTAGAAGAATTCTGAAGTGATTTTAAGAAGAATTTCAATTTATTTTTCAAATACATATACGAACATTCATTAGAATGAATTTCATGTATTAAATATATGCTTAAATTCTGCTGATTTTAATATCTTAGATACTGATAAGATAGAATATTTCGTCAATGATTCTTCAAGATGGATTATTCTTCAAGAAAATAAAATTTAAAGAATATTTTTGGCAAATACAATGGAGGTAAGCTGAAAGACATATGTATACAGTATATAAGGAACAGGAAAGTATATTCAACTAGGTAAATTATATCCAATCGTTGGAGTATCATAGTTGAGATTTTCTCCAACAGAGCGAAAATATGCCGGTACCAGGACTCGAACCTGGGTACTTTGGTTTGCCGTACCAACGCTCTCCCTACTGAGCTATACCGACGATATCTTGGCTGGCATATTTCACTCTTATTTGTTGGACAAGGCTGCGAACTTCAGCTCTAATTTCATTCATCCGAGCTATAACTATAGCATTTACATAATGAATTTGAAATAGCACAGAAACTGCTGTATACCATGCAATTAGGTCATAATGAACAGAGGAAAGTATATTCAACTAGGTAAATTATATCCAATCGTTGGAGTATCATAGTTGAGATTTTCTCCAACAGAGCGAAAATATGCCGGTACCAGGACTCGAACCTGGGTACTTTGGTTTGCCGTACCAACGCTCTCCCTACTGAGCTATACCGACGATATCTTGGCTGGCATATTTCACTCTTATTTGTTGGACAAGGCTGCGAACTTCAGCTCTAATTTCATTCATCCGAGCTATAACTATAGCATTTACATAATGAATTTGAAATAGCACAGAAACTGCTGTATACCATGCAATTAGGTCATAATGAACAGAGGAAAGTATATTCAACTAGGAAAATTATATCCAATGGTTGGAGTATTATAGTTCTCCAACAGAGCGAACATATGCCGGGACTAGAACTCGAACCTGGGTACTTTGGTTTGCCGTACCAACGCTTTCCCTACTGAGCTATCCCGACGATATCCTGGATACTTTGGTACGGCAAACCAAAGGACCGAGGTTCGAGTCCTGGTCCCGGCATATTTTCGCTCTATTGGAGAAGCTCTCAACTATGATACTCCAACCATTGGATATACAGTATATTCTCGATTATCCGTGCTCATTCCGGACTAATAATTTTTTTAATGGAAACATTTTCACGCTTATCATGCATATAAAATCGATGATAATGTGAATTAGAACCTGTTCCGGTTTAGATTATAGTATTGTAAAGTGTGTATAGGTCAAACCAAACGCTTAAGAACCTGTTTGATGGAGTAGGGTTGAAGGCGATGGGAGGAATCGGAATGTTGTTTGTACAATAGCCTTTCAGCTGTACCCTCTCACTTTCACACGTGTTCCTTTAGTTTTTGCGCCTTGTTTGTTGACAATTAGTCGCATGAAATGGTTTACTGGCAAAAATGATCGAAACGATTAGTGTGAAATGAAAACGAAACGTTTTAAATGTTAAACAAAAATTAGAAACCCTTCAAAAACTTGATAATGGAGAATCCGTTAGCAAATGAACAAAGGAATATCAAATTGGAGTACAAACTACGTGATATACTGGATGTACGGGACAAAGAGGAATTGATTACGGTTATATTATTGCGGTTAGTAAAATATGTGTCGATATACGACAAGAGATGAACAAACATCAGGAGAAAAGACGCATTACAGATTTTTTTAAGCCGTAAATGTTAAAAAGAAAATTAATAGTTTGATGTTATACAGTATGCAAATGTGAGTAATTTTTATATTTTTGTACTGGTGTTGTTTTTTTTTCTTTAATAAAAAGGAGTTTTTGAATTATCATTGTTTTTTCTATTGTCTGGGTGACCCCTTCCCGGTGATTAACCCGGATACTCGGGAGCGCACTGTTCATACATAAAAGAGAAAGTCTTGTTTATTTTAGAATAATTGTTAAGATATAGTAATATAAGAAATATTTTTTGAATAAGCCTTTTACAAATTTGAAGCGTATGAGCTTATACAGCAGACCCTCGTTAATGCGTCTCCACTTAAGATGTATCTCCGGTTAATAAGCACAATTCTCATTTCCCAATCATTTTTTATTTGCAATTCATGTTAAAAACATCGCTTAAAACGTACTACTCATCGGATAGTGTGGGCAACATTTGCACAAACTAAACTGACAGAGCAGAATCGAAACTTCTTTTTCACATTAGTTTTTCAAAATCAACTTTCATGTAACATTTATTATTGAAAATAATGAAGCCAAAGAAAACTTTCTACCACCAAAAACGTGAGAGCTTCATAAGCAACTTTGCTGTAACATTTATTATTGTCAATAATGAAGTGAAAGAAAACTTTCTATTATCAAAAACGTGACAGCTTCAAAAGAAACTTTGATGTAACATTTATTATTGACAATAATGAAGTGAAAGAAAACTTTCCACCATCAAAAACGTGAGAGCTTCAAAAATTGCCAATGGCTGTTCGCCGATATTACCAATCCAAATGTGATATAACATACCAAATTTTTAAAAGTGTCGAAAAACTAGAAAATGGCGTGATAAAAAGACTATTTGTTCAAATAACCCAAAGAAGAGTGACAGATTACTCTAATTAAAATTAAATTAGGCAAGTACGGAAATTTATTTCCAGATTTTGTTTCTCTTCAGAAAGGTATTCTTTTGTATTGACAAATTGTCAGTAACTTGCTTTTTAACTAAAATTTCTAAATGATTCCTTTGAATACGGAAGTGTAAAAACGCAATAACATTCAAAATGCTGCAAACGCCCGAACTCTGAAATATTGCAGCGAGATTTTTTCTTCCTCTTTCTTTTGCCTGCGTATTGTTCAGCAGCGCAATAAGAAGGCAGCTATCTTCTAAAGCGGAACCTCTCTAAGATCATTAAGACAAAAGGCTCCCCACCCGTTAATTGCAATAATCCCTACTCTGCGACATTACTTTTATATTGCCGAGGAGGAGAAAATGTAACACACGTTTATCAGGCGCTCGGGTGGTTTGGCAGTAGTTTTCTTGGTTGGGCCTCTTAGACGGTTTCATAGCGAAAAGGTTAAAGAAAAAGTTGTTTATTTCAGTATTAAGCTAGTAACCTATTTAATTTCTGTAAAAAACTGAATTAAATTTATTTAAGAAAAGCTATTATTTTACACTACTTAAATGTTTAGATCGTTTAATGCGGACAAAAATTGATCTCCCTTGGAGATCCATACTAAGAGGGGTTCATTGTATTTTTTGTGTTTTCTTAAATAATCTTTCCAGACTCGTCAGTGAGATAACATATAATTATAAGTTAGAAGCTAAATGCAAATTTTATCAACTAACTAAGCTGTAATGTCTCAGAATAGATGATTAAGCATTTGCATTTTAACCTTTTGATTGTGGATTGGGACTGGGACATATATGTTCCAGTGGACTATTTTTTATTTTATTCGTATGACTTTTTGAAAAATAATCTCTGTCATACACTTAAAATAGGATATTTTCCAAATTTTTACAAAATTTAAGTTGTTAAAATAAAAAATATTAGAAAAACATTGCAATTTTAATCAATTTTTGGAAAAATTACGCAATTGTACATAATCTCCAAAATTACAAAAAAAACTGAAATTTCCGAAAATAATTTCATTTTTATTTATACCAGAAAATTTATGAAGATAAAGTTTGTATGTAATACTTTTGCAATCAGATAGTATTTCTATCCAAAGGGCAATTTTCTGAAATCAAGAAATCCAGCTGTCGTCAATGGCGGCTTGAAAAATAAAGAAAAAGGACTTGCTAAAAGCAACCAGCGCTTTCATACAGATAATGCCTAAGGGCTGAGTTTTGACACTACGGCAGATCGGCCGATTACGTCCAACCATTCCTGCAACTTTCGTAGTTTGTTTATCATTGATCTAATATTTTAAGAAGTAAGTTGTTACTTCGAAGTAAAATATGAACTGTCTATTAAACTAATTGAAAAAAAAAAAAACATTCCATGAAATTTGGTTTAATAGTAAGTTCATATCTATTTTAAATGCAAAATATGCATTTTGTGACCGAATTAAAAGCGCAAGTTTGAATATTTGAAACATAAAAAGTAAAATTTTCTAGTTATACATTTTGTTTTTTAACTTACAAAAAACAAAAGAAAATTTAACTTTTTTCTCTGCCACATAAAAATATATGTTTAAGACATAAATTTTAATATTTGCATCTGCATAATATGAAGAAATGTTACAGATATATATATATATATATATATATATATATAATATCCCCCCCCTCACACATACACAGAGAGAGAGAATTTTTTATTACGGTTAATCATACGTGCTCAATTTATTCAGTTATTATTATGATTCTTTCACTTTCGTTTTTCGTTAATAAAAAAAAATTAAAACTCATAAATCAGCAATAAAAACAAACCCGAGATTTTTTAGTTGGAAGATATTTCTTCCGATGACTAGCAGAAATCCATTTCTTTTTCAGTAGATAATGTGCATGCTTGTCAACAAACTGGTTTGTTGCTTGTCTATTCAACTTAACCATGGCTCCCAAATGGTCTGCTTTTTGAATACTGGTATTTTCTTAGAAAAAAATTATTTTTTCTCTTGCAAATTTTGCAAAAACCACCTTCGGAGGTATAATTTTGCGGGAATGTTGTAGAAACCTACCATGAAATTTTATGTTAAAAAATATTGGTATTCAGTTGGCTGACCATTTGGGAGCTCTGCTTAGTATTCAAAACATTGAGCTAAATTGCTTGAGGTTTCACTAAATTTCTCGTAATTTTCAAGTAGTTAGAACACGTTATATTATGTGTAGGGAATAATACATTATGAATTACTAACTCTGTGCAAGAATTGTTACTTTTTGCCTACAATTAGTTGAGAAATACGTCTTTATTTGAGTGCGTGACGTCACGTGCACATTATCGAGGCCAACGAAAACGACAGGCTACCGCGGTGCATTCCACTTATCTTTTTTTACAGACCGCTAGAGGGCGTGATGCTCTTTTCGTATACCTGCATTGGTGCATTCGAACATCATGTGACTCCGGCGGTTCTGTAAAAAAAGATACGCGTAAAGCACCGCGGTAGCCTTTCTTTTTCGTTTGCCTCGCACATTATCCAATCTTCATCTTATGGAAAGCCAAAAATGGCTACTTTAGGGTTATTTCAATAATTAACATTACGAAAGGGTACAACACATGTGTGCACCATTTTAAAAAATCATAATCATAAATAAAGTTTCTCACAGTGAATTTACAAAACTATTGTATAGCAGCGAGAATGCATCTACAACTTAAAAAGTCGGCCGATCCACAAATACCTCATACAATTCAGCGTTGTCCGTCCTGAGACATTATCTCTAGCAGCGTTTTCCAACCTGGGCCTGGGGTACGTGGTGGGACAGTTGGGTGTTACATTAGTAATGGTGGATAACACAAAAAATAAAACATAAAATGAAAACCGAAAACAAAACTCTAAACATTTCGTTTACGCAGGGTTCGTACGATTTTACCACAATTTTTTAATAGACTGTTTCTATTTAATATTTAAATAGCAGAAATCGTATACGTCTCATTTAATTGCAGGGTTTGTAATACTTTTCTGCATTTAAATAAGGCGAAAGATTCTATTAAAAATTTTGGTAAACACGTACGAACCCTGTTACAAATACAGACTTGTGTAAAAATAGAATAGGCTATTAGCATAATATGAAGAAAAATGCCTAACTTGGGAATTGGTTGATCATATGTCACCATTATCTCGGCCCACTCCTAATAACATCTTGCGATTACCCATGTGTCGCTCCTTTTATTTTGTTGTTCTTTTCTTTCTAGTAATTCGTGAAATATCTAGAAAAATATTAATCGTATCGGGGCTTCTGATCTCGAAGATTTCATTTAAAACCCATTTGGAAACAAGTCTTATATTTTAGCATTTGACTGTTCAACATTAGCATAAATTCATTAACATGTATTAATGGATGTAGCTTCACCCCTTCTTTGTAAGCTTTTAATTTGAAATCTTTAACTAATATTTAGTGTTTTGAGTGACTTTATGTTGATATTGTGGTTCAAAATAGATAAGTGGTTGAAAATTGGAATTCCGAAGAGAACTACATCTGACATTGGTAACTAGCATAAGAACATTACTAATGAACGAAAACAAAAATATTTCGAGCGGGTTTATGTGAGAAGGGGTACGCAGAAATGAGAAGTCTACGCAAGGAGTTTGTGAGAGAAAAAAGATTGGGAACCACTTATCTATAGCATGGTGTTGAATGAAGTATATGACATGTCCAATGACGCCTATCGTACGAGAAATCTTGTTGGATTTTTAAACCATTTGTTGTCGACGGTTGACAGGGCAACCAGCAGCAAAATCGCAAAAATACGCCTCGCAAAAGGAATTTCGTTTGGGAAAGTTTAATAGATGAGAAGAAGGTCTCGCATAGATCAATAAAAGAAATCACATCTGCCCTATATATAGGGTGATTATAAGTAAAGTCCACTTTCAAAATGCTGTAAAAAAAGAAACCTCCTGTCAGAATGCCTTCAAATTTGCACTCAATATACTGGAAGAAGGGGGAAACGGTATGGCATAAGAAAAAAAAGTTCCGAAGTATATCAATAGATGGTGGTCTAAGGGTAATTCTATGTAAATTAAAAGACACTCATGCCCAATTAAAAAGGGAATCATTATGTTCTTTTTATGCGGTTTTTGGCCCAAGGACAGTTAAAAACCGATTTTCCAATCCAATGTGGCACGGTCTTGCCGTGGTGGATGGGCTTTCCACTAACAGTACTAGAACTGTTGACTGATTTGGAAGTCATTTTTTCCGTCAAACAACCGACACACTCATGCACATTGAACAGTACGGTTGGTTTACTGTGAAACCCATGCTAAAGTCGTCGTATTTCGATTAAAAATGTCACTTGTAGTCGATTCTATTTTCTTTATGCCGCTTACAGCGCCACCTATTGATGCACTTTGGAACTTTTTCTGTCTTATATCATACCGTTTTCCCTTTCTTCCAGTATTTCCAGTTCAAATTTGAAGTCATTCCTTTTTTACAGCATTTTGAAAGGGGGACTTTAATTATAATCACCCTGTATATAAAATGCTGATTAAACGAGTTTGTGACACAAATTTATGAAATGATTGTTTAAACGAGCAAAACGAATATATGTTAAATGCGGGGTTCGTAGAACGCTGACGATAATGTAATTTTAGTATGTTGTTACACTCATCTGCAGCATGTTTTTTTCTCGAAGAGAGTGCATATAGTGTATATAGTGATTTTACACAGCCGCACAAAAGAATGCGAATATGTAAAACGAATATATGGTAAATGAAGTTTTTTTTTTCAGAATGATGATAATAATGTAAATTTATCGAGTTGTTACAGTCGCCTATAGCATGTTACAGTCACCTCCTGTCTAACGTTTTTCCCAGTCTTGTTTTTTCTAGCACGCAGTGCTTTGCTCTTTGTCGCACTGAAAAAGAATCACGCTTGTGGATTCGAAACAGATGTTTGCTGATGATTTTTTGTGTATTATTTGTGCATTTTCAACGTTAGTTTTCTGTGTTTTAATGTTCTTGCACAAAGGTTTTATTTGCTATTTTTATACGTAGTGTGTTGAGGCACACTAAATTAAAAATATTACGGACACACTTTGCATTAAAAAATCACGATATTTTTCAGAAAATACAGTATGACAAAATATATATGCTATAAAGATAATTTTCAGATGTCATTCCTTAAAAAATAAACGCTATATCTGAAACTTTTCATAGCTCTTTTTTAGGATTAAAAGATAAAAAAATATTATTTCCGACAAAATATTCAGAATTTTATTTTCAAGAGCTTTGAATAATTTAAATGCACTTAAAAAGCGCTGACAAAATCTGTCAAAATGATTTCAGTCCTGAAATCATTTTACCATAGCTGACTTTGAGGCTATTGCAAAAAATATTTTCCATTTAAGTTCAGCCGCTAGATTATAAGATCAGAAGTTTATAAAAGATTATTTCAGTCAATATAATATTTTATTATTATTATTATTATTTCCCTTTTCACCTGGAATATTTTAACATGTTATTTACGAGTTTTCATTATATATGCTAAATTTCTATTTTACCAAGAATTTAATAAATGTTTTGGATAATCCAAACGGATAAATTAAAATTCATATTGTATTTTTTTTTATAATCCATTATAGGATGTTTTGTCAAGACCGCATAATTTGTGCAGAATTAGAATCCTCGTTTGGATTATATAACAAGAAAGAAAAACCCAAAGAAAAGATAGACTATGAAACACTTCCTAACAAATTCAGAATACTGTAACAAAACTTCACAGTTTAATACACTAGCCTCCAAAAGTTAAGGTACAACCAGTCTTTTGTGTATAATTTGAAAACAAATTAAGATAAAAACATAAAATTTAGAAGAATTGCGCTTTTAACGATTTATTACGTTATTTATCGAATTTTACTTACTTTTAACATCAAGCATGATTTACAAATAAAAAATTGCATTTTTTGAAAAAGTCCATTGTTTGATAAAAATAAAATAAATAGCATTTTTTTGTGAAAAAAAAATAATAACCCGATTTTAATAAGGCATGTGTCCGGCCCTACTTGTAATATATTTGTGGTATCGACTTTCCATACCATCAATTAAGTTGTCGGACACTGGAAAGGGAAACAACTCCCATACATGGAGCAACGCTTGTTCCAGCTCATTTAACGATTTTGAAAGAGATCTTACGGCAGCCACATGTCTGCTGAGATAGTCACAAAGATGCTCTATGGGATGAAAGTCCGAAGATTGTGCTGGCCATTCCATTCGCTCCAAACCTTGATCCTCTAGATTTATCAAGGACTCTAGCTCAATTCGATCGTGCATTATCAAGCATTCAGATTAATTTATCACCAATAGCACCACCATACGGTGTGACAAATGGAGCAAGGATCTCGTCCCAATATTTCACAGCAGTCAGAATTCTTTCATGCACACGTGGAAGTTACTGTGACCAAAATAGAGATTCCAGCCCAAACCATGATTCCACCTCCTCTATAACTGTGTATTTCAACAATGTTACATAGGTAGAATCTGATGCCTTTGTTCTCTCCAGATCAGCACACGAACTGAATCACTCTCCAAAGCAAACAGGGACTCATCTGTGAACAGTACGGGCGCCACTGTTATGTATTCCAGGTAATGTGCTCTCTTGGCCAACATAAACGGGAACATCTGTGTTGTCGATTAAGAGGACCACATACAACGGATCGTCTTGCATAGAGTCTTTAATTGTGAAGACGTTTATGCATCGTAATCGCATGTATTGTCATCCCAGTTACTTTACGATGATCTGAAATGAGCTGAGCTACAGTAGTGATGCTCCTCCTTCGGGTCAAAAGAGCTAGAAAGTTATCTTGCACAGGGGTTGTAACCCATGAGCGGTCTAGAACAAGTCCTCTTGATACTGAATTTTTTAATTCAAATTGATCTCAGAGCATTTGGACCACATTTCGAGACACTTTAAGATGCCTAGCAGCACCAGCTTGTGATAACCCCATTTCCATCCACGAGATAGCCCGCTATCTTATCGAATCAACTAAACGACATCTCCTATACATGGACAACATTATTTTAGTACCAACAATTTAAGATCATCAACCATAAAACAAATTTCACGCAAATTCCCAGAGTGGGATATTCGCAGTTCCTCCTGACAAACATATAAGTATCCAGTACATTAAAATAATTGAGATGGGTATAATTTTTTCATAAGATTTTATTGAAGTTACTTATGATCATCCATATAAACAATTATTTTTATTCTTTTAATAGTGAGTGTCAAAAAACTGGTTGTACCTTAACTTTTGGAGGCCAGTGTAAGTTGAAAGATGATACTTAAGTAAACAGGGTCAGGGATGACTACGCCAGGAAACCATCATAAGCCTTACAGTTTAAGTGGAATCCTGGGGGAAATATTTAAGTAAACAGTTTGGAAAATGCATCTTACATTTGAAAACCCAATTTCAGCATTTATCATCTGTAGTCGGAAAAAATTCAAAATTATTTTGTTCATCACTGTATAAGATCGAGAGATTTGTATGTATATTGGAATATTCATCCATAGTATGCAAAATACATAGTATGCATACATAGTATCTGTTGAGTTAGGAAACGCATAACACAGTTGAAAAATCCCCTTTAGTAATTTTCGTCAATAAACGGACATGTACTCGAAATATCTTTTTCAGCTCTGTATATGATGTATAGGATTTTTACTCGCCAAGTAATATACAAAAAAATCAGTTATTTTTAAAAACGCACAGTACTGTAATCGAATTTTTATCAATAACCGTTAAAACAACTTCACGTGAGATTCATTCTCATTATGGTAATTAAAAACTAACAGTTTGTTTTCCGAAAATTTCTCTTTTAATTTGTGATATCATTTTAATTCTAGCGACGATTTAATAAAGTTTGTACTGTTTAAAAATATATATATATATATATATATATTCCATATATTTCATTTAAATAACAATTCAGCAAGGTAAGCTAACTTTGCTGTTGCAATCGAAGAATAGATTTCCCAGTAGAATACATATTTATTAAGATTTGCTAATATATTCTTCATTCGTTAATTGAGATTTTAAAGTTAATCTCTTCGAAAAATAATCTTTTATGTTTGTTACATCTTAGAAACTTTTGTTTAGTTTTCCTATTGTATTACCTTGAGGAGTTTATGTATAAATGCAATCACAATAAATTGTTTAAAAAAGCAGAAAATTTCCTTGCAATTGTTTGAGAATTGTTTTTCTTTTTGCTACATTGTTTATTCTAGAATTCTAACCGGATTTTTGTACTAAACATAATATAATATTTTTAATTTTAAATTAAAATTGGCATTTATATTTGTTACAACAAAGAGCTTTTAGAAAAGGTGTCTTTAACGGATTTTAGAGTGTTTTGTCTAGATTATTATTATTATGATTATTTATTTCTGCACTTAAATTTTGCAAAAGAAATCAGAGTTTTATTCGTTAAGAAAGATACCTCAAAATTATATTAAAAATGCACATTACATCGTTATTAAAAATATTCAGTTTGTAAAAGAATTATCGCGTTTACAAACCAAATGCTGAATTCTTCTACATTTTAATGTGACTAAAAATAAATAAAATTAAAGAGATTATGTATATTTTACAAAACAGCACTGGATTTTAAAGAATGAAAAATCATGTGTCCCGCATTTATTATATAACACTTTCCAACACAACCAAAATATTATTACGAATTTTTATCTTTTTTAGGTGCGTTCGTAATTATATAAATACGTAGCACCTATAGTCGTCGTTTGGTCCGTCCGTCTGTCCGTCCGTCTGTCTGTCTGTCTGTCCGTCTGTCTGTCTGTCCGCATATAACAACGCAAAAACTACCCAACCAAATGGTTTGCAATTTAAAATATATTATCGTTGTAGAATTTTGTCGAGACATTTCAAATTTTATTAAAATCGAATCAAAACTTTAGGAGATATTAATAAAAATATTTATTAAGAAATTTGAATTTTTTTTTTTTTTTAAATCGGTGCTTTCTTGTTATAGGAGCTTCGGATGGGTGTTAAATCGTCAAGCGTCCGAGATGCTTATTTTATGACAGAAATCAATCTGCAGACGATATAATTCATTTCACAGAATTAAAAATCTCCAAGATCTGAATATTTATATAACTAGCTGATACATATATATCTGAATATTTATATAACTAGTTAAGATATTTGTATGAACAGTGTCATAAAATATATACTTAACTAGCTGTTTAACCCGTTCTACGCACGGGATATCATGAATTTAATTCTAAAACGTGCGTACGAACGCACCTCGTTTGTAACGTTTGACGTACAATTTCCAACTTGTTTCATTTTGTTATGAAGCTTTTTGTTTCAAATAGGATGACCCAAATGCTTTCAATTCTGAAATACCAGAGATACTCACAATATTGAAACATGGACATACTCAAAACTGAGCTCACAGAGGTCAGTTCATACTCATTTTTGAAACATGGACATACTCAAAAAGGATTAGAATCAGTTCAAACTCATTTTTGAAACATGGAAATATTAAAAAAATGAGCACATAGATGTCAGTTCATACTCTTTTTAAGGTTTCGTCCATCTCACGAAACCCTATTACTCCCGCTTCGTTGTCTGTCCGTCACAGAGCCGGTTTTCAGAAACTATATAACTTACATATTTGAAATTTTGTGTACTTATAGCTGAATATCTACTATGAAGCACAAAATCATAAAATTTGAAAAAAAAATCGTATTATTTTAACCCGGGAGAAATCGCGCATATCTAGGGTATGAATAGTTTTTACTTTGTCACCAATAAATACAAACAATAATTCTCAACTTATTTAGTCAGTGACAACTGTTTCAAATTGTAGGATAAAATACGCTAAAGATTACTTTTCAAAAAGTAGTGGTGATAATTGTAAAATCCGTACGCACTCGGGGTATGTCATACCCCATGCGACTTCTCCCGGGTTAATATAGAGAGATAAAAAACCAAATATCTAACAGCCTTTTCCTGTTAAATTTAAACATTTTTCGTTGAAGCAGTTGCCAACAATTAAAAATCCACAATAAAATTCTTTCTACAATAATTAATTTTCTATTGAAAGATTTCCACGTGAAAAATGAAAATGAAATAAAAAAGTTTCACCAATTGAAAAAACAAAAAAATATGACGTTGTATTGGTAATAAAACGGAAATTTTCAAACATTTCTCAGTAATACAAGGAGTACGAGTATGTGTAAATACAGAAAGCAGCTGAATATGACGTCATTAGAGAATTAAAATGAAAATTAATCTGACGCCCTATTGGAAGTTTGACGCATTTTTCTCAAATGTTTGAGAATAATACAAAGAGAGTATCAATATGAGTAATAGAGATAACAAGTAGATATGACGTCAACAAGGGATTATAACGTCATACGAGTTTGAGGAAGGTATTGAATCATGATAAAAACCTGATTATGGAAATATTGGCATATTTTAACATTTTGAAGGTCTCTATACAACATATTTAATTTTGAAATTGATTTTCTTTTAATATCGCATTTAGTCCACATGACAGATATTATTATGACAGAGTATAATAGCGTGCTTCACCCGCTATCGGGCCGGTTCAGATATTCGAAAAAACAAGAAAAACAGACCGGTAAATTTTTACTTCATAAAAACATGACTTTTTTTTTTTTTTTTTTTTTTTGGAAAATGAAATTTATTTGGATTTATTAAACAAAGGATAAAGTGTTTTGAAAGGAATATTTAACGAAACCCTATGTGAGAACTTCAATCACACTTACCCATTTGTTTGAAACATGGACATACTCAATTAGGAACACATGATGTTTTATTCTAGAGTGTGTGCATGTTTTTGGGAATGAGTATATACATGTTTCAAACTTGAGTCATTTTGATTCGGAGCCATTTTGACTATGCGACATGCTCACATTTCAGTATTTTTTGTTCAGTTTTGAAAATGTCGTTTTTAGAGTGTAGATATCAATCACTATAATCAAATTCTTTTGTGTGTCCCTATAAATGACAATGGTTCGGGATGGATTTTGGAAAGAGGATTTGCTGGGTTCGAATGCTAATTCAGGCATCGAGGTTTGTGGTGGGTCAGATTTCACTTTAAACGGAGATCCCGGTCTGTTTAGCCTTCGTGTGCAAAATATGATCGTAGCGCCCGTAATCAACCATACACAACCGTATAAAATGAACAAGCTAAGCACGCCATTTTCTTTAACACCTTCGCGGCAAAAGTCGTTTAAAGATTTTTTATTCTTTTATCACCGGTTTTTCCAAATAGAAATTTTTGTGTAGTATAATCACAGAAATTCTCGGATTGGATTTTGATAACCTTAGACGTCACATCTACTTGACGCCGAAGGGCTTAGAAAGAATGGTATGGTGCATATTAATAACACTGTTAAAAATAAATCCTCAAATTCACGGTAAAACTACTGGCAGCAAAGTTGCCGGGCATTTTCCGTTCCGTTAGTAGATTTTCCATTTTGAAAGATAAAAAAAGGACAAACTCCGTTTACAGAAGCGGTAAATATCCGTTAACGCTCTCAGAAATCACGGAAATATTCCTGGCTGCACTCGCAGGAAAGGAGATTATCCGTTATAATAAAACTCGGTTTTAAAAAAGTACATCTATATGTGCTGACTATTTACTATCTGATATACTTCAAGAACATTTTCCGGTCGACATCGGGTTTGAACCAGGGATGACAATGCCTCGAATCAAGTGTCTTGCCCATTCGACCAGCGGGCGCTTGTTAGAATAGCAGTTTCAGAGGATGATATGGGGTTTCTCAAAATGGCGGCTTAGAACTTAATTTGAGGTTTAGAAGCTTGGTAATTTTGAAGTTAATTGCGGGGAGATTTCGTTATGAGATGATGGTGATGTTTTAAAATTGTAATATTAATAGAGGATAAAATATTAATTATATATATTCTTAATTTGATTGTTAGATGTAAAATATGAATATTACATTTTAAAATAAATTCGATAAAAAATGTTTGCTTTTTTGAGAAAATCGATATTTTTTTGAACTATTATATATTTTTTAACTGTGTTCGTTTAGAATATATTTTCAGTGCGAGTGCTTTTTATTACTTTAAAAAATAAATTTCGAATAACTTTAAAGGAATGAGAAAATTGTTATTATTATTACTTTTTAATTTGAAAGCATTATTTTTTAATTCGAAAGCATTATTTTTGTTTGTTGCTTTTTTGAGTAAAATCGAGTTTTTTTCACTTAATTTAACTATTATATATATTTTTTAATTTGTTTGTTTAGAATATATTTTAAGCGCAAATATTTTCTTATAACTTTAGAAAATAAATTGGAAATAATTTTAAAAGAATTCGAAAATTGTTACTTTTTTTTAATTCGAAAGCACTATTTTGTTGTTATTGTTGTCTTTTTAAATAAACTCGAAATTTTAATTTATTGAATTTTTAGATTTTCTGTGCAGCAACATGTCAGTTTTTTAAACATTGAAAATAAATATGCAGCAGATAACGGAATATCTCCGTTGGCCCCTTTCGTCTCCGTCCGTTCTGTTGTTTTCAGGAAATATGAGGAATTTTTCTGTTTTTTAACGGAAAATACCCTTTTATCGCGAAAAGGGACTTTTTCTGTGAAATTCAGGAAAAAAAATACCCGTGAATTTCAGATTATTTTTAACAGTGAATGCATATCAACTTCGTAATGTTTGTTTTAGCGTATCATCATTAACATGTATTTCAAGTAAATATCGTCCATTGCTTTTAATATATCAGAATTCTTTAGAACGTCTCTGAACTACATTGTAGACGCTAAAAACTCCATTTTTAATACGGAACATGCAAAAGCGAATCAAAAATCTGCCAATATTTTTTCCGTGTTTTTATCTTTTTATTTTCCTTTTTAATAAGGGTTTCGTTCATCTCACGAAACCCTATTCGTCCCGCTTCTCTGTCTGTCCGTCACAAAGCCGGTTCTCAGAAACTGTATAACATACAGACTTGAAATTTTGTGTACGTACAGCTGAATACCTACTGTCACGCTGAAAATCATAAAATTTTGAAAAAATCGTATTATTTTAATATACAGAAGTAAAAAACCAAAAATCTAACAGCCTTTTCGTATTAAATTTAAACATTCATCGTTATAGCAGTTGCCAAAAATTAAAAATCCACAATAAAATTATTTCTACAATAATTAATTTTCTATTGAAAGATTTCCACGTGAAAACTGAAAATGAAATAAAAAGTTTCACCAATTGAGAAAAAAAAGATTAATAGGACGTCATATTGGTAATAAAAAGGTTTCAAATATTTATCAATAATACAAGGATTATGAGTATGTGTAAGTACAGAAAGCAGGTTAATATGACATCATTAGAGAATTAAAAAGAAAATTAATCTGACGTCTTATTGGAAGTTTAACGGGCTTTTTCAAATTTTTGAGAATAATACAAAGAGAGCATCAGTATGAGTAATAGAGAAAGCAAGTAGATATGACGTCAGCAAGTGATTATAACGTCACATGAGTTTGTGGAGCATATTGAATCATGCTAAAAACCCGATTATGGAAATATTGGCATTATACAACATGTTTAATTTTGAATTTTTTCTTTTTTAATATCGCATTTAGTCTACATGACAGATATTATTATGACAGAGTACCGCTATCGAGCCGGTCCAGATATTCGAAAAAATGAGAAAAATGGACCGGTAAATTACTTTATTAAAAAACTGACCTTTTTTTTTCTAAAATGAAATTTATTTGGATTTATTAAAGAAAGGATAAAGTTGTTTGAAAGGAATATTAATCGAAACCCTTTTTTGCGATCTTCGATCACACTTACCGCTTGTTCAATATTTCCGAAAAGAGTAATGAGTAAGAAAAACACCTCTTTTTATTTCAAATTGATACGGTTTACAGTTAATGTCTTCATCTCTCGGCTTCTTTGTAGATCATTATTGAAAAGGAATAACACAGAATCGAAAAATGAATTGATTTTTCTGACCAGAAATCTTCAATTGCAGTTTCTTCAGTTGATAGCATACATCATTCTATCTCATTTACGAAACAATCAATCCATTAAGATTGATGACTCCCCAATGTTAGTTTTCTGGGTTTTATTTATTTATTTATTTATTATTATTATTTAAAGATAAAAATTCTTGATAGATACATTTATTAAAGAGACACTTCTCGGAACTACTTTTACTTTATTCCATCTTTTCAAGAAGAATGTATTGAATTCATGAAAATTTTAGACTTCCGGTTTTCGATATATTTATATGTTTTAGAAGGTCCTGAACACGATTTGACTGTTTTAGAAAACTTCAATCTGTCTATCTGTCTGTGTGTTTGTCTGTATATGAAAAAAAAATTGGGAGCTCTATCTCAAGAACTAATGCACGGAATTTAATAAAACTTTAGATTCCGTTAGTTCGAGATATAAATTGGTGCTGAATAATTTTTGGTGTCGATCGTTCAACAAGTGGTACTGCTATGCTGCATTTTTCACGATTTCCGCAATAGCTTTATCTCAAGAACTAATGCGTGGATTTTCACTAAACTTCAGATTCAGTTAGACGTTAACATAAGTTGTTACTGATTAGGTTTCGGGTGTAAATCGCTCAAACAAGTGGCACTGCTATGCTGCATTTTTCACGATTTCCGCACTAGCTCTATCTCAAGAACTAATGCGTGGATTTTCATCGAACTTCAGATTCAGTTAAACGTTGACATAAGTTGTTACTGATTAGGTTTTGGGTGCAAATCGCTCAAACAGGTGACCTTGCTATGCTGCATTTTTCAAGAAACTAAAGAACTAATTCAAGAACTAATTAATGGATTTTCATCGAACTTCAGATTCAGTTAACCGTTGACATAAGTTGTTACTGATTAGGTTTTGGGTGCAAATCGCTCAAACAGGTGACCTTGCTATGCTGCATTTTTCACGATTTCCGCAATAGCTCTGTCTCAAGAACTAATTAATGGATTTTCATCGAACTTCAGATTCAGTTAACCGTTGACATAAGTTGTTACTTATTAGGTTTTGGGTGTAAATCGCTCAAACAGGTGGCGTTGCTATGCTGCATTTTTCACGATTTCCGCACTAGCTCTATCTCAAGAACTAATGCGTGGATTTTCATCAAACTTCAGATTCAGTTAAACTTTGATATAAATTGTTGCTTATTAGGTTTTAGTGTAAATGATGTAAGAAGTGGTGCTGCTACGCTGCAGTCTTTATTCTAAAATGCATAATTAAAAAAAAATACGTTCTTGAAACATAATGAATGATGTTTGAGACATGTATGAGATAGAGGAACGTTTTGGGACTGGTACATCGGACTAGTTTTCACTAGTCTGGTATTTGTTTAAAACTTTAAAGATTTTTAATACACAATCGTATAGAATGCGGATAAAAATATATTGAGTTAGAAATATTTTATGAAAATTCTCCCACTCTTGTTTTCTCTCCTCTACATTTTGCTAATCTTTAAATATCATTTATTAACAGTGTTATTAAAGAATATTTAAAAATTACAAAATAAATATTAGTGATAATTACCAAACGTGACTGGAAGGGGTGGAGGCTATGTTATTCGATAATTTCCCACCCAAAATGTTTCACATCAAACCCTTTAATCTACAACGCATAACAAATCTATCTGTACTAAAAAAAGCGTTTTTTCAAAAATAATTCGCAGAGAAATGCAGAATGGAATGATTTCTGGCTTTTTAAATGATTCACACAATGCTTAAAGCAATCTAAAGAAATGTTTTGGGAGTATTTTTCTGGCATTTATGTTGACTTTAAATACTCGAATGCCCCACAGCGCAAGCTATTAAAACTGTTTACAAAAGCGCATATGTACAAATGAATCTGTCAAAAAGGGCGTTTTAAAATGTTTATTTTGTCGCGGTCCGTTGCAGTAATTTGATAATACATTCAAAGAATAACGGGGGAAGAATATAACTTTTTACGCAAAAATACATGAGATAAAAGCTTACATTCTTAGCCGGTTGATATTTATTTGTTTCAGAAATAATAGAATGTGTATCTTTCGCCGCAGGGGTATCTGAACATTAAACATTTTGCAATCAAATATTTTGAATGTTAACTTCTGCTTATTTTGAAATGTAAAAATAACTATTGCATCTCTATGATTCAGGCACAGCGCTATTTTTAAAATTTATGACCGTAAAAGATAAAAAATTACAAAATAAAGATTGCTTTACAATAGTCATAATTGTTTTATAATTTACTTTCTTTTATGATTTTTCCGGTGGATATTTATTTATTTGAGAATTCGAAGCATTAAAAAAAATTAAATAGCGACGCGAACTCACAAGGAAGGTATCCATAGGCGCATACTCAGACAATTAAAACATATATATAGAATATTCTTCTCATGCGGTTATATACGTTGATAAAAAAAATTGCTGCGGAACCTCGATATAACATCGTAAAAAAAATCTGAAAATTTCGTGTTCTTGGCGATTTATCTCTGGTTGGCGACACAAGGAAATAAAAAAATAACGATAAATACTCTTTTAGAAAAAACTCTTTCTACTCTTTATACTGAACTAGTTTAAGTAAGTTTAACCTAAATAAATACACTTTTATAACTATGGTTTTGCCATATATTTTTATGTGTATGTAAAAAAAAATTGACGATCATATTATACGGTTTAGAACAAAATTTAAATTGATTAAAAATGCTTCAAACTCAAAATTAATGTCCGATTCTAAGCGCTGTTAATTTGACTTCGCTATTGTTAGTAGACAACAAGAGAAAAGTATTGTTGTCATAAAAACAACGACTTATTCAATATCGAAATGTATTAATGAATGCGTTCTTAATTGTTCAGTTACTGTTCAGTTACAGTTAAAATACACTTAAATCGTATCTTATCCTGGCGGCGACACTGCATAAATCAGCAATATGCAACTTGTACATAAATTATATAAGCTGATAGAAAAAATAATAAAATGTTTATCGTTTAAATTCATCAAGTACTACGCATTTAAACACACTTTTAACCAAAAATTTACAAATACATTAAAATCACTTGCATTTGGCGAGGAATAGGTGTCGCTCGCCAAATCGCTTCTTTTTGTGCCAAACACTCGAAAATATTTAATTTTTTTACAGATTTTCTACTGGGATTCTGCAGCTAAATTTGACTGATCCTTTATTACCTACATGAGTAGTTCCATTAGCATTATTTTCAAAATATTCTGAGTATGCGCTTTAAGGAGCCCTCTTTGTCAGTTGGTGCACCGTGTATAATATCAACTGTATTCTAAAAAATGAATCATCTAATTTAATACTGATTGGATATAAATAGTGGCCGCTTCCACCACCGTAAATGAAATAATAACACGAGAAGTGGTGAAAGCGGATTCTGGCTTCGAGGTGCATGTTTATTATGGTACGATAATAAGAGAAACCATAGAGATGCTAACACGCAAAAATACAATATGTAACGATGCGGCATATTTTAATTTACCGAAACTGTGGCTCGAGTGACTCCATGGTTACAGATATGAAAATAAACAACCAAGTAAAAATAAAAGATAACGTGCGTAACTTTAATAAAAGTACACGAAAATTAAATGATAGCATTTTAAATAATAACTTCAAAGCACGTGCAATTATGGAATATTCTCATTTGTTTTTGAAAATGACTCGAAGTGAGTCGAAACCTGTCAAACAATCCAATAAAAGTTATTTTACTGTATATTATCTTGTTACTTTACACCTATTTTTAGCATTTAAAAGAAATATCGTCATGAAAAATCGAAGAGTGTGGAAAATAGAATTACATATATCTCGGCAACTCATTATCCGATCGACTTCATTCTTTATGATATTTTTATTTATTTATTTTTGTATTTTATATTGACTCCTTTAAATAATCAATTTCGAAATTTTTTATATACATTTTATCAGAACGAATATTTCGAGAGTCCGAAAAAAATAGTTCCGAATAATCGAGGTTACTAAAACTCAATAGGCTTCTTCTCATTATTAAATACTAAGTACAAATACAAATTTCAAGTCTCTATCTCAATTTAGTCGTGAGATAGAGGGTCTACAGACAGAGAGACAGACAGACGGACGACAATTTTTTTTCTAAAAATGTGTTTTTTGGAATCTCCAGTGTCTAAAACGGGTAAATACGTCATTTTTTTTAAATTATTATTTTTAAAACGATCACAATACTTACCCGTTTACCCAATTATATTTATTACTTACCCATCACACGTAGGGTAAGTATTGTAATCGTTTTGAAAATTGAAAAAAAAAAAAAATACGGATTTACACGTTTCAGACACTGTAGATTCCGAAAAACTTATTTTTAGAAAAAAAAAATTGCCGTCCGTCTGTCTGTGTGTGTGTGTGTGTGTGTGTGTGCCTGTGTGTGAGTGTGCCTGTGTGTGAGTGTGCCTGTGTGTCAACGCACTTCCTCCCGAACATATTGAGATAGAGACTTGAAATTTGGTATGTACTTAGTATGTAATAATGGGAAGAAGCTTATTGAATTTCAGTAACCTGGATTATCCGGAACTATTGTTTTCGGACTCTCGAAATTTTCGTTCTGATAAAAGGTATGAAAAAAGTTTCGAAATTGTTTTTTTTTTTTAAGGAGTGAATATAAAAGACAGTAAGAAAACATACATTTTGCATAAAGAAAGAAGTTGATCGGATAATGAGTTGCCGAGATATTTGTAATCACATTTTCCACACTCTTCGATTTTTTATGACCCTGTATTTCATTCCAGTTTCAATTCAAAGATATATTTTAATTGGAAATGAGACGCTTAATCCAACTCAGTAAACAGTTAGTTAATAGAATTATCATTTTTGGAGTTATAAGGATGCTTCTCTTACGCCATTCAGTAATAGAGCATTTAAAGCGAGGCTAACGAAAAAGAAAGGCTACCGCAGTGCTTTATGCATATCTTTTTTTACAGACCGCCGGAGTCACGTGATGCTCGAATCCACCAATGCAGGTGTACGAACAGAGCATCATGTCACTCTAGCGGTCTGTAAAAAACGATAAGTGGAATGCACCGCGGTAGCCTGTCTTTTTCGTTAGCCTCGATTTAAAGTTTATGACGTCATCAAGCCAGGATTTTCTTCGAATTGCATTGCATTTTATAAATAGTTTAGACACGTTTTATTTTCATATTTTATATTATGCAAATCCATGATGGGTAAGCATTACGGTGACCCCCAACGACTTGTTTACTACGTATGATGGGTAAGTAATAGTCGCCATTCCGACCCAAAAATTTAAAAAGAATTAAAGAATCGTTTTGCGAAGATTTTTCGAGCATTTATATACTGACTTTAAATTCTCAAATGCCCTACAGGGCAACTTTTAAAACTGTTCATGGGAGCATATTTAAACTAATGAATCTGTCATAAAAGGCGTTTTAAAATGTTAATTTTTCGCTGTCCTTGCAATATTTTGATAATACATTAAAGCAATAACGGGATAAGAATTAAAATTTTTCCGCAAAAGTAAAAACACTAAAAACTTCAGATAACTTACATACGACGTTTGTTGTTTCAGAAACAATAGGATGTGTATAATTCACCGGAGGGAAAACTATAAACGTTAAATATTTTGCATTGAAATGTTTTGAATGTTTAACTTCTGCTTATTTTTAAATTCAAATATTTCATGCATAATCTATAAGTTATGCAGACGGTTATTTTTTTTAAGTTATGACAAAAAACATATGCATAGAAATAGCAATAATATTCTTATTATTTTCTTCAAACATTTGATTTCAACTTATTTAATATGATTTTAAAGTGCATAATCGAAATTTAATTACATTACCTCTCTATTCTAAAAAAAAAAAAAATGTAAGCTGCAACCGCCGCCGCTGCCTTAATTGAATTTATTGTGACCTTTGGAATTTATCGGTTTATAATAAAAAAATATATATATCGCATATAAAAAATAGTATTTGGGCGTAATACTTACCCATCATGGATATGCATAATATAAAATATGAAAATAAAACATGTATAAACTATTTATAAAATGCATTGCAATTCGAATAAAAGCTTCTCTTGATGACGTCATAAACTTTCAATGCTCTATTACTAAATTGCGTAAAAGAAACATTCTTATTACTCCAAAAAGGATAATCATATTAATTAAGAGTTTACTGCATCGTATTAAGCGTCTCATTTCCAATTATAATATATCTTGGAATTGAAATTTGAATGAAAATACAGGGTCATGAAAAATCGAAGCGTGTGGAAAATAGGATTACAAATATCTGGGCAACTCATTATCCGATCGACTTCATTGTTTATGCAATTTTTTTTTAATTGTCTTTTATAGTCACTCCTTAAAATAAACAATTGCGAAAACTTTTATATACGTTTTATCAGAACGAATATTTCGAGAGTCTTACAAAAATAGTTCCGGATAATGGGGGTTACTGATATTTAATAGACTTCTTCTCATTGTGACATACTAAGTACATACCAAATTTCAAGTCTCTATCTCAATTTGTTCGGGAGATAGAGCGTTTACAGGCACACAGACAGACGGGCGGCATTTTTTTTTTCTAAAAATATGCTTTTCCGAATCTCCAGTGTCTGAAACGTGTAAATCCGTCAATTTTTAAAACGATTACAAAACTTTCCCTATACTACGCATGATGGTCAGTAATACGGATTCCGGGCCAAAAAGTTAAGGAAATTTAAAGAATCGTTTTTTGGGGATTTTTCGAGCATTTATATGCTGACTTTAAATTCCCAAATGCGCTACAGGGCAAGCTTTTAAAACTCTTCATTGGAGCATATGTAAACTAATGACTCTGTTATAAAAGGCGTTTCAAAATGTTTATTTTGTCGCTGTCCCTTGCAATATTTTGATAATACATTAAAGCAATAACGGGATAAGAATTTAAATTTTTCCGAAAAAGTAAAAGCGATAAAAACTTCAGATAACTTACATTCTGAGACGTTTGATGGTTATTTGTTTCAGATATAATAGGATGTGTATAATTCGCCAGAGGGAAAACTATAAACGTTAAATATTTTGCATTGAAATGTTTTGAAAAATGTTATGACAAAATGTTGATGTTATGACAAAAAACATACGCACAAAAATATCAATAATATTCTTATAATTTTCTTCATTTATTTGATTGCAACTTATTTAATGTGATTTTAAAGTACATAATCAAAATTTAATTACGGCATCTCTAAAGTATTCTGAAAAATGTAAGCTACAACCGCCGCCGCTGCCTTAAATTGAGTGTATTGTGACATTTTGAATGCCTCGGTTTATAATTTAAAAAAAAACTATTGCATATAAAAACATGAAAACTGGTAGTTTTATAGAGAAATGAATGATAAACATGCTGAAACAGACAGTTTTAAAATCGAAGAATTATTTAAAAAGCTATTTAAGGTTAAAATCGATCATAGTAGTTATTCATATGAAAAAGTTCTATAGGATCGAAAATTATGCAAACCAATATAACCATCTTTCGCAGCCACATACTTGGCCAGATTGTGGTGTACAGTGAGCAATATTTTTTTTTCTAATTTTATCAAACTTCTTAAGTTTTTTTCCAATTTTGTTTTCAAAATTTCATTGCGATTTAATTCATAATTTGAATTAGCCAGTTTTTACCTACCATTGTCAGTTTTTAAAAAGCCCAAATAATATAGATTACAAAAACTTTTGGATTGAGAAATATATTTACAAGTGAATTTTATAAAAGAAAGAAAACCTCAAATAATTAAATATATTACGTGGAGAAGAAATAAATGACGAAAATTACGTCATATTTAAAACGATGTATTTAAAAGACATACACGATTTTCTAATTTTATTCAGTAATAACTTTTATTATTCTCGTATCGAATGCTTCGTATTTAATAATGGTCTTCTTTTTATGGTAAATTTTATCTTCTCAAGAATTATCACTCCTCGTTTGACTTTTTTATTTTTGGGGGCACATGAAGACAGATGTATTTTCTCCCATTTTTCTTTTATTCTGGAACCTTTTCTCTCTGTTTCTGTTAGAAAAATAAATCACATTATCATCTTCATAACTTCTCGGAGAATCTACATCTGATATATTTATGAATATCATATTATTATATTTTAGTTATTATTGTATCCTTGTGTTTATCTTAATAAACTTTAGTTATGGTTGAATAATTTCGGGTTTTTCCTTTTTTCCCTCACACATTAAATCGTTCTACCAACGATCTTTCTTTTACGGATTTTGACAGCATTAAAATATCTCCTATCAATTTAATAACTTAATATCCATTTACATTTTTTTTAATTAATGGTAGTGAATTTATTCAGTCACAGTCCCAGTATTCAAAACACTATATAAAACATCCAATAGAATACACAATAATAAAACTCAGTGCAAAATCTCTGATGCATAAATAGTACACACCACGTTAAACAAAAGGCGCAGATCAATTATACAAATATCTCAGTAATAGCCACTTAGCCACTTTTTTATTATGTAATTGTGGTCAATGACCCTGTAATTTTGCAGTTTTTTGTTTTTTTACGGGCAATAACACCAGTCAATAGAATTTGCTTTCGGAGATTAGTTTCACCCCATATGCACCGCCAGATCATTCTAGTATCAACATATGCTAAACGTTGTGGAAGATTTTCTGAACCATTTCAGCTGATGTTTGAAATTTTCCAGTTATATAAATTTTTAAATCAAATTTTGGAAAAAAAAAAAAAAAAAAAAGACTTTTTTTTTCTTTTGTATAGCTTGAGTGCCAAAATATAAAAAACAAGAACGAAAAATCATGCGTCAAGCATAGATTATGTAAAACATTTTCCAACACTTACAAAATAATTTTACAAATCTTTACCGTTTAATAAGGTGAAAGAGGATATCTAAGTCAACAAGGTCAAAGTCAAACAGGTTGGGGAGGCCTACCTTTCGGCTTAAGCTCAACTAGCCCTGCCCAATCTAAGTAAACAAATTGGAAATCGCATACCATATTGAAAAACTTAATTTCAGGAATTACCAGCAATATTCAGAAAAATATCCAAATTCTTTTGTGCAACCCTGTATATGATTTATAGATTTGTATATACATTACATAGATTGCAAAATTTTAGTTCAGTTAGGAAAAACGCAGCACAGTTTAAAATTCTGTTTATGGAACTTCCATCAATAAACGGAAATGTGCTCGAGGTCTTTTGTTCTGCCCTGTATATGATCTATAGAATTTATACACAAAGTAGTAGACAAAAGTAATTGTTTGCAGATATTTTTATAATTAATATTTATTTAGAAGTTAAAAGCTTTAGAAGCATCTAAAAAATATTAGACGCTGCTAAAAAAATTGACTGCAGTGCGAAATCTTCACACAGTCCACTGGCTTATAGTTATTATTGTTAATGAATTAAGGAACTTCACTGTTAGGAAATCCATTATTATACATATACATTCTGTTTATATTAGTGTAAAATTCAAAACAACGAAGATAACTTTTCAAGATGACAATTTAAATATATGTGCTTTTCTCATTTTGTGTATTACACTATCAAATAAAGACAAATGTTTCTTAATTTAAGGAAATGTAATACATAGCTGCCAACTGTTACGCTTTTTTCGTACCACTAAAATTTAATAGTAAATTGTATCTTATTAAATCATCGCAATTAGTTGATTAAATAAAACAAAAATTTCTATTAAATTTTAGTGGTAACAAAAAAGCGAAAAAGTTGGCAGCTAAGGTAATATAACCAAGAACTAAACTATACAATAACCTCTTCCGAGTTACCCATGATTCCCTAAAAGCGTTTTTTTATCTTTAGAAACCTCAGATACCAATATATTCTTGAGATTTTAAAAAGCATTTATAAAAACGAAGTTGTTTTGTTGCCACTGAATTGCAGAAACGTTTTTGGGTAGCTTTTATAGTGTATTAATCAGTTTTCTCAACACTTAACATAGGATTTTAAGATGCTATTGATTTTAAAGTAAACATTTCCATGTTCAACAAGCATGTTTTACAGACGAAACATGATAAATTAACAGCATTAACATTAACGTTAAAATTAACATTATTCTGATACTCTTGCTTGCTTGTATAAATTCCGTTACGCAGCTGAACATGTTTAATTGAGAATTGATACCATCCTAAAAATCGATACTCCGATTGGAGAAAACTGATCAATGCACTATAAAAATTACTCGGAAACGCTTCTGAAAATCAATGGCAGCAAAAGAAACTTTGTTTCCATAACTGATTCTTTAAATCGCGAAATTGGGCGCGTTCACAAACCCCGAGTTACATAGGGTAACACATGAGTAACCCGAAGCGTTCAGAGACGCATAATTTCCCTGTCCACCGCCGATAGACGATTGCGATTATCATGCTTCCTGATTAGTTGTTAAACCGAACGCTTCTTAAGTCATTACTGGTTGAACTTGGTTTCTTATATAATATCTATTAATTTCTATATAATCTAACTAATTTGTAACTGTAATATAATACATATTATAGTAATATAATCTAATTAATTTCTATATAATCTAATCTCTATCTAATCTAATATTTCTATATAATCTAATAATATATATTAATTTCTTATATTATATCTTCTTATATCTTCATAATCCTCTAAAATACCGGAACTGACTTAAAAAGCCTTTGATTTTACAAATAATCGGAAAGCGTAAAAGTCCCAATCGTCGATCGGCGGTGGAGATGGAAATTATGACCGATATAACGTGTCTTTTTGCCGGTTACCCCTTGCGTTCAGAGCCGGAAATTACCCAGACTTCGGGTAAACCACATTACCTGGAGAATTTTGTTGGGTAAAGTGATCACGTGGTTGGGAAATCTGAATTGTTTGTTTGCTTTATAGCTGAATGCAACTGTTAACTGTCGTTCTTTATGATTCCTACTTGAATCATGACCATTCTTGATGACCTACACTTGAGTCATGACCATTTAATTAATCTACCTTTAACAAGACTATGATATAATTGACCAGTCTCGCTAGAATTATTCATGCAATGTTCCTACAATCAAAATGTAATGGTATATTGGCTGACGGAAGTGCTTGATTGTAAACATGCTCATAACTTTATCCGAAAGCGTTCACAGCCGTTTTAACCCAACTTTACCCTGTGAAAATCATGTCGTCATTCCCCAATCATACGAGTTAGACGCGTTTCGGCCTCAATATATTGGTATCTAAGGTTTCTAAATATTTCAGAATCGTGAATAACCTGCAGGAGATTTTGTATATGTAATGTGGTATTGTATATCTAATGTGTTTCCAAATTGTTTATTAAAATTTTAGGGAGGTCGGGACAAGAAAGTGCTAAGCCTCATTTGTAAACATCTGAGATATATCAATTTGAAAGTTATATCCAATACTCAAGTCAAGATATATGAGGGGGTTAGAATGTCAGTGGAGTAAGTCAATATTTTAGCGATTCGAGAAATGAAGGGTTTTGTGAAACTTGTCGTCTTGCCGTTGCATTAACTGGTCCAACTTGTTTTGCCCTCTAGCGACTCTCTAAGTGAACTATGATTTATCTGACTGTCACACTGTATAGAAATTAATATACGTTGAGAGAAAATATGGTTATCTAGATTCTTCAAATGTTTGACTTACTCCACTATCATTCTAACCCCCTCATGTAACATAAAGTTTTTTTTTTTTTTGCTAATGTCTTAGTAACATTTGAGATATTCTGAATAATAATATGTCATTACTTTAATGATATTACTCTTAGGTTTTTCGTAAATTAGCTATCTTCATTGGGGCCATAAACGTCTGGGGCAAAAACGAAACCTGAGTCACATGCTGCCACCAAGTGACATTTAAAACAAATAATATGTAGGGTATTATAATTTACAATAATAATCAACAGATTACAGTGTTAGATGTCTTTCACCGAAAATGTGGCTTGACACTTTGTTGTCCCGACCCCCTCATAATTTCTTTGTATCTTCTTTGCAAATTAGCTACCTTCATTGGGACATAAACATCTTGGACAAAAACGAAACCTGAGACATATGCTGTCATCAAGTGCCATTAGAAACAAATAATAAGTAGTATATTAAAATTTACAATAATAAGCAACAGATTACAGTGTTAGATGTATTTCATCATAAATGTGGCTTGGCGCATTTTTGCTCTGACACTTTGATATCTTATTTCACCTTATTTAATGGTAAAGTTTCGCTGCAGTTTTCTGGATGCGTTGGAAAGTATTTCATAATCTATGCTTGAGACTTTTTTTCGTTCTTATCACTGTTTTAACTTTGAAAATCCATTGTGCATGTATGCAACATCATGACGTCGCTTTTACTAATATAAAGACTTAGCTGTTTGTAGTTTATGTAATAGAAGAAATAGACAAACATTTATTACAAAAGTTACTAAAATAACTTATATATGATTTAATCTAGCAATTCAAATATTTATAAAATATTAATTAGAATTTTAAGAATATGATGTAATAGTTATTTAATATAAACAATCACATAAGAAAACGTCACACTGTGTGACAGTTTTAGAAAAATGTCCGAACACACTTTGCATTTACTCTACTCATACCACTTTAAAAGTTCAGCGCATATGGCGTGAAACTAATTAAGAAAACAGGGTTCATTGACTAGTTTTATTGCCTGTAAAAACAACGACTTAGAAAATGGAAATGTCATCGACCATTAAAAGAAAGCAGTAGAATGTGTCTAAACTGCTATTAAAAAGATATTTGTGTAATTGCTCTCCATTTGTTCAGCTTAATGTGCCGTACAGTCTAATCTAATGCGTCAAGAATTTCTTTTGCACATTATAATATGCATTATTGTTTCCTTTAAGACGGTTATGTTATGATTTTCAGAATAATTTAATCATGGTTCATAAAATGTCACTCTGGTATATCGCTGAAATAATGAATTATGGTGTAACATAACTTGTAACGTAAGAAAGTTTTTACAAAGTAACTACAAAACATACAACACGTTATTTCGTTGAAACACTGTTAGAAAATTATTCAAAAACAAGAAGCTGAAGTTGCCTGTATTTTAAATACAATTATATCATAAACAAATGGAGGACATTCTTAAATATAAATAACCATAAATATTTTAAAATAAACTTGTGGATAAATGTATATATTGTCTCTGTTATGTTACAGGTTTCAATGGAAACTGTTTAACTCGGGAGAAGTCGCGTATACCGAGATAATGATTGGTTTTTACATTGTCACCAATTAATAATCGTCACCTTATTTAGTCTGAGACAATTGTCACAAAGTCTATGATAACGTAAATTGTAGATTACTTTTCGACAAATAGTGGTGACAATTGTAAAAACCATATGCACCTTGGGGTATATCATACCCCGTGCGACTGCTCCCGGGTTAAGAAATGTGAATTTGAACACACACACACAGTTTGGGAATATTTTATCCAAATAGGTTGATGAATATAATTTGAGCATATAAAAATTAACAAACTACACCTTGTGGTAGATATATCGAATCTGTGTGTGAATGCTACTGTTTCATACTTTTAGTGGCATTATGTTATTTGAAATTCTACAAATTTTGTATAGGTTACTACAGTAATTTTGTATATGTTACTACAGTAATTTTGTATATCTTACTCCGGCATGTTCTCCTTTGAAATTGTGGGGTGTAACATATATAGTTCTTTTATAAGACAGCACAAAAGAATTCATATGCAATACACTTTATCGCCAATTACTGTTGGAAGAGCTATTTTCTATAACCTATATTTAACTTATGATGTTTCTTGTATCCTTATGCGTATAATTGCTTTAACGTTTTATTGCGTATAAGTAACTTTTCGAACGCACTTTAAACTCACTTCCCACGGACGAATTTCGCTCAAATCTCCAGAAAAAACTTCCCCCATTGTCAAAATTAAAGCGCCTTTGGTGGGAAGTTGTATATCTAAAGATGGATTTCCTTTTGTCGTTGTTTTCTCATATAGTAACTATACTCCATATTAAAATTAGGTAGGGTAATTCTGACTCATATCTTTCTTTTATGCAGATAACGCTCTCCAGCGAGAAATTTAGTAACCGAATTTAATTTATTTTTTTTAATTGTTTTACTGTCTAACGTCCGTATTCAAGATGAATAGGTAAAATTTATTCAACACAATTTTCCTTAGCGTTTATAGCGCCCCCTGGTAAAATGTACGGTAACCAAATTTAAGCAATTTTGTGTGTGGGGTGGTGTTTATGTTTGATGAATATGATAAAGTAACCTTAATTTTATCTCTATCCCGAACAATGAGAATACTCACAGCCCGATTAAGGTTGTCTGGGGCCCAGCAGCTTTTTACCCCCCCCCCCTCTCCTCCCCTCAGACCAAAATTATAGCTGTAATATTTTATCAAGATTATTCGAAAAAAAATCCAGAATTTTATAAAAATACAATGTTTTGGCGATAAACAAATGCTGAGCTGAGTTACAATATGGCAGTTATTTAGGGCAACAAGATGGACATGCGTCAGCTCCCTCTATAGAAAAGAGCCTTAGTGGGTCCCAATCCGCCTGTGCAGCAATCAAGACAGACGCTTTATACTTTCAGTCGTGACGTCAGTCGTGACGTCAGTCATGACGTTTTGGTTACATAAGAAACTGCTACATAAGAAATAATTAATTTTTAACAATAAATATCGAAATAATTGTAGTGTCGTATGAAAAATAATGCTCATGAATAATAGAGAAATTTAAATTTTATTTTACTGTTTGATGCTATAATACTTCAAATATCTCTACATCTGAATTATTTCTTAAAATATAATCTAATAAAAATATGCATATCTAATTTAAGCGGTTTTCTGAAAACAAAAACATACAGGCGATGTGTTTTATAGAGGAATCGCTGTTGCTCAGATATCAGAGCTTGAAATTAAATTTTTTCTAGAAAATTGAGAAATTTACATACAACTAGATGGAACCCGTCAAAACGTGACGGAAAAAAATACTATAACAATATCAGTAAAATAAGCTTCTTTATTATTTAAGTAGGGCTTCGTATGAAACAGTCTTTCAAATATTTTATTTTAAAAAATCCCCCCCCCCCCCCAGTGAAATGCTATTTCCGATGCAAACTCCAAATGAACACTCCGTAAACAAATGTGTATTGCAAATCAGTTTGACATTACCACCATATTCCCCACGACAAAAAAAAAAAAAAAAAAAAAAAAAAAAACGTCATGGACCTATAATGTATCATACAAACAGTCCTATCATAAAGTATCATACAAATTTCCTACTTTCATCTCATATTCAGTAAATAAAAGAACATAGTATAAGCACACACCCCCTCCCCTGTGATAATGCAATCGAATGAGTCCTATGCGCATATGTATTGCATCTGCCCAAAGACACCGTTGAAATTCGACGTTAAAAAAAGTTTTAAAATGTTTAAATTAAAAGTTTTAAAATGTCCTCTTTAATCATTGTTCGTTTCACAGCCATATCCTCTAAAACGCATCCATTGTTTTAAGCTAATAAATTTTTATGTAAATATGAAGAATTTTTGTTAAAAATAATAAATTAATATGCAGATGAGGGAGAACTTTAATGTTTTCAATTGTAATTTATTTGTATGGTTTCTTCTATCCCTTTACATAATCAGGATGATTATTCCTTTTCCATCACAGTCGGTCTCTTATACAGTTAGATATCCAATGGATCTTTAAAAAAATAATAAATAACAGTTCCTAGCATATTCTGATTCAACATATACATCAACGAATTCAACATATCAATTTTATGTTAATCATAAGCTAAAAATAGTTTTATTTTTCTTTTGACAGATTTTATATTAGCGCCAAAATACTCTATCTTATGGATAATCTGATCTTATGATTTATCAGGTTTTTATTATTTTTTTTTCCACTTTTCATGAAGGTTAGGGATACCTATTTTCAATTGTTGCAACTTTCCAAGGGGCTATTTTACATTATTAAAACAAACGGATGGTCATTGTTGAGATAGAATTGAAAAATATTTCATGCTTGAAAATTATTTAAAAAGTCGTTAAATTAAGCGGCAGATTTCAAATAAATTTCAATCGAAAGCTAATTTTTTTTTCTAATTGAGGATGTAAAAATTGAAATTGTAAAATGTAGTAAAAAAATTAAATTTTTAGTATTTTGAAGTGATGTAAGCGCGATGAAAGCTAAAGCGATAGTGCCGTTTGTTGTCACAACCGTTATACATTTCTAAATATTGCCACTCTGTTTTGGTTGGCATACAAAAGTAGACTACCATTTTTTGACATCGAAAGAAAAATTCTCAGTGAAAGAAATAAGACTTTGCCGCTAATAAGGAACTGTTAAATGAACTTATAACAAACCTACCAAAATAATTCCTATAAAATATTAGCCTTACATTGTTTATTCTAGCTAAAAATGCAATCATTATTTCAAGTTTTTTTTTTCCTGAAATTCTTTACTTTTGTGAATTTTTTTTATTAAAAAAGGAAATCTTAATAATTTAAATCCTATAATTCCTATAACTTAATCCTATAATTTAAAAAAAGTAATTGGTGACATGTAATCATGGTATGCAATCAAGATGAAGCAACCAATAAAGGCCAGTTCTAATCTTTAAAATTAAAAATTGAAATATCAGTTAATATTACGCCATGTTGACACAATCATATAAACTTTTCTTTTTAGTTTTATCAATGTTAAAATGCATTTCAAGCTAAGCATAACGTCATTTTCACCGGTACAAACTTTCCACACGTACATTTATTCTTAAGCACCATGCATACAAATAAAAATATATTTTGCATTTAATTGTAATGAAAAAAATGGCATCAACAAAGTTATAATGCTTAATGATAAAATGAACCCAATGGACAATATTTCCGTGACGTCACAGTAAATATGAATTTTTATTTGCTTATAAAACACACGGATAAATACTTTTATCGAAATACTTAAACATTTTAAGTATATTTTAACTTACAAATTAAAAAATTCGGCCTAAAAGTCACGTGCTTTTAATATTTAATATTTATTTTTTATGCTCGCAATCATTGAGTTCAGAAAATAAACTCTGTACGTCGAACAGTGGGCGTTAATCCGATTGCCGACTTTATGACGTCATAAGCAGAAGTAAAATTTTAATTTAAGATTACGGCTAATTAATTAAATTTTCGAACAAACGAATGTACGATAACAAATCTGTGACCAAATATCTTTCATTAAAAAAAAGAATGATGTAATTTGATGTAGTAGTTTGTTCTCACGGATTGTCGAAACAAAACGCTTAGCGTTTTAAATATATAGATAAATAACGATTATCTATACGTACGATTAAGCGACAATTTGCTGCAGGAAATTGCAATTTAAATGATAGCTGTCTTGTGTAATTCTTTTACATTGTATTATATTTTCTTAAATAATATTTTATACTAATCACTATACCAAACGTTATGTATATGGCTTTAATCTTAAACATTATAACAGGAATAGCTTTTCGGTTACATAAGAAAAGATTTAAATATTTAACAATAAATGTTGAAATAATTGTAGAGTCACATAAAATAAAAATACTTTGCTATGTCGGTCATATAAGAAAGAACATTGTTAGTAAGCTATTTGAAAAGGATTTTCTCTAGCTGAAATGTAATTTAATATGTCGGCAGTTTTTTGTTCTAAACAGAAAGTTTTTTTTTTCTTTATCATTAGATTTTATAGAAAAAACTTTTTTTTCAAACGCTAAGGATTTTTTTTTTACATTTAGAACTAGGCAGCTAATGAAATAGGTTATTATCGGTAATTTTGACTTTTTAAATATTTATTAGATTTTTTTTCTTTAATTTTTTCAGACATAAAAACTTCAAATACGGAGTGAATTTTTTTAAAATGTTTTATTTTAAATACCAGATGCTAGAATTTTTCGAGGATAGAAAGAAATATTTAAAGATCTCGTTGATTTTTTCTTAAAGTTCTTGAAGCAAAACGAATTGAAATGGAAATCAAGCAAAATAATTTTTTGAGAAAAATGTCCTTTTTTTAAAAATATATTTTTACGGAAGTCATGTTAACTAAAAGAAGGTTCAGACTCTAATAAATGTTTTAATTTAAAAAAGATGTAGACAGACTCAGTAAAAATCCTTTTCGAGGGAAAAAAGTAAAAAAAAAAAGGAGGAAAAAAATGACTTGAAGACTTTGTTTTCGCTTCAATGTGCGTAAGATTAATAAATATTTTTTAACATTAAAATTAACTTAACGCTTAAAATTCGATGCTTTATATATTATTTCTATACTTGTAATTTTAGGTAGCTTTAAATACAGAAAGTAAAGGAAAGCAATTTCTGAAAATTTTGGTACATTTTCACCGATCATGATCCCTAGACACCATAACCACCCTCCACTCAAATATTGATTTATATATATATATACCGTAATTTCTCGCAAATTATTATCTTTCAATGTTGTAATCATTTTCCCAATCATATGCATAAAACTATATTCATATCCGTTACCGTTAAATTCTCCCCAAGCTTGGCAACACTTGGCGAAATATCTCCAAATTTGGCGACTAAAATAAGCTTTCATAAGTGAAGCCAACTTGGCTCACTAATTTGGCGGATTTCTTATCCAAATTCAGTATTAACGAACTTTCCGTAATCGGGTTCTTTGCATTTTAGCTTGCTGCTTTCGAGTAATATTAGCTAAAATTTTAAAACGAAGGTATAGGAAAGCTACCTTTTCTTCCCGATACAAGCTGGAAGGATTTTTTTAGCTAATATGTTTCCATGGATATTTTGAACATGCAAGCAGTACTTTCGGTATAACCCTCTAATCGTTGTTCAATAGATAATTACAAAATCGTTAATTTTCGAGGTATGGTTTTAATTTCAAAGCTGTCTCAATTTTTGTTCTTTATCATGCAAAAAAATCATTTACGTAAAAATAGCTATTTTTTAAATGTTACGAAATTAAAATTTTTAGATGGCTTTTGGGTTCTAAGCTAAACTTAGAAAAGCTTTCTCCAAGCTTTAACAAATAAAACACTAATATTTCTATTTTTCTACAACTAAAATTTACCCAGTTATGATATTTTGAATTATATGAATTTTGAGGTTTTTCTGGCACTGGAAATATGTTTTTCCATTTCTAATAGCATAAAACGCTGAAATTTAATATGGTCTAAATTTTGAACGAGAAATGTCGAAATAATTGTAATGTCGTACAAAATAAAATTACTTTGTTATGTCGTTCAAATAGAACATTGTTGCCGAAACGTCAGTTGAGGCTCACTGTGGAGATCCGAAAAGTTTTTGGTTTCTGTCTGTCTGTCTGTTCCGCGATAATTGCCGTAAAAATGATCCGATTAGTTTGATTTTTGGTAGGTATATTGGTGAGATACCCGGAATTAGCTGTATAGTTTTTAGTTACATTTGGTTCATTCGTTCGGAAAATATAGAACATTTCTTTTTTTATCATAATGCTTTCCTATGGGATTTCAGACGATTTTGAAATTTTTCAGTCGTTGAAAATAAAATATCGCATTTGATTAATGTATTTAAACGGTAAGTTATGAAGGCTAAAATTTATCAAGTCAGGTGTTAAATTATTCAAATTAATTTGAAATTTTGTTTATACATTCGTCAGATTTTTTAAATTAGGTGTATAATTTTTGGTGCAATTTTATACATCTGTTCTAATAATATAATACTTTTATTTTATCATTTTTTGCAAATATTAAAATGCATTCATTTTTATTTTCCTTTTCAATTTAACCGTAACCTAGCAACCATGTTTAAAGAATATCAAAATGATAAAATTCAAGTAACTCAGACGATTTTACTACAATATTTTATTCGCAAAATAAAATATTATTGGGTGATTTTATATTTTATTGAAATAAATGAGAATTTATTTTGGTACAAGTTACCTTTTAACTACTATAGAATGATAGCCGAAACATTTTTATATGAGATATTATTAATTTTCTGGAAGAGATGCGGGTTTTTCGTGGTTGAAAATTAGTATTATTTTAAAAATATAATGTAATATCTCATACAACGAGGTAGTTAATCTAAAGAAATTAGCGTAGTAAAACGAATCCATACAGCCTGAAATAGCACAATTATTGGTAACTGAGAAAGAATAAAAAGTTATCACAATCATAAAAAGTTATCACAAAAAATACTTTATAGCGCCAAATCAAGATTGCTATTTAGTGAATTGGCAGTGGGCACGATTATGAAGGATTACACAATAAAAGTTTTCAGGTTTAAAAGTTTCCAAATAAGCCTATTTTGGGGAGATTTTAGTATGCTATTGCCATCGAATTAAATCAGGATGTACTAAGGTCAAATAAATATTGTACAATGGCCATCAAAACTGTTTTTCCGAAACAAAAATTGTAATAATACTAGATTTCTGAAATAGATAAGTGAATATATAGTAGATTCAGTTTACATTTCCATAAGTTGATTTTGTACACGAGATATTATTCAACTTATCTATCAGATGCGAGTGCTTCGTGGTTGGAAGGTAAGTAAATATTGCTATTTAGGTATTACATGAAATTATTTTCGAAATTTTTGCTTTTCATAATAAAACCAATGTGTAGAACGAAATCCAATATGTACTAGAATCATTCACACAAACAATAGGAAACCACGAATATAAATTTAATAAGATTACGGGGGTTTCAGGGGGGCAGAGACCCCCTGAAGAAATGTATTTTTTTACCTAAAAAATAAAATAAGAAGTTCATAAGAATGTCAGAATATTATTGCATAAACCGTGTTTAATTTAATGTTCCTAATTTCTGAAACCTTCGAATTATTTTATATGCGTATAAATATACATGTAATAATTTAAAAAATTTAATTTGCGTATTATAAGATGTTAAATATTATGAGAAATGAGATTAAAAAACATTGACTTTCATATAGCTGACGTTGAGGCTCCTGATCTGTAGATTTACTAGTTAGAAAACTTTTTTAAAGGATTTTCTCGAGCTGAAATGTAATTTAATATGTCAAGATATTTTTTTCTAAACAGAAATAAAAGTTTTTTTTTCCTATATTCTTAAATTTTGTGGATAAAGCATTTTTTTTAAACGTTGTGTTTTTTTTAACAGTTAGAACGAGTCACCTAACGAGATAGGTTATTATCGAAAATTTTAACTTTTTAAATCTTCATTAGTTTTTTTTTTTTTTTTTTTTTTTTTCTCACATAAAAACTTCAAATACACAGCGAAATTTTTTTCAATATTTTATTTCAAATAGTAGTTGCAAGAATTTTTAAGGATATAAAGAAATGTTTTAAAGACATCTACCATTTTCCTAAAGTTCTTGAAGTTCAAATGTAAATCAATCAAAATGATTTTTTGAGAAAAATTACTTTTTTTTAACATTTTTACGAAAGTCATATTAACTAAAAGAAGGTTCAATTCCTAATAAATGTTGTAATTTAAAATGATGTAGGCAGACTTCGTAAAAAGTATTTTTGAGGAAAAAAACGTGATAATTAAAAAAAAAATCTGAAAAAAAAAATTCTTTATTGAAGTCTTTCTTTTCGCCGAAATGTGCTAAAGATTAATAAAAAAAATTAAACATTAAAATTAACTTAACGCTGAAAATTCTATACTTTATGTAATGTTTCAATACTTACGTATGTCATTTCTTAACTTATATGCTTACATGCATATATTTTATATACCCCCCCCCCCCCACCTCGTTGACGCCGACGAGCCGAGTAGTTTCTTTTGTAGGAGTTCTATGATCGAAAGCGATGATAAATTAAGAGTCGTCGCGGAAGCTCGGCATAAGGCCTAGGGCCCGGTTTCCTCTTTTGGTTTCCGGCTCCGAACCTGCCGGGGGACTCCAGCACACGCACCTCTGCTCGTCGCAACGACCTCTGTCGAAAACCTCTGTCGACCTCTGTCCGACCTCTGTCGTGTGTGCTTGGGAAAATGGGAGTGGTCAGTAGTTGGCGGAGCTCCAAACGGTCGTAGCGCACACAGGAACTCTCCTGGTCCTGTGCATTAAAAGGTTCACAGACCTTGGGTACGACGGTTGACGTGCTTGACGGGCTGCGCAGCTCAGTTTTAACCTCCCCCTCCACACACAACAAGTTTCAATGTAGGGTTCTAATCGTTGTCCAATAACTATTTACCAGATCATTAGTTTTAGAGATATGGTTCTAGTTGCAAAAATGTTTCAATTTTGCTCTTTATCGAATAAAAAGCCATTTACGTCAATATAATTATTTTTTTTAATTAAAATTTTTATACGGATCCTGAGTTAAAATATTAAACTTGGAATAACTTTCTTCATGTTCTAACAAGTAAAAGAGTAAAATAAATTTCTTTTCTACGGCTAAAACTTTTCGTGTTATGATATTTTGAATTTTATTAATTTGTAGGGTTTTCTGGCACTGGGAACCCGTTTTACCATTTCTAGTTCCCTAAAACGTTTAAATCGTAATATTTGAAATTAAATAGTTTGAAGTTAAGCAGCGGCTTTTCATTCTATCTCTATTCATGAGTAAAATTTACACAATGGGGCAGTACATATATAAAGTTATAAACATTTTGGTAATTTTGGACCTCTTCCCCCCTTTACGATATCATACGTTGGTTAAACAACAAAAAAATATATATATATGTTTTCATGCATTCGTATAGCACATTCGGTATAAACTTTCTGAAATTATTTTCTTTAAACTCGATTACTACTTCGTCTCCTGCCCTCAATTCTAACAAATGCAGAAGCTTCTCATCTTCCCATTTTCTTTAAAACTCCATCTGAAACATGGTTGCAGATATCCATCTTGTTTTTTGGTACCAGTAATAAAGAAAAGTTGCATTTGGTTTCCTTAATTTGGGCATTTTCATAATTAAATAAATACATTTAACCGTTTAAAATAAAGTGGTGCCAACGTAAAGTTCGTCGTTGAGACGCTGGTCACGAACGGGTCAAATTTCACAGTTGAAAACATTGTGTCATCCGAAAATCTCTGCGGTTTTTCAAAAAGCGAAGCGCGGTTTCGTCTAGTTATTTTGCTACTGCTGACAAGGAGTGACCTTGAATGACCCAGATATGTACCTTCGATCTTTTCTGTTTGCGCTGCACAATTCTCACTTGTGTTGTGGAATAATTTTACTTTCAGTGCAGTGCTAAGAATGGTGAACTAAAAAGTTCATTTTCGTCATATAGTGTTCTTGTTCATTTCAAGAGAGGTAAATATGCTAGTCAGACTGCTCTTAAAATGTGTGCTGTATATGGACAAAGTGCTGTTTCAGATGACACAGTTCGAAGGTAGATGGAGAAATTAAAGTGCTGAAATTTCAGCCTCGAGGATAAAGCCGCTGTGGACGACAATCATCTGTAAAGGACGACCCCTTAACAGAAACTATCGCTGAAAATCCTCGTTGCACAGTTCAGGAGCTATCGCCCAGACTAAATATTCCAAAAAGTATAGTGTATGATCATTTGATAGCTTCTTTTAAGAGGCTACTTCACTCAGGCGAAAACACCCGCTCGCTAATGTTAAGCCTATGGGGGAAAACAATTTACTTTATCTCGTTCGCATTTCAATATTTTTAAATATTTTTTGTTTTGTTTTTTTGCATTGGATAGCTGAGGTCAATCTCTATGCACGTTCCTTTGTTCTTTTTCGATTCTGATTACAAGATTTTTTTTATTAAGATACTTTCACTTTCGGAACCGGTTTCGAAAATAAAAGTATCCTCAATAAAAAAACTGCAACAAAAATCGAAAAAGTACAAAAAGAGCCTGCATAGAGATAGACCTCAGCTATCCAATTAAAAAAAAATCATTTAAAAGTACTGAAATGCAAACACCGTAAATTATTTCCCCCCATAGGCTTAACATAAGCAAGCGGGTGTTTTCGCCTGAGTGAAGTAGTCTCTTAAGAAGTCCTCCTTACAGATGATGATGGTCGTCGAGAGCGGACATCATCTTCGAGGCTGAAATTTCCATGTTTAAACTTCTCACACCACTTTCAAACTGCGTCATCTGAAACAGCACTTTGTTCATATACAGGACAAATTTTACGAGCAGTCTGACTAGCATTTTTAGCTTTCTTGAAACACAATAGCATAATCTGACGAAATTGACATTTTTAGTTCTCCATTCTTCGCACTGCACTGAAACAAAAATTATGCCACGACACAAGCGAGAATTATGCAGTGTAAGCGGAAAAGACCGAATGTATATTCAGTGACCTCTCACTTATACGACTTTCAGGGGACCGTAGAAAAAAGTCGTATAACTGAGAGAGTCGTATAAGTGAGAGATCGTCCTATTACACAAGTTTCAAACTTTATATGCATTAATTATTTTACCTATATTAAAAACAATAAGTTTTGAGTATTAAGAACATATTTTAACAAAATTTATAAAATATATTAAATAATAAAACGTAAAATATATTTTAAAAAGTTCACAAAATAGTTCACTAACCACTATATTTATTTTAAAGGTTTACAGATCAGATTTTCTCAAAAATGAAGTGATATTACTTTGTATCTGTCGTCGACGAAAGGAGAAAATGTATTTTTCTAGTCTAATAAAGATATTAAGCTATTTTGCGAATAATTATTTTGATCGACATAATTATTGAATGTATTTAAAGCGGCACTTGTTTCTGAAAAATTTACACCAGCAATAACACTGCTCTCATGTTCGTCATCCTCCTCGCTCAAGTCTTCATTATTGATATCCTAAAAGATTTTTTCAGTAGTTCTCAGTTCTGACAGAAGTTTTTATCACATTCTATATAATCTTTGAAATTAATACCTTCGGCCATACACAATTCATCCCAGTCTTCGTCATTAAATGATTCCCATATGCTATCAAAATCGGGTTCATTCGTTGAACTAGCAGTTTGGTCTTGTGAAAAACAACATTTCCTAAAACATTTCTTAATTGTCTGCGATGTCACATTTTTTCCAGGTGGTCATTTGGCTTTTACTAAATGGCAGACACAAGGAAATTCCACACAACCACCCTCCCGCCATAGATTTCATCTTTAATAACACACGAAGGTGGATAAGAAATGTTATTCATTATTGATAAACACTTTATCCATAGGATAAAGCTAAGAAAACGAGAATGATTTGTACTTTAAAGATTATAAAAATGAATTCTTGAGTGATAAATGTAAAATCGCCTGAACCGTTTAAAGCGTCGTATAAGTGAGAGAAGCAGTCGTATAACTGAGAGAAGTTTAGCATTATTTCCCATAAAGCGTGGACGGAACCAAGAGAATTTGGCGTATAACCAAGAGAGTCGTATAACTGAGAGTCGTATAAGTGAGAAGTCACTGTATCTAGATCATTCAAGGTCACTCCTTATCAGCAGTAGCAAAATATAAGTAGACGAAACCGCGCTTCACTTTGTTAAACCGCGGAACTTTCCGAATGACTCAATATATTACGGTTCATGAGTTACTACATTTTTGTTAAAGTTTTTATAACTAAACTAAGAGCTAAGGAGAAGTACTCTTATTAAAAATTCTGTCAGTAAGTCGTTAAACTTTTTTTTCTATAAAAGTTGAAAAAATTCGTTAAAAAAAATCGGAAGTAAAATTTCCGAAAATGTCATTTAAAATACAAGTTACTACATTTTTTATAAGTGGAAAGGAGTGGAAAAATATTACAAATCTCGATATGTAAATGAATGTTTAAAATTCTTTAAGCAAAAGCAATCAGAAGTTAAATCAAACAAGAACCCTTTTTTAAAAAAAAAACTATAAGTGTACTTCCGACAGTCATGCATACTACGAAAGAAATTACACTTTTAATAAACGTCTACAGTTTAAAACTTTTTTTATAATATCCAAGATAAAATACTTCGGGGAGGTTGAAATTATATAGAAAGATTTTTAAAGATTTTAAGAATAAAATATGAAAACTGCTTAAATCTTATTTACGTCCAAGAGTTGTTAAAATTACAAATTACATTTTAATTTTTAGGGTTTCGTTCATCTCACGAAACCCTATTCGTCCCGCTACGCTGTCTGTCCGTCACAGAGCCGGTTCACAGAAACTATATAACTTACTGACTTGAAATTTTGTGTACTTATAGCTGAATATCTACTATAAAGCTGAAATTCATAAAATTTTGAAAAAATCGTATTATTTTAATATAGAGAGATAAAATATCAAAATACAAACAGCCTTTTTCTATTAAATTTAAACATTTTTCGTTAAAGCAGTTGCCAAAAATTAAAAATCCACAATGAAATTCTTTCTACAAAAATTTTCTACAAAAATTAATTTTCTATTGAACGATTTCCAAGTGAAAAATGAAAAGGATATAAAAAGTTTCACCAATTGAAAAAAAAAAATATTAATATGAAATAAAAATGATTGGACTTCATAGTGGTAAAAAAAAACAGAAATTTCCAAAGATTTCTCAATAATATAAGGAGTATGAGTATGCGTATGTACACAAAGCATATTTATATCACGTCATTAGAGAATTAAAAAGAAAATCTAACGTCATATTGGAAGTTTAACGAAATTTTTAAATGTTTGAGATTAATACAAAGAGAGTATCAATATGAGTAATAGAGAGTAGTAAATATATGAGTTTGAGAAACATACTGAATCATGATAAAAATCATGATAAAACATTTTTCGTTAAAGCAGTTGCCAATAATTAAAAACCCACACTAAAATTCTTTCTACAATAATTCATTTTCTATTGAAAGATTTCCACATGAAAAATGCAAATGAAATAAAAAGTCTCACCAATTGAAAAAAAGATTAATAGGACGTCATATTGGTAATGACACGGAAATTTTCAAACATTTCTCAATAATAATAATACAAGGAGTATGAGTATGTGTAAGTACAGAAAGCAGGTTAATATGATGTCATTAGAGAATAAAAACGAAAATTAATCTGACGTCCTATTGAAAGTTTAACGGACTTTTTCAAATGTTTGAGAATAATACAAAGAGAGTATCAATATGAGTAATAGAGAAAGTAAGTAGATATGATGTCAGCAAGTGATTATTACATCATATGAGTTTGTGGAACGTATTGAATCATGATAAAAACCCGATTATGCAAATATTGACATATTTTAGCATTTTGAAGGTCTCTATAGAACATGTTTAATTTTGAAATTGATTTTTTTTAAATATCGCATTTAGTCCACATGGCAGATATTATTATGACAGAGTATAATAGAGGGCTTGGCCCGGTATCGGACCGGTTCAGATTTTCGAAAAAACGAGAAAAATAGACCTGTAAATTTTTACTTTTTAAAAAACATGACTTTCTTTCTTTCTTTCTTTCTTTCTTTCTTTCTTTTTTTTTTTTTTTTTTTTTTGAAAATGAAATTTATTTGGATTTATTCAAGAAAGGATAAAATGTTTTGAAAGGAATATTAAACAAAACACTTTGTGCGATCTTGGATCACACTTATCCACTTGTTTAATTATGTTCATACAAAATACTACCTATATAACACATCATCTGTATATTCATATTACATTCTCTCTTTATTTAAAGGTTTGCATGCATACACCTCATATACTTACATACACTTTATAATATGCATATATATTTAGGTATAACAAGTTTCAACAGATATAAAAAACCTTCTTTTAAACAGATGAAAGTAATAGTGACTATGGCGATTTGTCACTAATCTTGATTCAAAAGAAAATTTACAAATGGTTGACAAAAAAGTTCTCAATATTTTTGTATTATTATTATTTAAGACGAAAGCATACACAAATGAATTCTTCTCCATAACACAACACTTCTTTACAACACTTTTTTATTTCCACGGCGATTGTGCTTTTATCGTAAACTAGCAGGCTACGCCCGACGCGCTGGTCGATTTCAACAAATGAACCTTGAGTCAAACGAAATAAATCGATGAATTTCACCTTGTAGTATTTGAAAACAATCTGTACCTTTATCTTTAACTTTTACCAATGCACTTACTTTACTTTTACCTCTTACCCGTAACTTTAAATTTTTACTTTTAAAACTGAATTCCGTTATAAACAGGTCCATTTTCACAGGATTTACTGAACAAAATACTCTAAAACCCGTGAAAAGAGAATCGCAATGAACCGCAAAAAAATCCGTTTTAGACAATCTTCCGTACAGACAGGTATATTTGAAAGGTATTCCTTTCGAAAGGTATTCCTTTCGATTTCGCGAACTGATGTTCGCGAATTTTATATGAACAAAGCCGAAAGGTGAAAAATCCCGAAACTATCTAAATAGAACCCCTTTTGCATAAGGCATTTTAAGAAAGTTCCTTTTGTACGAAAAGTTCGCCCCCTCCTCTCCCCATTGCTCTAAAAACAACACAACACAAACAAAACAAAATGTTGTCCCCCCTGAGATGTTCGTTAACTTCAATCAGACAAATGCAAAGTTTGTGCCTACATTTGAATACACATTGGAAGAACGTGGTTCAAAACAAGTGTCCATAATCTGCATGGCAGATAAAAGAAAAATGACTCTTTTGTTAGCATTTTCCCTTTCTGGAAACCTACTTCCACGCTTCCACCACAATTGTTGTACGCTGGAAAAACAACAAACTGTCATCCAAAGTTTACATTTCCCGCAGACTGGGATGTGTGGCACACCGATAAGCATTTTAGCAATACTGACACAACGATTCGATACTTGGAAAATATTTTTGTACCTTATTACGACAAGCAGAGAGAGAGTCTCGGGCTAGTTTCAGATCAACCTGGTGTAGCATTGTTCGACGTTTTTAAGGCATACCAAGACCTTCTTTTTCTGGCTGAACTAGAGAAGAGAAATTTGTTATTCCAGTTTTTGTGCCGTCTTCTTGCGCAGGAGAGCTTCAGCCTTTGGACTTTTTTTTTATATATACCGCTGACCAGGCAGGCTTTTGCTTTCCAGGTTTTTGCCTAATTTAACGAGTTGATACCTGGCAACGGGGCGAAGATTCGCCTGCTCTCCGCTTGGCGAAGATGTGTTTGTTAAATCTATAGGCCGACGTGGCTTCAGTGCGTCTTGATGCTTTCATTGCATTTTCTTAGTTGGTCGGTTGCTAATTGATTTTTGATGAGGCGGTTCAGCACTTCACAGTGTAGCGAAGTCATGCCGGACGAATGTGAGATGCTCGGATATTTACTATTTCCTCGCTACATCGCTCATCCATACGTTATGTCATAGCTACTCGAGTTGGTCTCGTAATTTAGAACCTTGATACGGCGAGTTCAAGCGTTTGCTCAAGAACGAGTTTATTGAGTGGTATTCTAATGAGCTTAAATTTCTAGAGGAAAAAGAATCTGGACCTGCGAATATCACGACTAAAACCGATTCACGCTTCTTGGCTTGTGAGCACATTTAACGGTGTTGAAGCCAAACATGAGATAATTTTTAATGGCTTCAAAGAAGCTGGTATAGATATTGTAAGTGAATGAGCAACATTCTAAGTTGTATTATTGTTTTTATTCAAGAAATAGTTGTATAGTATTCAAGAAATAGTTGTAAGTATTCAAGAAATCTTTGTACTTGATTCTTACGTAAGTAACTGTAGCCATTAAATTTTGGAAAACTGAAAAATTTCTGATTTTTTATTATTCTTTGCGGTGAAAAAAAAATATTTCGCGAGGCTTAAATTACGACGAGTTCGCGAAAATCGCAAAAATTAAAGCCTCGCAAAAATAAGTGATTTTATAGTAAATAAATTTATAAACTATCAAAAGGTTATAAGTTTGATACACACAATAACCTATCAAAAGGTTATTATGTGACACATGTCACATAAATCCTGTTGAAAACGCTAGCAACTTATGGCATGAAATTTAGAACTTTTACATTACAAGAAGATATAAAAATCCTTCGTTTTAATATTTAAATGCGTAAAGAATGAAAGTTACCATCGGAACATTTTAAAACTTTTTGAAAGCGCATTTTCGAAAAGAAATTATTCAATGAATTTTTACTATTGAACTTTGGAACAAAATTCGAATGTATTTCGCTTTATTTCGAAACATTTTGAACTTTTTTATAATTGTATTTTACTTATACCAAGATCAGGCGCATAGTAGAAAAAAAACTTTCCCTTAATTAAAAAATATTCACAATTTAATAATTTCTTATTTTAATTTCTAAAATAGAAATAAAAGTTGAATTGAAAGACTTAGTAACTTGTATGTGATCTAATATACTGTAAATAAAGACAGATATTTAATCGAGTTTACTTAATCGAGCTCTAAACTTTCTTAAGTTTTACCAAAATACGGTCGAACTCAGTTAAGACGCTCACGGTTAATACGCGATGCCGTTTAATATTTTCAGGACACTTGAACACCGCCTATAAGAACATGTTGGAAATTGTACGTTAAACATGACAAATGAGGTGCGTTCGTTTCATGCTATAACTAGTTTTACAATGTAAAAAACAAAATCATCGTTATTTTTTCCGTGAAATAAATTATATCGTCTGCTATGATCGAAATGAGGATGCCTTTTTTATTTCTTATTACGTATGCCATGTTTACAGATAGGATTTTTTTTTCGACACCAGAGACCGCTGTAAATTCGCCCTGGAGATCGTGCTTTGCGAATGATTACCTCCATGGCTAATATTTATGACTCACGATGAAAGAATATTTTTTTTCTTCTTTTTAATGGATTAAGATATTCGGCTATTAACCTAATTTTCACTGAAGTTATCTCAGAATCTATACATTTTTGATTGTAACTCATCTTTCAAGCAAATAATTTTTTGAACGATCTTTCTAAAAATGTAACTTTTATGCATTTTAATCGAAAAAATAATTTTGTATAAAAATGGAAACTTGGCATATGGAAAAATATGTGGTTAGCCTGTAATCGTTTTCCTCAGTCACATGACTTGCGCTTTTATTATATAGATTACGTATGATAGAATTTAATAGAATAAATTAAACTTTTATTAATATATTTTTAAGTTTTGATTCGATTTTCATAAAATTTGAAATGACTCGACAAAATTCTGCAACGATTCTATATATTAAATTTCAAACCATTCGTTTGGGCAGTTTTTGCGCTGTTATATGCAGTCAGACGGACAGACAAACGGACCGACGGACGGACGGACCAGACGACGACGATAGGTACTACGTATTTATATAATTATGAACGCACCTAAAAATGCAAAAATACCCTGTTGGACGATGTATACCAACAACTAATCAGCATCCATTTATATCAAGGTCAAACTGAATCTAAAGTTTTATTAAATTCCGTGCATTAGTTCTTGAGATATAGCTCCCAAAAATGTTTTTTCACATACAGACACACTGTCTCACATACAGACATTTTCTAAAAGCAGTCAAATCGTGTTCAGGACCTTCTAAAATGTATAAATCCGTCTAAAACCGGAAAAAAAGTCCGAAATTTTTCATTAATGCAATATTTTCATTTTGAATAGATAGAAGAAAGTAATAAAATATGCAAAATATATTTTTAGAATCCTAATAACATGTGAAACATCTTTTTCTATTTTCTATTTCAATATAAAGAGTGATATCTCATCGCGAAAAAAAAACCTGAAAACACTTTTTTCAAAGATAAATTTTTTTCTTTAAATCAGAATTTTATTTCGTCAACTTCAATTGCAACACTGAAAATCTTTTATCAGACAAAAGAAATGAAACTTTTTCACCAGGAAAAATTGCAAATCATAAGATATTTTCTCGATTTCAGAAACTTCAACTCTAATATGCTATTTTACAATTCTTGAGAAACGAAAATTATTACAAAAACTTTAAAAAGTCTAAAAGTACAATTTATCGATCATTTTTGCGTAATGCGTTATGAAATAACTTTATACCTTGTTCAGTTTTTAAGAAGAAAGACAAAATCATGTGTCAAGCATACATTATGAAAAACTTTCTAACGTATTTCTGAAAAGTATAACAAAACTGTGCCGTTTAATAAGATGAAAGATGATGTTTAACACGTTGAGTGCCACCATATTTGGGAATTAACCCTTAAATGCATGAATTTTTATTTTAGATTTGTGTTTTTTTATACTTATACTAGCTGTTACCCGTGACTTCGTTCACGTAACATTAAAAAAAGAATAAATGCATTAATTTAGTAAAACATTTCACTTGATAATTAACAACATATATAATTAACCAAAGCTTTATCACATTTTACAGGAGACCATAAGGTATTTCTTTGCTATAGGGGCCTTGATATAACTCAGTCTTAAAAAAGTGAAATTTCATGCCAAATAATATATACAATCGCGAAAATGAAACTGCAACTAATGAAAAAAGGAGGACCCAGTAAAATCGTGAAAATCGAGGAATTCCTTTTCGTAAAACGAAAAACAACACTGGCAGAATTCTTCTATACAACAGTGCATTTTAGGTGGTATTTGGTGTACAATTTGTATATGTGTGCATTGCTAAATGGGCATTATTATATTGTTTATTTGCATAGATATACGTTATATATTTCTTACTACATTATCTTGTTTATGTATATATTAAATTAAGTGTTTCACGCTAAGTGGTGTAAATAGTGAACAAACTGCTTGTGGGTTTTATACATTGATAGATATTTCACAAAGATATAACAATCTGATGCGATTCTAAAATGTAAATAAAGGTTGCTAGAAAGTACTTTAAATTCTGCTCAATTTAATCTCGATATTTTCTCTATCGCGTCAAGCACACTATTAGCAAATAAATACCGACGGCACAAATCTGATTATCTAAATTTACATATTTTTGTTAGTATATATAGGATTATTTTAATTTATTTCATGCGCTTGAAATTTTTTACGCTTTCTCTAGGGTTAGGTGTCGAATAAATGTACTTTATTGTTATTTTATTTTGCCATTTCTATTTATTCTATTTTCCATTCATTCCATTTATGGATATTGATTTAATTTACATATTCGTGTCAAAGAATATTCTTTAAAGTTATTATCAGGATTAGGATAGGATACGATTAGGGTTAGGATTAGGAATAAAAATTGAACAACAATGGCATAACCGATTCAGGTTTAAAGCATGAACCATCATGAAGCAGTAAGAAAATTAGAAAATTATCGGCTAATAGTTTTTAATATGTTTTACAGTCATAGTTGGCATCAAAGGTGAGCGGGGAAATGATCATCTAAAATACCATTAAGTGTTTACCACGCAAAAAACAAATCTGGTTACAACAATGTATTTAATTTTGCGCCAAATTTCACTTGATAAAAAAAAAGCAAATTGACTATGGACTTAATTACAGACCTCTAACCTTGTTATTCTCGGAAATTTTCTACCTATATGTAAAAAAATTTCTACTATATAGAACGCGCTTTCACGTTTATAATGTTATGAATTGGCACGATCGGCTTGTTCAAGTTTACGCAATTCGGCTGGAAGAAAAGATTCATTACTTTTTGATTTCTTATTTGCTTTTGCATTACGCGAATTTGTTGGTAAAATCGATTTTCTTTTCGATAACATTGTTGTTTTTTAAGTTTAAAAAATATTGTAATTTTACTTAAACATTGCTTTAAAATCTATGCAATTTTTCTTATCGTCTTGTTCTAGCGTTTATGAAATTCCAATATGTTTAAAATAGTGTAACATCATTTAAATAAGCTGCAAATTATTTCCCCCATGGACTGTAATGTAACGGAATTCTTTTGCGTGCCCCTGTAAAAAAAACTATAAGTGGTACACACTTCATTTTCAATACCGAACATGACAAAGTAAACCTCAATAACATATATCAATTGCATGTCAATCCGAATATATTTACGCGCGTTAGAGCACGAACAGACAAGCAGACAAACCAAATTCATGAACACTTTTCAACTTTGTTGGAAAGTTGTTAAAAAGAGAAAAAATCATTTAAAAAAAAATACTTGCGCGATTGCCGGTGGTGCATAAAACTCATTTTTTATAAATTCTACATAAAAGTGTAATAAATATTACTAAAGTTATTAGTTTACCGCTAAATGATGTAATAATGAAACCCTATACAAGCTTAATTCTTAAATGCATAGTGATGCAAATTTGTATAATTTTTTATTTAACTTTTAATAAATACATGAAATCCTACGACACCACTATATTTATATAGAAATACTAGGGGGCCTACCCCCTGCGAGCTACGCTCGCCAACCCCCGCTCAGACTTCGAGGCCTCTAAAAACATGACAGCGTGCTTTGTTTTAACGTTTTAATGGGGCATTTTTTGATTATCATGGCGTCATACACAGCTGCTGCGACAACTGACGACTGATTTTGGGATTGATAAGTAAAATCAATTACAACTTGAAAACCAGCTTGTATAAAATGGTTAGGTTTAAATTGTGGCTACCTCTCGGACTTTTATAACAACGATCTGTATTCTATTCTTTCTTTTGCGTTTAAGGATGAGAAAAATTCCATCTTCTTGTGAATAACATTAAGAACCACGGTATTGAAAAGTACCATGTTATAGACATTTTCAGTAACAGGTTTTAATTTTCTTTCTATTTTAGTGCACCATCATGCATATTTTCATGTTATTTTAAATATGTAAATTATTTATTTTAATTAATATGTATATACGAATTTTCTAATAATTATTTATCATACAAAATTAATTAAATATTTTGTGCATGCATGTCTGCATTTATTTGGCATCAACTGATGAGATATTTAAACAAATTTGCTATCCGCGATAATTTTACACCATGTTATGCACTTGAATATTGTCGATAAGAAAATCGTGTACTTTTCCATTATAGGATCCTTTGCATTTAGGTTTGGCGTAATTCGAGTTTCGAAAAGGGATAGATTCGTTAATATACATAGATTTGTTGCCAAAAGTTATGAAAACAAACCCAATGAACTTTTGGTGCTTTTCTATTATAGGGGTCTTGACGCTTTTTTAAAAAGCTTGGCGCAATTCGGGCATCAGAAAGTGAGATTTGGTGCCAAATGACATAAACAGCCATGGAAACAAATTCGACGATTTTTTTGTTTATATGCGTATTTTAATTATACGTATATTATTATTGTTTTTTCTATACAAATTACTTCTGATTATATATAAAATGGGATAAATGACATTTTACGCTAAACAAATTGTATAAATATTTTTTTGCTCCTTTCTTTTGCGTTTACATAAATGACGTCATTTGGACGAATTTATTCAAAATATTTTCAGTTTATGAATTAAATTAAATGCTGACAGACGATTGAATCCTGTCGATAGAAATGTGATTTTTTTTTCAAATTTTCCTGAAAAACATAATTTAATCACAATCTTGTCTTCATTATCGATTGAAATAAAGGATAAATTCAATTTAAATTTGAAAATGACGAATAAAAAGAAATCAATAATCCCTATCGGGATCCTTTTCAATTTTTTTCCCTTTTTTGTCACAAAAAAACTGAGTAATTAGTTGCCATCATTACAGAAATGTCATTAAAATTAGAAAAAAAATTAATATCTCGAAAAGTAATTCCAATTTCAAAATTCTATCACCAGTTTTGACATCCGCGGATTTTTATGGACAATTGGTATTAATTTCACCATCAAGCGTTTAATATTTTATTAAAAATAGCCCTGAAACATAATCAGTCGTTTAATCAGTTGTTTCATAAAATCGTTTCATAAATTCGTTTCATAAAATCGTTTCACAAATTCGTTTCATTAGGATTTTATATATATATAGGGTAGAAATAGCCCTGAAACATAATCAGTCGTTTAATCAGTTGTTTCATAAAATCGTTTCATAAATTCGTTTCATAAAATCGTTTCACAAATTCGTTTCATTAGGATTTTATATATACAGGGTAGATTAATCCTGTGAAAATCACATAAAATATGCTATTAAACTAAGTTAAAAATTTATCTTAAAATTTCTGGTGTCTAATCCTTAATCCTAATCCTAATCCTAATAATATTATAAATCTGATTGTGTGCAAATGTTAGGCTGAAGCCAGCGTCAAAATGAAGCATTTAATTATCCTGTATCTTTGTATATAAGTTAATTATAACCCTCAAATGAACATAGAATGGTTTTTGTTTATTTTATTTCAATATTTTTCTTAATAATTCAAAATTTCATTATTTTCATAGAGAATAAATGGACATTTTTTCGTATATTTTTAAATGGTTGGTTGGTTTGGTTGGTTAGTCCCAAAGGGCCCGGTTTTGCAGCTTTTTTTTTTAAATGGTTAAATTTATTTTTACCGTTGCTAATACTTTATCGTTGCCAATATAAAATAAAACCCCTGAGTATTAATTTTTAATCAACAATTTATTTTCAAGTGAAAAATTTCCACGTGAAAAATGAAAAGGAAATGAATTATTTAAGAATTAAACAGAATATGAAATGATGTCATATTAGAAACAAAACGTGCGTTTTCAAATATTTGATAATAATTTGATAATAATTTGACAAAGTGCATAAATACGAGTAAGTATGGAAAGCAAGCGAATATGATGTCATATATAGAAAAATAAAACATTTGTTTTGATGTTGAAATAAAATGATCTTGAGTTATCAAATTATTTGTGATTAATTTCTCTTTTTTTTTTTTTTTTTTTTTTTTTTTTTTTTGACATGAAAGGAATTATTTTAAATAAACGTAATATATGTATTTTAAATGTATGTGTTGTAAATTAAAGTTCTGTGTTTTAAATGAAATAAGTGAAAGATTTTTATTTTTAATGAATTCAATACGAATGATGGGATAGGTTGGCGATTTATCGTCTGCACACGGCTAACATAAAGATAACATATTTTTAATTTAAATTTTAAAAAGTAAAAAAATAAATAATTAATTAATTAAAAAATATGTATTGGATGGCAAATGTCAATGTTATGCATCGCAAAATTATCCGTATCGAAAATCAGAAAATCTTAATAAAAATAACTATATTTTTTAAAAGAAATTTTCTTTTCTCAGCTAAAGATTTAATATGATTGTGTCAAAGTAACAGCATTTTTCCTCTATCATTTTCCCACAATCGAAACACATTTGTAAATCGTCGTTTCGAACCGGAATTTAATTTTACATTTCTTTTAGTTTTAAAATAGGAAAAATTTTGTTGTCGTTTTTAAATATAGCTTTTTTTTTAAAGTTGTTTCATAATAGATTTTTGCAAAGTCTTGTAGGATAAGAAAAATTGATATGGCTCTATAGGGTCTATTTTCTTACAAAAAAGAAAAAGAAATTAAAAAGCGTAGTTTGTAAGAAAATAGACCCAATAGAGCCATATCAGCTATCAGGTGTTTATGAAATCCTGTTCACCAGAGCAGATGGAACATTACAATATTATATAGGAATGACCACTAGAAAGTTTAAAACAAGATTAAAAAAGCATATGGCAGATATAAAATATGACAGAAGTGCTACAGCACTGGCAAGACTACATAGAACCGAGACTTTAAAAATTTATTTTAAAAATAGGAAAATAATTTATCCATCAAGGCTTTATTTCCCATCTATTATCAGTGAATCAATAGAAATCTATAGGCGTAACGTGAACATTTGCAATGAATCCGCTTCATTTGAATTACCTAAAATTTGGCACGAGGTACTTTTCAGTTTTAAAAAAACAATAAGAAAATATTTATTTTCACGTTTACAGTTGACTATTTGAAGCACCTGCTTTTTTACATATATGATCTCGTGATTTATGTTTTTCGAGTTTATTTTCAAAAAATTCCGAGAATATTTTGTGCATCGTTGTATATCTTGAAAGTGGCGCCGTATGAGCGCTAAAACATATCTCGAACATTAAAATGTTTTTATAAGCCTTTTGGGTTTCTTTTTGTGTCACTTAAGCATTTTATCTATATTTTAACTATATTTTAACTTTTTATTTCCTTTTCATTTTTTTCGTGGAAATCTGTCAATAGAAAATTAATTATTGTGGATTTTTAATTGTTGGCATATGCTATAACGAAAAATGTTTAAATTTGATAGGTAATTGCTGTTAGATTGGTGGTTTTTTAGGGTTTCGTTCATCTCACGAAACAATATTACTCCCGCTTCGTTGTCTGTCTGTCACAGAGTTGGTTCTCAGAAACTATATAACTTACAAGCATGAAATTTTGTGTACTTATAGCTGGATATCTACTATGAAGCTAAAAATCATAAAAATTGAAAAAATCATATTATCTTAATATATAGAGATAAAAGACGAAAAATCTAACAGCCTTTTCCTATTAAATTTAAACATTTTTCGTTATAGCAGTTGCCAACAATTAAAAAACCTCAATAAAAAATTTTCTACAGTAATTAATTTTTTATTGAAAGATTTCTACTTGAAAAATGAAAATGAAATAAAAAGTTTCACCAATTGAAAAAAAGATTAATATGATGTCCTATTGGTAATAAATCCAGAAATTTTCAAACATTTCTCAATAATACAAGGAGTATAAGTGTGTGTAAATACAGAAAGCAGCTTAATATGACGTCATTATAGAATTAAAAAGAAATCTACACTGTAAAAAATCTTCATTCTTTTGCTGCATAGTCACTCCATCGCTTTTATAGAATATCTCTATTTTGACTAATGAAAATGCTTCATAATATATTAAAGTAACCGTTTTCTCTAAAAGCGGTGGAGTGTTTCTGCGGCAAGAGCTGAAGATTTTTAACAGTGCAATCTGACGTCTAACATTTTGCAGGTCTCTATACAACATGTTTAATTTTGAAATTGATTTTTTTTAATATCGCATTTAGTCCACATGACAGAAATGATTATGGCAGAGTATAATAGCTGGCTTCGCCCGCTATCGGACCGGTTCAGATTTTGGAAGGAAAAGGGAAAAATAGACCGGTAAATTTTTACTTTATAAAAAACGACTTTTTTTTTTGAAAAATGAAATTAAAAATCTAAAGTTAGAATAAAGTTTATAGTTAATTAAAGTTAATATAATTATTAATTATTAGAGTTAAATAAAGTTAAAAATCTATCTTAAAATTTCTGGTGTCTAATATTTAATATATGTATAAAAAAACACAACTGTAAAAGAAAAACTCATGCAAAGAAGGGTTAAAGGAAGGATAAAGTGTTTTGAAAGGAATATTAAACGAAACCCTTTGTGTGATCTGCGATCACACTTACACACTAGTTATATGTTATATATAGTCTAATAAAAGATTTGTTCACATTTGTTTTCATATAAAGCTTTACTTTATTTTATAAAATTTTGGTACAGAAGGTATGAATAGACAATGAAAATTTGCCATTTTTCCTCATGTGTAATAAAATGTTTTAATTTTATTAATAGATCCTGTTGCACGCGTGCCCCGCTCAGGAAGTACCATTATTAACAGAGGAGTGAAATATCAGCGGAAATGACGTCATTTGTTTTAATTGAATTTAATAAAACTTTAGATTCAGTTAGACCTTGATATAAATTGGTGATGATTCGTTTTTAGTTTATGCGAAGCCTGTGTGGATAGAAGAAAGTTTTGGGATTGCCACATCCGACTAGTCCAAATTACCAAAGTAAAAATGAATAATAATGGATATTTCCAGAACTTGTCTCAAGTGAAAGTTAAAAAATCTATTATGTTTATGCAAAACTTATGTTTATGCAAAACAATTAAACTCTTACGAGTTTAATTGTTATTTGAGATGAATAACATGCAGAAATATACTAGTAATATATACAAACCCTTAAATAAAACATCTGCAAAACAATTGTTTTGTTCATATCCGGGGTACTGTTACGATAAACTACACGACATGCTTCGATCGCAGTACCCATTTCGTGTCCAACAACAACGAAACATCATGCGTTTAGTATAGATTATGTAACACTTCCCACCACTTCCAAAATACTTTTACAAATCTTTATCGTTGAATGGAAAAGATGATGGCTCAGTAAACAATTTGGAAAACGCATAACACATTAAAAAAAAAAACATATTTCAGAAACAGTCATCAATAGTCCTAAAAATATCCGAATTATCTTGTCCAGCCCTGGATAGGACCTATAGTTTTCTATATACGCTATATAAAATGCTAAATTTTAGTTCAATTAGGAAACGCATATCACAGTTCAAATTTCCCCTTCAGCAATTTTCATCAATAAACGGAAATGTACTCGAGATCTTTTGTGCTGTCCTGTATATGATCTATAGAATTTATACACACCAAGTAATAAGCATAAAATTAGTTAAAGTTAAAAATGCGTTCCGCAAATAAAAACCCACTCCCATCAATTATTGTTTACAGACAGTCCCTTAACCAGATTATTTTGTGTGTCCCTGTAAATGGTAAGTGCTGTGCACACCATATTCTGTAGTAAGCCTTTTGCAGTGCACCTCAATGGTATACAACAATTTCAATATGTTGAAAATAGTGTAACACCATTTAAATAAACTGCGAATGATTTCCCCCATGGACCTTAATGTAACGGAATTCTTTAGAGTGTCCCTGTAACGAACTATAAGTGCTACACACCCCATTTTCAATACAGAACATGCCATAGTAAACCACAATAACCTATATCAATTGCATGCCAGTTCGAGTATATTTACGCGAGTTAGAGCACGGGCAAATAGACGGCAGACAAACAGACAAACATAATTCATAAGCACTTTTCAACTTTGTTGGAAAGTGTTAAAAAATGAACGAAAGCGGTAACTTTTACGCAGGTTTTTAGGTAGATTTCGTAAGAAATACGGTCATGATTCTCAGAACCCCAAAACACCCCCAGTTCAAAATCTATCTATCTATCTATCTATGTCCCTTTTTTATGGACACGACAAATCCCTGCTGGCTCCAACTACAGGCAGAGGTATATTTCGAAGTGGGTGGTCCCAACGGCCACATCAAGACAAATAAGTCTTTCTTCTGCAACTCCCATAATAAACAGGTGCCCCACGGTCTGCGTCTTCGAAATCTACCTGTGCCTGTAGGCAGAGTCATCAGGGATTTTTTTAATATATAAAAGGATGATTTCTGTTGAATATGTGTTAATTTTTTGGTTGAAAGTTTTCTTGCACTCAAAAAAAATTTCAGAAAAAAATTGCAAAAAAAAAATTTCAAAATTTTGTTAATTTACATCAATGGAATAAACTTACGGTAAGATTGACTTTCTTAAATCACAATTTACTGTCGTTAAACATATTTCATAACTCCATGGTTTTTGATTCTTTTACTGTTACATGCAAACGTAACATTTGCAATTGCAAAACTTTTTGCAACCTAAAATTACATGCACATTCGTAACATTTACATGTAATTTGCACACCTATTAATTTTAATTCGAACCCTAATAAATGTTAATTTGCACTGAAAATTACATGTAAATGTAATGTTTATATATAATTTTGGGTTGCAAAAATCTTTGCAATTGCAAGTGTTACGTTTGCATCTAACAGTTAAGCTTTTTTTTTTTTTTTTTTTTTTCACGAGCTGAAATAATCGCGAGTTATGGCTCACGTTAAATGAAAACGAAGTATAGAATAGCGAAAAAAATTTAAATCATTTAAAAAAAAAATCATAATTTGTTAAGATGTTTTAACGATTTTGCTTTATAGATCTTTATTAATCAAAATGGATTATGGTAAGAATATATATTTTATTATTATTTACGTTAAAAATATATGTATTCATATTTAAATAAATTTAGAAAATTCAATAAATTAAATAGACATTAATTATAATTTATGCAGTAAACATTCTTGTTATTTGAAACGGTGGGGATGTATTATCTGATTTATTTCTAATACGTATTTGACTTTATATTTTTATTTTACTGATATTGCTGATATATTGTGATATAATGTTGTTGTTGTTTTTTTCTCTTCTTATATGGGATGACTTGGAATTCTGAAAAGTATTTTTTTTATATATATATAGAGATTGCATTTAAATAAATTTTAAAGAATCAGTTAAATTAAATTAACCATTAATTTCCAATATATTATAGCCTGATATTTGTACGTATGAGTAATTTTTCTGAATTATTTCACATTTACATGGAACTCTTATGGAGATTTGAAAAGTTATTTCATTCATTTTTTTAAATAGTGACAAAATAAAAAGAGAACAACAACAACAACAAAAAAATGCGACCATTTTCACTATGCAACTGTTTTATAGCTTTTTTTTTTTTTTTTACTATACTGTAATAAAACCTGTGAAAATAAAATATCTAAGGACTGGAAAGATTTCGTTTTAGACAGGTTTCCATCTTAAAAGGTAGATTTGCATTCGGGATCATAAATTGTTTCCGTTTACGACAGATTTTATGTTAAAGATTCACAGGTACCGTATTTCAAAAAAATTTGTTTTTGCAAAAAAACTTATTTCAGTTTGTATGTTTTCTTTATAATGGTTTTGACGAGATAGAGAAAATGGTCTTGTGGAGTTTGTCTTTTTTTCAAGCAAATGCAAGCAATAGATTTTCTATTTTATACACACAAGCAATTCGTTAACTATATATGTTACTGGGAAGAGTTCCATATCATGTGCCGATTGGCACGATTGGCAGAAAATCCAAAATGGCGCCAACGCGTCACGCAGATAAAGCCATTCCAGTAGTTACCCACATTATACATTTATCGCCAAAAACAACTCGCCAAACCTAACAGGAACAGGATATGGAACTGTTCCCATGGTATTTAACATAGGCATGCAAAATCTATTAAAAATAATGGTATTTCTCTGTTACCCCGTCAACCACTTTTCATAACAAAAAACAATCGCCAAACTGTAAGATTAAATGCCAGAAATGCAGTTCCATCTACTTGATGTCAGAAGCATTATACGTGCTTGTTATGTCATCAAGTGGTTTTTTATTAGACATTTGCGTGTATTTTTCATTATGTTTTACTGATTTATTAGTTATTTCATTCATTAAAATAACAATTGTGTCCTTAAATTCTTATATTTTATTTATTTATTTATTTAGATATTCCAATGGCAAAGTTCTCCCGTTTATTTGGCGTTACAGTTTGGCGATAGTTTTTCATTATGAAAAGTGGTCTACGGGATAATAGAGAAGTACAAAAATAATCATTCGCCATTTTAAAAATCCAGTGAAAAAAAGCTGCTATAAGAAAAAAAATGTGTACTTGTTTTTCATACGGAAATATGCAGAAAATACATTATTTAATTAAACACTAGTTTCTGGTAGTTGCTAGCAGCGACTATCAATTTCATTAACGAATAAATCCGCCTTACATTGCTTCACTCATCCGTGAAGTTATCGTTGAAGAACTATAATCAATAAAAATCTGGCACAGATGTCATATATGCACTACGTTAGCGCGATTTTTCCCCCTTTTTGAATATTAAAACTTTTGTATATCCTCTTGAGACCCAAGCTCGTATTTTTCGCACAAATTTTACCATAATTGAGATTATTGCTCCTTTTGAGACTAGAAATCAATAAATATGTTCATTTATATAATATATATATATATATATATAGTTTTTTAGGTGTCCAATAAAATGGACATTGGGTCTTTGTCTTGTGAAAAACATATTATTGAATTACATGAATCTGAATGGAAAATTCTTAATATTGGACAAAAAATAATGGCACAAAACGGAATTAGACTCAAAATAATGACACAAAATTTAATTAGACATAAATTATTAATTAAAAAAAATTAATTAGACAGTAAATACTAATAATTATTATTATAAAATACTTAATTACACGCAGAAAATAAATAGATGAGCTTAAAATTGAATAATTTATCAATGGGCTTCTGAAAAGCAATTATTTTGGTAGTTAAACAGATATACAAATTGCACTTCATTTACAAAAAATTAGTTTTTTTTTTTTAAATAAATTTTGATTTTGCCTCACAACGCATTTTATTTGTCCATTATTTTAGGTAACTGTTGGCTACTCTTTTTAAAACTGAGTAGACTGCACAAGTTCAAACTTTTGGGGCCCCACCAGTGGCTGAGAGGTTCTGCTCTTAAAGCTGGTAGACGGGAGGTGTTGGGTTCAAACCCCTGTCGCGCTCGTCGACCTAACCGTTCGGAGTTTTTCGTGTTTTTCTGCAAACCTTGCCGTAAATACGGGTTAAAATCCCTTAGAAAGACCCCTCATGGAGGGCACCCCCCTAGGGCCAAAAAGCTAATTCGCTTTTGGCTCAATCGCTTTTGGCTAATTCACTCAAAAGCTAATTCGCACTAAGCACCTTGAAGTATAATAATTGGATGGATTTGCATGAAACCAATTTCTTTGTTCTTTTCATCCTTCTTACCTTCATCACTAAAGTCAAGCTCTGACACATCACTATTCATTTTATTGCTTCCAAACTTGTTCCAATAACTTTCTCTAGATCTAAATAACGCCAGTTTCCAAATATCTCTAAAAAAGATAGGCATCAAAAATCAGATTTCTTTCACTGCAAACTTGTCTATCTTCAGAAGTGTGTTTTTACTACTCATCCATCAATTCTAAGCAACGCATAATTTCAAGTTTTACATCATCAAAATGGAAAAGTGTAGGCCAATTTAGTGTAATTTTAAATACTTTTCAATCAGAATTTTGTTTTAAATCTATTTCAACACCAACCCTTTATTTTCTAAAATAGTTGTATTAATTAGTGGCACAGCTATCACAATTGGCAATTGAATGCCAAGTAGAAGTTTAAAAGAAATAAAAATGAGTTTATTTATAATCTTATAATGTTATATTTAATTATATTTTTATTCAAATTTGGTTATTTTAATTTGATTATGTTAATTAATTTAATTAGAAACAACAAAAAACATAAATCGAAAATCTTGCAATGAACAAGAAAAGAAAAATATATAAAAAGAAAAGCTTATTTGTAAGTAACAGTTTTCAATACAGTATGGAATTTTGAGTAAAAACAATATTTCCCTTCAGTATTCTAAAAGATCCTAATATGAATGGAAACAATTGATGAAGACCCAATGTCCAATACAATGGACATCGAAAAAACATGCGTTTATTCTCCAAAATATAGATTCAATTACTTAAACTACGGTTTAATTCCATTAATAAAACATTTAAAATTAGATATATGTTGCATTAATATCAAAATACTTTAAAAATATATATGAAATTTGAGTTAAAACTGTGTATTCACCTTTAACAATCTTTCACCTGTTCGCAGCCATTTTCAAATGATTAAAATACACATTTTACAGCGATTTTTTTACCTTTTCGGTATACAGATAGCAGAACTAGACTATCCATTATAATGGACAGTAAGTTTTTACCAGTTCCAACTGAAATTAAATATTTTATACGAAAAATAAAAATGTCCAATAGGATGGACGCGGGGTCTCAGGAGGATATTTGAATATTAAAGCGAAAACTTTTTGAATATTAGTTACAAATAGCATGCAATTTTTTGGTACTTTTCGGTTAGCCGGGCGCCAGTGATATATGTACATATATAAATACATATGTATATACATATATATGTATATGTGTACATACATATATGTATATATATGGTTATGCATATAACAGAGGGCCCGTGCGAGGATTTCGCACTGAAATCTAATATTTTTTAGGTACTTCTCTATTATGCTGTCGACCACTTTTCATAACAAAAAACTATCGCCAAATTGTAAGATTAAACGCCAAAAATGCAGTCCCATTTACTTGATGTCAGAATCATTATACCTGTTTGTTAAATCATCAAGTGGTTTTTAATTCGACATTTGCGTGTATTTTTCATTATGTTTTACTGGTTTATTAGTGATTTCATTAATTAAAATAACAATTGTGTCCTTAAATTCTTATATTTTATTTATTTATTTTGATATTCCAATGGCAACGTTCTCCCGTTTATTTGGCAATAGTTTTTTGTTATGAAAAGTGGTCGACGGGATAAAAGAGAAGTACGATTTTTTATCAATATGTAATAGTTATTAGATGCAGGTTTAAACTTCTAAAGAAAAAGCAAGGACAAAAATATCTGTAAACAACATTTAGTTGTTAGTCAATCCAGAATATCATCTAATTTATTCCATCAAAGTTAGAGTAAAAACTGATCCAAGATTGCTAAAGGCACACGCGAGAAAAAAAAAAAAAATTAACAATCGTATTTTAACTGCATGAGAGGATGACGTCATCCGCTTCGGGAAAATCATGGGATATAGAAATATAAATCTAAACATTTCAATTTCAATTTCGCTTTTTAATCATAAATATAAAATAAACCCGTGCGGTGTTTTTTATAATAATTGCTGAGCATCATATAATGTGGTATTTTATTTTTTTGGCAACAATGTTTTGAGGAAAACCTTTCATTTCATTTAGGAAAACAATGCCGATTTAATTTTTAATTATCAGCAATTTTTAATCGAAAACATGTTTTAACGAAATGTTAAGTGTGCTATGTCAGAAGTGTTTTCAAAATCCTTTCATATGCTATCGCATTCGTCGTTCTGCGTTTCGTATTTTCAGAAAAAAAAGGATGTTGACAGGAGAAATAATATATATGATATGTGTAAGTAGATATGTGTATATATGTGTGTTTGTATATATATCCATGTATATATATCACTGGCGCCCGGCTAACCGAAAAGCATCGATTTTTTATTTCAATATAAAAATAAAATAACGTAATAAATGAAATAGCTTCTATTATTAAAAAAATAAAAATAAATAAAAATAAATAAATGATAGTTTGATATAAATAAGCATTGATATCCATAATAAAAATAATTTATAGAATTGAAATAAAATATAAAATTAAAAAAACAACAATATATTTTTTCGCCAAATTGACGGAGGGAAAAATCGCGCCAACGTGGTGCGTATATGACATCTGTGCTGTTTCCCGCAATCGGGTCTACCGCAAGAGTTGGCCTCAAACACGAACACGAACGATGCTGACAGAAATGGGTTTAGAGTAAATAGGGTACTTCTCTATTATCCCGTCGACCACTTTTCATAACAAAAAACTATCGCCCAACTGTAACGCCAAACAAACGGGAGAACGTTGCCATCCGTATATCAAAATAAATAAATAAATAAAATATAAGAATTTAAAGACACAATTGTTATAATTAATGAAATCGGTAAAACATAAATCGGTAAAACATAATAAATCGGTAAAACATAATGAAAAATACAGGCAAATGTCGAATTAAAAACCACTTGATGACATAACAAACACGTATAATTCTTCTGACATCAAGTAAATAGGACTGCATTTTTGACGTTTAATCTTACAGTTTGGCGATAGTTTTTTGTTATGAAAAGTGGTCGACGGGATAATAGAGAAGTACCGTAAATACAATTGCTATTAAAGGATTGTCACCCAATAACGCTCTCTTGGTCAAAATCCCACTTTCTAAAATACAAAATTGGCAGTGGACCCGATTACGGAATTTTAGTGGAATGCTTTATATTTCGCTCATAAATGTCTTTCTTTTCTGTTAGCCGGGCGCAAGTGATAAATTGCCTAAAATATATGCTTTGTTATATTAGATTAATTTTCTTTGTACCATGTTTTTCCCAAAACGGATTATGTCATCCTTCTACTGCAGTTAAAATCACTTTTATAATAAAAACTAGCAAGCTTCGCCCGCTACGCTGGTCAGTTTCTCCAAACCGACCTTGAATCAAACGAAATATATAGTGGCGATTCCACCGTTACGTGTGTGACTTTTAGAGAGTGTTTTTTGGCAAATTGAGACAAATTTGGTGTGAATTGCATTCTCATTTCGCTCCTAGCAGACGATATAATTCATTTCGCTGAAATAATAAGGATGATTTTTTCACATTGTGAAACTATTTATAAAACGAACGCACCTCCAATGTCACGTTTAACGTGAAATTTCCAACTGTTTTACCCCTGCTAGGGATGCAGTTTTTGAAAATCCTTTCTTAGTGCGAATCTACATACCAAGAAGTATTTTGTCACCAATTTTCATGCTTCTAGTTTCAGTAGTTTGGGCTGTGCCTTTATGATCTCCCCAGTCAAAATTTTCTTTTATATACAGGGTGTTTTTTTTTAAACTGACACTATTCAGAGCCTTCTGTAGCTCGTTCTAATAACTGGATTGACACAAAATTTTGTGAATGGACTAAGAAAACCATGGGAAAAAAGATTCCAACAAAAAAAATTAGTTCCAATCACCACCGATAGGGGAAATGTGGCGCTGTGGTCATTTATGCAACTGGGAATTAGCATAAAATACGGGCAAAAAATGAAAATGCAAATTTTTACTTACGCAAGCGACAGTAGCGCCAATAGTTTAAGTTATAAATGCATGCGAAAAACACCGAGAAACAATTTCAGCTCAGGTTGAAAATGAATCTCACGTTACCGCAGCGCGCGTTACTTGTGAAGTTCTTATATTGTAACCAGTACAATGCACCAGCCGCTCTTCGTTTACTTAGAACACGCCATAAACTGCGCAAAGGACCTTTATCCGTTAATGTATTGAAAGCAATGATTCTGAAATTCGAAGAAACAGGCTCGCTAGCAGTTCGGTCAGGCAGAGGACGTAAACCGGTGGCAGAAAAAGTGATAATGGATGTTTCAACTGCGATCAACGAAAGGGAAAGTGTAAATGATGAATAAAACGTGGCATTTTATCCAAATTATTAATTTTGTCTGTTTTTGATGGGTTTTTTTTCAATGTACAGCGCCACATTTCCCCCTATCGGCGGTGATTGGAACTAATTTTTTTTTTGTTGGAATCTTTTTTCCCATGGTTTTCTTAGTCCATTCACAAAATTTTGTGTCAATCCAATTATTAGAACGAGCTACAGACGGCTCTGAATTAGTGTCAGTTAAAAAAAAAAACACCCTGTATATATAAATTCTGTGACATCGTTTTTTAGGATTTCGTTCATCTCACGAAACCCTATTACTCCCGCTCCGTTGTCTGTCTGTCACAGAGCCGTTGTCAGAAACTATATAACTTACAGGCATGAAAATTTGTCTACTTATAGCTAAATACCTACTATGAAGCTCAAAAAATTAAATTTTGAAAAAAATCGTATTTTAATAAATAGAGATAATAAAACAAAATTCTAACAGTCTTTTTCTATTAAATTTAAACATTTTTCGTTATAGCAGTTGCCAACCATTACAAATCCACAATTGAATTCTTTCTACATTAATTAATTTTCTATTGAAAGATTTCCACGTGAAAAATGAAAATGAAATAAAAAGTTTCACCCATTGAAAAAACGAATAATAGGACGTCCTATTGGTAATAACACGGAAATTTTCAAACATTTCTCAATAATACAAGGAGTATGAGTATGTGTATGTACAGATAGCAGATTAATATCGCATCATTAAAGAATTAAAAAGAAAATTAATTTGGCGTCATAGCAGAAGTCTGATTTTTAAAAATGTTTCAGAATAATGCAAAGCGAGTATCAATATAAGTAATAGAGAATAGTAATTATATGAGTTTGAGGAACGTATTGAATCATGATAAAATCCCGATTATGAAAATATTCGCATATTTTAATATTTTGAAGGCGTACAACATGTTTAATTTTGAAATTATTATTTTTTTAAATATCGCATTTAGTTCACATGACAAATATTATTATAACAGAGTGTAATAGCGGGCTTCGCCCGCTATCGGGCCTGTTGAGATATTCGAAAAAAACGGAATTTATTATAAAGAGAGTTACGTATGTGTTTAATTATCGGGTGTGAAACGCTTTCCTGAATTAATGCATTTATTTTTCTTTTATTGTTACGGGAAGGAAGTCACGGGTAACTGCTAGTAAAATATAAAATAACTAATCTTCCAAAATCTGTGGGCAAGGTTAGCTCCAAACACGGGCATTTGCTAGCAAAAATATAGGTTAAAATCAATGTATCTAAAGAACTTTTAAAGAACTGTCACAAAAAATCTCATTTTCTAAAATACGCAATTTAGCAGTAGGACCTGGATTACAGAGGATTACGCAATAGGTTTAAATATCAATTTTATATTATTTTTTTTTAATATCGCATTTAGTCCACATGACAGATATTATTATGACAGAGTATAATAGCGTGCTTCTCCCGCAATCGCGCCAGTTCAGATATTCGAAAAAATAGATCTGTAAATTTTTACTTTATAAAAAATAAGACTTTTTTTTTGGTTGCTAAATGAAATTTATTTGGATTTATTAAAGAAAGGTTAAAGTGTTTTGAAAGGAACATTAAACCCTTTATAGTAATTATATGAGTTTGAGGAACGTATTGAATCATAACAAAATCCCGATTATGAAAATATTCGCATATTTTAATATTTCGAAGGTGTACAACATGTTTAATTTTGAAATTATTTTTTTTTTAATATCGCATTTAGTTCACATGACAAATATTATTATAACAGAGTATAATAGCGGGCTTAGCCCGCTATCGGGCCGCCCGCGATCAGTTATGGAAATTTTAGATAATATTAAGGTTTATTATAGAATGTTCGGTATTAAAAAGAAGTGCCCAGCATTTATAATTCGCTTACACAGTTACAACTCCGTTACAATGTGGTTTGTGGGGAAAAATCGTTTCCGATCATTTTAATGATGTTCTTCAAACATAGTGAAATGACTGAAGTTCACAACAACATGTTTTCGATAGATTATAGAGTTCGTTCATTTTTATCGTTCATTTACAGAGACGCACAAAAGAAGGAGTATAGAAGTAGCATTTATAGTTCGTTTACAGTGCGATAAGAAATTATAAGACCACTAACAAATTGGTGCACTTCTGAAGAAGAAGACACAATATGCAAATTTTTAGACGTGCGTATTAAACGTAGAACTTTTCCTGTTATAACTGCTACATTAAAATTTAAGTTACATTTCATTAAAATCTTCTAATTCTTTTTATAAATTTTCATAATTTTCAAAATCAAACTGGTCTTATAATTTCTTAACGCACTGTACAAGGTAGCACACAACGCTTCCATTACAATATAGTCTATGGAGGGAAATCGTTTGCGATGCATTTTAATGATGTTATGATACTTGGAACATAATGAAATCAAAAACTATCACTGAGATGCACTACAACATGCCTTCTATATAGATTATAGAGTACATAGCATTTATCGTTCATGTACAGAGACGCACAAAATAATTCGGTTACAGGACGGACTATGATCGCTAATTTCTGGGAAGGCGTATTCCGCTTGGTATGCATTTTGTGTTAAACATATCTAATTTTGAGTGTATTACGTGGGTGTATAAATTCTACACATCATATATAGGACTGCACGAAAGAATTCACACACATTACAGGATATTGACAGCAATTGTTAAAAATGGATTTTTACTGAGTTATGTGTGTTTTTTAAGTTACTTATTTAGATACTAGCCGGTCTTCGCCCGTCTAGCCGGTCTTTTCCGAGTGGGGCTCAGATACATAATGCAGCGTACCACCCTGACTTCGCTTGGGGCCCAGAAAGTGCATTTTATATGCAACCAGAAAAATATAAATTAAAATACTTTAAATTAAAAGTATACGAAAATAACTAATAAGAATATAAAAAAAGCACTTAAATAAAGATTTCGCGACATAAATACTATTTTTCTCATTAGCCTCTTGACAAAATACTACTGGTCCCTACCCGTGATTATCTTGGGTGGGGCCCAAGTAGTTTTTGTACCTGGGCCCCACTCGGAAGCGACCGGCTAGTATATAATAAATAATCAGCAATAGTTCTGTTTTTCGTCTAATCTTCCGCAATCGGGTTCAGAGCCGATATTGCCTACAAACTCGCTAGCTCTAAAATCGCTGAAATATATGATTAACTACGTTTTTATCTGCAGATTTGTAAAACGGATTTTCACATTCTTGCTTAAAACTGTTGCTGAGATAAGGCCCAATTACCTGAAATTTTCGGCACACAGTGTGACCCCCTTGATGGATTATTATCTAAAATTGCCGAAATACATAGTTACCTATTTTCTTGTACATTTGTTATCCTAAATTTCACACATCTACCTACTACTGAGATATCGCTAAATAACATAAAAAATCCGACCCCCATTTAACCCTCTTTATTGGCTGAATTTCTAAAATCGCGGAAATACATGTTTAACTATTTTTCAGTAAATTTGTTATCTTGAATCTGTGTTTTCAAGCTCATAACTAAAAATGCTGCTGAGATATGGTGAACATTCGAAATGACCTAAAATTTTCGACCCCCATTTAGCCTCCCTTAATGGGTGAATTTCTAAAATCACTGAAATATGTGTTTAATTATGTTTATAGCAGATTTGTTATCCTGAATATCACGTTTTTATCCAAAACTACTGATGAGATATGGTGAGATGGTGAAATCATCGAAAATTGTCGTCTCCCCCCCTCCATTTAACCCCTTAGTAGTTTAATTTCTAAAATCGCCTAAAATACCCGCTTAACTATTCTTTAGTAGATTTGTTATCCCGAAATTCACGCTCCTAACTATAACTTCTAATGAGATATGGCAAAATGGCGTAAAACATTCGACCCCATTTAACCCCCCCCCCCCTAGTGTGTATTTCTAAAATTGTTGAAATACGTGTTTAACTATTTTTTTTGTAGATTTGTTATCCTGAGTTTCATGATTCTACCTATAATTTCTGCTGAGATATGGCAAAATGACCTAAAATATTTGACCTCCTATTTAACCCCCCTTAGCTGCTGAATTTCTAAAATTGTTGAAATATATGTTTATCTATATTTTTTGTAGATTTGTTATATCGAATTCCGAGCTCCTAACTAAAAATGCTGCTGAGATATAGCTAACAGGCAAAATGACCTAAAACATTCGACCCCCCCCCCCCATTTAATACCCATAATTGAAGAATTTCTAAAATCGCTGAAATATGTGTTTAATTATTTTTTTAGTATATTTGTTATCCTGAATTTCACGTTCCTATCTAAATCAGCTGCTGAGATATGGCGAAAGCGCGAAATGGCTAAAAACTTTCGACCCCCATTTAACCGCCTTAGTGGTTGAATTTTTTAAATCGTTGAAATATGTGTTTAACTAACTTTTAGTACATTTGTTATCTTGAATTTTGCGCTTTTAACTAAAACTGTTGTTGAGATTTGGTGAAAAGGCAAAATGACCTAACACTTTAGACCTCCCCATTTAACCCCCTTAGTGGTTGAATTTCTAAAATTGCTTAAATACGTGTTTAATTAATTTTTTAGTAGATTTGTTATCTTAAAGCTCCCGCTCTTACCTAAAACTGCTGATAAAATATGGTGAAAATTTGAAATCACCGAAAATTTTTTAACCCCCATTTAACCCACTTAATGCTTGAATTTCTAAAATCGCCTGAAATACATGTTTAACTCTTCTTTAGTAGAATTGTTATGCCGAATTTCACGCTCCTACTTAAAACTCCTGCTGAGATATGTCGAAAAAACAAAATTATCTAAAACTTTCGACCCCCTTATGCTGTGAATTTTCAAAAATCCTTTCTTAGTAAGTGCCTACATTGTGTAAAGAACATGTCTTCCAAATTTCATTGTTCTAGGACAAACGGTTGAGGCTCGGCGTTGATTAGGAGAAAATCAAGCTACTCCTTTATTAGTATAAATTTCGGTACTTCACCATTATTCCGTCGACCACTTTTCATAACAAAAAAACTCACCAAATGATAGGACTTGAGGCCAAAAATACATGATCGTGGCGTCACATTCACTGGACGTCAGGAGCGTTTCATGTGTTTGTTGTTGTCATCGAATGTTTATAAATTCGACGTTTACCTATATTTTTCATTATGTTTTACTGATTTATTATTTATTTCGTTAATTAAAATAATGTGCCCTTAAACGGTGATGCCATGATAATAAAAGAGAAAAAGCATTGAAAAAATGTTGCGATACATAGTTACGTACAATAGATCAGTTTCAACTGACGATGTCAGAAACATTTATTTTTTCACAAGCCAAGAAAGACAATTAGAAAAAGATAATTTAATAATTAAATATCCAAGATTTTTTTTCTGTTTTCATTAAGTTATTGTAAATTTTTTTTGTTTAAGCTTTCTAAGTTGATACATTGGTGAGTAGGCCTTTTTTCCGAATTTCATTTATTTATTTATTCATTTATTTTTATTTTTGTTTGAGATTCCAATGACAACATTCTTCCATTTGTGTATTTGGCGTTACAGTTTGGCGATAGTTTTTTATTATGAAAAGTGGTCGACGGGATAATGGAGGAGCACCGATATTTCATTTCATTCTAGTAAAAAAGAAGTTTTCTTAATAATATTCTTTTAGTGTTGGAAAGTGTTTAATAATCTATGCGTGATGTATCTGTTTCTTTTTTGTTTGTTTACATTTCTAAAGGGAATGATCCACATACAGCTCGGGTCGTGCAACTAACTGCATTAACTTTTTTGTTTCTCATTTTTAGATCAAAGTTTGACAAATTCTTCAGGGAATTTATCACCAATGTTTGGAAGTAGTTTTGCATTTGCTCCATCGCCTTGTCCTGAACCATCATACAACATTCGAAGTGGACCGAACTCGCTGGTTAATCTTCCTTGCTGCAGTTCTCCTCATGGTTCCAATTACTCTCACTTTTCGCCAGGACCACCTCACACGCCAGATGTGATCAACAGCCACAGATATCATCCATATCAACCTCCTCCTTTTGATCCTTATGCAGATGTAGAACTTAGAAGACATGCAACTCGCAATTTATTTCCCAATGATGAGGCTCGTGGCCCAGAAGTTAATGAAAAGTGGTTTCTTCCCCCAAAAAATTGCCAAGAAAACATACAAATGCACCCTGCAACGGGCAAAGAAAGGTATGATGGAATAAACACTGTGAAACCAAATGTAAGGCGTAAAAGTGGCACAAAGCTGTCGAAAAAGAAAAATATACCTAAAGGACATTTTCCAGCCCAAAGTGTCGATAATAATCTTCAGACAAATTATTATGATTCTAACTTGGTTCCTACTCATGCGCCAACTAGAGTAATGTTAGGAAATGTTTCTGCACAAGGTATCGTTAATTATTCTCAGACAAATTATGATCCTGGTGTTGTTCGTAGTAATGTACCAAATGAATTTATGTCTAAAAGCAGTTCTTCAGCACAAAGCATGGGGAATAACACTCAAACAAATTATAGTCCTAACGTTGTTCATAATAACGTACCAAATACAGTTATGTCTAAAGGTAATTCTTCAGCACAAAGCATCTATAATAATCCTCAAACAAATTATAATCCTAATGTTTTTCATAATAACGCACCAAACACAGTTATGTCTAAAAGTAAGTTTTCAGCAGGAAGTATCTATAATAATCTTCCAGCAAATTATTATGATCCTGCAATTGTTCCTAATCCTGTGCGAAATAAAGTTATGCCTAAAGGGAATTTTCCGGCGCAAAGAGCTGATGATAATCCTCAGACAAATTATAATCCCAATGTCGTTCTGAATCATGTGCCACCAAGTACGGAAGTTTCAGTGGGCAAAAGAGACGCAAACCAATGCAGCCAGCAGCAGTGTTTGATGGCAAATGAGCAAAATCGTGCAGTTGGAATATATTCACTCGGGCAAGTTACGGAATGTAACATTGATGATCTGAAAATTTCTCCGATGAATTCGAATGTGACAGGTGAAACTAATTTCGCAACTTGTGCAGATAAGGATGCAGGTTTCAATACTCAGCCTCAAAATGACTTTCTCCAAGAACTTTTTGCTGCTGCAGCGCTAGCCGAAACAGACGGGAGTGATATCCAATCACTGAATAGTTTGGATATGTCAGAGTATCGTTCAACGCATCTCACAATGTCAGAAAATACTACTATTAACATCCAAGACATACGGCAAGAAAATCTGGAAAACACTGACCTGTCCAATTATTATCTTGAGCCAATTTTTGAAGGAAAAGATGAAAACGGAGAGGATATGGTAGTTTTATTGGTCAATCCAGGTTTATCGAACGCCCAACAGGTGGAAGATGGTGAAGATAAAACGGGCGCATTTGTGGGTAATAATCAAAGTTCAGAAGTGCGAAACAGTCAGCAGGAAGTTCTGATTAATATACCAGATAAAAATGAAGTGAGGAACGACACCTTTTTAGAATCTCAAGTTCATGAAGAATCGAATAATGAAATGGATGAAGATATGTTTCTATCTCATATTGATGACTATGCCTCTGAAGAAACTGTGAGAACATCAAAAAGAAAATACTTCAGAAGCAGAAAGAGTGACAATAAAAGGGACAAAAGCACAGATGAAAACAATGTAGCAACTGTGAATCAGACTTCAAGGAGAAATTACGCTACAAACTATGATACATCTCAACCAAGTACTTCACGTGAAAATGGAAATGATTTTACAAACACATCCCACAGTACAAACACGTCGTACAAAAGACGAAATTTCTGTTTCAGGCAGCGAAGGATGCCATCGTGGAGAAGACGCCGCAATGAACCGATAAGAAATATTCAACGTAACTTTTTCAAGAGGTTTATGAGGCGAGTCAGAATGGAAAATGAACACATGATGGCGAGTGACAAATTCTGGAATTCATACAGAATGATAGTAAGCCAAATTGGAGGCAGCGTCATGCAAACAATGTATAATATCCTTCCAGCCTTACTTCGGAATTCAAGAGCATCGGCGCAAAAATCAAATGTAGCTGCTTCAAAATCGTCTGAAAACCGGCTGCGAGTTAAGTTTCCACCTAAATTGAGGAAACAGAATAACTCTGTAAATTAGTGAAAACAGTATCAAGTTTTATTTAATGAACATAATTTAAGAAAATATTCTAATCAAGATTTATATCTATGAAAAAAAAATCTAAATTTGTTGATGAAGATTATTTCAAAATTTGTTTTTTCTAATTTTTATGACATTCAAAATTATTTAAAATCAGACTTTAATTGTTTGATGTGATTTGTTGTGAAAAAAAAGAATATTTTAGAATGATTTACTTAAGTGTTTGTCTTGTAATTTAATATTTTGGCTAATTAAAGATAAAAAATTATACAGTTTATTTTTTCTTGTTATATTAATAATTGTAAACCTAAGTTCTCTTTTCGACTCTTATGAAAAAAAAATCAGACACAATCTAAACATATTGCGAAACGTCGAAAGTTACCTCATTGACAATGTAAGCCCCATAACAATCTGTTTATCATAACGTGAAAGTATTCGGAATAAAATACCAATTTGCATTTTCTATATATATCGTAGATGGTGGATTTTTAAAAAGAAAATCTTCATAATTGGCTTTACCCAATTGTAGAACGAACTTTCTCCAATAGGTCTATAACTAAGCAACGTACAACGATGTGTTATGCATTAAAACCTTCCTCAAAAAATACCTAACTGAGAGTATAAGTCCTATAAAGTAGAAGGTGCAGTCTAAGAGTACGTAATGAAATTCGCATTTGCATTTTATATATATACTAGCAGGCTTCGCCCGCTTCGCTGGTTGGTTTCTGCAAACAAACTTTGAATCAAACAAAATATATAGGTGAATTCGCAGTTGCGTTTTAAAGCAATATGGACCTTTACGAATTTGCTTCCAGATTGCTAAAAACGATACGAATGTCATTGCCATTTATATTTTCTAATGTGTCAGACAAAATTTGGACTGGATGAATTATGCCCTCCAGATTCGACCGGGATAGCTCAGTTGGTAGAGCGCGGCGGCTTCAGCCAAGAGATCCCAGGTTCGAATCCTGGCCCGGACATTTTTCGTCCAGTTGGAAAATTACAACTTGTATGATTCCTTTACCAATTTGAAATAATTGTGTTAAAATTAATCTAGTGTTAAGAGCCAACTCTTTTTGTTGATTATTTATAGAAGGACTTGTTAAAGAACGATAGAAAACGATATGCAGTAAAACCTTCCCTGAAAAAGTATCTACCAATGCAAGTCATTGAAATTCGTCCTGTCCTGTAGAACATTTTAAAGGCTAATCTTTCATAATCGGGCTCACCTGATTATAGAACATTCCCCAATAATTCTGTAACTAAGCAACATTGAACAATATGTTATATATAAAAACCTTCCCTACAAAAATATCTAACTAACAGTGCAAGTTCCATCAAAATCCATTCAGCAAAACTCAAATTATAAGTGGCCGAAACGGAAATACCATTTGCATTTTATATAGATAGTAGATAGATTATTTTTTAGATACAATTTTTTGTTCAAAACCTGTTTGATAGGTGGGACACTTCGGAAAAGTACCGAAATGTTGGCAAATGTTCTTACCGCCATATTATGAAGGAAAGTTTGAAGTATTTCCGATTAAACCAATTCATGCCGCTTATCTAAACGTGAATAAATGCATCAGAAAAAAATCTAAATTGATATTTTTATACCGGTTGAAGAAAATATTTCCAAAATACATGCTTTTTTTCGGCCAAAAATATTAAATTTTCCTCTAAGTAATATCGTACAAGTTTTCAAGTATGTATTTGATTTTATTTAAACACGAAAAGAGTCGTCAGCTCTCGAAACCAGCATGGAAGCGACTTAGGGTACCACAACATCATACAGTCAAAAGGAGATAAATGGTATACCAATTACGTATGTCACCATGGCAACAGTACACGTCTTTCGTAATCGAGATGCCATTCATTTCGCTCTGACCGAGGCTAACGAAAAAAAAAGGCTACCGCGGTGCTTTACGCGTATCTTTTTTTACAGACCGCCGGAGTCACGTGATGCTCGAATGCACCAATGAAGGTGTACGAAAAGAGCATCACGTCACTCTAGCGGTCTGTAAAAAAAGATAAGAGGAATGCACCGCGGTAGCCTGTCTTTTTCGTTAGCCTCGGCTCTGACTGTGTGACGTTGCAGTGCTCGTGGTTGCATCCACTGTTATCGCGACAGCAGATGGCCGTTTTTGTGATTAAGTAAGATCAATTACATGTTTGAAAATCAGCTTGTATGATATATCTTTTTAAAACATGTCGCTGCACCTGGACAAATATGTGCAACGTGTGTGCGCAAATCAATCAATGTAAGATGGCGATATGAGTACACATGTTTATGTGTTGCTCTAAGATTCTAAAGGTTCATTTACATTATGACGTTATCGTCCTAGGCGATGGCGTTAAATCAGAAGACCCAACCAATTAGCTGCGACGTAAACAACCAATGAAAACAATGATTTGCATAGAGATATGTGCCTCGCAGACAGCTAATCCATAACGTAAACGCAGTAATAAGGGTACCCCATATTCCCAGTTTTTATTAAAAGAAAAAGATGAAAACAGTTAATGACGTAAGTAAACACTTAACGTCTTATATTATGCGTATAGGAAAAAATGGGGCTTCCGTGGCCGAGTGGTTAAGGCATCACGCCGCTAATCGCTTGCGAGTGTAGGAGGTTGTGGGTTGTGCGAGTGTAGGAGGTTGTGGGTTCAATTCCCATTGGTTCCATTGCACACACACTTTGTGTGGAACCCCCAGGTTGTGTCTCTTGTGTTGTCATGTTTCCTTGTACTATCTCGTCAAGATGTATGTAATTGTAGAATTCATGTATATGTTTCTGTGAATAATAAATAAATGTATATGGATCATTCGAGACGACAGCCTTGTAGCTATAGGTCTCAAAGCCCACCTCCCTTCAAAGTTATCAAAGTTAGGAAAAAATAATTCTGAAGTAACTTGTAGAAACAATAAAATTTCGTGTATAATATTTAAAGATTTAAAAATCAGTTTGAAACAAATATTTTTATGCAGAAAATTTTCATTTTTATTTTTTTCTATCTTTACAAGAAAGTATTGGAAACATGAAAATTTTCGACTTCCGGTTTCCGACGGATTTATACGTTTTAGAAGGTCCTGAACATGATTTGACTGTTTTTAGAAAATGTCTGTCTGTCTGTCTGTATGTATGTATGTGACAAATTTATGTATGTGATTTTGTGAGCGCTCTATCACAAAAACTAATGCACGAAATTTAATAAAACTTTAGATTTAGTTAGACCTTGATAAAAATTGGTGTCGATTAGTTTTTGGTGTAAATCTCCCAACAGGTGGCGCTGCTATGCTACATTTTTACGATTTTCACTATAGCTATATCTCAAGAACTAATGAACAGAATTTCATCAAAATTCAGATTCTGTTAGACCTTGACATAAATAGATGCTGATTACGTTTTGGTGTAACCAGCCCTACAGGTGGCGCTGCTATGCTGCATTTTGCAGGATTAACACGGTTTTAGCGATAGTCATATCTGAAGAATTTAATAAAACTTTAGATTCAGTTAGACCTTGATATAAATTGGTGCTGATTCGGACTTGGTGTACGTGAAACCTATATGAGATAGAAGAAAGTTTTGGGATTTTGGGGTTTTTCGGAACACAAACAAGTATTCTCGTCATTTAAGGTATCTGACTACGTTTAAAAAGTGGTTTTCGACCAAATTGCCAAAATGGCTTATACATTTTATCAAAGCCCAACTTTTTACCTTTCCAAAACTGTATTTCTTTATATTGTACTAGCCGCCACTGGCGACCAGTTTGGTCGCCCTTAAATGTATGTTAAGCATTGTAACAAATTATTTTTATTCATAATTTATTTTTTTCCTTAATCCTTCGCCAAACCGGAAAAATCTAATAGACAAATCAAGAACTTTTGCGATCGTGGTAGCATTTCGCATATTTTTTGTTGTTATGTATTTCATCTTTCTTGACAAAAACCGCTTAACCCACTTTATAATAAATTAATCATTGTGTGTGTGTTTTTAATATAAAATAAACTATTTCATAATAAAATAAAAGTATATGCTGTTTTAGTAATGTCTAATAGGTACCTGAAAATGGGATTTTCTCGCCAAAATGGCGCAAAACAAAAATTCCGCCAACCCTGGTGCGTCCGTGACAGCTGTTCCAATTTAAAATACACGACGTTCACATTTTTCTTTAAAATAGAAAATAGATAAATAAGAAATATTATCATAAATCAAAACATTTGATTTCAAAATTAAAATATCGTTTCTAATTAATACACACGAAAAATAAAAGCTGACAATTTGTTTCGAAATTTGATCCATTAAATATTATTACATGAGTTCAACCACGGAGTTCAACTTACATCAAGAAAAGATCCGAAGGAAGTTGAGTTGTATGGAACAGAATTATGGTAAACTTTGACTGTCTCACTGGTGCTGATTATTTTTTTTTACACCAGGCAGCGGTCCAAAAATTCATGGTTTAATATTTTAAACGTTCACAACGAATGAATCTTTTTTTTTTTTTTTTGTTGTTTACTTTCATGGATAGAGAATTTGAACAGCGAACCTAATTGAAACTGAAGTTATTGCAGAATGTATACATAATTGAACGTAAGTCATCTCTCAAATATTAATTTATTTTGAACGATCTTTCTAAAAATGTAACTTTTATGCAGTTTTATAAGAAAAAATAATTTTGAATAAAAATGGCTGCCTGGCATATGAAAAAGTGAAGCGGCATCCCGGAACTGTTGAGGACAGTCACATGACATACGGTTTTATTATAGAGATGACAAATAGAACCGGAGTTGTAGCGATTTTTAAACTACTCAACAGCTGTCGCTCAAACCGGAAGTACTGTTTAAAGGACCGGAAGTACTATTTAAAGGTACTAACTGGGAGGGGCGAAGCAAAACTATGGCCTTCTAGAAATAAACAAAGGCTTAGTACTTAAAAAAAAGAGTATGGCTCATAAAAACAGTGAAGTTTAGATGCATATTAAAGTGTAAATTCTTGTAGCAAAACATATATCTAAACTTTAAAAGCATTTTTTGGGAAATGTAATTTTTGGTGAAAATTCCATACGCAGAACATGATTTCTCAAAAAGTTATTAGAATATCACGATGAAATTTAAAATGCATGTTGTTTATACTATTTTGAAGGCAATGAACTACAGATTTAATTTTAGAATAAATATTTTTTGTTTTATGGATGTTTTAGTGGAAAGAAATCGATGAATTTTAAGAAAATCAGCATGTAAAAAAGGTGCGATATGCTATACGTTTTGAAACATTTAAAATATCTCTTAGATTTTAGTTCATTGCCTTCACCAACGTCATAAGTATAAAGTGTAAAAAGGCAATTAAGATACATACAATATATTTTTCTATAGCATGTTTTGCATATTGGGCCAAATTTCACTAAATTTTTCCACAAAATCCCCCATTTACCAAAATTTCATCAATGAATGAACTATTTTTTACCTTTTTTCACATTTTCTAGTCATAATCTTAATAAAAATAAGTTCAAAAAATAATTAAATAGCTTTTTTGGAAAAAAATGCTCCATACGTAGTCAGGCACCTTAATCTGCGTAAAGGTTAGGAAATTTGCCTATTATTCCCAATCCCAAATGAAACATGTATATACTATTAAAAGGACCAAAAAGGTTTGAAATGGCGAAAATTTACTTAAGTTTGATCGTGGAATAAAAACTATTCGAACTATTACCTATTTTTACTTTCTTCTATCTTTACAAGAAGAAAGTATTGGATTCATGAAAATTTTCGACTTCCGGTTTTCGACGGATTTATACGTTTTAGAAGGTCCTGAACACGAAATGACTGTTTTTAGAAAATGTTTGTCTGTAAGTCTGTCTGTATGTGACAAAAATTTTGTGAGCGCTCTATCTCAAGAACGAATGCACGGAATTTCATAAAACTTTATATTCAGTTAGTCCCTGATATAAATGGGTGCTGATTAGTTTTTGGTGACTATCACCCAACAGGTGGCGCTGCTATGCTGCATTTTTGGCGATTTCCGCAATAGCTCTATCTCAAGAACTAATGCACTCATTTTCATCAAACTTCAGACTCAGACCTTGACATAAATAGACGCTGATTACGTTTTGGTGTAGATATCCCATCAGGTGGCGCTGCTATACCACTGTTTGCGTGATTTTTACGATAGCTATATCTCAAGAACGAATGCACGGAATTTCACCAAACTTCAGATTCTGTTAGACCTTGACATAAATAGATGCTGCTTACGTTTTGGTGTAAATAGCCCAACAGGTGGCGCTGCTATACAACTTTTTTCATTATTAACATAACTATATCTCAAGAACTAATGCACGGATTTTCATCAAACTTCAAATTCAGTTAGACGTTGACATATGTTGTTGATGAGGATTTAATATAAATCTCCCAACAGGTGGCGCTGCTATGCTATATTTTGAAGGATTTAGATGATTTTAGCAATAGTCATGTCTCAAGAACTAATGCAAGGAATTTAATAAAACTTTAAATTCAGTTAGACCTTGATATAAATTGGTGCTGATTCGTCTTTAGTGTATGCGAAACCTGTGTGAGATAGAAGAAAGTTTTGGGATTGGCACATCTAACTAGTTGCTTTTATTTATGTTTTCCAGAATCAAAAAGAAAATATTTGTTAAATTGTAGAAAAAATAAAATAAAATAACAACAAAAGTATTGTACAACAAATTTCATCATGCAAAACTCGTTGAGTTTTTCCAGTTCAGTGTGTAGCTGTGTAGACGTATTTGTACTTTTCCGCTTCCTGTACTTTTATGTTATCCGGGCGCCAGTGATCAGCAAAATTTTTTTAATCTCGGCAATTCTTTTTCTTTGCCAATATTTTAACATTAGCTAATATCAACTAGCCAATATTTTAACATTGCAATATAATATCTTAAAACTTGTTTAAAATTAGCTAAAATATAATCATAATAAAATATGTAAACACAAACATATCAGTACAAATAACAAAATCTCACGTAAAAGGTTGCAATTTAAATTAAGCCAATTAAAACAAGATATGGCGAGTTATCACTGTCGCCCAGCTAACATAAAAACACCCCGTTTCCAATGACCACAGATAAATTCAAGTGATCTGAGCGGCATGATTATAGCTTGATAAGTTTCCATTCTTTATAGAACAAGCAACTCCCCGAGTTTATTTAACACTTAACTGCTGTGGAAAAAAATTGTCGCATAGATACTGTGAGCGGTCTCCGCTACCGCTTGATCGGAGAATAAATAAAAGGTTTGATTAACTTATAACATACTGTTTCCATACTAAACTTTATGTACAGAACTATTAAACTTAAAATCCACATATTCAGAAGTATCTAGCGGTAAAGATAAGTACTAGAACTCCGAACGAAACCAAATTTCACCAATATTTATATTTAAACTAGAAATTACAAGTTAAACTGTCGAAATTGAAAGCAAAACAACGGTCTATAAGACCACGTTCAAGGGTTTAGCAATTAACAGCAGTTAACAGTCAAATCTAAGTGTTTTTGTTGTCTAAAAATATACAAAAGACTTAACAAAACTCATAAAAATCCACATTATCATTAAAACTTATATTTGATTGCCTAAGAGGGAGTGCTCAGACTAGTCAACAAGTCTATGGAGCATCGTGTCCCTCCCGGTCTCCTTATTAAGTGCTTACATTATTCACGGACCGAAACGCTCAAGCTAATGTTAAGTCTATGGAAGGTTATTTTAAAATTTCTCGCTCGTATTTTATATTTTTAAATTTTTTTTATATAGGATAGCTGAGGTCGATCTCTAACGTTGTTATTTTTTACTTTTTCGTTGTAGTTTTTTTTTTAAAGCGGATATTTTCAATTTTGGAACCGGTTCGGAAAGTAAAAGTACCCTTATATAAAAAAAAACTGGAACCAAAATCGAAAAAAGTTAAAAACTAACGACGTTTAACCCGGGAGTAGTCGCATGGGGAATAACATACCCCAGGGTGCGTATGGTTTTTACAATTGTCACCACTATTTTTCGAAAAGTAATCTACAATTTACATTACCATATAATTTGTAACAATTGTCTCAGACTAAATAAAGTGACGATTATTAATTGTATTTATTGGTGACATTGTAAAAACCATTCATAATCTGGGTATGCGCGACTCCTCCCGAGTTAAAATCAACCTCAGCTATCCTAAGCAAAACAAATCATTTAAAAATATTAAAATGCGAGCGCGAAATTTGAAAATAATATTCCCATTGAATTAGCATTAGTTTGCGCGTTTCTTCGCATGACTAGTGTATTTTACAATCTTCAGCCGTAGCTGAACCAACGTTAAATGCGACAAGAGGCTGGATTGAAAATAATCGAGTTTAGAAAAAAAAATGCATTATAAACAAACTATAGTGTAATACCACAATAAATCTGCGATATAATGACGTAATGTTTAGGAGTTAGGCTTACATATTTTCCTACTCCCCCCCCCCCCCAATATAAAAAAATCACTTATTTAGACTATGGAAAATATTCATATAAATACATAGAGCACAACTATAAAAGTACACTCAATTTAAAACAGTTCGTTGTTTAATTAAACCAACAGTCAGTAAGCTTCAAATTTTACCTACCAAGTTAATCGATGTTACAGATTTGATTGCGAGGTTGCCGCTTTTTACAATTCAATAAAATCTACTTTCCCAATTCAATAAAGTACAATTAGAATTAGGTTTTATTTTTTCCTTAAAAGTTCTATTATTTGAGTTGTACTACTACAGTAATTAATTTTCTATTGAAAGATTTCCACGAGAAAAATGAAAATTAATTAAAATGTTTCACCAATTGAAAAAAAGATTAATAGGACGTCATATTGGTAATAAAATGGAATTTTTCAAACATTTCTCAATAATACAAGGAGTATGAATATGTGTAAATACAAAGAAAGCAGCTTCGAGGCTAACGAAAAAGACAGGCTACCGCGGTGCATTCCACTTATCCTTTTTTACAGACCGCTAGAGTGACGTGATGCTCTTTTCGTACACCTGCATTGGTGCATTCGAGCATTACGTGACTCCCGCGGTCTGTAAAAAAAGATACGCGTAAAGCACCGCAGTAGCCTTTCTTTTTCGTTAGCCTCGAAGCAGCTTAATATGACGTCATTAAATAATTAAAAAGAAAATTAATCTGAAGTCATATTGGAAATAAGTTTAACAGATTTTTCAAATGTTTGAGAATAATACAAATATAGTATCAATATGAGTAACAGAGAATAGTAAATACAGTAAATAAGTTTGAGGAACGTATTGAATCGCGATAAAAACCAGATTATGGAAATATTGGCATATTTTAATATTTTGAAGGTCTATACAATTATGAAATTGATTTTTTTTAAGTATCGCATTTAGTCCACATGACAGATATTATTATGACGGAGTATGACAGAGTATAATAGCGGTCTTCGCCCGCTCTCGGACCGGTTCAGATTTTCGAAAATACGAGAAAAATAAACCTGTAAATTTTTACTTTATAAAAAACATGACCCTTTTTTTTTTCTTCTGAAAATGAAATTTATTTGGATTTATTAAAGAAAGGATAAAGTGCTTTGAAAGGAATATTAAACGAAACCATTTGTGCGAACTTCGATCACACTTACCCACTTGTTTACTTTCCTTACACATATAGTAAAAGGAAGGTATTGTAATCATGGTATAAAACAGATTATTGAAATATTAGTATATTTTTCACATTTTGAGGTTCCCTGAATTTGTTTTCGTTATTTTTAAATCCATTCTATATGTACCTGTAATTTATATGTGTGTGTATGTTGGAATTTTGTTACGTTTTCTTGTTCTTATTGGGGGGAGAGAGGGGGGGGGGTTCCTATCAACGTTTTAAGTAGACTAAAAAATTATCATCTCCTCATGTACGACTCAAGCACCTATGAGTATCATATGTATCTGACAACTGAGATAAAGAAGTGAAAAATTAATAAATTTTTATTTGTTTGATGAAACATAATTAATACAATTTCCTTTTATTTTTTATGACAACTTGTCATCGTTCAACAGAAAATTCGCATGGCACAATTTGTATAATCTCCAACATTTAATAAATTTTTTGCATGAGAAACTTGTCTGTTTCTAAGGATCTGAAAAATTTATATAACACAATTTGTAGTAACCTTCAACAAAATTTATTCCAGCATTTTTATGACAAGCTTGTCATCTTTTATGAGCTGAGATATTCACGTAGCACAATATTTGCTAATCTTCAACAACAATTCTTTCAATTCTCGCCCGACAAACTTTGCATTTTTTAAACAGACGGAAAATTCTCATAGCACAATCGGAACACATATAATGGTGATTACATGGTTGTATACGTGTATTTACAGGATTTTGTTCACAACCCCTGCACAACTCAGAGTCTCCAGATAAAACAGTATCTACTGAACTTCCACTGGCAACAAAGGGAGCATTAGAAACATGACTCCAGGATGAAGATACTGAATTAGACTGAATGGAAATAGCCGAATCTCGTTGAGTTGAAGAATCTGAATCAGGTTGATTAGAGGAATCCGAATCAGGTTGGTAAGACGAACTTGAATAAGGTGGATTGGAGGAACCTGAATCAGATTGATTAGAGGAATCCAAATCAGGTTGATTAGAGGAACCTGAATCAGGTGGATTAGAGGAATCCAAATTATAAATTCTCAAGTTGCTGTCGGACGAATTTGAAAGAGGTACGTAAAAAATTGACTTCGTTTCTGGGTCATAATAGAATACACCTTCAAACTGGCCTTCAGAACTAGCGTCGCCAGCCCCACTGCCACGGGCAGATGAATTCGAATATATTAATATTTTTCGTTTCTTCTGTTTTACAAGCTGATAAACTACAACACCAATGGCAACAGCAAGAAGTGCAACAAGCACTAACGGATGACCTTTGGCAATAGCTAATGCACACAATTTAGGCATTATAAAAATATAACTCTAATTGATTGAAGTTATTATACACTGATGAAAAAAAGTTAAAGCGAAAATTGAAGGATCAGCAGACTAGCAAACATCCGAAGACCGTATCTGTACATACACAAACGGGAATTTGTGTTTCCCATACACAAATGAGAATGTAGTGTTGAGTTGCTTGAACGTGAAAACCACAAAGGAATTTACTATGGAGGATATTCCATCTACGTCATGATCACGTGGTCCAGGAGAAAAACTTCTTGAGTAAATAAGGGAAGGCTCCGTAAACGTAATGTAAATCCTCGCCAGCCAACGAAACTGTTCATGGAATAAAGCAATAGTAGCTTCCCTTCTTATCAGTTAGAAGTTCTTTGGGTAAATTACCGGTACCACGTGACCTTTTTCAACCTCGAACCAGGATTTCGAATATCGTTCATTTCGAATCTTATTGTAAAGTTTTCTATATCATATTTAGCTACCGATCCAGATAGATTTTCATATTTTTAATACACGAGATCAAGGATTACAAATCTGCATTTTAACAAAATTACAAAATTTTCACAAAATATATGCTATTGATTGGACGTTTCGCAAAACGTCAAAAGTTTCACAAAATACATGCTTTTGGGAACATGCTTTTGGCGTTTTACAAAATTGCGAATATTAACATGGATCCCTGCCCTAATCGCAGATTGATGTGCAAAATGTTGATAGTAAACAGAGTTTGCATTAATTATGGGTATATTCTATTATGAGTTTTTTAAATAGTTATAAAACAGTTTTCAAACAGTTACAATACAAGAATTTAAAAAAAACGACTTTGTTTCTAATTCAATATTCTTACATGTTATTGCAAATATCTCTCAAGTAATAATGTATGAAAAATCCAACAATGAATAGATATGTAATAATCGGTTCATTTTTTCGCGAATTATGTCAATCTTACTTTGAGTAAAAGCGTTGGATTTTGAAGTTTTTATAAAACATTTTTTTCCCAATCATCAGATTTTGACGAAATTCAAATGAGACCTCCAAGGTGCCTTACAATAAAAAAAAATCAATATCTGTGGACATTTACGAAAGCTATGCGTGAAGAGGACCCAAAAATACATACATACGGGTAGAATTTATAACCTCCTCCTTTTTTTGAAATCGGTTAGTTAAATATATCTTTAGGATAACAAAGTAGATTATTTTATATAAATTCTTATGCATAGTACCAACCAGAGTACACTTTTAATCTATATAGAGTACGGACACACGCACAGAGCACATGCTCAGAATGAATGTTATACCAGGGCTACACTAGATACCGGGCTTGCTCATTCATTACCATGACGTCACAAATGGTGGCTGGCCGCTACCAGCGATTGGTACAAAGCGAAACAACAAAATGAAAGACATACAACGATTGGCACAAAACGGCGGGCTCGTCGCTTTGCACCAATCGCTGGTCGCGGCCAGCCACCTTTTGTAACGTCATGATAATGAATGAGCAAGCCCGGTATCTAGCGTAGCCCTGGTTATACCAAACTATAATAACTCACATTTCCAAACTTTGCGATACTCGAGTTTGGCAAGTCAACAAACATTAGCTTGGTACGACGCTAACGAAAAAGACAGGCTACCGCAGTGCATTCCACTTATCTTTTTTTACAGACCGCTAGAGTGACGTGATGCCCTTTTCGTACACCTTGATTGGTGCATTCGAGCATCACGTGACTCCGGCGGTCTGTAAAAAGAGATACGCGTGAAGTACCGAGGTAGCCTTTCTTTTTCGTTAGCCTCGAGCTTGGTAATAATGACAGGTTTGCCAAGATTACTGACGAGTCGATTTGCCCGAATGTCTGACGAGTCGATTTACCCAAAATCGTCTTGACCAATTAAATTTTATTACCCATATTTCGGCACGCTCTTCTAAAAAAACTCAAAATATATGTATTGAACACAGAGCAAATATTGTGTCTAATATTTATATATATATATATATATATGTATCAGCATTTAAACAGAGGATGTTTGAGAGTTTAGGGATCATGATCGGTGAAAATGTAAAATTTCAAGTATTACGTTTCGCCGGACAGCGGCAATAGGTAGCTTATAACTTTTTGTAATAGAATCCACCTTATAGTGTTAACAGTGATATTTAACTGATTTTCTGCGCGCAGCAATCAAAGGTTATTATCAACGTGTTATCGATTGTAATTCAAGATGAATACACCCAGGGGCTTCTTTTCATACAGTTACACTTTCGATATCGCGAAGCTAACGAAAAAGAGAAACTGTCGCACGACCTTTTGCGTTAGACCGCTAGAGTCACGTGATGCTCTTTTTGTGTTGCTGCATTCGAGCATCACGTAACTCAAGCGGTCTGAAAAAAAAGAGACACAAATAATGTACTGCGTAGAAATAATGCCCGTGACCTACGTTATACACGTACGGTTCATGACGTTTAAAACGTCACAGGGAGTAGATTATCTTTACACGGCGATTGGCACAAAGCAGCACGCCTATCGCTTTGTGCCAATTACCGCGTAAAGATGATCCACTCCGTGTTATGTTTTAAAAGTCATGATTTGGCCGTGTAATTCGTTGGTCGCAGTCCGCCTGTATTTTTCGTTAGCCTCGAGAAATTGTATATGACATCAACAGGATGCAACAAAACGAATGCAAATTCAGTTTTCGTTCTTCTCTACCGTTTCTTTCCGTCATATTGGTGTCACATATGCTTTCGCGAGGCTACCGAAAAAGACAGGCTACCGCAGTGCATTCCACTTATCTTTTTTTACAGACCGCTAGAGTGACGTAATGCTCTTTTCGAGCCTCGCTTTTCGTACACCTGCATTGGTGGATTCGAGCATCACGTGACTCCCGCGGTCTGTAAAAAAAGATACACGTAAAGCACAAGCGGTAGCCTTTCTTTTTCGTTAGCCTCGTGCTTTCGAAAGCGTAACTATATAAAAATATCAAACTACCCACTTATACGAAAACTAAAAACACTATTCCATATTTAAACACTTAAATAGCAATGTCTGTAAATTTGATTTTTTAGAAACCATGTGGGCAACTTCGCAAGTTGTTTGTGTGAGTATTTTTTCTTTGAAGTTCCTTTAACAAACTTCTAAATCTCGATTTTAATTTTCTATAAGTACAACATTTTAACTTTAGAAGTTTGAATGGAATAGGCCTATTGACTGGGTTAAGATTGTTTGGGTTGTGCGCTTTTATGCAAATATGCTGAATAAACTTCAACTGCCACCTGCAAAAAAGATTTCAGAAATTTGTGAAGTAGTATCAGGGCTACACTAGATACCGGGCTTGCTCATTCATTACCATGACGTCACAAATGGTGGCTGGCCGCTACCAGCGATTGGTACAAAGCGAAACAACAAAATGAAAGACATACAGCGATTGGCACAAAACGGCGGGTTTCGTCGCTTTGCACCAACCTCTGGTCGCGGCCAGCCACCTTTTGTAACGTCATGATAATGAATGAGCAAGCCCGGTATCTAGTGTAGCCCTGGTAGTATCGCTGATTCGATCCCCCCACCCCCTATCTTCTCAGATTGATAGTCACTCATGCTTTCGTAAGTGTACGTCGTAAACAAAAACAGTCATCAGTTGAAATTTCAGCTTCAGATTCAATTATCAAAGAGTCATGATAATTAGAGTACCTCTATAACGAAGTGGAGGTATGGTATAAGCACAGATCGCATGCTCAGATTGAAGTTTTTGTCCAAAATATGGAAATCTACATTTCAGAATTTGACAATACCAGGGCTACACTAGATACCGGGCTTGCTCATTCATTACCATGATGTCACAAATGGTGGCTGGCCGCTACCAGCGATTGGTACAAAGCGAAACAACAAAATAAAAGACATACAGCGATTGGCACAAAACGACGGGCTCGTCGCTTTGCACCAATCGCTGGTCGCGGCCAGCCACCTTTTGTAACGTCATGATAATGAATGAGCAAGCCCCGCATCTAGCGTCGACACCTGGTACGTTTTGTAGCCCTATACATAAAAGTTAGAGAATCAATAAAATGTCTCCGTTAAAATAGTATTTTATATATTTTTCATACTTTGAATTTTTATTATTGGATTTTTAATTGTTAATTTTACACCCAAAAGCGAGTTAAGTAGCCAAATAGGGTGCTACGAATCCAAACTACTACTCACACTCAGCAGACGTCTATGAAATTTGTCCAGGGTTGGCGAGAAAAATTCTACGTTAACAAATAAAGCCAATTTCGGGCCGCCAAAAATGCAATTATAATGTTGTATTTTTTCAAAATTAATTTCTTAGGTTTTTGAAGGAATTTTTAAACTTTTTTCAATATTTTATACTTTTTATTTACTAATTTGTATTTTTAATTACTTAAGAAAACAAAAAAATTCTATATTAATAGTCTGATAAGTGGTCTCGAAAATTACATTTTCAGAAAATTATGCCACTGTAAAATCAAGAAATATGATTTTAACAGAAAATTTTCACCTATTCTCAAACTTCGTAATATAGGGCTTTAAAATGCACCCGGTCTCAATGGCTAGGTGTGAGCTGTACCAAAAGCAGTTCCCTTATCAGTTCGATTAGACAATTGATGCTCGTATTCACCATTTACATCAACCTAGAAAAAATTGGATTGAACGTTCAAATGAAATTCACGATTAACCTGATTGGAGTTATCGCGGCTGAAGTCCAATCAAATTTTATTGATCAATATCATTTGACCATTCGACCGAGGTTTTCTAGGTGAATATGGGCATTAGACAAGTCAAAAACATTAGCTTGACAATAATGGTACGCTCTCCAAAATTGTCTCGACTAATCAATTTTCTTTTGTCCGTATGTAGCCACTCTCTTATAGGGCGTCCTAGGCGTTACTGATTAAATCTCTTATTATTACTATTAGAGATTAGATAGTCACTGGTGTTCGTAAGTTAGTGTGATCATACATCCTCGAATTTCAATGAATACTTCCTCGAATTTGAGGACGCCGGTTCATGCATTTCCCGCAACTTTTGATTTAAATCACGTATTATAATTTATGAAAGAGATAAATTTGTGCTGCTTCACCTGACTATGTACCTCCAGAGGTATAATTCACATTATCACATTTTATCTACGCACTAGAATGGTTGAGACTAAATGTTATTTTTTTAAATCTTCAAATTATCTTCTTTCTAACCATACATATATATATTCTTTCATTCCTTCTATTCTGACATACAAAGATTTTACATGCTTGCATACAACTTATATACTTACATATATTTTAATGTACAGCAACAGTTAAACAATTTTTAATGTATGCCGGTAATCATTTGTATAAACAAAACGAAACTATTTGAAAGCAACCAAAAAATTTTACTAATTAAAAAAAAAGAGAGAACATATATATTTAGATTTTCAATACAATATTTGTCTCGTGACTGATTGGATGTTCCTGGTACTTTATATCGTTAGATATTTATTTTTTAATAACTTTTGTATGAACCCATAATATATTTTCTTTTATAACTCTAGGATTGTTTTATAAAAAATACTTTAAATATGTGCTTTTCCGGGCTGATTTGATCCTAAGAACTCAAATAACGTATCAAAAGTGGATGTTACCATTTTAAAAATGACAGTTGGTACAATTTGTAATATGTATAAGACAACTATTTAAAAAAATACATTCATAATTGGTAAAAAGACATTATTCAGAATTTTATCACACTTTTGACGTGATTTTATTGTAAATAATTTACTAAGAAATCGGATGTATCATTATTATTTATTTATTTATTGAAACGGGCTGTAACTTTTGTATAGGGATATCCACAAAGAAAGTATTTTGAAAAATCAAATTAAAATAGAGATAATTTAAACTTTTTGGCCAGTTTTTACTTTCTCCTATCTTTACAAGAAGAAAATATTGGATTCATGGAAATTTTCGACTTCTAGATATGGACGGATTTATACGTTTCAGAAGGTACTGGAAACGATTTGACTGTTTTTAAAAAATGTTTGTCTGTGAATCTGTGACTCTGTCTATGATTTTTTGTCTGTCTGTATGTGAAAAAAATTTCGTGATCGCTCTGTCTCACGAACTAATACACGAAATTTAATAAAACTTTATATTCAGTTAGTCCCTGATATAAATTGGTGCTGATTAGGTGGTGTTTTTGATGAAAAACACCCAGCAGGTGGCGCTGCTATGCTGCATTTTTTTTTCGATTTTTACAATAGCTCTATCTCAAGAATTAATGCACTTATTTTCATCAAACTTCAGATTCAGTTAGACCTTGACATAAATAGATGCTGCTTACATTTTGGTGTAAATAACCCAACAGGTGGCGCTGCTATGCTTTCTTTTTCATTATTATCACGATAACTATATCTCAATAACTAATGCACGGATTTTCATCAAACTTCAGATTCAGTTAGACGTTGACATAAGTTGTTGTTGATTAGGTTTCGGTGTAAATCACTCAACAGGTGGCACTGCTATGCTGCACATTGCAGGATTTACACGATTTTATCAATAGTCGTACCTCCAGAACTAACGCACGGAATTTAATAAAACTTGAGTTTCAGTTACACCTTGATATAAATTGGTGCTGATTCTTTTTAGTATATGCGAAATCTGTGTGAGATAGAAGAAAGTTTTGGGATTGGCATATTCGACTAGTTTCTTTTGTTATAATCTTACTTTTCTTTCATTTCAATATTTAAACTGCGGCAATCATTTTAAAAAAAATTCAAAAATTTTACGAAGAGCTGTGATATTATACTACTAGGAGAAACTTGTATTTTATTACTTTTCTTATTCCATCCATTGTATGTTCTTGAAATGTTTGGATTTTCCCTTAAAAACAGTTTAAAATAACGAAAAATCTAAAAGCAATCTGAAAGAAAAAAATTAAACGGCGTTCCTGAAACTTTCCAAGAAATGTTATTAAAAACTGAATAATATCGCTCTTACGAGAACTTCTCGAACATTTTTTTTTTTTTTTAAATCTGGAAGAAATATTCTAAGCCAGTGAAAATAATGTAGAGAATTCAAGTTTTCCAGTAACTCTACGTATTTAAATATGCAGAACAAATGTGAAACGTACATGACAAATATTGCTAATTTAAAATTTTATATTTCGTGTATTAAAATAATTTCCCGGAATATACACAAAATAGTGTAAAGTTACCCGGCACTGCCAATTTCTGACATTTTGACGAATATCTACAGAAATACTTGACCAATTCTTCTACAACTACAAAGATGTAAAGAATATGTTTGACACCATATTTTTCAACGAAAGTTTGGTCACAAGCGCAAATAGAGGACCAACCAGTGGACTCGAGCGAGGATTTCGCACTACAATATTACTACTATATTTTTTATCAATATGTAATATTTATTAGATGCAGGTTTAAACTTCTAAAGAAAATGTGAGGATAAAAATATCTGCAAACAATATTTAGTTTTCTGTCAAGCCAGAATATCATCTAATTTGTTCCGTCAAAGTTAGAGTAAAAACAGATCCAAGATTGCAAAAGGCACGCCCGAGAAAAAACAAATTAACAATCGTATATTAACTGCATTAGAGGATGCCATCATCCGCTTCGGGAAAAAACATGGGACATAGAAATATAAATCTAAACATTTCAATTTCAACTTCGCTTTTTAATCATAAATATAAAATAAACTCATGCGGTGTTTTTTTTTTAATCATTGCTGATCATCATATAATGTGGTATTTTATTTTTGTGGCAACAGTAATTTGAGGAAAACCTTTTATTTCTTTCATGAAATCAATGCCGATTTAATTTTTAATTATCAGCAAATTTTAATCAAAAAACATGTTTTAGGAAAATGTAAGTGTACTATGTCAGAAGCCTGTTCAAAATCCTTTCATATGGTATTTCATTCGTCGTTCTACGTTTCGTATTTTCGTAGAAAAAGGGATGTTGACAGGAGAAATAATATATACGATAACAAATTAAATTAAATAAATACTAGTTGACTCGCCCGGCGTTGCCCGGACCTCGTGATAATAAATTAAAAAAAACACGAAGTTATTATTATTTATACCTTTAACCTGATTTTGTATGAAATTATATTTTAAAATGAAAAATTCTTTGGATTTTGTACAACATTTTTGTTAATTTTAGTAAAACTAACACGTATATTCATGGAGCTATACACGTTTCTTTAATAAAGTCAAGAAATTTTTACGTTTTCTGTTTATAGCGTGCAAGGTTTTCAACGAAATTTAACGACACTTTCAAAAAACTTTACAAGTACAATAGAAAAACATACTGCGATTAGGATATAAATAAATTAAATATTTGATGAAATATTCGCATTTGTATGGATATTAAATATTAGAATTACTATAATAACTCATTAATTAGAATTTATAACTCATTTTTATTTACCATCATACGTAGTATAGGGTAAATCTTGCAATCACTTTAAAAATCGAAAAAAAAATTGACGGATTTACTCGTTTCAGACACTGGAGATTCCGGAAAACATATTTTTAGAAAAAAAAAAATTGTCGTACGTCAGTCTGTGTGTGTCTATGTGTCTGTAAACGCTCTATCTCCCGAACAAATTGAGGTAGAGACTTGAAATTTGGTGTGTACTTAGTATGTAATAATGAGAAGAAACCTATTAAATTTCAATAACCTCTATTATCCGAAACTATTTTTTTCGGAATCTCGAAATATTTGTTCTGATAAAATGTATATAAAATTTTTGAAATTGTTTATTTTAAGGGTGAATATAAAATACAATTAAAAAAAAACATTAATTATGCATAAAGAATGAAGTCGATCGGATAATGAGCTGCCGAGATATTTGTAATTCTATTTGCCACACTCTTCGATTTTTCCTGACACTATATTTCATTCAAATTTCAATTCAAAGATATATTTTAATTGGAAAGAGACGCTTAATCCGACGCAGTAAATTGTTAGTTAATATGATTATCATTTTTGGAGTTATAAGGATGCTTCTGTTACGCAATCCAGTAATAGAGCATTTAAAGTTTATGACGTCATCATGCCCGGATTTAATTCGAATTGTAATGCATTTTATAAATAGTTTACACATGTTTTATTTTCATATTTTATATTATGCATATCCATGATTTGTAAGTATTATGGTTGCCCCCAACGACTAGTTATATAATTTTGGGGTTCGGCACTTAAAAAGTAAAAACGGAACCATTTAAGATCACTCCTGTGTATGTCTGTCCGTCTGTCAGCGCCCTTTTACTCGTAAAATATGGGACGTGGGAAGTTCAAGCTTGGAGAAGTTTATAAAGCCTATTGTCCCACATATTTTCAAATTATTAGCCATTCACAAATATGTTTAGGATATTTTCAAATTATTAGCCATTCACAAATATGTTTAGGATATTTTCAAATTATTAGCCATTCACAAATATGTTTAGGATATTTTCAAATTATTAGCCATTCACAAATATGTTTAGGATATTTTCAAATTATTAGCCATTCACAAATATGTTTAGGATATTTTCAAATTATTAGCCATTCACAAATATGTTTAGGATATTTTCAAATTACTAGCCATTCACAAATATGTTTAGGATATGCTTAGGGGTGCCAATTACGTTACTTGAAAAAACAAATTTTCTTTTTGTATATCCTGCAAGAGATCACGTCAAAGATCTCGTAATATTGACCTCAGAAATACATTTGTTTTAATTTTAGGTATTATATTTTCAGAGATATCGCCGAAAATACACAGCAGAAAAAATATTACCCCACCCCCTCTATTTCCAAGTCTACTGAAACTAAAATTATAAAAAAAATTAGGGATAGTAGGAGTTTATTTAAACCTTGCAAGAAAACTATAGCGATTTTCCTAGGTCACGTAGTTTTTGAGAAAAACGCATTTATTTGTTACACACCAGCTTTATTTTACGGGCGGTCAGCGGGGTGGTTAACGGGCATTCGAGATATCTATCAACGCAGAATCATCCAATGATAGTTGATAATGATTTTAGTAAAAATTATCGGTTATTATCCGAGATATTAATTAAATTACTTTAAACAAAATATTCTTTTATAAATATCGTGTAGGGCCCCAAAGCAGAATATGCTTAAAAGTGCGACGTATGTTGCAGTACAATGAACTTCTCTGCAGAACATTTCAAATTTTCATTTTCAACAATTCACCATTCATTCATTGGAAAAAGTGCTAAATTCATCTGTCAATCACCGGAAAAACTTCGTCAATCGTTCATTGAAAAAGATTGCGAAATTCATCAATTGGTCGCAGGAAAAGCTTACGCATCTTTTCAGTCGATCATGGGGAGAAATTGCGAAATTCTTCAGCTGGTTGTGGAAAAACATACAAAATTCGTAGAACAGTCACGGAAAAGAATCCATGATTTTCGCCAATTGGCCACAAGAAAAAGCTGCAAAATTTGCCAGTCTGTATAAGGAAAATATCCCCAATCGGTCGCGGTTAAAAAAAACATGAAATTTGTCAGTGGATCTTCGGAAAAAATCTAAAATTCGCCGGTCAGTCGCGTAAAACCCCCGCAACTTTTGCCAATCGGCCACAAAAAACTGACAAAATTGACCATTCTGTAGAAAGAAAATATTGCAAAATTCACCTATCAGTCACGGGTCAAAAAGTGTGAAATTCGTCTATCAACCGGTTGATTTTTGATTGAAATTTCGTGTTTCTTGCCAAGAAAAAGCGAAAAAGTTTGGCAATCGGTCATGGGTAAAAACCATGAAATTTGTCAGTAGGTCATCGAGAAAAATATGAAATTCGTCGATCAGTAGCACAAAAAAATAGACAATTTTCAACTGCAAAATTTGCCAATCAGAAGAAAGAAAATATTGCGAAATTTGGCTATCGATCATGGTTAAAAAAAAACTCTAAATTAGTCAATCAGTTGTGGGAAATCCTTTGATTTCCTTTGAACTCGTCCATCGGTAAGCAAGATAAAGCGACAAAATTTTCCAATTGTTAAAAAGAAAATAACGCGAATTTCGACTGTCAGTCGCAGGTTAAAAAGCTAAATTCATTAGTGGATCGTCAGAAAAAAAAATCACGAAATTCATCAATCAATCGTGGAAAAAACTATAATTTTTTTCCAATCTGTTGCAAGAAAATCCGTAACATTTATTGATGAATAAGGAAAATATTGCAACATTTAACAATCGGTTGTGGCTAAAACAAAAAAAGAGAAATTCGGGGATTAGTCGCTTGAAAAAAAATGCACTTTTTGTCTACCGGTCTTAAGAACGAGCCAAAAAATTTGCTAGTCGGTCAAAAGAAAATATTTTAAATTTGCCAATTGGTCGCGGGTAAAAAAAAAAAAAAAAAAAAAAAAAAAAAAAAATTGCGAAATTCAGTGAAGTGTTGGAAAATATCTCGCAATTCTTCAATTAATCTGGGGAAAAAATTGCAAAGTTCGATGATCAGTTTCAAGCAAAAAATTGTGAAATTTGCCAGTTACCTGAGAGAAAACTCTCAAAAATATTACAAAAATGGTCAATGGATTATGAGAAAAAATCGCGAAATTCGGCATTCAATCGGAGTAAAATAATTTGTCATTTCTTTGGTTTGTGTGTGTGTGTGTGTGTCAGCGTTTTATGAAATGTCTTTAGCATTTCTATACAAGATGAAATTACACTCCCACATATACAAGAAAATCTCCCTGTGTTTTATATTTTTTATTCCCGCAGAACATTTTTGATCAGCTGAAGGTTTGTTGCAGAACATTTAAAAATATTCTGCTTTGGGGGTGTAGGGTATCGTTCGAAAGATCTCGTAATAGACCGGGAGGAGGTAGCACAGACAATCACCACATCGAGTTCACGGCTGAAATTCCAGAATTAGTTAAAACGCGATTTGCATATTAAAACGCAATCGGTCTGCCAAGTCATATCTTGGTGGAAAACACGTGAAAACCCGATTTTAGCGGTTTACTCGGTTTACCATTGTGTTTTCCTGCACCCAAAAGTATGAAAACATGGAGAACTGAGTGCAAGAAAACACAATGGTAAACCTACGAGTCAACCGCTAAAATGGGGTTTGTGAAAAGTGAAAAGTTTAGGGGTTTGTAGGAGTTTGTTAATTAATAAACAGTAATTAATAAATTTCATGTGCGAAACCCTTTGAACGCGAGTTATACTCGCACTCGACCGATGCTTTTTACTTATCCATCAAACGTAGCAAAGGGTAAGTCTTGTAATCGTTTTAAAAAGCGAAAAAAATGACGGATTTACACGTTTCAGACACTGGAGATTCCGAAAAATATTTTTAGAAAAAAAAATTGCCCTCCGTCTGTGTGTCTGTATATCTGTAAAAGCTCTATTTCCCGAACAAATTGAGATAGAGACTTGAAATTTGGTATGTACTTAGTGTGTAATAATGGGAAGAAGCTTATTGAATTTCAGTAACCTTGATTATCCGGAACTATTTTTTCTGGATTCTCGAAATCATCGTTCTGATAAAAGGTATATAAAAATTTTCGAAATTGTTTATTTTAAGGAGGGAGTATAAAAGACAATAAAAAAAACATAAATTTTGCATAAAGAATGAAGTAGATGGGATAATGAGTTACCGAGATATTTGTAATCCTATTTTCCACACTCTTCGATTTTTCATGACCCTGTATTTCATTCCAATTTTAATTCAAAGATATATTTTAATTGAAAATGAGACGCTTAATCCGACGAAGTAAACCGTTAGTTAATAGGATTATCAATTTTTGAGTTACAAGGATGTTTCTTTTACACAATTCAGTAATAGAGCATTTAAAGTTTATGCCGTCATCAAGCCACGATTTCATTCGAATTGCAATGCGCTTTATAAATAGCTTACACATGTTTTATTTTCATATTTTATATTGTGCATATCCATGATGGGTAAGTATTACGGTGTCCCCCAACGACTAGTTTTATATTATGGTCCAGTACAACTTAAAATACCGTAAATATATTTTAGTCATACAAATCTTATGTTAGAAAGTTCAAAGATAGTAAAGTTCACTCACAAAAACTACGATAAATTGACGTTTCATGACTGATGTCTTTGCAATATCTTCATTTTTATTGCAATATAGAAAGGGAAAACTAAAGAGGGAAAAAAAGTAATTTACTATCTGGCTTTCGGCAACTTTTACTAACAGTATCGAAATATGGATATGGTTGGTTTAACAAGTGGAAGAAAATTTCAGAAGTGAAGGGCACCGGAAATATTATGATTACGATTCATGTTTTTTTTTACTGATCATTAAGGCGTATTTTCTCATATCTATACTAATATTATAAAGTAGTAAAGATTGTTTTTTTTGTTTGTTTGTACGGGGTAATCTCTGGAACTACTGAAGTGATTTCAAAAGTGATGGTGGCAAATAGATGGTGACAATCGCTGCTCCAACATAGGCTATATTTTATGTCGGTGCCACTACCCCCAGGGGGTGCAGCAGCGAAAAACGTTCTAAAATTTCGATTTTTTTTATACTGAAGGAGCTAGAAACATGAAATTTGGCATGGTAGTTATTTATAAAATGTAAATGCTCTCTAAGAACAAATTCTAAAAAAAAATCGAAATTTAAAAGGATGAGATGAGCGAAAAGCGGTCTAAAAACATTCTAAATTACAATTTCTGTGGAATCTCTGGAACTACAGAACTATTTTCAAAAGTGATGGTAACAGTCCTTGCTGTAACATAGGCTATATTTTATATCGGTGACACTACCACAGGGGGGGGGGGGGTAAAAGAGTGATAAACGTTCTAAATTTTCGATTTTTTTTCGACATTAGTGGGGTTTAAGTGGAAATTTCTGAATTATCTGTGGCAGTAAAATTTCCTCTAATGAAAATAGGCCAACGAATACCACTTGGCATTTTTCAAGAATTACGCGAGCAAAGCCGCGGGTTTTGCTAGTAGAAAATATAATGGAAGTCCTTTTAACCAAGGAACTATCCAGATATCTTCACTGAACGTGGAAATTAACATTGGATTGGAAGAAATTAAAGCTTATTGAATATGACAGTCATGCTTATCATTAAGTGCGCTCGTAATTATATAAATACGTAGCACCTATAGTCGTCGTCTGGTCCGTCCGTCTATCCGTCCGTCTGTCCGCATATAACAGCGCAAAAACTACTCAACCGAATGGTTTGAAATTCAGTAAATGGTAAAACCCTCAGTAACTGATACTTTAAGGATTCTTTCTTGTTCAAATCCCTATTACAAAAATTAAAATCTATATTATACTTAGCTTTGTTTTTGAAAGAATATTAGAGATATATTAAAAAGTTATTATTGGAGAAATTTTGAAAGATTATACATTTTATTATTAAAAATTAATTTTTTTCAAAAATATGGTCAAAAACTCCAGTAACTGACACCATCCCTATCTTGGAACACAAATAGCTGACACAAAGTGAACCAGTGACTGACACTTTATTTTAAAAAACTTTAAAAAACTTTAAAAAACTTTATTCTTTATTAGAAAAACAAAATACATTAATATTTTTTATAAAAAGTGGGATTTAGTAAGCTGTACTGCATTATTAGTAATGCAAAGTATGTAGTAAGAGTATATAGGAGTAATATTTAGTACTGCATTATGAGTAATACAGATATCCAATAACTGGCATTTATGAACCAGTAACTGACATTTGATGTCAGACACCGGTAAAACAACTTAAATTTTAATGGTGTTTCCTATACGATAAATTTAATTTATTATTATGTATTTTTAAACAGTTCAAATAATAGATTTTAACTTTCTTTAATATAACTAATAACTAACACCTCTGTCAGAGATTGAAGGAATGAAATTCTAGGAACCAATAACTGGCACCCCCCAGTAAGCTAAATTAAATAACTATAAACCCTAAATCATGGCCCTAATATATCATATGAGTCTTTAAACTAATTTCTACAAGTATAACTTTAAGGAAAAAGTTTAGAATGTTTGCATTACAAATAGATTAGAAAAACACTTCCTTAATTAGGTGCGTTCCTAATTATTTAAATACGTAGCACTTATTGTCGTCGTCTGGTTCATCCGTCCGTCTGTTTGTCCGTCCGTCCGAATATAACAACGCAAAAACTACCCAACCGAATGGTTTGAAATTTAAGATATATTATCTTTGCAGAATTTTGTCGAGACATTTCAAATTTTATTAAAATCGAATCAAAACTTTAGCCGATATTAATAAAAATATTTACTAAGAAATTTGAATTTTTAAAAAAATGCTTCTTTCTTGTTATAGGAGCTTCCGAGGTTTAATCATCAAGCGACCAAGATACTTATCTTATTACAGAAATTAATCTGCAGACGATATAATTCATTTCACAGAATTAAAAATCATCAAGATCTGAATATTAGCTATAGTACGAACGCACCGAACGTAGTACGAACGAAGAAAAATCTCGCCAAAATCGCCGGGTTTCTCAGGTATAAAATCGCCATTTTGGCGCCAATATAATACACCTGTGCGTATGCGACAACTGTACCAACGATTTTCCCCCCATTGACCATTTGTAACGGACAACTTTTGAGTTTCTCTGTATATGAACTATGAATGCTACACACTTCATTTCTAATACCAAAAATATTGTGTAAATATTTTATTATTAGTGTAAAGTATTATTAGTATTAGTATTATTAGTGTAAATCTCAATAACATATATTAATTATATAGCAATCCGACTATATTTAGGCGAGTTAGAGATCGGACAGACATACAGCCAGACGGCCAGACAAACCGAATTCATAAACACTTTTCAACTATGTTGGAAATTGTTGACTGAAAATTCCACGTAATTTTACAAAAGAAATACAAATTGCCCTTTTCCTTTTACTTAAATTAACTAAACTAAAATAATTCAACGTATCCAAAATATACTGTACGTTATCCGAAACCTTCTGAGAAATAATATATAAAACCAAACTTAAAATATAATGAAAATTTCGGAAACAGTATTAAAGATGTTCTTAAATACAAAGGAGCTACTTTTTGAGGAGCTACATATTTCTGAATTCATTTTTGATCGGAAACGCATGATATATGCATGTGTTCTTATTAATAAACTACGTAATCGAATGTCGTTTTCCATTTTTTAGTAAAGACAGCAGATCTTTCAGAAAATACTGTCAAAGTGGGCATTTTGAATCGAATTCCCGACGCGGCAGCGCGAGATTGGGTAAAAGTTTGTGGTCACGTCACAAGAATCGCTTATAACTCGATAAGTAATTTATTTATCGAACAAGAACAAAAAATCATGCATGAAGCATAGATTCTGAAACACTTTCCAACACTTCCAGAATGCTTTGACAATAATTCCCCGTTTAATACGGTGAAATGTGATGTCTAACTGAACAATTTAGAAAATTTTTAACTTATAACACATTTGGAAACCCAATGACAGCAACTGCCATCAATAGACGGAAAAGTATCCGAATTATTTTGTGCATCCCTGTATATATACTAAACAGTATGCTTTAGTTTAGTTTAGTTATGAAACGCAAAGCGCAGTTGTAAATTCTCCTTAAGCAGTTTCCGTTAATAAATGGAAATGTATTCAAGACGTTTTGGACTGCCCCTGTATATTATCTACAGAATGGGTGCACTCCAAGTAATAGGTAAAAACTTAATTTAAAAACACGTTTCAGAAATTAAAGCGCACTTCCAGTAATCATTCTTCTTATACCGTGCTGTAACCGAATCATTTTTTGTAAGTGCACCTGAAGCTATATATATCAATTTAAATATGTTTGAAATAGTATAACATCATTAAAATACACCGCAAAGGATTTTCCCCATACACCGTGATGTAACGGAATTCTTTTGAGTGCCCTTGTAAATGAAATATAAACGTTACATACTTCACTGTGAATACCGAACATGCCATAGTAAACATGATTAACATATATCAATTGCATGGCAATCCGAATTTATTTACGCGACTTACAGCACGGACAGACAGACGGCATACACTACGAAAACACGAATTCATAAACACTTTTCAGATACACTGTAAAAAAAAAAATCTGTGATGTTACTAAGAATTTTCTAAGAAACTGGGATGCCTAGAACTCTTTATGTAACTACAAGTTAAAAAGTCATATAAAATTACCAAAGTTGTTTTAGTAACTGTTACTAAATAGAGATAAAATTTTAGTAAGCATACAGATTTCTGTAGCTTTAAAAAAACTAGTTTTGTAGATTTACAAGTTTTTTTTTTGTTTTTTTTACAGTGCACGTTGGAAAATGCTAAAAATGGAAAACGCTATTCGATTCGAAATCGCTTCAATAGTCAGGCCTGCCAGTTGCCTTTACGTTTAAAAATGAGTCAGAAAGTTCCGCGTTGTTGAGCAGGGAATTTGAGAACCACCTTAAGTGGACCGGAGCTGTTTGAAATGACGAAAGCTGACTGAAGTTTGATTTTGTATTAAGAAAAGGCTGTCATTAATTCAGACAATTACTTCTTTTTGTATTTATTTATTTATGTTTTATAGAAACAAACAAATATTTGTTAAGCTGTAAAACACACTAACAAAAGTTTCAATATTGTATGACGAAAGGAATCTTGCTAAATTAGTTTTGCAACAATTTCGAAGTCCATGTTCCATATTTTTGTGTCGTTATTTCTTCTTTATTTTCGCTTAACCCCTTCGCGACGAGCGTTCTTTACAGAATTTTTAATCTTTTACCACCAGTTTTTCAAAAGAGAAATTTGCGCCAAATTGAATCGCAGAATTTCTCTGATTAAAAAAGGCAAAGCTTACAATAAAATTTTACTGATGGGAATAATGAAGGCTTCTGAGCATCTTATGCGTCACGTATACGTGTCGCTCGTCCCCAACGGGATAATACGTTGGATTTCGATTATACCCGGAAAAAAAAAATCCAGAAAAATTTATCATATAACAAAAAATAATTTTGTTATATGCTGACTTTTTTTTTTTTTTTTCAGATTATGGTACTATAGTACATATGTCGCAGAAGCACAGGGGTATCTTTTTGGCGTCAAAATGCCGATTTTATGTCTGGGCAACTCGGGGATTTTGGCAATATTTTGTTTCGTATGGCATCCCGGTAGAGTAGATTCCGTGTTTTAAACTTGTATGTTTATATAAAATAACTTGTATGTTTATAATAAAAATTGTGTGTGTTTTAAAATAAAATAAAACTAACTTGCAGTTTTAGCAAGCTAGGTCTCGCCAAAATGGCGGAAAACGAAAATCGCACTAACCCTGGTGTGTCTGCGACGGCTGTTCCCAAAATACGGTACAATAGTTTGTAGATAATTTAATTTCCTTTATTTAAAAAAAAAAGAAAAGAAAAGAAACATTTAAATCATTTAAAAAAAATATCGTGGTAAAACCTCTCAAAATAATTCTTCCGAGATAAGTGAGTTTTGCCTTCCGCCGGTCTACGCGGATCAACGTTTATGGGGCTCGTACGATCGCAATTTTAGGAATTTTCCTAACAATCCAACTATTTCGAAAATAAAACATAATGCATTGCCGATTAACAAGACCATTGTTGGTAAAATACATTGTGTACTTATTAATTATGAGATTATGTGCATTTTTGACAAACTAAGTGTTGTAATAATTTCATGCTGACTTTGATTTTAGAAGTCTGTGATGTCATAAAATATTGTTAAATAATCATTGTTAAATTAAATAAACTTAATTTAAATTTGATCATAATAAAGTACATCATATGTAAATTGTTTAATCATGTCCTACGGTGATGTTTCGTTTTATTTATATTATGACGACACGTAATTAAAAAAAATATGAGTATGAATTTCTATCAACAATTAGTATGTCAACAATGCACAGGATCACATATTTAATAATGTACACAATGCACTTAATCAACAAGGGTCTTGTTTACCAACAATGCATACATTGCTACAACAATGAAATAACTGATAAACAATGAATAATAAATTGATAAGTAATGAACAATTACGTGTTTCTTCAGTCTAATTACTGACCCTGATCTGAGAATGGCGAATTTTCTGTTCTTAGGTATTATTCTCTTGAGTTACTTTCTGTATAAGTTTCTCAGGCGATATTTCTTTGTCGAGTATCATCAGACATATGATGACACTTCTGAAAGTAGTTTGAGTCCGGTAATTGTCACCGAAGCTGGACCAGGTGAGTTGTGGGAGAATGCAATACCATACAATAGACTTAATAATTCAGTTACACCATCCAAGAAATTTTTTGAAAAAAGTCATAAACCAGCTGGTAGCCTTGAAAAAAATAGAAACTCCAAACCGAACCCTAAAACAAATCAATCACATTTCAAAAAAAGTTATCAAATAAATTATGATGATGAAGAGCATGATTTGAGGAAGAAAGAAAAGCTGTATATAGATGCTTTAAACAGAGGTCGTCCCGAAGGATATCGCAAAATCTTTAAGCTGCCGAATGTTGGATATCTACCCACTATTTTCGAAAAACTGCCGTATCCGGTCACGACTGAAACCCTCAGGTTACTTATTGAAGAAGAATCCACTGATATGTTAGAAATAGAAAATGTACCCCAAGAAAAGCAAATTTTTATTCAATCAGAATCAAATATAGATCAAGAAGCATCAGCTTGTATCCATTCAACGGAAAATATAGTTGAGGAAGAGCCATCTAATACGCAGTTAACGGAAAATAAGGACGAAAAAGAACCAGTTTGTGGGCAATTAGAGGTAAATTCAGCTGAAACAGAAGCAGTTGGTATCCAGTTACTGGAAAATGTAGCTAAAAAAGAACGAATTAATGTTATATCACAAATTTCTACAAAGAAGAAAAAGAGGTTCAGAAACCTGAGAAAGTTCTTCAGCCGGTTTTCATGTATCAGTAGAGTGAAGGACTAAAGGAGAATAGAATACAAGAGTTTTTCATAATAAATACATCTGCTTCATGATTTGAAATTAATAAGTAATCTTCTTCAAATGATAAATAATCCATAAAGCTGTTTCAAATATTTTTTCTTACATTGTAAACATAGAAAAAACATGTTTTTTACTGTCAAAGAAAATGTAATATCTTAAAGATTTCAAAATCAAGAAACCTTCAATGTAATATAATTATATAATTTTTTTGAAATCCATAGTTAGAAAATTCTGTACAACTATTCATAAAAAAGATTTTTATTTAAATCAGATTGAAGTATAGAATTGTAAACAGCAGATCAATAGTAAAAATAAAAATTAAAACCACAGCTACCACATTTTATGTCTTCTTTCTATTGTTTTTTTATTACGTATTTTTCGACTTTATTGCCATGTTATAGAATATAGTAAGAATTAGAAACAGTATTTCTTCTAATCCTTTTTCCTCTATAATGATAAGGAAATGGAGGGGTATACACATTGCATTTAGCACACACCCCTTCAACTCAGAGTGTTTTTTTCCTAGGATGATAGTTTTAATATAATTAGGAAGGTATTTACCGATTCATTTTTGTTGGAAGATTGTTTAAATGCGTTACATAAGATCAGAAATATAGGATCAATTTCGAAATGAAGCACTCATAACCAGTGTTGCATTGGTTTCTATATTGGTTTTAACCAGGGGTGGTTTTATGACCATCAGTGGTCAAAACTCATTTTGACTAGTAAAATAAATTAAAATTAATTTTGCTAAATGATACATTTAGTGCAATATTTGGACGGGTTTGTCAAAATAACATTTAACAATATTTAAATACCACATTTGACAGTGTTTTCAAGTGTTTTACTCACAAGGGAACCACTTTTGGTGCAGCTCGCAAATAACTTTCAGACCTGGTGCATTTTAAAGCCCTATATTGAAAAGTTTGAGAATCGGTAAAAATTTACATTTAAAATCATATATATATATATATATATTGTTTTGATTTTACAGCAGCATAACTTTCTGAAAATGCACTTTTCGAGACCACTTATAGGGCTATTAACATAGAAGTTTTTTTTAAGTACTTTAAAATATAAAATAGTTAATAATAAGAATAAAATATTGAACAAAGTTTAAAATTCCTTCAAGAACCTACGAATTTCATTTTGAAAAAATACAACATTAACATATGGGCTGATAAGTTCCCGGTCTAACAAAGAAAACACAACTTTTTAACAAAGCTTTATAACTTTATGACTTTATAACTTTATAACTTTAATAAATAACATAACTTTAATAATAAATAATAATAATTTAATAATAATAATAATAATTTAAAAATAATACATTTTATAATAATAATTTAATAATAATAATTTTAAAAATAATTTAATAATAATAATTTAATAATAATAATTTAATAAATGATTAATAATAATAATTTAATAATAAATAACATAATTTTATAACGAAAAAGCTCCAAACAGTGCTCAGAACTCGTTGTTGTTTTTGGTCAAAAGTCAACACGCGCGGCAGCCACTTTGACAACAGCTTTTTCATAGACAAATGTTCATTCAAAATAAAACCTACACGTTCCTTGGATATCTTCAGAGTCTGAGCTATCTCCTGCAACTTCACTTTACGGTTCCTCAAAACGATTTTGTGGACTTTTTTATGTTTTTCGGAGTAACCACCCCTTTTGCGTGGTGCACCACTGGTGTCCGAACGACCACATTTAAAGTCAGCAAACCAGTCAATAATGGCTTTATGCACCTGGTGCAGTGTCCGGATAACGCTTATCTAGCCAAGCTTTTGTTTGAACGGTATTTTTTCCCCATCAAATAACAATTCTTGAAATTCTTGTTATCCATTTTTTTGTTTATCAACAAAGTCGTTCAACTAAAACCACTCTAACGTTTTATCCACACGGCGAATCGTCATGGCATTTTTTCTACTACCTTTTAAAGGTTAGTATTTACTAAAAAAAACCATCGGTTCGGCGATTGCAACGCCATCTGTGTGCCAGACCGGGAACTTATCAGCCCATGTGTTATAAGTACATTTTTGTTGGCGCGGAATTGGCTTTATTCGTTACTGTAGAATTTTTACCGCCAACCCTGGTCGAATGTCATAATTGTCTGCAATGTGTGAGTAGTGGTATGGATTCGTAGCACACTATTTGGCGATTTAACTCGCTTTTGGCGTGAAATTAACAATTAAAAATTAAATAATAAAAAATTAAAAGTATAAAAAAATACAGATAAAATACGATTTTAACAGAGAAATTTTATCGGTTCTGTAATTTTTAAGTATAGGGCTACAAAATGCACCAGGTCTCGATGCTAGGTGCAAGCTGCACGAAAAGTAGTTCCCTTGTTAGTATTATACTTTAATTTTCATTTTCTGCACAAATTCTTTTAAAGATAAGACACTATCATTAGTATTGAAATATTTTTAATGATAATTTAATTAAATATCTACTATTACATAAAAAGTTAAGAAAGCTAAATCACACTAAGCAAAATAATTTTTTTTTTTTAATTTAGACCTCAAAAAGAAAAAAAAAATTACAAGTGTTGTTTTAATAAGCTAAAGAGGATTTCATAGTATATTCTGGGGGAGATCAAACTTGGAAAATTAATATTTTTATTTATGAAGAGTTAGCACAACCATTCATCGGATATGTTATGAAATTTACAAATTCGAAATCAATATTTTTCACTAGTAAATCTACAGATCAGAGGACTCAACGTCAGAGGACTCTACAAATCATTGTTCATTAATCTCACTATTTTTGAACTAGTGTAAATGCTCGTCGTAGGACGGTGGGTAGAAATTGGGGTCTTCAGTTAAAATTTTAAATAATTGATGAAATTATTCATATACTGTTTATCGACAATAAGGAAAACTGACCTGAACCGTTAAGTTCAGGGTTAATGGTAAATTTGACTGTTAATGGTAGTTATGTTAATGATAAATTTTACGAAACGTAATCTTTTTCTTTATTTTTGTTTTTCAACTCAAAATTTCCAAATACTTTTCTGAATAATTAAAATTTTAATCCTAATAACGATCTCAATAATTAATTAAGGTCTCAAATATTAATTATAGTAAGTAAATTATAGGTACTAATTTTCGCTCTCAATAATACGAAAACGATCTTTTAGTTTATTCATAATCCAAAAGAATGCATTAATTTTTACACAAAGTCAAATATTTCCCTTTCAAAATTAATAATAAAAATAATTTAAATCATTAAAAAAAGTTGATCTTGTAACAAGTCAATACATTCTGAATTTTCTTATTTTAAAAATAGGCTTATGTACATTTTATATTATTTTACAACTTTATTATTATGTTATATTTTTTTCCAACAGAAAGGTATATTTTGTATTTATTGGCAATAGATGGCGCCAGAACAGTATTTAGGAACGAAATCTAAAAAGTTGGTAGATCATTGCAAAGCCTCGAAAGGTATCATTGCTATTTCTGAAAAAGTGCTTACAGGAATAAAATGCTTACAGAAATAAATTAAAAATTCCTTTAAATATTTAAAGACTATAATATGCTTTTACAAATATTTTAAGAGCATAATTAGATATTTTAACGAAACGTTCAAAGATTCATTCATTGTTTTTAAGGTATGGGATTTATGATTCTGAATGGCAACAGTATTTGTTTGTTTACATCAGGTAATCCGATGTTTAATCTGTTATTTTTAATTTAAAACTTAAAACATTATAACTGGATATTATATACATGTTTTATACGAAAATATGCTGAACAGACATGATTTTAAGTAGAAGAAATTATCATTTGTACATCTTACCAATTCTTTCAGACATTATTTTAAAAACTTTGGTTAAAAATCCTTACTAAAAACGTCCCCCATTTAAAAAATGTAAAAACAGTCTTCAATAAAAATTTCCACCAGTTCACAAGAGCGCTTTCACCCCCCGCTAGGGCATCATCAGTTGTGATCTTTAACTATCCTCTTCTCCTTTATATACATGACTGCTGGTCGAAGTAGAGCTCCCCCTATCGGCATTCAATATTCTCTCTCCATCTCTCTCCCCCTCCTCCAACATTTTTCTCCAGCGGCAATCAAATATCGAATGTACCATGTCATTGCATGCGGCTTTGGAAGTATTGATTTCTATTGATTCTCTTATTAATGCGTTATGTAAGTTTCCGTAGTTTGCTATTTTCTGAATTTGTAGGGTTTCAAGTTTTATTGGGGTTTTAGTGTTTAACCTTGCAAGAGCTGTTGACTGTTTATTTAGTTTTATATCTAGGATATGTTCTTTCAATCTTTCTTCTATTTTTCTCTTCGTCAGTCCTATGTAAGTAACTTTTTCATTTCTGCTGTTTAGACAATTTATTTTGTATATTCCTGCTGTTTGTATTTCCTCATATTTTTCTATTTCAGTTCTTATTGATTTGAAGAGGGATGGATTGGGGGTTAGTGGGACAATTTTTCCTAATTTTTCAAATTCTCGTTTTATTTTCAATGATACACCTTTTATATATGGAATAGGAGGAGGGTATGTTAGATTCCTCTGTGCTGGTTGTATATGGTCAATTCTTTCTCTTACTGTTTCAATTAGTTTAAGTATAGTTTTTCTCGGATATCCTGCCTTTAAACCTATGTTTTCAATGATTTTTAATTCTTCCTTTAGTGATTTTTCTGTTGAACAAACATGTAGAGCGCTATTTATATATGTATTCATGGCTGCTAATCTGTATGGTAGTGGAGTATCGGCTTTATAGGAGATTATATTTAAGTTTGCTGTGGGTTTTCTATATACTGTAGTATTTATTTTAGTATTAATTTTAGTATTTATTTTATGTAGTATTTATTTATATAAAAGGTGTATCTTTGAAAATAAAACGAGAATTTGAAAAATTAGGAAAAATTGTCCCACTAACCCCCAATCTATCCCTCTTCAAATCAATAAGAAATGAAATAGAAAAATATGAGGAAATACAAACAGCAGGAATATACAAGGTAAATTGTCTAAACAGCAGAAATGGAAAGGTTACTTACATAGGAATGACGAAGAGAAAAGTAAAAGAAAGATTGAAAGAACATATCCGAGATATAAAACTAAATAAACAGTCAACAGCTCTTGCAAGGTTAAACACTAAAACCCCAATAAAACTTGAAACCCTACAAATTCAGAAAATGGCAAACTACGGAAACTTACATAACGCATTAATAAGAGAATCAATAGAAATCAATACATCCAAAGCCGCATGCAATGACATGGTACATTCGATACTTGATTGCTGCTGGAGAAAAATGTTGGAGGAGGGGGAGAGAGATGGAGAGAGAATATTGAATGCCGATAGGGGGAGCTCTATTTCGACCAGCAGTCATGTATATAAAGGAGAAGAGGATAGTTAAAGATCACAACTGATGATGCCCTAAAGGGGGGTGAAAGCGCTCTTGTGAACTGGTGGAGATTTTTATTGAAGACTGTTTTTACATTTTTTAAATGGGGACGTTTGTAGTAAGGATTTTTAACCAAAGTTTTTTAAATAATGTCTGAAAGAATTGGTAAAATGTACAAATAATAAATGTATGGACATTAACAAGTGAACACCTGTTTTTAATGAAGAAATTATTATTTATCTTCATATGTTAGCATATGTTTTTCATTAAGCCTAACATGGCGTTTAACTACGGTTGATTCGCAGATCAGAGTGGTCCTGCCTGGAATGGTAACAGACAGTTTCTTGCCTTCGGATTTTATTATAAGTAGATATGATCTGCATAATATTTGATAGCCTAAAATTAGATTTTTAAAAGTTATTTATACATTTATAAGAATATAAGATTTATTAAAAATTCCGAAAATTTTAGAAGTATCACATTAAACACAATTTTATGTGAGATAAATGATAGGATAAACTATGCTGTATTCTTTCAGAAAAAGGTTACATTCCTTCAGGGGGCGGAGCACCCCTGAACCGCCCGTTGTCGCTATAATTTTACATTATCAATTTCCAGTAATTGTACTATTTCATTATTTGAGTATACACTGCAAAAAAAAATCTCATACGGTCCGTTTTGGAAAAGGCAACTAGTTGCCTTTTCTGAAACGAATAGATTCATTTTGAGAATGAAAAGTTTTACTTTATAATTGATAATACGTCATAATACGGATACCAGCTGAAAGATTTCCCATCGTTTTTGAGATGTTTCGTATTCAAAACGGAATAAAATGAAACCTGAAAATTTTTTTCAGAAATTAAACGTTTCGCTTCAGATGCGAAAGGTTACTAGAATTTTTTACAGAGTATGTTTGAGTGCATTTACTATTGAAGTTTCATTAAATTCACCATCTCTTTGTACAGCAGATTTTATCCTATCCTTAAAATAATACTTATTTTTCCACCATTAAATATCACATGTTGCTGAAATTGAATAAAATGTCGTGTATTAAATATAATCATACAAATGTAAATTCCTCTTATGAGACTTATGAGATTATTATGAATTTTCACATTCAACGTTTTTATAATTTTCGTTTGGAAAACCGATTTGGTCATCTTTCTTTAGTAGTTAAAATAAATCCTTATATATTTCATTAGAAAATGCATATTAAAAACTTAAATTGCCTGAGAATTATCTATTTTGTCAATAAAATTTCTAGTCAAAATACAATATCGATAGTAAGCATTTTGTAGGGCACTTCAGTGATGTATATATCAATTTTAATATATTTGAAATTGTGTAACATCATTATGCGATTAACGTTAATTTTATTTTGTTGATATTCCTTGAAATATAGTTGGTTGGCAACCATTTAATAAAAGAGAAAAAAAGAAATGCATTGAAAATTTTTGTAAAAAATGAGAAATTAAAATGTTTTATAACTTTCCCAATAACTTATACAATATTCTAATAAATATATTGGCAAATTTTCAAAGCGATCGGATTAAATTAAGATCTGTATTCCGTAAATTTAGCATCCATAATTTAGCATTTACAATTATCCTAATGCGTGATTTTCTGGAGATTTTCGGTGAATGTTAAAATTAAAAAATCGTCTGACTTCCCATTAAAAAGCATTATGACTTATAATAAAATGTTCTATATCTTTCAAACGAATTAACCAAATTTAACCAAAAACTCTACAGCTAATTCTGGGTACCACTCAAACATACCCACCAAAAATCAACCTAATCGGAACCTGTTGGTGGCAGTAATCGCGGAACAGACAAGCAGACAAACAAACAAACAAATAGACAAAAACCAAAAACTTTCCGGGTCTGAACAGTGAGCCTTCACTGACGTTTTGGCCATTACTGCCCACCAAATATTGTAATGTATTTAGTTACACATTAGACATTAGGAAAAATAAGATTTATGAAATGCACAAAAATTTTCATCTATATTTAATAAAATTATTACTAATATTAATTATGTATATAACATATATTTTAATATTCACAAAAATATATAGTTTGGACAATTTATGTCAGCTAAAGTTATTTAATAAGATGTTTCACCACTTTTGAGTGGTTAAAACCCATTTTGTTCAGTTTTAGACGGTTAAAACCAGTTTTGACCACTGTTCTGGTTAAAATTAGTTTTGACCAGTAAAAATTACAGCACTGCATTATAAACACTATCCTACACTGCAAGAAAAAAAAGTGCTGGTATCACAGTATAATACTGGCACCCCAGCTGCCAGTATTATACCGTAAAATTAACAGTAATAAACAGTAAAATTAGCAGTAATACGCTACGGTGCATGCGCGGCAGCGCATTATTGCTTATTTTACTTTTTATTACTGCTAATTTTACCGCATAATACTGTCAGCTGGGATGCCAGTATTATACTGTAGTATCAACACTTTTTTTTTTTTTACAGTGTAGCTTTTACTTATGGAAAAAAAATAAAATAAATATTTAGGAATAATGTGAAGAAAAGAAAGTAAAACATATGTAAAAAATTACGATGGTGTTGTGAGCGCTTTATTTCGGAAACAAAAAATCAAATCGATATAGTAGAAATTCATTAAAATTTGACTTAAACTATATTTCTGATCTTGTATAAGACATTGAAACAATGGTCGGCTATCATGTCTTACACTCAAGCACCGTTTTTTTTCTTTTAATCCGCTAAAAAAAGGAAAAAAGTCGCCAAATTTTAAGGATTTTTTCCTTTATTGGTAACCTTTATATAGTATTAAGTCAGCCATACTCAACCTGCGGCCCGGCAACCTTTTATGTGCGGCCCGAGACAATCATTAATCACTATTTATGAAATTAATTAAGATGTGTATAAAGTTTTTTTATATTTCCACTGCTCTTTTATATATTTTCATGGGAAGACAATTTCCTGTTATTCATAATTACTAATTTAAAATTACCTTAAATTATCTTAAATGTCATTTCCTTAGTCAAAGTTCTTTTTACTTATAGTTTTACTTGTGCTACAGTAGTGCATACAATTCTTAATTCTGAACACAAAACAAACTTTATTCCAAATTAATTTAATTTGCACTATATTTTTCTGCATTAACCCATTAGGCGCCGCTATATATATTAAGCAATTTTTTAATGAAACAGTTGTTTTTTATTTATGAATAGAAAGTCTTTAAGGTATTTCTGAAGAAAAAAATTTAAACAATTCGAATATTTAGAAAAAATAGCATGTTCCCAAAATGGGAGCAATGGCGCCTAATGGGGGTAAATTTTTTCACAAATTTTACTTATGCCTCCGTGCATTTATGTTTGTTATTTCTCAGTTTTTTCGCTATAAAAGGGATAATATCATTCTGAAACTGATATTTTACGATTAATTCATATAAATTAGTCCAACATCTACATTTATAATAAAAATAACAAATAAAATTTCCGATTCCATAAGCATTTTCACTATCCACATCTTTATTTTTCTTCAATACATAATTTTTGTCCTATTATTTTACATGAAAATGATTGAACATTTTTTATGCAGCATTATATTAAATTTTTTTCGTTTTCTGAAATTGTTTTTTTAACAATATCTTTTTTTGTTTTTGCATTTTGTTTAGTTTTTTCCATATTCCAATTTGAAGTTCGTCTGAACTTTCATCTAAAATGTCAAGCCTGTGTTTAATACTTTGTCTTTTTTAAACACTAAATTAGATATTTCTTGATTGTCTCTTGATTTAGAATTTACAGAAAGTTCTACTCCACCAAATATAACATGGGATAAATCATCACATAAATTATTTTCTATTACATATGTAATAGAAAATAATTTATGCGACATACATATGAGGAAGATATCTTCCTCATATGTTACAATACTGCAATAGGGTGGCAAACAAACGATTTCCGGAACATCCGAAAAATCATCCAAATCTAAAAAATTGTTCAATCATCTTCCATGTAAAATAATCAGAAAAAATTATGAAATGAGGAAAAATAGAGAGATTGATAGTGAAAATGCTTATGGAACTGGTAATTTCATTTTGTATTTTATTATAAATGTGAAAGTTGGACTAATTTATATGAAATCTTCTAAAAATATTAGTTTCAGAATGATATTATACCTTCTATAGCTAATAAGTTGAAAAATAAATACCACAAATGCACGGAGGCATATGTACAAGTTTTCAAAAACCTTACCCCCATTAGGCGCCATTGCTCCCATTTTGGGAACATCTTATTCTTTCGGTAATTGTGATTGATCTATTATACATATTAATTCCGGATTGACGTTGTTTAACATAATACACTGTTATGAACATATTTTAACTAAAAAATATAATTTTTATTATAAAGTTTTTTTTTTTTTTTTTTTTTTTTTCGAATACTGCCAAAAAGCTATTTTTCGCCTTTTTTAACACGTTTTAAAAAAATAGAAATTTCTAATAAAACTTAACAAAAAAATTTCAGATGTCATCTAACATATTCAAAATGCAAATAACATGAACCTTTTAACAATTTATAAAATACGCACTTCAGAAAAAAAATCTTAAAGTAATGTTCCCAAAATGGGAGCAATGGCGCCTAATGGGTTAAAAGAAAAGTTTTTGCATTGAGAAAAGAAAAAAATGCATTTATTAGAAAAAAAAACCTTTTTTTTTTTTTTTAGAATTTGGAATTGCTGCATTCTTATATTGTTACGTTTTATACTTATCATATAGCTAATAAGGCTTATTAGGGTTAAATTTTTATCGCAGAAACAATTGGCAGCAAAAAATTTTATACCACTATTTCTAAACAACAATCTTCGCGGCATTTGCTATAGAAATCTATATTTTTTTTACATTATTATACAAAAGTGTGTTGCGGCCCGCCTAACGTCGCAAATATATATATAACAAAATTTAAAATTTATCGCGATAAGCCAAAGTAGTTTTATTCCATCCTAGTCTAACTTACACTATAATATTTATTTCCTCCGTTTATTAATGTATTTTAACTCTATTTATTCCAAAAAACCTCATATCTAAATTCAATATTTCAATGGCTGCTAATTAGTTCAATAAATCGCGTCTTTATCTTTAAATTATAAAACTCCCTAATATTCATACTTTAAAAAAAACCCGCATAATTCCCTTTTAATTTTCTAAATTCCTAAAAAGACTGTATTTATTTTAATAAGTTCCGATATTAAAAATAATTCGCCAGATCATAAAATCTTTTTCTTATATTAAAATGTAAAAACATTTATTCTAATTCTGGCTATGTTCCAAATTCGATAAACCATTTCTTTTATTTTCTTTTTTCCTTTCCCTAAAAGTCAAAATCATTCCATATTCTCGAACCAATTAACTAACGATAATCAAATTAAACTAAAACACTCTGGGTCGTAGCTAAATCATCGAACATCATGGAATTTTCGAGAATCTTCTTTCGCGCCAAAAATTAGCGGAAACCATTTTATTACAATATTCTGGAGCCGTAGCAAAGAGTCCCGGTTAGGTCCCGGCTCACGATTGGCGCACAGGCTCGCACGTGATCTCTGTATCCCTACTCTTATTGAAAGGATACGTATATCGTTACTTTTTCCGCTTCGGAGAGCATTCTATTCGTACATTCGAAGATGTGATGACTGATGAAAGCTAGCCGTATTCGTGTAAGAGCATTCGAATAGAGAGACGCTAGTTCGAAGTTTGGTTTGTTGGGTTAGTGATGGGATCTCTGCCTGGTATTGGCGTGGAGTCCAGTGTGCTTTTTCTTATACGCCTGCGGAATGTTTATTTTAAATAAATGGCCATCGTGCTCTGCTGTAGTGGGAGCCGTGTGATTGAAACGAAAAGGGGACTCGAGTGAAAGGAGATTCTTCCCTGATGTCACTTTAAGCTTCAAAATAAAAACTTCTGTGTTCCTGGATGAGATGCCTAATTATGATTACGTACACACGCCATCGACGCAGAAAAACACGACTGCCGTTAATCCGAGTGCTGAAATTTCCTCTTCGGTTGATAATGTGAAAAGGACACATCTTATTTTCAAAAAACTATTTATTAAAAAATGGTATTGCTCAATCAGCTCGGCCTTAAATATCACCACATATATTTGCGGCCCGCGAGAAAAAAAGGTTGAGTACGGCTGTATTAAGTCATTGGTTTGACACAGGTTTAGAAATCTCGCCAATCAAAAAGTCGTCAAACATCTGTGCGTGAGTGGCCCAATGGCCCAAACAAAAGTCAATCAGAGAGGTGGTAAATATAAATCTTAAATTGCATTAAAAAAATCCCAACATCTTACCAAAAGGAAAAAATAAAGAAAGTAAAATCATGCATCAATCATAGATTGTTAAACACTTTCCAACACTTCCAGAATACTTTAACAAACCTTCGCTGTTTAATAAGGTAAATAAGATACCTAAGTAAACAATTCAGAAATGCAAAACACATTTGAAAACCTAATTTCAGCAATTGCAGATCATAGACAGAAAAGTACTGTAACTCTTTTGTGCAGCCCTGTACATAATCTATAGGTTTGTACATATACTCTATATATTATGCTACAGTTTAGTTTAGCAAGAAAACACATAACACACTTGTAAATTCACCTTCAGCAGTTTCTACCAATAGACGGAAACATATTTTAATTCTTTTGTACAACCCTTTATATTACATTAAGATTTTTGTGCACGGCACACATTAAGCTAAAGTTTTATTCAGGCAAAAACACGCTGTAAACTAATGAAATCACACTTCCAGAATATATCACACATAAGTGGCCATGTATCCAGTTATTTGCATGGCCCTGTATACGATTCTATATTATATACAACAAACATCTCTTAGTATACTAAATATATTTTACGTTCAAAATGGATAACTCGATTAAAGAACACATATAAGCAATTTGCACAGATAAACAGTAATGCTTACGAATTCTTTAGTGTTGCCCTGTATATGATTTATAGCATTTATAGATACTGCATAGCATACAAAGTCTTGTTTAAACGCATACCTAACTGAAAGCGCACTTCTAGAAATTATCGCTTGTGGACAGTACTTCGGAAACAGTACTGTGTCCGAAATCTTTTGCGTTTCCCTCTAAATGAACGATGAATGCTATGTACAACACATTAAACAACGAGTATCTTTTAGTAATGTATATACATTTAATTATATTTCTAATAGTCTAAGATAAATAAAATACGTTACAAACAGTTTTTCCCCGATAGACCGTTATGTAACCGAATATACCGAATATAGTTTTGTGTGGCCATGTAAATGAATGATAAGTGCTTTACATTCCCTACTCTACAGAAAGCATATTTCAGTGCACCTCAGAAATCGATATCAATGTCATTATATTTCTGATAGAGTAACATGATTAAAATGCACCGCAAACGATTTTTCTCCATAGATCGTAATATAAAGGAATTCTTTTGAGTTTCCCTGTAAAGTAATTATAATTGCTACCCGTCTGTAATTTAGAATGGAAAATAGTGTATTTTTTACAGAAAAAAACTGTTTTAAAGAAAAACAGTTTTTTTCTGTAATAAAATGTAGATGTTGTAATTTTCGCAGAAAATTCTATATTTTTTACAAAAAAAAAAAAAACTTTTTTAATGAAAACATACAGATATATTCTGTGAATTAAACGGTTTTCCATTGGCGCCAAAATTGACAGTTTTTTCTGTCAATTTGAGTGATTTTTTTTTACAGTGCACATACCATATTCGATAGTAAGTATCTAGTAAGGCACTTCAGTGATGATGTACTCCAATTTCAATATATTTGAAATAGCGTAACATCATTAAAATACACTGCAAAGGATTTTACCCCATAGACCCCGAATGCAACGGCATTCTTTTGAGTGTCCCTATCTTGAAAAGATCAACAATGTTGAGTAATAGAAGAGTGTTTAAGCTCCTGATTTTTAACATAACCTTCATGCTTTTTTAAATGAATCATACGTAATCATCATACGTAATCATACGTAATCATCAATACGTAATCACGTTTACTCTGACCAGTATCAAAGAGACCGCACTGGCACAGAGATTTGGTAAATACCTCAGTTATCTCTGTGATCAATAGGGTGTTTGAGATTTGTAAAAGAGATTTTATTAACAGCAGAAAAAATAACTTATTTCTACATCAGAAGAGATTTTCAAATGAGAAAATTAATCTTGAAAGAAATTTAAAATGTTTAACCAATTTTCTACTGCACACATTCATATATCGAAATCGGGATGGCTCAGTCTCATCTCATCACACATTTTTGGGTGGTTCAGATTTCAAACGGTCAATCTTTAGAAAAAAGACCCCGAATTCTAGCATCTAAAGAACTCTTTTAGATTATCTATATTACAATACCTTCAATCGATGCGGGATAGGAGATTGGCGATAAACTTTATGTAATTGAAGCAACATTATTTAGTGGAAACAGTCGTCCTTTCGAAACATAATAAGATGGATGCAGTCGTGTAGTGGCTGAACAAGGAAATGAATAAAACAGTAGTTGTTTTTCACAGTATGCAAAAAACAGGGCAATTCAGAGTTTCCTGCTTTTATTTAAGTGAACCACATGAAAGCACATGATTGAAATGGGCAGTGCCATCTCTAAAGTAATTAGTTGTCACAAGCAGTGGCGTATCCAGGGTGGGGGTCCAGATGCTCTTCATACCACTAATTTTCTAAAGTTTTCTTTGTCTTATGTAATCGGAGAACTTTCTGTGATATTAAAAGCGAAGAAAACTTTACAATTTTACTGGTATCGAGAGCGTTTGTACCCCCTCCCTGGCTCAGGGTCGTTCCTAGCGGGGGGGGGGGGTGTTGGGGGTGTAACACCCCCCCACACTTATTTATAACAGTTGGTAAAATTTAGAATAGTCGGTAAGTCGCAAAGTTAAGAACACTCCCTGCAAAAAAGTCCCCTCCGCCGTCGTCAGTTTAATTTCAATTCTCAGTTGTGCGTCTTTAAAGGGGAAACGAAAGAGAATTTCTAGTGTCTATGACTATTTGAAGACTCAAAGAAAAATATTATTTTTTGTTGCAGTGGGGGAAGGGGACTTAAACCATCTTCTCTTGAATTTTTCGATAAAAGAGTACTTAATCTTTCTGGAATATTTCAAGAAAGGAATACTTTTGCAAGATTATTATTTAGCTCTTCTTCGGCTTCCTCTGGAATTCTGTTCAAAACGCCGACTTTGACAGTATTTTCTGAAAGCTTTTAACTTTTGATTTTTCTAAGTAGTAATCCAGCCGATCGTATTAGAAAGAATTTAACCGAAAACCAGAAATTTTTCATTCTGTCTCGTGGACCTTATCAACCTCAGAGATCATCGTACCTTGTGACTCATGACATAGATCTCAAGAAGCAGAAATAAGTTTAGCTTCTGCTGGTATAAAGAATATTCATATTTAGAATACAGTGACCAACTGCAACATCCGCATTTTGTTTTCCTTGTTCACTTTGCTCTGATGGCCCGGGGACGGAAAACGCAGAAGCTGAAAATTGACAAAACTGAAGCTGAAAATTGATCAGTGTTGGTATTCGTGCGTGGCATAAGATGAAAGGCCGAGGAAAAAACCGTAAAGGCAAGTTAATGGTTCATTTTACGAGCAATGCGCATAGAGCTGCATTTTAGAAATTAGATCATTTGGGCAAAAAAAAGTAAGCACGTTGGCATGTTTCTGTATAGTAAACGTAGAGCGTTAGCAGCTGCTGGGGAGCAAATTCGTCTAAGAAACAGAGAAATTATTAATATACTTCTAGGCTGCACCAGATACCTAAGTCGTCAAGCACTTGTATTTTGGGGACAAGAAAGTGACAGTGGTAACTGCATTCAGCTCATTAAATTAATATCCAGGTGGATTCCAACTTTAAAAAACTGGATTGATGATAATCATCTTCTCCCATACCATGCCAACTATCTTAGTAATAAGTCGCAAAACGACTTTATTGGTGTTCTTGGATCATGTGTCCGGGAAAAAAATAGTTGCAAATGTCAAAAATTGTGGATTTTTTTAGCGTTATGGCTGATAGCGGCAATAATGAACATTCTCAAGGAAGCTGACAACATCTGCGAGACACATGGAATAAATCAAGAATATGAGTTCAATTTGCGGCACAGACGACGGAGGCCTCCATCGAAGATAGACGAAAATCCTTAAACTGCAGTTCTATTTACAAGAGAGAACTATTTTAAAGCAGAAATTTTGAAGATGGTAGATCAACTTACAACTGCATTTGGAGACATTCATAAGTTGGTATTTGAGAAAGTTAAACCACTGGCCTGTCTTCGTCCATCTAGGATCAAGTATAGCTCTATCGAGGACATTTCTAAACTATGTGAATTATTCCCTGATGGTCTCAAAGATGTAGATAACTTGGAATGTGAAATTGATCTCATGTCCTCAGAAATAGCTAGTTCTGAATCGGATACAATTGGCGCAGCAGCGCAAAAACTTGTGAGGAAGGCTCATTTGTATCCGAACCTTTCTTTGGCTTACAAGTTGGCCTTAATTATTCCAGTAACTGTGGAAATGAATGAAAGAAGTTTCAGCGGGTTAAAGTTAGTAAAACATTACTTGCGCACCACCATATCGGAAGAGCGACTGGAGGAACTGATGCTATTAACCTGTGAAGCAGACATGACTGACATGTTGGATTTAGACAGTGTAGCTGGAAAATGACCTATTCTGAAGGATATGCGGGTGGTAATTTAAAAATGTAGAGAAGGAAATTTTTAGTCTCTTATACTAAAATATATCTTATTTTTAACAAGCAATATTTGTCTTTTTTATGTATTTTAAAATGTATACACTTACATTACACAACAGCATGCGACTTTACTTATAAAAACATAAATTCCAAAGTACTTCAACGTTCTTAAATTGTTACTTTTGAGAACTGGTTAATGCACGGTACATCCGTACATATTTCCTTTTAAATCGTAAGCAGAATCCTAATTAATAACATAATTCTCAACTTTACGTTATAGTAAAAGAATAAAAAAATTTTTACACTACTGAATAACAGCATTTAATTTTGACTGTGACAACAGAGTGTGGTTAGGCAGAATGCATGTGAGCACTTAGGACTTTTAGTGATTTTTTTAAATTCACAGTATTGTAGAACAGCTGACTCCGTCGCTGAGGGGGGGGGGCATCACAAAGCCTTTCTCACCCCCCGATCCCGTACTCACTCGGAAAAATTCAGTTTACACCCCCCACTAAAACAGCTTTCGGCACGCCCCTGCCCTGGCTACGTTACTGGTCACTTAAAATGCATCGAACATAACTCTCAAACAAAGTATTAGGTTTAAATCATTTGAAATACGCAATAAGTAAAACGCACAGCCAGAGAACTGTTTAACACTTGAAAACTCTACCAAAATCTCTCTGAAGATCGCGTACACCTGCTTTTTGTGGGCAAGCGGAGAAATACCAAACCATGACGTAGCGCGCGCTCTAGCCAATGCCAGAATAAGGGATACACGTACAGACTATGTCACGATGAATGGGAATGATAGAATGAAGAGTTCTGACAGTTTCAAGCAGACGCATTTTATAGTAAAAAATAACCCAAGGCGCGAAAACAATCGGAAAGAAAAAGAAATGGTTCTCGAAAAAACATTCGAATTCACAGAAATGATCAGAAATCATAATATAATTTAGGAATAACTAAAAGCATTTAAATCGGGCAAGATAATAATTAATTTAAGGTGAATTTAATAGAATTAACGATAGATATTATTAGGGAATAAGGAATTAGTGAAAAAAATGGCAGTAATTTAACATAAAACAGGGAAATATCGCGAAGGAAAATTTAATAATGTATAACATATATACCTTAGTAAGTTTTTAAATATATATATTTTTTATAGTATCTATTATATTAAAATTTGATTGCAAGTTTGTATTTTACATTTATTACTCCGAGATTAGAATTAATTTCACGTGAAAAGAACATTTTCAATTGAAATAAATTTAACAGTAGTTTTAGAGAATTTAATTTCCTTTATTAAAAAAAATAAAATAAAATAAAATAAACATTTAAATCTTTTAATCTGTTCAAAAATTATCGTAGTAAAATCTCGCAAAAGCATCGTTCCGAGATAAGTGAGTTTTGCCTTCCGTAGGTGTTGCCGGTCTACGCGGTTCAACGTTTATGGATCTCGTACGATCGCAATTTTAGGAATTTTCCTATCAATCCAACTATTTAAAAAATGAAACATAATGCATTGCCGATTAAAAAGACCATTGTTGGTTAAGTACATTTACGTCAATAAAATTAGTTAAAAAAAAGAGTGGTACTAGCCAAAAATTCGCGGAAAGCTGGAAATTCTTTTAATAACTTTGTTTTCCATCCAAATGAAGTGATTTGAAGTTTGTCCCATTAATCCTGGTGAGCTTTAGACGTAGCACCACAAAATTCTCAAAATTTTCTGACTTTTTTCAGTAAAAAATTCTTATTTACAAATTTTAAAGCATAAAATTCTGTGTCGATTGAGTACCCAAAACTAAAAATTCCACCAGTAATAAGTGAGATATAATAAATCAAAATAGCCAATTTTTCCAAAATTTTCTAAAAAAACCTCATAAAACCGGTTTTTTTACTCTCAACAACTCAAAACGCTCTAGTGTAACCAAACCAAAAGTACTCACACATATATTTGCGTTTATGATTACAATTTTGAAACCATACAGACCAAGTATAATATAGTAGAACTATTATTATTATAAATATTTTAATATATACTGTAACCTATTTGAAGCATGTATGTTGTGTTAGCAAGCATATAGAGTAGTGGTTCCCAAAGTGGGACGCACGCCCCACAGGGGGCAATTTGAGAATTCAGCGAAATTTAGACGCCCGGTCTCTGAATTCTAAAACAGTATGGAAAACTTTTTAAAAGTAATCAAATACACCAATTAAACAAATAATTTGCAAAATAAATTTTCTGGCTTAAAACATTTTTTGTTTCACTTGTTTTAAATTGACTCTTGGGAAAACACAAAAGTCAAAGCGCTACCGCTTGACACATGACAAGAAAGAAGTTCGATCAACCAATTAAAATGCATCTTTTTAGATGATAAATTACATTGTGCAAGTGAGGCTCAACAACTTTTAGCTAAAGACTTCCGTTGGCAGTACGGTAAATGGAAAGGGCTAGAAAACATTCCGGGTGAGAATGGTTTCATGGACACTTTGGCACGTAACAGGAATTTTCTAAATGAGATATCCTCTGCCTGCCTTTCATCAATGCTTCACCTGCTAACTACGACACAGACTACGATTTCATTGATCACTGTTGCTAAGAAAATCCGAGCTCTTGGGCAATTTAACCTCGCTTCTCTGCCCCCAACTGAAGATATCCTCTGCCTGCCTTTCATCAATGCTTCACCTGCTAACTACGACACAGACTACGACTTCATTGATCACTGCTGCTGAGAAAATCCGAGCTCTTGGGCAATTTAACCTCGCTTCTCTGCCCCCAACTGAAGATATCCTCTGCCTGCCTTTCATCAATGCTTCACCTGCTAACTACGACACAGACTACGACTTCATTGATCACTGCTGCTGAGAAAATCCGAGCTCTTGGGCAATTTAACCTCGCTTCTCTGCCCCCAACTGAAGATATCCTCTGCCTGCCTTTCATCAATGCTTCACCTGCTAACTACGACACAGACTACGACTTCATTGATCACTGCTGCTGAGAAAATCCAAGCTCTTGGGCAATTTAACCTCGCTTCTCTGCCCCCAACTGAAGATATCCTCTGCCTGCCTTTCATCAATGCTTCACCTGCTAACTACGACACAGACTACGACTTCATTGATCACTGCTGCTGAGAAAATCCGAGCTCTTGGGCAATTTAACCTCGCTTCTCTGCCCCCAACTGAAGATATCCTCTGCCTGCCTTTCATCAATGCTTCACCTGCTAACTACGACACAGACTACGACTTCATTGATCACTGCTGCTGAGAAAATCCGAGCTCTTGGGCAATTTAACCTCGCTTCTCTGCCCCCAACTGAAGATATCCTCTGCCTGCCTTTCATCAATGCTTCACCTGCTAACTACGACACAGACTACGACTTCATTGATCACTGCTGCTGAGAAAATCCGAGCTCTTGGGCAATTTAACCTCGCTTCTCTGCCCCCAACTGAAGATATCCTCTGCCTGCCTTTCATCAATGCTTCACCTGCTAACTACGACACAGACTACGATTTCATTGATCACTGCTGCTAAGAAAATCCGAGCTCTTGGGCAATTTAACCTCGCTTCTCTGCCCCCAACTGAAGATATCCTCTGCCTGCCTTTCATCAATGCTTCACCTGCTAACTACGACACAGACTACGACTTCATTGATCACTGCTGCTGAGAAAATCCGAGCTCTTGGGCAATTTAACCTCGCTTCTCTGCCCCCAACTGAAGATATCCTCTGCCTGCCTTTCATCAATGCTTCACCTGCTAACTACGACACAGACTACGACTTCATTGATCACTGCTGCTGAGAAAATCCGAGCTCTTGGGCAATTTAACCTCGCTTCTCTGCCCCCAACTGAAGATATCCTCTGCCTGCCTTTCATCAATGCTTCACCTGCTAACTACGACACAGACTACGACTTCATTGATCACTGCTGCTGAGAAAATCCGAGCTCTTGGGCAATTTAACCTCGCTTCTCTGCCCCCAACTGAAGATATCCTCTGCCTGCCTTTCATCAATGCTTCACCTGCTAACTACGACACAGACTACGACTTCATTGATCACTGCTGCTGAGAAAATCCGAGCTCTTGGGCAATTTAACCTCGCTTCTCTGCCCCCAACTGAAGATATCCTCTGCCTGCCTTTCATCAATGCTTCACCTGCTAACTACGACACAGACTACGACTTCATTGATCACTGTTGCTGAGAAAATCCGAGCTCTTGGGCAATTTAACCTCGCTTCTCTGCCCCCAACTGAAGATATCCTCTGCCTGCCTTTCATCAATGCTTCACCTGCTAACTACGACACAGACTACGACTTCATTGATCACTGCTGCTGAGAAAATCCGAGCTCTTGGGCAATTTAACCTCGCTTCTCTGCCCCCAACTGAAGATATCCTCTGCCTGCCTTTCATCAATGCTTCACCTGCTAACTACGACACAGACTACGATTTCATTGATCACTGTTGCTAAGAAAATCCGAGCTCTTGGGCAATTTAACCTCGCTTTTCTGCCCCCAACTGAAGATATCCTCTGCCTGCCTTTCATCAATGCTTCACCTGCTAACTACGACACAGACTACGACTTCATTGATCACTGCTGCTGAGAAAATCCGAGCTCTTGGGCAATTTAACCTCGCTTTTCTGCCCCCAACTGAAGATATCCTCTGCCTGCCTTTCATCAATGCTTCACCTGCTAACTACGACACAGACTACGACTTCATTGATCACTGCTGCTGAGAAAATCCAAGCTCTTGGGCAATTTAACCTCGCTTTTCTGCCCCCAACTGAAGATGCAGCCAAACAATATTCATTCAGAGCTTTTCTTAAGGTAAACATTTGGAATGGAAGGGTGGTGAATCCCACTGATTGAGGTTGGATGTCATTCAGGCATGGTATGCTTCCAGTCAGCACGAACAATGTAGCTGCACCACCATAGCACCTAAACACTCTGTCATGCAAATGTAAAAGGTGGTTTATGTTTTTGTCGAAGGAATGGTGTTAAGTGCTCAACTATATGTTACAACTGTAAAGGTGCGTCGTGCACAAATACCGCGGAGGAAGAAGACCCACAAATCGGATGCGACGAAAAAGTAGATATGGACGATTAGGTGTTCCATGTAGAGGAGGAGGAAGAGGAATGAACAGCTCGTGGTACAGCAAAAAAAAAAAAAAAAAAAAAAAAGAAAGAAAGAAAACCGCTCTAAGCTCGATTTCCCTGTATTTCCCTCAAGTAACTTGAGTTGATATTATTACCATTGCTTTTATACTTTTTTCTTAAATAAATTATTTTTCTTGGTTTTCTATTATTCTTATACTTTTCTCCAACATTTTATAAAATGCGTAATTTTAAGCACACATACATTTTTTTTTTCATTTTTCAATGGTACCTATTCCATATATTCATAATTTCATTGCATTTTCAAAATATAATCTCATCAAAAACAACTCGTTGTAAATGATCCCGCCAAGCCACAAACCTAAAACGTCAGTCATAAAAAGAAGTGATATCACATAAAAAGAAGCTATATAGAAGTGCATACTCCGAGTCCCGTGTAAAAATCTATCACCACTCATAATGTTTCCAAAGGACTCAGAGTGAGGGACAGTATGTGAAAACTGCTTGGCGACCTGCAGGCTTTTATAATGTTTGCGTTTCCTGAAATTACATATCACTATGTTATTATTTTTATTTTATTTTATTTTATTTTATTTCATTTATTTATTTATTTATTTTGCTCCCATAAAATTGTAAAAAGTTGAAGTTTCTGTGTTTGCATGTCCTTTCTTATTTATGAGATTGAAAAATCAATTTGTTGATTTTATTTACCATTATTTAAACTAGAAACACCACTCTTACGAAGAGGATTTTTAAGTAAACATGTAAAGATTTTGAGTTTGTAATATATATATATATATATATATACAGTGGACTCTCTCTATTCTGAACACTTATGGGACCGACCAAAAATGTTCAGATTATGGGGGTGTTCATTATAGAGGGAGATTGGGAAATGCATTACTACTACTACTATGTATCGAGTTTATAGACTGTATAGAATACTTAGCCTGGTTAACCATGCAAGTTACTGAAATGGGGGTGCTGAATTTAGAAACTATTAAAAAAGTTATATTAAAAAATTTTTACAAAACATACAATTACATACATACATTACATTACTTGAAAACATAATCGGTACATTACTTAAAAAAGTGAGTAATTTTAGTCTGTTTTTGCATTGTGTATACTCGTGCAGTGTACATGTTATCTAGTTGTTTAAAAAGTGGAACGTCTTCCGGGTGATATTCATCCGCATAGTTCAACAGGTCTTGAATCCCTTGGCCATATTGCTTGAAGGTAATCGTACTTCTTGTTTCATCGGTCTCTTCTGATTCTGCTTCGTCTTTTCAACCCTCTTCCTCTTCAACGATGTCGTCGCAAACAGGAAGGCTTCCGTCGGCTTCGAGATAAGCTCCAGGTTCAATTTCAGTATGAAGCTCCTGAAGAATTGACCTCAAGTCACTCACAGCTGTTGTTGCTTTGTCCGCTATCCTTGATTGCTTATTCTCACACAGGAATCTAGCTTTGTAGAAGCATTTTTGGATGGTGTAGTTTCATTCCAAGCCATGACATTGACCTTCTTTGTTATTTCGGTTGCCGAATTTGCCTCCTCCATCACCACGGACATTTTCCTCCAAAAATGAATTCGGTAGTTTGAGCTTTAAAGGTCTTGATTATTCCTTGATCTAGTGGTTGAATTATAGAAGTACAGTTCGGTGGCAGGAACTTCAGGCTCACATTGCTGAGCTGCATATTTGTATGTGATCTGGCATTATCCACAAAAAGAAGAATTTTTCTTCCTGCTCTCTTCATCATCTCGTTAATTCCCTCCAATAATTGTGAGAAAATTGCGAATGTCATCCAGGCTTTTCGATTTGATTTATAGTGCGCAGGCAATGATGCTATCTTCATATTTTTGAAGCATCATGGTTTTTATCTTTTTCCCATCACAGGTGGTTTGAGCTTCTCACCCGTAAAACTGCACAGAGCATGACGGTAAGTCTTTCTTTTGACATTTTTCCCCCCACACATTTCTAGCTTCTTTCTGTTAGGGTTTTATTTGGAAGAGCTCTGAAAAACAGGCCGGATTCCTCGGCATTGAAAATATCAGCGGCATCGAAATCCTTCATTATATCCGAAGCTTATTTTTCCATTCCTCCACAGTATCGATATTTACGTCTGCAGCTTCACCATTGATTATTTTGTATTCGATGTTATGTTGACTTTTGAAGCGAGTCAGCTATCCTTCTGATGCCTTGAATTCTGTGATTTTCTCCTTCTCTGTAAAATCCAGAGCAATCTGCTTGAGCAGGGGTCTAGTGACAGGAAGATTCTTCGTTCTCATTTGGAAAAAAAAACTTCGAGACGTGATTGTTTATGTTCTCGTTTCCCGTTTTCTTTCCGAAAATTCTACACTTTGAGGAAGGTTTATTTGCTTCACAAGCGGCTATAATTTCTTTCTCTTTCTTGCTGATGGCGTTGACTTGACCTACTGAAATTCCAAATTCAGATGCAATTGTCCTTTGACTTACTTTTGATTTTAATTTTTGAACAACTTCGTATTTTTCCTGAAGCTTCAGTTCTTTCCGTTTTCTTGTTTTCCTACTTATTTCTGACATATCTGCGTAAGTGTTGTGATTCTTTCCCTGCAACTGTGTGAAATAAAGAACGAGTGAAATGGCATAAAAATTTACCTTTACCAAACAAAAAGGATGAAAGAAACAGAAGCAATAATGCTGCCAACCAGGTGTGCAGAAAAGAAACCATAATCATTTTTTGACCACTCTCTCCAACACCTGTTGTCTCTTATCTGTCATTGGTGGGGGGGGGGGGGCATTTCTGTTGCACAATCTTTCTGTTTTTATCTCAGGTCGGGAGAGGGGAATCACATAACATGTTTTTTACATTATTTTTTTCTTGTATCTCTTTGCATAAAAATTGATTGTTTTGATCATTTCATTTAATTTGACTATCATGATTTACTTTTTATGAAACGGCAACAATTTCCTATCTGCACTTTTTTGTTTATTAAAAATATAAGAATGTTCTAGTTAGTTGAGAACACATATGGTAAAAACAAAATATTCTTTCAATTTCTTTCTTTCTTTCTTTTTTTTCGTTATAATAAATGTTTTGTTTGTTTTGTTAACTGAAGATTTTATCTGAATTATTCAAATTTCAGCATCGGGTAGATCTTAAAATCTAGAAATGATTTTGCATGTTTATTTTTAAATCGAGTTCATTGAACCCTTTTATTCTTCTGCAACAATTTTTCCGAATTTCCCGCATTCCGACTGCAAACAAACGTTCACTTTACAGAGAGGCGGGTTAGAATGGGGATCAAAATTAGCGTTCATAATAGTGGGGTGTTCAGATTAGAGGGTGTTCAGAATACAGAGAGTTCATCTTTTGTTAAGTCTATGGTGTTTCGCCGGGACCGTCAGAAAGTGTTCATAATACGGGGGTGTTCATATTAGAGAGTGTTCAGATAGAGAGAGTCCACTGTATATATATGTATATATATATATATATATATATATATATATATATATATATATATATATATATATACACATAATGGTCATACGCATATTAATAACAATGCACCTTCAATAAACTTTAAACTGAATTGAGATATATTGCAGTAATTCTAGGGTAAGCGGAATCGCATAGATCTGGTGAAAAATCCGTTCTGTTTATGCCATTCTAGTCTGTTTTAATAGTATTATATGCAATAATATTCTTTGTATTGGAAACGCATATTTTTTTTTTTTTTGTTTAAGAAATAATTGCGGAATAAGAAATAATTTCGCCCATTTTACCAGTTCCCTTAGAAACGGTGATTTAACAATATTTGTAATTAAATTTTATGGTAAGAAATATTGGAAAGTATAATTGTAATGATTATCACACTTACATACTTTTTCCTGCTTGTTTCTCAACTATTTCTGTTTTTACATTTTTTTAGCATGCAAATATATTTATAAAAGTGATATAACAAAAATTAAAAAATTATTTTTTCAATTTTCAAAATTGATATACTGCATATATTATAAAAGCCTGCAGGTCGCCAAGCAGTTTTCACATACTGTCCCTCACTCCGAGTCCTTTGGAAACATTATGAGTGGTGATAGATTTTTACACGGGACTCGGAGTATGCACTTCTATATAGCTTCTTTTTATGTGATATCACTTCTTTTTATGACTGACGTTTTAGGTTTGTGGCTTGGCGGGATCATTTACAACGAGTTGTTTTTGATGAGATATCACTCCTTTTTGTAAGGAGGTATTTAATTTCAATTATACGGATTCCATTTTTATTCAGAAAAGAAAAGATGAAAGGGGCAAAAAAAATAATAGTGATGCTCTAAACAGAATTATACATCAGAATTATACAATTTATTGAGTGACTTATTCCAATGTACATGTCGCTACCATAACAACGGGGAAACTTTTATATTAATTTCCTTACATTGTACTCATCAGATTATTTATGACATATTTATTTTCCTTTTTGTTTTGTTTATATCACTCTTCCGTTTATATACATTCAAAAACAAAAAATTAGACAATTTTACAGTAGTTTACAAACTTATTAAAATACTACTGTTTCAAGAAAAATGTGGAAAAATAAGAAGCACTTTTTTTCGGTCAACTACAACGATAAGTTTATGGAGTATACTTTATCGAGAATAATCAACATTTTTTTTTTCTACGAACCTATTTCTATTAGTATAAAAATTTACAGGGATTTTTATACTAACATATTAAATATATTATTTTTGAAAATTACTGAGCACCTAAGAAGTTTTTTAACTCAATGTTTCGAGAATTTGAAATATATAAAATTCGCAACGTTTGCAAAAGTATAAAAACTATTAAAGTGATTTCTGTTCATATAGTCTGTTCATTCCAATTCGGTGATCCTAAAATATAGGTCCCCAATCTCCGGCAGTCCATGAATTAATTAGGACATATGTATGCAACTGTTAAAATGTTCTCAAAGTTGACAATAGAGGCAATAAGTATAGCTCGGCAAATATGAAACACGGCACTGCTTCATCATGGCTTTGTTTCGTGAGGTGTTCGTTCTCCGAACATAAAAATCTCTCGGAAATGTTCGTTATCCGAACATAAAAATCTCACGCGAAAGTGTTCGTTAACGGATTTGTTCGTAAACCGAACAGTTCGTTACCGATCACCTATTGTAGACGAAATTTAGCATTTTTAATTTTTATGTGGAATTTAAGAAGTTATTTCCTTTTCATTGTGCTCTAGGCCCGTTTTTAGAGCATTTTAAGTTCGTCATAGCCGGAGATTCTATGAACGTCAAATATTTAAACTCAAAACTTCTAATCTTCGGGTTGCAACATTTTTACATTCTATTATTCAGCGCATGAATGTAAAGTTGGAATTTTGTAATCGCTGTTTCATTCAATTTCTAATGCGCTAGAATTATATATTTATAGATAAACACAGTTTTTTTTAATCGATGAAAATTCTATATTTTAATAGATTTAGAGCTTAAGATCGACGAGTTTTCAGGCGGACAAAATGAACTCGTATTAAATTTTAAAGCAAGATAATAAAGCCTTACAGAGATTGGAACAGTATAAAATCATTAAAATACATCTCACTGAGTAAATATACATTGGTTGTAATGTAATCAAGATCTTCTAAGAGAGCCTGTAAATGAAACGTATATGGTTCAATGCCACTTTACAATAGAGAGTTTAAATGAATCGGATGTAGTAACATATTTGAATATCTTGTGAATATAGCCACTTTGACAAAAGTTATGCTATTTACTATTGTTTTTCCTCTGTGTTAAATACAGCAATCAAGTACTTCAACGTAAAAATTCGCTAATTACACAACCATTTAGTCTTATTAAAAAATCTTTTGAGTTGTCCTGTAAACGAACAGTAAATTCTACAATTCTGTTTTACAATAGGAAGCAAAGGTCATTCGTAGTAATATATTTTAGCATCATGCGCATAAGTTCTTTTTGAAAAGTGTTAGATCATTTAATATTTCTTTGCTTCATCTTAAGTATAGCAATAAATCACTTTAAAGTGGTATGCATAAAAAACTAATTCATATTTTAAACAAAATATTAAACATTTGAACTACTCATAAAAAAAATCAAATGCTGCAAACCGCGTAAAAATTGGATAATTACACAACTCTTTAGCCCTATATCAAAAGATCTTTTGTGAGACCCTGTAAACGAACCTTAAATGTTACGATTTTTTTATAATAGGAAGCTTACTTGGGTCGAGTGTAATAACATATCTTAATATCATGTGTATACGATCATTCCTAAAAGAGGTGGGTCATTTATTATTTTTTTTGCTCTATGTTAAGTATAGGAATCAATAACTTTAATCTGATATAAATCAAAAACTAATTAATATTTTTACATGAAACTTACAAAGGTTTGAACTACTCATAAAAACGATTCAAATAACGTAAACTGCGTAAGAATCCGATAATTACACATTGCTGTAGCCCTGTCAACAGTTTTTTGCTCTATGTTAAGTATAGGAATCAATAACTTTAAACTGATATAAATCAAAACTAATTAATATTTTTACATGAAACTTACAAAGGTTTGAACTACTCATAAAAACGATTCAAATAACGTAAACTGCGTAAAAATCCGATAATTACACATTGCTGTAGCCCTGTCAACAGTTTTTGGCGGCCGGAACAAGATTTAAAAAGGGCAAAAAACAGCACTTTTAAAAGCGCATTTACTGAAAACCTATTCGTCGGATTTTGCTTTACTTTTGAATTCTGAGTCACTGGGCACGCCCCATTCCATAGAATCAAGAATTTTGTTTCTATCATAAATAGAACGCGAGATATAGATGTGTCAAAAACCCGTTTTGTCCCGTCCGCAAAATATAAACTAGACAGAGTTAAAAAAAAAAAATTGTAAAATCGTTTGGCATCCATTGGCGGAAATTCCTTTCATTTACGGTTCAATGCATTGCTGTTTCTTATGCTTGGCGAGAAACTCTGTCGAGTTTCTATGATCATTTATATACCACAAAAAATAATTTGTTTACAAACAACAGAATTAAAATTTATCTGAGGACACACACATCGGTTGCATTTCAAGTGTAATCATCTGTTGAAAAGGTTGGTGAAAATCCCATTTTGATGTAATTAAATTTTTAAGTTAATTATACAGTACCATTCGACAATTTATGCAGTTATACTGTTTTGTAAGCAAAATGATTCATTTAACCGATAATTGGTACTCAAAACACCAATTTTATGAGTTTTTTTAGAAAAATGTACTTTTATGATTTATTAAATATTACTGGTGGAATTTTTAATATGTAGTACTCAATCGACGCAAAATTTTATGCTCAGTAATTTGTGTATAAGAAATTTTTCTGTAGAGTGAACGTTTTTGAGTTATTCGCAAAATACTGAAAAAGATCGAAAATCTTGAGGTTTTTGTGGTGCTACGTCTAAAGTGCAACAGGAAAAATGGACAAACTTCAAATCCCTTCATTTGGATGTAAAACAAAATGATTAAAACGATTTGCAGCTTTCCGCGAATTTTCGGTTAGTAAAATCCTATTTTAACGGACCTAATTGTGTACTTATTAATCATGAGATTATGTGAATTGTTGACAAACTAATTGCTTAAATAATTTCAGGATGGCATTGCTTTTAGAATTCTGATGTCATAAAATATTTTAAAACAATCATTGTTAAATTAAGTAAACTTAATTAAAATTTGATCATAATAACAGAGCTCCCAAATGGTCCGCTTTTTGAATACCGTTATTTTCTTTAAAGAAATTTAATTTTAGATTTTTCTTACAAATTTTTGCAGAAACCATCTTCGGAGGAAATTTTTCGCGCAAATGTTGTAGAAACCCACCATGAAATTTTCTGTAAAAAAATATTGGTATTCAGTTGGCGGACCATTTGGGAGCCCTGTAATAAAATATAAAATAATATTTAAATTGTTTAATCATGTCCTACGGTGATGTTTCGTTTTATTTATAATATGACGTCACATAATTTTAAAGAAATATGAGTATGAATTACTTTCAACAATTAGTATGTCAACAATGCACAGAAAAGATCACATATTCAATAATGTACACATTTCAGTTAATCAACAAGGATCTTCTTTACCAACAATGCGTACTTTGTACAACAATGAAATAAATGATGAACAATGAATAATGAATTGATAAGTAATGAACAATGTGGTATTTCTTCAGTCTAATTACTGACCCTGATCTGAGAATGGCGAATTTTCTGTTCTTAGGTATTATTCTCTTGAGTTACTTTCTGTATAAGTTTCTCAGGCGATATTTCTTTGTCGAGTATCATCAGACATATGATGACACTTTTGAAAGTAGTTTGAGTCCGGCAATTGTCACCGAAGCTGGACCAGGTGAGCTGTGGGAGAATGCAATATCATACAATAGTCTTCATAGTGTTTCAAATTCAGTTACACCAACCAAGAAATGTTTTGAAAAAAGTCATAAACCAGCTGGTAGCCTTGAAAAAAATAGAAACTCCAAACCGAACCCTAAAACAAATCAATCACATTTCAAAAACAGTTATCAAATAAATTATGATGATGAAGAGCATGATTTGAGGAAGAAAGAAAAGCTGTATATAGATGCTTTAAACAGAGGTCGTCCCGAAGGATATCGCAAAATCTATAAGCTGCCGAATGTTGGATATCTACCCACTATTTTCGAAAAACTGCCGTATCCGGTCACGACTGAAACCCTCAGGTTACTTATTGAAGAAGAATCCACTGATATGTTAGAAATAGAAAATGTACCCCAAGAAAAGCAAATTTTTATTCAATCAGAATCAAATATAGATCAAGAAGCATCAGCTTGTATCCATTCAGAAGAAAATATAGTTGAGGAAGAGCCATCTAATACGCAGTTAACGGAAAATAAGGACGAAAAAGAACCAGTTTGTGGGCAATTAGAGGTAAATTCAGCTGAAACAGAAGCAGTTGGTATCCAGTTACTGGAAAATGTAGCTAAAAAAGAACCAATTAATGTTATATCACAAATTTCTACAAAGAAGAAAAAGAGGTTCAGAAATCTGAGAAAGTTCTTCAGCCGGTTTTCATGTATCAGTAGAGTGAAGGACTAAAGGAGAATAGAATACAAGAGTTTTTCATATAAATACATCTGCTTCATGATTTGAAATTAATACGTAATCTTCTTCAAATGATAAATAATCCATAAAGCTGTTTCAAATATTTTTTCTTACATTGTAAACATAGGAAAAACATGTTTTTCACTGTCAAAGAAAATGTAATATCTTAAAGATTTCAAAATCAAGAAACCTTCAATGTAATATAATATATAATTTTTTTGAAATCCATAGTTAGAAAATTCTGTACCACTATTCATAAAAAATATTTTTATTTAAATCGGATTGATCTATAGAATTGTAAATAACAGATCAATAGTAAAAATAAAAATAAAAACCACAGCTACCATATTTTATGTCTTTTTTCTATTGTCTTTTTATTACGTATTTTTCGACTTTATTGCCATGTTATCGAATGTAGTAAGAATTAGAAACAGTGTTTCTTCAAATCATTTTTCTTGCATAATGCTAAGGAGGTGGATGGGCGTTGATTTAACACCCCCCCCCCCTTTCCACTGGATAGATTTTATTTCTAGGATGTTTTGATCGTTTTAATATAATTTAGTATATGTATTTACTGATTCATTTTTGTTTGAACATTGTTTAAATGAGTTGATAATGATGATAATGAATGTTTAAATGAGTATATAAGATAAGAAATATAGGTTTATTTAACAAATTTTAATGCATTTAATTTTTATCAATTTCGAAATGAAGACCCCATAACATTATCCTAGCTTTTACTTATGGGAGAAAATAAAATAAATATATGAGAATAATGTGAGGAAAATAAAGTAAAACACATGCAAAAAATTACAATGGTGTTGTAAGCGCTTTATTTAAAAAAAATCGATATAATAGAAATTCATTAATTTCGCTGTTTAATAAGGTAAATAAGATACGTAAGTAAAAATTTTAGAAAATTCAAAACACATTTGCAAACCAGATTTCAGCAATTGCAGTCCATAGACAGTAAAGTAATGGATCTCTTTTGTGTAGCCCAGTATATAATCTATAGATTTGTAAATACTCTATATAGTATGTTACAATTTAGTTTCGTAAGAAAATACATAACACAATTGAAAATTCACCGTCTATTTGAAATCTTTTGTATTGCCCTGTATATTACCTTAAAGTTATTTTTTATGCACGCAACATATCAAGCTAAAGTTTAATTCAGACTAGAGCACGCTGTAAATTAGTGAAATCACACTTACAGAAAATATCACACATAAGCGACCATGTATCCAGTCCTTTGCGTGTTCTTTTATACGATTCTGTGTTATATTGAACAAACATCTCGTATTATACTAAATATATTTCACGTTCAAAATGGATAACTCGATTAAAGAACACATTTAAACAATTCGCACTGATACACAATAATGCTTACGAATTCATTTGTGTAGCCCTGTATATGATGATATAAAGCATTTATGCATATTGCATAGCATACAAAGTTTTGTTTAAACCTAACTGAAAGCGCACTTCTAGCAATTATCGCTTATGGACAGTACTTCGGAAACAGTACTGTATCCGAAATATTTTGTGTGCCCCTGTAAATGAACGGTAAATACTATGCATAACATATTAATCAAGTATCTGGTAGTAAATCTCACTAATGTATATGAATTTCATCATATTTCAAATAGTCTAACATAATTAAAATACGTTACAAACAGTTTTTCCTCGATAGACCATTATGTAACCGAATAATTTTGTGTGGCCCTGTAAATGACATTCATATTCTACAGAAAACAAGTTTCAGTTCACTTCAAAAATTTATATCAATGTCAATATGTTTGAAATAGTGTAATATGATTAAAATGCACCATTAACGATTTTTACCCGTATATCATAATGCAACGGAATTCTTTTGAGTTTCCCGATAAAGTAATTATAAGTGCTACACGTACCATATTCGATAGTAAGCATCTTGTAGGTCACTTCAGTGATGTATATATCAATTTCAATATATTTGAAATTTTGTAACATCATTAAAATACACTGCAAAATATTTTTCTCCATACACCGTAATGCAACGGCATTCTTTTGAGTGCCCCTGTAAACGAGGTTCAGTGCTACATATTTTATTTTCCTTACCGAACATGCCATTGCATATATTAATAACATATATCATTTTCATGGTAATCTGGGTGTATTTACGTGAGTTAGTGCATGGACAGACGGTCTGAGGACGGCCAGACAAAGCGAATACATAAACACTTTTCAACTATGTTGGAAAGTGTTAAAAATGGAAAAATAATAAACAAAAGTAAAAACAGTTTTTAAAAAAAATACTCTTTTAAAATAATTCAATGTTTGTCGTGAAAATACTGCCTAATCTCTTCACTGCAACTCATATATTTCGCCCAAAATATCCGTTAGAATACATTCATCCAACATGGGCAAAAAGCACAGGTGCCAAGCTCTCACTAAACGTCCGTAATATGTGGATTAATTTGATCCAGTTTAACAGCGTTTTGAACCTTATTTGACGAAATTTTATTTAGTTAATTTCAGCTTTATGCATGGAATGTATTTAATTTAATTTCTTTAAAAATATTCCAATGCGAAACGTATTAAACCTGGGTTAAATTTACCCACATATTACGGAAGATTAGTGACAACTTGGAAGCTCTGGCAAAAAGCAATAAGATCAAATTTTGCAGAATGCTTAACAACTGAAGTATATACGAAAAAAATTAAAAAAAGGCAGTCAAATAAAAGACCAAAAACAGAGAAAAAATTGGAAAAGAAAGAACAGTTAGAACTTTAAGAAACAAAAAACAGCATTACAGAAACAGAATTCATCAAAAATTCGATGTCAGTCTTAAAAAAAAATTAAATACAGGTACAGCAGAAAAAATGATACGAAGAAGACTACACCTAAAAACAGTTGCGTAGCCAGAGAGGGGTCCAAATGCTCTGGATACCAGTAATATCCTACAGTTTTCTTCACCTTCATATAGCAGAAAGTTCTCTGATTAGGTAAGGCAAAGAAAACTTCTGGACTACTACCCTGGCTACGCCACTGCCTCAAAAATATCTATACCTTTCAGAAAGCAAAAGGGAAATAGGGAGGCTTACACGGAAGATGAAAAGCAAAAATGAGTTAAAGGCAAACTGAAAAGTTAAATATTTGCTACAAGTATAGTGCAATAAATGTTGCTTTGGTAAAATTAATGTTGTATTGGTTAATCATTTTTTACTTCTTGTTACTTTCTTCTATTTTTACAAGAAGAAAGTATAGGATTCGGGAAAATTTTTGACTTTCGGTTTTTGGTAGATATATACGTTTTAAAAGGCCCCGAAAACAGTTTAACAGTTTTTAGAAAATGTATATCCGTGATTCTGCCTGTATGTGACACAAATTATGTCGACGTTCTATTTCAAGATCTAATGCGTGGAATTCAGATTAAGTTATACCGTTACATAAATTGGTGCTGTTTAGGTTTTCATGTAAATCGCCCAACAGTTGTTGCTGCTATGCTGTATTTTTTACGATTTCCGCGATAGTAATATCTGAAGAACTAATGCACGGAATTTATCAAACTTAATATTTTGTTTGACCTTAACATAAATAGACGTTAATTATGTTTTGGTGTAAATCGTTCAACAGGTGGAGCTGTTATGCTGCACTCTTCACGATTTCCGTGATAGCTATATCTCAAGCACTAATGCCCAGAATTACATCAAACTTCATATTCTGATAGACCTTGGCATATATAGATGCTCTGATTATGTTTTGATATAATTATCTCAACAAGTAGCGCTGCTATGCTTCATTTTTCACGATAATCGCGTTAGCTATAGTTCAAGAAATAATGCACTGAATTTTACCAAACTTCATATTCTGTTAGACATCGTCAAAAATAGATCCTTATTAGGGTTAGGTGTATACCGCCCAAAAGGTGTCGATGCTATGCACAGTTTTTCACGATTTACGCTATAGCTATATCTCAAGAACGAATTGATTGTCATTTAATTTTAGACGATTTTATTTATATAAAAGAAAGTTTTGTGATGGCCATAATCCACTGGTTGTTATAATTTAAGTTAGTCTTAAATTAAGTCATTAGTATATGAAACAATTCAATAATAAGTGTTTAAAGTTTCAATTTTATGTACTTCAACTCTCTATTAAGTATTTTAAAACTTGGTAACAATTAGATTAATATTTTAACATGAACTGGCATACATAAAATGCATTGTCACATTTAGGTACTTTGGACGTCTCATTAAGAGACAGACAGTCATGTATTGTTTCCATAGATTACAGATAATGATTCAATTTTTACAAATAAGTTAGTTTGGAAATAAAAGTACAAAGTTCAATCTTTTCTGCTTAGTAAAATATATATTAATTAAAATTCAAAATATACCTTAAATATAACAAAACTTTGGGAACTTGCGTCTCATTTAGACACACTAACCTTTCAGTCATTTATATTTAAATATATAGTTTTTTCATATGAAAAAATACTGTACTTTCTTTTGGAAATACGGATTACATTCGCATAAGTCAACACCCAACCAGAAATCACCTAAATCATTTAGTGTCAATCCGATCTGCAACGAAAGCAATTAGTACCAATCGGATACTACAACCCGAACCATGGATAGAGTCAGGGTAGGGTAATATTGGTTTACTCGACTTCAATCGACAGCCCTTTTCCCCTCTGTTGACATTAACACGTTCACTAACGGGTTAAAATTACCAGAGTTTAATTTTATTTAAAAAGTTCGAATTCATACCAGAAAATACTAATAGCAGTATTTACTATATTTATTTACAGACATTTCGTAATGACTTAAAATAAAAATTCCTTTTTCGAAATTTCCGGTACTTATTCGTAATTTTAGATTCAAAAACTACGAGTATACTTGTAGTTGGCGGCAAATGGGTTAAAACAACGCCCCCTAGATAAGAAAGCCGCAACACGCGTCACGAAAACTTCATACCAAGCAGGCAAAACAAAAAAAAAAAATCGAACAACTTGCATGTTTCAATCAAGGCCTCCTTATCATAGTATCAGGCCTCACAATCAGCAAGTTTCCTTTGACCACATGGTTGTCCTGCTACTAGCGCCATCAATCGTCAGTAATAGGCATGATCTCCATAGTAATAGGAGTATTTACGACACGAAATAACACGAAATTTTTTCACAGCTCCATTTGTACTATGCATTTGTTTATGAACTAGTATCGGTAGTATCCACCAGGCGGCGATACTTTCCGGAGAAAGTCAATTATTAAGTTGGCAATTACCGCGGACATTTTCTCCCATAGACTTTCTCCGGATTGTCAAGTCTGATCGATGATAAGGGAGTCTTGGTTTCGATTTCGATGGCTCGTGGTTAAAGACAGTTCTGACGTGCAATACAAGACAATATATTAAAACTTTTTATGCTTAACGGACAGAATTTTCCGGTGCAAATTGATTTTCCCAAACGGAAGGAACTTTCCGAACAACCCAATACATTTACTTTAAGACATTTTCCAAGTAGTCCGCCACAGATGATAAATCAAATCGCCATCCCATATATTCTCTGTAGCTCATAGTTCATTCAACTCATGGGTGTTGGAAACAACAATGGATTTAATTATACGCCCAATAAACGCTCGTCAAAATATGAACAACCCGATATATTTACAAAGTTTTTAGATTTTCAATTAATAATCTTATAATATTAATTAGGATTTTTTAAAATTATAACTAATAATAACATTGTTAACGTAAACACTATTTTTTTTTTAAGATGGAGAAAATTGCATTAAAAATGGGTTTTTTAAGCTTTCTCAAAGGACTGGATACATTGCTGTTTACTATTGGTAATTTCTGGCAGTGGGTTTTTAGTCGTGTTATGATGGGGTTTTTTTCGGATTAAATTAAATTGAAATTGAAGCGTGTTTAAAAATCTGTAAATAATATATAGGGCTGTACAAACATTTCTGTTTAATGGCGGAAATTTCTGCAAATGAATTTTTGAATATATTATGCGTTTTGTAACTTAGCCAACTTTTAGCGCACTATGTAATATATGAGGGGGTTAGAATGACAGTGGAGTAAGTCAAAAATTTTGAAAATCGAGATAACCATATTTACACTGAACGTATATTAATTTCTGTTCAGTGTGCCAGTCAAATAAGTCATAGTTCACTTAAAGAGTCGGTAGTGGACAAAAGAAGTTGGACCACTCAATGCAACGGCAATATAACAATTTTCACAAAATTCTTCATTTTTCAAACGACTAAATTTTGACTTACTTCACTGTCACTCTGACCCCTTCATATATGTAGATCATGTAACAAAATGCACAAAAGAATCCGAGCACCTTTTCTGCTATGGAAGGTAAATGCTGAAATCTGGTTTTCAAATGTGTTATAGGTTTTTAATATTTATACTTGGACATCTTCTTTCATCTTTTTGAACTGCAAAGTTCCATTACAGTTTTCTTGAAAGGTTGGAAGTTTTCATCATGCTTGACGCATGATTTTTCTTTCCTGGTTTATTTCCAATATTACAACTTAACTTTATAAAGTATTATTTGGAGGGGGGAGAAAAAAAAATCTTCAAGAATATTTATATTAATCCTCTTCACTTGAGAAGTGTGTCCCAAATTCTATTTCATAGCTTTTTCTTTTCGAAAATAAATTTCCTAAAATAAGCTTGCATGTAGCTGAAAAACCCTATTATCTTTCTGATGATACATTTTAAAAGGATATTTTGAAACTACTTATTATCGGTGAATAGTGTGACTCTCTAAACATATTTTTTATACTTCAGTTTGTGGCAGCATATTAAACATTTCTTTTGTTTTTTATGTTTCCAAAGTTCTTTTGTTCCTTAAAATATTAGCTATATATATTTTTTTTTTCAAACGAAAAATTTTGAGACTTCATTAATACTAAGACATCCGATATAGAGAATATATGTAATTTTTTTTTAATTGAAACTTTAACATATTTTTACATTTAATACTTTTTTTTAGATTGCCCCCAAACAGCATCAAAGAGCATTTTTATATGAAATATGTCAATTATATATTTAAATAAAATTTTGAGATTTATTAAAAGCGGTAATATCGTTTTGGCCTCGTGCCAGAAGTTAATAGCCGAAGAAATCGCTAAAAATTTCGTTATCTACAGCAATTTTTTTTTTTTTTATTCTGATAATTTCAGCTATTCTAAGCGCTTCTTTCAATTACATGTCTGTTAAATTTGTGTTTTATTTATACTGTTTTATTTATTGCTTAATTAAGTTTTAATTTCGTTATTGAATATTAGCTGGAAATAAATGCTGGACTTTTTATATTCTTTAAAGTGCAAACGGATTAATATTTTGTAATCGTCTGCAAGCGATATAGATTTTTTTTTTTAATCATGCTTGAAATTTAATTTAAATTCGATAATAAATGAGTAAATTGCGATAGAGTTTTCAAACAAATTGTATTTAAAAGTAGATTTTTTCTCCATTCAACGGTGTAGAAATTGAAAATACGCGATGTTTAGAAATTAAAAAAATTGCAGTAGCAAACATCGCAAAACCGAAATTTCATCGTCCAGTGTTGCTATTCGAAAAATGACGTCAGCGTTACTCGCGGACACATTTGTCCTTTAGATTATACATTTGTTAAAGTCAGGGTTCGCACATTCTATCACAAATTTTTAACAGTTTTATTTGCGTTATTTTACTGTAAATTGCATTGCGAATTTTACGAATAAATAGGTGTTAATACATTCTTTTTATTAAGAATTTAAATAGAAATTTTCTTATCATTAATAGTGGTGTAAGACTTCTTTGAAATTGGTGCTAGCATTGTAAATTATAATAAATGATAAGTTGACACTTTTTCTTAACTTAAATACAGCTAAGAAAAAGAGTAAAAGAAGAGATAAAGCAGAGGGAGAAAGTTGTGGAAAGGCTGTGAACAAAATAAAAGAAAAGAGAGAAACAAATAAAAGGGAGAAAGGAAAACCATGCGTCAAGCATACATTTTAAAACGTTTTCCAACATTTCCGGATTATGTTACTGTAACTTCATGTTTTGATACGATAAAAAAAAAATGCACAACATAACTGAAAATCCAATCCCTGCCCACAGCCGGTAAGGTGTTCGAATTAATTTCTGCAGCCCTGTATATGATATATAGGTTTTTATATACATCACATTGTATTCTAAAATTTAATTCAACTATAAATGCGTACACACTTTTTAAACTTTATTTAAAGATTTCACTGCAACTTACTACGACGCGCGGCGGAACAAAATATCACAATAACGTGTTCATCCAGCAGTGGTTCTCAAACTTTTATGCCTTGCGTATCCCTTGAAAAATGGCATGCCATTACAGACAGCAAGTTTTTTAATGTGACCTGTGCGTTTGTTTTCTCTTATATAAACCTATGTGTTAGTATACAGAGGCAGAGTCGTAAACAATCATCTTCAACATATAGCGTGTTTTTCGTATTTTGGTTTTAAAACAGTCAATGATGGAAATTTTTTTTCAGATTTGTTGCGCAACCGCAAAAGGTAAGCGTACATCACTTTCAGAAACAGTAATGTAAAGCACAATATTCAGTATTTTTAATGCAAAAAAATAGTCTCCTTCAACATTCATCACAAATTTTGGTTTAGCCCTTAAATGCCTAGGCCTAGAGTATCAAATTTGCAATACAGTCACCTCTCACTTATAAGAAATGTTCTGTAATTACCTTTTCATACCACTATTTTAAAACAGTAAAATTCGAATTTTAAATTCTGCGATTTAATAAAGCAAAAATTACCTTTAAAAAATTGGTGCTGAAAATTAATTTCCATGTATCGCGTATAAGTGAGAGATCACTATACTTTTTATTTAACTTTTAATGAATAAATCAAGTTCTTCGCAACCACTATATTTATATCGAAATATTAATCCTGTAAAAATCTATAAACACGCTACTAAATAAAGTTAAAAATATATCTTAAAATTTCTGGTCTGTAATCCTTAACCATTCAATGCATGAATTTTTCTTTTAGAGTTTTTTTTTTTTTTTTTTTTTTTTTTAACTTATATTAAGGATTAGACACCAGAAATTGTAAGATATATTTTTAATTTTATTCAGTAGCATATTTATGTGATTTTTTACAGCATTAATATTTCGATATAAATATAGTGGTTGCGAAAAGCAACTTGATTTATTTATTAAAAGTTAAATAAAAAGTGTTGCAAATTTGATACTCTGTGCATTTAAGGGTTAAAATATTTTGAGGGATACACTTCTTAAGATATTAGTTTCCTTTCGTTATTAGTTAATTAAGTTATTAGTTATTAGTTATTAGTTAAATTATTAGTTTCATTTCTTCATCTTTAATTATGAATTTCAAAACATTATAATGCCTTGAAACATTTCCCATTTTAAAAACGTAAATTTCTTAACCTTTTCAAGGACTTCTGTTGCTAAAAAGATCAGAATTTACGAAAAATGTATTTAAAAATAAGTAAAATCTTTTATTCATGTACATTTATAAAGGCAAAATTTTATTCCGAAATTTTGGTTAATTGTGACATTTGGGGACAAAGTTAAGTGGTATGATTAATAAAGCAACGCCTTTCAAAGATTAAAGTACAAAAAAGGGAACAAAATTAATAGAGATCCTTAATATGCCTCCACACCGCCACAAACTGATTCATAAAAAATATATTTAGAGTGTCATTGTATTCTACGATAATAAATTGTTTCCAAACATTTTTTTTAAACGTGTCACCACGAAGATAATAAAGTTTCAGCTACGCACAAGCTCATTTTGTGATATTTATTTTTTTTTAAGAAAAGTATATATAAAAAAAAATAATTGGAACATATTTTTCAAGTTAGAAATATAAAGATAAATATTTTTGAAGATTATATTCTCTTAAAGATGGTTAAGAATGTGACATTTTTAGCTAAGAAGATTCTGATTATGTCTGAAAAAGTGTAAGATGGTTTTTTTTTTAATATAAAAATGATAAAGTATATTTGCCTTTGTTTTCATTTTAGTATATTTTGTATTTGGATATTGTTTAACCCTTTGATTACGGGCTTGTACTGGCGACTATTTTTATATTCAATCGTATCACAATCTACAATTTTTTTTCTCTGTGATAGATTTCTCTTGAAAATATTTTAATAGAAGTGCATAAGAGAGATTATTTTTTCAAAAAGTGGTAAAAATAAAGTAACAAAATAATCCACTAAGACGTATATGTCGCGATCTTAGTGAATAGGTTACCATTAAATTATATTTATCATAATGTTATATAGTATCAACAAGTAAATCAAACTTTAACTGCAAATTAAACTGATTAGTAATTTTAATTTTAAATTAAACAGATTTAAATTTCAATCTCAAATTGAACACAAACTATTCAATTTAATGATTTATTTGTGCAGAATATTATTCTGAATAATGTTTACAAATATTTTATACATACAAAAATCTAAACATATTGACAGTTGACGTAATAACGTATTAGACATACAAGACATACATTCCCCACCCCTCCCGCCTGGATGCAGTGTCAGAATTTATAGCCACACGAGCAGTTACAAAAACCATAATTTTCTGACTTCACTGTTTGACAATTTATCTCTGAAAAACTGTTCTGTACATAAAGAATCTCTATAAATATTCATTATATTTCTATTTATGCTATATTTCTGCTAATAAGAGGTATCACAATGCTTCAAGCAGCATTTTTATTCTGAACTCATTTTATTTGATATTTTAACTTTCAATTCACTGTTTCATTTCTTTCACAATTACCTCAAGTACGATTTTAAGTAATTTCAGGATATTTAATTCTCATAAATTGTAATGCAAAGTGCGATTACATGCCTATTGATATTTTGAGACTATTTTTTTATATCTTAAATCACTTTATTATATGAGGGCAGGGGACTCTGCCCTCAACTTGATAATCGTAACTATCTTAAATTCAGTGCTCTAAATCTCAAACATAATCTCAAATAATTTTTTTTTGTTTTGTTTTGTTTTTTGTGATAAAGGCAGTAAATTTTATTTTGCACGATTACATACGAAAATATGAAAACATTCATGAAAATGATTCAATAAAATGATTTATTAATTTTTTTTAAATAGGTGTTTCTTGGAAATATATAGTCTAGTCTTGGTCAACATCGAACTTTATTCTCAGCTGAATTTTTTTTTCCCTTTTTCGGTACGTTCGTATATAAATACGCAGCACCTATTGCCGTCATCTAGCACGTCCGTCTGTTTGTCTGTCCGTCTGTCCGCATATAACAGCTAAAAAACTACCCAACCGAATGGTTTGATATTTAATAAATAGAATCGTTGCAGAATTTTGTCGAGTCATTTCAAATTTTATGAAAATCGCATCAAAACTTAAAAAGATATTAACAAAAGTTTTATTTATTCTATTAAATCTTATCATACATAATTTGTATGATAAAAGTGCAAGTCATGTGACTGAAGGAAACAAATACGGGCTAACCACATTTTTTTCCATATGCTAAACGCCCATTTTTATTCAAAATTAATTTTTCGAATAAAATTGCGTAAAAGTTACATTTTTAGAAGGATCGTTAAAAAAAATGGTTTGCTTGAGAGATTAGTTACATTCATAAATGTATAGATTCTGAGATAACTTCAATGAAAATTAGGTTAATAGCCGAATATCTCAATCCATTAAAGTAAATAAACAAAAGATTCATCATCATGAATCATAGAAATATTAACCATGGAGGTAAACATTCGCAAAGCAAGGTCTTCATGCTGAATTTACAGCTCTGTCAGATGGCAAAAAAAAATATCGTATCTGTAAACATGGCATACGTAATAAGAAAAAAAAAGGCATCCTCATTTCGTTCATAGCAGACGATATAATTAATTTCACTGAAATAATAACGATGGTTTTTTCATTGTAAAACTAGTTATAGCACGAAACGAACGCACCTCATTTGTTACGTTTAACGTACAATTTCCAACTTGTTTGTACTGTTAACATCTGGGGTTTTAAAGTAAAAAAAAAAAAAAAAAAAAAAATGTATATATTTTCATCAAGCACCTATTTTAGTAAATATTAATGAATCATTTTCATGAATGTTTTCCCATTTTATGTAGTAAACAAAGGTGAATCTATCGTTTCAATTATACTTTACAAAGTTATTTAATTGAAACGATTAATTATACTCGTAAATAATTTATTAATTATTGATAATCATAATTGTTAAATTTATTTTAAAATGATTTTTGAACCCCTCCCATAAATAAAAATAAAGCCCCTCCCATAAATTGAAAATGATTTTTGATCCCTTCCCATAGCTATTAAAGCTATGCCACTGTCCATACATGCAGAGGCGGATTACGAAGTAGGCTGAATAGGCTTCAGCACAGGGGCCCGGCGCTAAGTTTGTGAACTTTTTTTTTTTTTTTTTGTCCTTAAAAAAATTCGTATGTATATATATGTATATGTGTGTGTTTGTGTGCGTGTTTATGTTCGTATATATATATGTACGTTGTATGTCAATGTATATACATATAGAGCAAGAGGGGGGGGGCAATGTGTTAAGTCTAGGGGCCCGGTAGGTGGTTAATCCGCCTCTGCATACATGGGCAAGACAAAGAACTTGCAATCTTTGGGGAAGACTCACTCAACTTTTGTTCCCTTCGAGGTTGATAAAAAGAGTACTCAGACAGAAGAACAATTATCATAATAGGCTTCCAACCGCAGAATGTGGTGGTATCAAACATAAAACCGTTGTTGGCGCTGGCGTCCCTGACCGCCGTTTAAAGTCGTCAATGAATATTATCTGTCGTATGATCTTCCTGGATTTTAGCATGTAAGTATGTTGTAGTATACATGGCGCAACAACTGAAATATTGCGCCGTACCAGATACTCATTTAAGATCCAATATTTACAGCATTTTGATAGTCAAGCACGCCCAAGGCTATAGGCATAGAGCTGTTTTCTAGCCCTGAGTTTGTGAACTAAAAAACTCGAGGTACTTCGCCAGGCAGACAACTTGATATGGACATATGCTTTGGGGTTCTATATCAAGAAAATAACGATAGGTACTGCAGAGGTCTTCTGTAGGTTGACTGTAGGTTTCTTTTATGTATAGGAAGGTCACGGGGTGTAGTTTAGTTGTTTACATATGAAGGGTTGCAATATGCACTTTGAAATTCCTATTAAATGAATCAAGAGAAAATTGGTCGCATTAATGAATTATGAGGAGGCTCGAAATTTGACACAATCAAAAAATAATAATGATTTACATATAATAAACCAACAACTTTAATTTTAATAAAATGTCAACTGTACACTGGCTTATAAAACGTAAAAAAATATTATTTAAAAATATATTTACTCTGATAAAATATCTATTATCATAATTATCGGAAGGAATGCCGCACCAGTAATATTCAGCTTAGTAGAAAAATAAATATCATAACGCCGCACTAGTGGCAATGGCCTGAATAAAGAGTAAAAATTATAAACACTGCACCGAAGACTGTAAAAAAAATTTGACAAATGGCGTTTACTAAAATTTAATTAAGTTTTTAATAAATTTCTTCAGCTTAATCTGTGTTTAATTAATGATGTTTTAAAATTCTTGTACAATTTTATATCTAATTTATACATTGAGGCGACATCAGTTGGTTTTTTATACCATCTACAGCGCGTTGCGTTGTCCTTAGACTTCATGGCATTCTACGTTTTTTTTAAGTGGTTGATATCCACAAGGCACACTTTTTATAAGTGGATGACGGCCACATTAAAATTAGATTTTAGATTTATTAAAAAGCCTTCAAAATAACTTCTACCACTATGTAAATGAAAACATTCATAAAATTTTCCGTCTATTTCTATATATGCTTCATACAGCATTTCTAAGTTTTCAGACACTAATAACTCTAGTAATTCTAATTTAGAGCTGCGGGAATAAAAAAATCTCTGAATATGATTTCATTTTGAGACAATTACAGGACAATCTCGTCGTTTAATGTTTTTTAATGGAAACTTTCTTTAACCCTTAATTACATAGTGATGTAAATTTCCATCACTTTTTATTTAACTTTTAATAAATAAATCAACGTATTCGCCACCGCTATATTTATATAGAAATATTAATCCAGTAAATTTCACGTGAACTATGTTGCTGAACAAAGTTAAAAATCTATCTTAAAATTTCTGGTGTTTAATATTTAATATATGTATAAAAAAACACAATTGTAAAAGAAAAACTTATGCAAAGAAGGGTTAAAAAAAAATGTCAGTTAATTTTTATGGCCGTTGAGCTTCGTGATGGTCTTAAACACCATTCATTCACATTAAAAATATATTTTCTTTTCAACCACAAAGAGAAAAGGGCATCAATAAAGATAAAATAATCCCAATTATTTGCTTTGCAAAGATTGAAGTAATACAATTGCCACCATTTTGAAGAAATTTCATAAAATATATTTAAAAATAAGAATAAAATATTAAAATAGAAATATTAAAAAAAAAATAGCTAGTGCCGGGTCATCTTTAAATGAACAGCTTTCAGTTAAAAAAAACATTTACTTTCAAAACGGATTCAGTAGAAAGCTCAGGGCAGATAACAAAACAAAATGGCTTGCGTTTTAAATACAGTGGAACTTCCTTTTAACGAAGTCCCTATTTAACGAAGTTTTCTACTTAGCGAAATTTTCTGCAGAACTTTGACTTTGAACACCATTAGTATGTAAATAATCTCCACATTACGAAAAATATATTCTATGTAACGAAGTTTATTCCACTTTTGTACGTGTACAGAATTCAAATTAAGCGATTGCTGTTCGAAGGATATGCAAATTTATTTCAACGGATTCGATTGTATGAAAATGAACACATTTAAATAATTTCCATTCTGCTTGGTGCTAAATAAAACAATTTTTTTTCACACTAAGAAAAACACTTGTTATCACTATTCTCCCACTCCGAGACTCCAGCGCTGACAGTTGGGGGAAGTCAAAATCCCCTTTTTACCTTCAATGATATAGAAGATGAGGTGTCGCAATGGTGTCAGATGCATTGAAACAAAAAATATCTATTAGAGTCAGACAGGTACCATTGTGACCTTCCATTGCTTATAGACAATTGCTTTGTACATCCACAAGAACGTGCTTCAAAATACAAATCGAAGAACATCAAAGTTATTTTTGTTCTGACAATACAGCTAAACATCAATCATTAGTCTAAGGAATAATAAAAAATCTTGAAGTACATTATCGAAAAAGACAGAAAAAAGCCGATGTAGTGAAAACATTAGTTTGAGATTCTGTGTATCAGAGTTGATGAAAGCTTGGGCCAAAGCTTGGGAATGTGACGTGATTTCATCGACCGTGCACAACTGTTTTGTAAAAGACGGCTTCATAATTAAAACTGAATCAATGCTTCTGAATCCAATACCTGTTTGTCATATCTCAAAAAAAAATTTCATGAATTTAAGTTAATTTCTATTTAACGAATTTTCTTCATAACGAAGTTTTTAAGTGTAACGATGAGACTTCGTTAAATGGAAGTTCCACTGTATATAAATTTTAAAGTAGACTCCACATTTTATCAACTTCAAACGAACGTAAAAAAATTACAATAGAAACAATGAAATACAGTGTTACATAGTCGATAATCAATCCAAGGAAAATTTATTTTTCAAGTTTAATAAGCGAACTTATTTGTTCCTTAATTTTTTAATTCCTTTCTTTTTCTTCAACCTTTGTATTACATTTTAATTATATTTCCTAAACACATCATTTATTAAAATGTTCGAATAATGTATTCTAAAAAATATTTACTATGTATAAATGCAATCAATGTTTCAAAAAATAAACGAATTTTGAAATAATGAAAATTAAAAAAAAAAAAGGAAAGAAAGAAAGAAAGAAAATCATAATATGCTGCCTTGAACTGAAAAAAACCTTAGAGAGACGCCCTATTCAGAGATCATAAATAGCTTCAAAATACCCTTTTAAAACTCTTCATAAGAAATATAATGGGGTTTCAGTCACATACAAACTCAATTTATGAAATTTATTTGCTTAAAGAAAAGGCTATAAAAATGAAGTTGTGTCTCTTATTTATCAAGATAAAAGAATTAAAACAAATATTTTAAATTTTTTTCCCTCCTAATGATGTTTGAAATTTTTAAGACGCTATCTTTTCTGATAAGATGATAATCCATAGTATGTTAGCTCGTAAATCAGTTAAAGTCAAAATTATATTTCTTATGCTTTTAAAATGGAGCAAAGAATAAAACAGATTTTGGTTATTATTTTTAGGAGAGGCGGAGAGTTTTTAAGTGCAATCTTTAATATTTCAACGAAAACTGAACTTCAAAATTATTAAATATATGCGGTATGTAAAAACATATTTAAAATTATATAATGATTATCAATTGCTAGGTCGCTATTGCTTCTTCAACACCGCAATTTACTATGTCAATGTTTTAGTACTGTTACAGTGCCTAAAATACATAGTGTGGAAAACAGTTTTAACGCTTTTTAATTAAAAATTTTCGAATTCCAGTCGGAAATTCTGAAATAAGAATTTTTATTTTAAGAAGTTACGAAATATCTGCCAGTAAGTAACCAAAAGAACATTACAGGGAATTTCTGGTATAATTGCAAAATTTCGGAATTAAAAAAAAGCCAAACTGGTAATGCTTTAGAAAGTGCTAAAAAATTGTAGCCGATAAACGTGCAACGATGCGGTACAATAATAGCGCAATCGCAGCGACATTTGCTTTAAAAATAGATTTACCTCTAGCAAAAGTAACCGTTTCATTATTGACAACATAAACATAATTTCTGTTAATAAAATCTTCTTGTTAGTGTATATTTCAGATGTAACTGATTTTGAAGTTATACAGTCTTTTATCATATCAGGGAATTAATCTTTTCTACTCTTCTAGCAGAGATTCATGCTTTGGTATGCTAAATAGGGAAAGTTTCTAGTTTGCTTTCTTGTATCGAGTACTGCAACCAGACACAAAAGAATGTGTATCACGTTTTTTTGCCATGATCAATACCATTCATATTTTCAAAGCTTATGAAAATCACTATCCAAGTCAAAGGAAATAGAGTATAATTTAATTACTTAAAATATTTACCACCAGCTGAAACGTTTTCTCAGTTCGATTCTTATACAATGTTTGCATTTAACGAGCTAGCAGACAGTGACGTACCCATAGAGGAGGGGTCCAAATGCTCTGGTGACCAGTAATATTATAAAGTTTTCTTCGCCTTCAATATCGCAGAAAACTCTCCGATTAGATATGGCAAAAATATTTTTATAAAATTAGTAATATCCAAATTATCTGAACGTCCACCCTGTCTACGCCACTGCTAGAAGATGTCGCTGCGATCGGATCGTTATCTTTTCAGCATCGTTCAACATTTATGCGATTCAATTTTGTAGTACTATTTTGTAGCCGTTTTCCACACTATGTATTCTAGGCGCTGTAGTACTGTTAGTGCCTAGAAAACATGGAGGTAGCAGGCAAACAAGGTCTGGTCCAAGACCCCCTTATCATAGTATCAGACCTCTCAATCAGCAAGTTGCCTTTGACCGCTATACTTGTCCTGCTACTAGCGCCATCAATCGTCAGTAATAGTATTTACGACACGAAATCACACGAAATTTTTTCACAGCTCCATTTGTTCTATGCATTTGCTTATGAACTAGTAGTTTTCCTACCACTAAAATTTTATAGTAAATTTTATCTTATTAAATTGACAAGATCGTGTGATTACATGACGAAAAGAATTCTATTAAATTTTAGTGGTAAGAAAAAAGCGTAAGAGTTGGCAGCTATGCGGTGGCAGACCAGCTAGATTTTTCTATAGATTTTTCTATTATATTTTTGGATACCAGTTTTTTAGTACAGACAATTTTGTTTTGTTTGATCGGAGAATTCTGGGATTTAAAAGAGCAACATTTTCTCTAAAAATATACTGGTGTTCAAAAAGCCCGAAACATGGCAACTGTGCGGTAGTATCCACCAGGCGGCGATACTTTCCGGAGAAAATCAATTAATAAGTTGGCAATTACCGCGGACATTTTTTCCCATACACTTTCTCCGGATTGTCAAGTCTGATCTATGATAAGGGAGTCTTGGTCTGGTCTTTGCAATTTCACTGAAATGCAGCAGCAATATAAAATTATAGAAAATATATTTTTAATATCGGAGAGCGACATGAGTTGCCATAAACCTGGTATTCAGGGTGACCAAAAATATCGTTAGTACGAATTTAAATAATCAATGTATCCATACAGTAGAAAGACAAACGCAAGAGACTTTTGAAAAGCATCTGATAAAACATTGGAGTCTGCCATGTTAGTGGCTCAATCGGCGTAACAAATGGTTGTAGTGGTGGTGGTGGTGTTTTATTACAGCCGATTATCAACGCGAGGGATATAAAACGAGCGGGGATGGTGCATAGTAAATTACTGTGTTAGAGAAGCAATAGCGACAATGTATCAACTAGCAATTCAATAAGAATTATATAATTTTGAATATGTTTTTACATACTGCATATATTTAACAGTTTTGAAGTTCAATTTTCGTTGAGTTATTAAAGATTGTACTTAAAAACATTACGCTTCTCTCAAAAATAATATCCTAAATCTATTTCATTTGTTGCTCCATTTTAAAAGCACAAAAACACTCGAACCGAGCACCCCCCATCTACCAGCTTTTCAAAAGCAGAGCCTCTCAGCCGCTGGTGGGGCGCGTAGCGCGTGTGATACATCAATATGGTGTTTTTCCGGGAGGAGTTTTCAAACGTTATCAAATTAATTTTTCCAACAAAGTATCGTTCAAAGAAATTAGAAGACAATTCGTGAAAAGTATACTGAAGTGTTCTATCCCACTCATTAATTAACCAAATAATGCAGCGATTTTGTAATAATAATGCAATAACCTGACATTGCTCAAACGTGGCCATGAGGAAGCATGCACATGGTTGTCTAAAAGTTTGAGAAGAGTAATTTTAACGTCTATTGCAGTTTAGAACAAATATATCTTTTCGGGACACCCTATATAAATATGTTATGATAAAAAAAATCATGTCCAAAATTAAAAATATCTGTTACGATATTCAGAAATTTACTCCGCTAGAAACACCAGATCGCCGTATAAGATCGAAATTCACGCAGTCGCATTCCAATATTTATTTGTTCTGGCCGTTAATCATTGATATTTTTCAGAAGAAAAGACGAAATGAAATCATCAAAGAAAATTTTATTATTTCTTCATAATAATATAATGATGAAACATTCTCCACTCCACTAGACATCGTCGGAAACTTTCAGTAATTTACATTTAATAAGATGTCAGAAAGCATATTTCAAAATAACTCATATAGTCTCGCTCCAGGCAGTAACGGATTACTTTAGGCAATACAATATCACATAAATCTACTCTCCACAGCTCATGTTTTACGTTAAATATCCGAGCGCGCAGGATTTTCTACGTTAACGCGGATGTACTGAATAGGAAATCACGACTCCGAAACAGATACGAACTATATTCTTATGGCAGCAGAAAATTGAGGTATTTAGATTCTTGCGAGAAACGGCGCAAACCCAGATTTTGGAATAAAAATTAAAAAAAAATGGTACAAAATGATAATTTTAAATACAATTCGGCTTTTAAAGAACTGAGAAAAATAAAAAGGTTTTTTGAAGAAAAATAATTACGGGAAGCGTTTTTTAGAATATTTTGAAGGGAAGGGGATGGGGGATATTAAATAAGCATTTTAAAAAGAAAGGAATTTAAATAAATGAAATAAATGGAATATAGTTTAAGATCGGAAATATTTTAATAAACAAGGGTTGTAAAATAAATTTAGAAAGGAAAATTTTTATGGAATAATTTTAATGAAATGCGGAATTTTAATTTTTGTAATATATATATACAACGTGTTTGGTAAAGAATCGCTAGTGAAGGAAATTAAATAGCTAAATAAAGTGAGCCAAGAGAGAAAAGAAAAGATAAAAGATAAAAGAAGAGGGTAAATAGGGTAGAATAAAGTGCTATTACGTAGAATAATGTATGGTATATGATTGTGTAAGTTTCATAATTATTTTTTATGTATATAAATGTTTTAAACTTTTTTAGCAGCCCCTATCTCAACCCTCTGCAATGACAATTCCTTTTTATAAAAAATTTTGGCTGGGGGAGGGGATATTGTGTTGATTTATTTTTTTAAATATTATATGTACTATATGTATTTTCTTTAAATATATATTTTTTAATTATATATATATAATAAAAATTTCTTTGTACAGATATTTTTAAGGGGAAAAAACTTGGGCAAAACTCTTAAAATAGCTGAAAATAAATATAGAAATAATATATAAATGAAAATTCAGTTAACAATGTACTAATAAAACACAATCTAAAAAATGCAATTTTTCTATTAAAATGATTTGCAGTTTTCAGATTTTATGTGTTGAAAATAAATACGAAATTAAAAGTGGGTTAAGAATAATAAAAAACAAGCAACTACTTAACTGAATCAGCCGAACGATATTCTATTAAACACTAGAAATTATACAAGCATCTATAGATATATACATAACAAGTGGTTAAGTGTGATCGAAGATCACACAAAGGGTTTCGCTAAATATTCCTTTCAAAACACTTTATTCTTTCTTTAATACATTCAAATATATTTCATTTTTAAAAAAATTATGTTTTTTATAAAGTAAAAATTTACCGGTCTATTTTTCTCGTTTTTTTCGAATATCTGGACCGGCCCGCTATTATATTCTGTCATAATAATATTTGTCATGTGGACTAAATGTGATATTAAGAAAAATCTATTTCAAAATTAAACATGTTCAGAGACCTTCAAAACATGAGACCTTCAAAATATTAAAATATGTCAATATTTCCATAATCGGGTTTTTATCATGACTCAATACGTTCCTCAAACTCATATGACGTTATAATCACTTGCTGGCGTCATATCTACTTGCTTTTTCTATTACTCATATTGATACTCTCTTTGTATTATTCTGAAACATTTGAAAAAATTCGTTAAATTTTCAATATGACGTCATGTTAATATTATTTTTAATTCTTTGATGACGTCATATTAACCTGTTTTCTGTACTTATACATACTCATACTCCTTGTATTATTGAGAAATGTTGGAAAATTTAAGTTATGTTACCAATATGACGTCATATTAATCTTTTTTCCAATTATGGACATTTTTTTATTTCATTTTCATTTTTCACGTGGATATCTTTGAATAGAAAATCAATTATTGTATAAAGAATTTTATTGTGGATTTTTAATTGTTGGCAACTGCTTTAACGAAAAATGTTTAAATTTAATAGGAAAAGGCTGTTAGATTTTTGTTTTTGTATCTCTCTATATTAAAATAATACGATTTTTTCAATTTTTATAATTTTGAGCTTCCTAGTAGGTATTCAGCTATAAGAACACAAAATTTCATGTCTGTAAGTTATATAGTTTCTGAGAACCGGCTCTGTGACGGAAAGACAACGTAGCGGGAACGAATAGGGCTTCGTGAAATGAACGAAACCCTAAAAATTGTCTTAAATATAAAATTATAAATTTAACTAAGCTACACAGACTGATACATATATGTCGTGAATGTAAACAGATTGACAGTTAACTTCAATGCGAACGATTAATTTAACTGGTGATATGACATAAAAACAATTAATATTTTTTGCATGAAGATTTTGTTTCGGAGAATGTATATGTACCAGAAAAAGTAATGAGAAAAACCTTTAAGTAGTAGGTGGACTTTTAACGAAATACAAAGCTAAAAAGTTTGAGCCATTTATTCATGTAAAATCTGTCACCTGTATGATGGCTTATTAAACATTTAAATAAAAAACACCTAATAATATATTCTCAAAGCTACAGGGTTAGGAGTTCGTAAACTCGACAAGGAAGACAATTTAAACAGAATACAAAAACATTGAACGTGTAATTTGGATTCAAGTCTAGTAGTATGGGTTTACATTTGTATATATACACTGTAAAAAATGGGTACTCAAAATTGAGTAAAAAGTACTCAATTATGAATACGTCACATACTCAAAATAGCTCCGATCCAAATGTACTCAAAATTGAGAAACACATACTCATTTTTGTTCCCATGGATGTATTCAAATATGAACTGCTATGTACTCATTTTTGATCCCATGGATGTATTCAAATTAAAAAAAATTTATGTTGTTAAAATAAAATTTATAGGATTAAAAAAAAGTTACTTCGCGAAGACAACCTTATAAGGGATACATACATTTCTGCTAATTTTTTTCATTCCTGCGTGAGTTTATAGTAATTAACCAACCCTTGCCCATGAGAGGAATCGAACCCGTGATGTCCTGTGTACTAACCTGACGACTCAGACGAACGCGCCATGAGTAGTCACGCCTCCTTCTCAAATGTTGTTAGTTACTTTGCAAAACTTGTAAAAACTTGAGGTTTCAGCTGTAGATGGATTTTTTCAGTTCCAATGTTTTTAATATTTTCTTTTCATAATTTTCAATATTTTGCTGTATGATTTGGTGCCTTATAACAGATAAATTTCAATTTATTATGTATTATATGCGTAAAACATTGCATTAAGAATACTGATTGCTTCTTTTTGCAACAGTACCAACAATTTCTTTATTCGAACATATATGTTTTTTAAATTATTTGCCTGATTATCTATTTATCAATTCTAATAAAAACAACAATTATCTTAATCAGACGTGTTTATTACATGTTATTAAGATATTTTTTTTAATGTCTTATTTTAAAAAAATTATGTAAATAATTTTTTTTATAATAAATAAAATTATTATATTTCAGCTATGCTGAGAGCTTTTGCGTACGGTTCGGTTAAACTAAATAGTTAAAAAAAATGATTTTTAAAGACAAATTTGAAATTAATGACCTTGGGATAGGTAGGTTTAAATCTGGACTTATTGATTTTATTTAAATTAAGATAGTTTAATTTATAAAAATATAAGCTAAAGAAATAACTTAAAAACGTTATAAAGTTAAAAACTTTATTTTTATAAAAGTAAAGAAAAAAATATTAACTAATTTTATAAATTCAAGGAAAAAATTATAAACTTGTAAAATTATAATTTATAAAATAATAAATTTTAGCGTAATTCATAAATTTGTAAGCCAAATCAGCTTAGTTTAATACCAATATGCATAGCTATAATTTGCAAAGATATTATGTCCGTAGGGCCTATATCCCTCGTGTTGATAATTGGCCGTCATAAATCAACCCAACCCAACCCACTTTTCATTCCTCTTATTCTTCGTTTTTCCTTCAAATAATAGCTTTTAATGGCTCCGAAATTTCGTCATTACACAATCTGAAATATACAAGTATGTTGGGTTTGATCATATGTTCATTTTTGATCCAAAAATACTCATTTCGAAATGAGTACATGAACTTACTCATTTTTGAGAATGCACATGCTCATTTTTTATCCAAAAATACTCATTTCGATATGAGTACATGGACTTACTCATTTTTGAGAATGCACATGTTCATTTTTAATCCAAAAAATACTCATTTCGAAATGAGTACATGGAATTACTCATTTTAGAGTACTTCATTTTTTACAGTGTATATTTCTTACATGATATATTATTCATTTTCTGGAACAGATGTGGGTGTTTCGTCGTTGAAAAGTTAATATAATTTAAAAAGTAGGATAAAATCACCCGTACAACGAGGTGGTTAATCTAAAGAAATTTGAGAAGTAAAACGATCATGAAATATTACAATTACTGCAAATGGAGAAAATAAAAATAGCATCACAAAAAATACTTTATAGCGCTAAATCACATTTGCTATTTAATGAATTGGCAGTGGGCACGATTATGAATGATTACCCAATAGGTTTAAAAGTTTCCAAATATACTTATTTTGCAATAACACTAGATTTCTAAAATAGATATAAGTGAAATATAGTAAATTTTGTTTACATTTCCAAAAGTTGCTTTTGTACATGAGATATTGTTCAACTTATCCATCAGATGCAGGTGTTTCGGGGTTGGTAGGTAAGTAAATATTATTATTTGGGTATTAGGATAACATGAAATTATTTTCGAAATTGTTGCTTATCCTAATAAAACCACTGTGTAGAACGAAATCCATGATATACTAGAGTCATTCACACAATCAATAAGAAATCACGAATATAAATTTAATAAGATTACGAGGGGAGTTCAGGGGGGGGGGCAGAACCCACCTGAAGAAATGTATTTTTTAATCTAAAATATTACAAGAATAAGAAGTTCATAAGAATGTCAGAATATTGCATAAACCGTGTTTAATTTAACATTTCTAATTCTTGAAACCTTCGAATTATTTTATATGCCTTATAAATATATATGTAATTAAGAAAAATAATTTTCGGATTATAAGATTTTAAATATTATTTAAAGTGAGATTAGAAAACAATGACTGTCAGAGCTGACGTTGAGGCTCCTGATCTGCAGATTTACTAGTATTTAATGTGCTTTATAAATTAGTTTAATTATTGTCGAGAGAGAAATTGCTTAAACATATATCTAATGGAAAAGCGTACTAGCCTTTAAAATGAGCATAATATAAAATGTTTAAATACGTGATCTGAAAAGTGGGATATGGACACGACATCTGTTTTTATTACCCTCATAAGATTTTGAATTTTTTTAAATTGAAATTACGATAAAATCCCTATTATGCACAAATAAAGTTGTTGCGCATAATCACCCTCTTTTGTTTCATATTTCCAAGACAAATATTTTCTGTACCTAGGAAGAATTAAAAATAAATAAATAAATAACGTATCTAATACAGTAAAACTCCGCTAGTCTCTCAATCCAGATAGTCCGAACCGAACTTTATTTGAAAGTTTAAGAAAACCAAATAAAATGAGTCTTCGTATTGAAAAAGTAAATATCAATCTACCAGATGTCCTAAAATAGACTGGCTGATTTTAAAATTCAATAACTTCCAAAGGGTGACAGATATTTAAAAAATTCTTGTAGAAGAGTAATGTAAGATGTCAGAAGTTTTTTACTGCGATTCCTGATTTTAGTTCAAATTATCAGCAATAGATGGTGCTGCGAACGATAGCAATGCAATCCAGGCCAAAACTAACATCACCCAGCATTGATGCGAAGGAAGGAGGTTCAATACATGGAGTGGGTTTCATTCACCAATACAATCCTTGTTCTTAGGGCCCGATTCTGAATAAGATTTTATTGGTGAATGAAACCCACTCCATGTATTGAACCTCCTTCCTTCGCATCAGTGCTCGGTGATTTCTGCTTTTGTCTCGATTGGATGTCTATTGCTCGCAGCGCCATCTATTGCTAATAATTCGAACTAAAATCAAGAATCGCAGTAAAAAAAAAATCCCGACAACATACACATTACTCTCCTGCAAGAATTTTTTTAAATATCTGTCAGCGTTTGGAAGTTATTGAATTTTAAAATCAGTCAGTTCATTTTAAGACACCCGGTATATTATAAAGGACAAACGTGTCCGTGCGTAACGCTGACGTCATTTCGCGAATGGCAACACTTGAAGATGAAATTTCGGTTTTGCGATTTTTTCTACTGCAATTATATGAATTTCAAAATATCACACATTTTCAATTTTTACACCGTTATATTGCGAAAAAAATTTACTTTCAAATGCTACTTGTTTGAAAGCTGTATCGCATTTTACTCATTTATGATAGAATTTAAATTAAATTTCAAGCATGATTTTTTACAAAATCTATCTCTATCTCTAGCAGACGAATCAAAAGATTAATCCGTTTGTACTTTCAACAATATAAAAAGTTCAACATTTGTTTCCGGCGAATGTTCAATAACAAAATTAAAACTTCATTAAGCAGTCAATAAAATAGTACAAATAAAACACAAATTTAACAGACATGTAATTGAAATAAGCTCTGAAAACCGCTGAAATTATCAGAATTTAAAAAAAAAACTGCTGTAGCGATTTGTTCGGCTAACAACTTCTGGCACGAGGACAATACGAAATTACCACTTTTAATAAATTTCAAAATTTCATGTGAATATATAATTGACATTTTTGATATAAAAATGGTCTTTGGTGTTGTAAGGGGGCAATCTAAAAAAAAATTAAATGTTAAAAATCTGTTAGAGTTTTTTATAAAAAAAAAAGAAAATGGTTTATATATATATTCTCTATCCCGGGAAGCCCGGGTTGGATGTCCTAGTACTAATAAAAGAAAGATGTTTGTCTGTGTATACATGTGTGTGTTTGTGTCTTGGCAACGACTAGGATAATCTGGCGCACGTAGAGATATGAAAATTTGGATGTGGATAGTCAAAGGTGAATCCAAATGCACCTGGGGCTCAGATTTCTCATTTTTTAATTAACCGAAATATTAATAAAACCATAATGAACAGCGGAAAGTGGCGCGAAAACAATTAACCATTGTACTTTTCCGTTTCCAGCGGTTTTACGTGTTTTAAAAACTCTTTCTAAAAAAAAATTTCCGGACGTTGGATTCATTCGTATTTTTGTTTTTCTTTCACATGTTTACAAGTCCGCATCAGCCCTTCTGAACGAAATACGTAAAATCATAATAACCACTTTTATAAGATACCTTTCAAGTTACAACGGTATTATTTGTTTAAAAAATATCAATACTAATGTTTTCAGAAAATATTTCCGCAATTCCGCTTTCGGGTTTTTCGTTTTTTCTGCAATTTTTAAAAATCTGCATCAGCTTTCCTGAACGAAATACGAAAAAAACGAACGAAATACGCACTTATAGATGGTAATTTTTCCTCTCTACAGATGTTTTCGTTTTTTTTAAAAACTATATTAATATTTACGATTTACAATTTCAGAAAAAAAATTCTAGGCGATAATATTTATCTCGTATTTTCTATTCGGCAGTGGGACCCGCCAACTTTAGGTTCGTTTGGATAAATTTGCAGTCAACTAGTTAGAATATAAAATGCTTTTAAACATGCGTATTAATATGTAACTTTGAAAATAAGAATTTCAAAAAACAAATTCTAAAAAAAGAATTTCAAATCTCTTGTTGTTTTCTCTCTTTCTTATTCTATTTATATCAAAATCTTAGATAATCCAAACAGGTAGCGGACCCAGTTAGTTCGGATTATCGGAGCTTAACTGCATTTCGCAATTTTGTGAAAATCAGATCTTTAAATGGCTGGATATTTTGTTAATACAGTAAAACCGCCCTAAAGCGACCACGCTCCGTTCCATTAAAAATTGGTTACTCCGAGAGGTAGTATCTTAATAAATATTTATCTTTCACATTAGGAAAGAAATAAAAAAATGTAAATACCAAACGAAAAATTCTATTAATATTCATAAGTTAATTACTACAAGGGTTCAAAAAATGTATAAATTGATGTTTTTTTCGATTTCACAAATGAGGGGGGGGGGGGTATAATGACTTTTTTGGATGGTCCTCATTCCATTCCAGGTGGAGGAAAATGCACATATTGATCTAGCTAAAGATCAAATGACCACGAAAACTAGTTGTTGGAGGCCACCGTAATACTTACCCATCATGGATATGCATAATATAAAATATGAAAATAAAACGTGTGTAAACTATTTATAAAATGCATTGCAAATCGAATAAAATCGTGGCTTGATGACGTCCTAAACTTTAGATGCTCTATTACTGAATTGCGTAAAAGAAACATCTTTATAACTCCAAAATTGATAATCCTATTAACTAACGGTTTACTGCGTCGGATTAAGTGTCTCATTTCCAACTAAAATATATATTTGAATTGAAATTTGAATGAAATACAGTGTCATGAAAATCGAAGAGTGTGGAAAAATAGGATTACAAATATCTCGGGAACTCATTATCCGATCAACTTCATTATTTATGCAAAATTTATGTTTTTTTATTGTCATTTATAATCTCTTCTTAAAATAACCAATTTCAAAAAAATTTATATACCTTTTATCAGAACGAATATTTCGAGAATCCGAAAGAAATAGTTCCGGATAACCGAGGTTACTGAAATTCAATAAGCTTCTTCCCATTATTACATACTAACTATACACCACATTTCAAGTCTCTATCTCAATTTGTTCGGGAGATAGAGCGTTTACAGATACAGACACACACACACACACACACAGACGGACGGCAATTTTTTTTTTCTAAAAATATGTTTTTCGGAATATCCAGTGTCTGAAACGTGTAAATCCGTCAACAAAAATTTTCGACTTTCAAAACGATTACAAGATTATATTACGCATGATGGGTAATTAAAAACGGAATTTCTTTCCGTTTATTTTGTTCGAACAAATTGGTCGACTGAGAATAGTTTCAGAATAAAAATAAAATTAGCAATGTTCCTATGGGAATAAATTTCGTTCAATGAAAAAATGGTTGTTGAGACCTATGATCGCTTAATGGAGGTGGTTACATAGGTTGGTTTCACTGTATATATATATATATATATATATATATATATATATATATATATATTAAAAAAAAGTAACCACCGCGGCCGCCGCTGTCAATTAAGATTTTGTGCCTTGAAGTCTTTCTGGACTAATATCCAGAAAACTATTGCAAAATAAAAATTTAAAAATTGGTGGTTTTATAAAGATATGTTCGATAAACACGCTGAAGTAGACAGTTTTTAAATCGAAGAATTATTTTAAGAGATATTTAATATTAAAGTTGGTCAAAATAATTTTCTTATAAAAGTTTTATAGAAATGAAAACTATGCACGGGAATTTAACCATAATTTGTAAGGATATAGTTTACAAGGTTGCGGTGTGCAGACTGCAATTATTTTTTCAATTTGACTCATTTTTTGAGGTTATATTTCAATTTTTTATTCAAAATTTTCATTATTCTGACGAAGATTTATTTCATGTTTCATAAATTCCATTATTTGAACCGTTGCCAATTTGTAAAATAGCGCACGTAATAATATTCCCTTTCAATTAAGAAATGCATTTACACGAGACTATTAAAAACAGAAAGAAAACTTTAAAATAATATTTAAATGATCACGTGTTAAAAGCAATAAATGTAGAAAATGACGTAATAAAAATATACTTGCGCGTGAATATTAAAAAGAGAAATACGAGTAACTAGGGAAATTTACGTCACATTTAAAATGATCAAATAACAATATTTCCAAACAATTTCAATTAATAATTATATTTTCATGAGAGATCAATTTATTTCGACATATCTTTTACCTATTATTGCAAATTTTAAAACAGCGTAAATAATAATATTTCCTTTCCAATGTCAAAATTCTTCTATTTGTTTATTTGGTGTTACAATTTAACGATATATATATATATATATATATATATATATATATTTTTATGAAAATTGATTGACGGGATAATGGAGAAGTATCAAAAGACAAATAAGCGTTGAATTAAAAATTCCCCTATGAAAAAACTAACTCGTGTAACGTAACGCATCTGATTTCAACTGAAAGTGACGCGACGCCACGATTATGCACGTTTGGCGTTACATCATATATTTTGGTGACAGTTACAGTTGTAATCTGTTTCAACAGCGACCTTAAAATCTGTCAGTGAAAGGAAAATGAATGGAAACCCTGTTACAGCAGATCGCCACTGGTTGTTCAATTATAATACAATCTTCCGTAATCGTTTTAGAGATGATCAAATCAGAGTGTTTTTAAATCACGCGGTGTCAGAACGGGGGTTGGCGAGCGCAGCTCGTAGGGGGCAGAGCCCCCTAGTATATATATATATATATTAAGGATTAAAAATAATAACAAAATGTCGCCAAGGAGATAAAGGCAACACAATGTCTGTCTTAAAACGGATGTACTTAGCACAGCTTATCGGAAAATCTAATAAGGCAGAGATTTATCCAAACGAGATAAAAATCGAAAACCTTAGACCCTCCTTAATCAAGTCAAGGAAGAAAGGAGTATCTCATATGTATGCTCCTATCAGATGGAAACATAGAAATGAATTTATATATAAGGCATACATGAATAAGGGAGAAGATAGGTTAATAGTAAATGAATTTCAGAAATGGAAGAAGCTTAAAAAATTTTATTATTTCACATCCTTATTGTATTTTATAAACTTTGAATTTAAGTAAATAAAAATTTATATGCCGTATTTAAGTTAAGTTTTCAAAAATTATACAGACATGAGTTGTCTTCTTAAATGTAAGTACATTACGAAAATTGCTAAATGTTTCAAACCAATGTAGTATTTTTTCATTTTTAAGTAAAAGCATAATTTGTTTAATTATTACATTTTCATACCTGCCTTTCAAGTAAATTTTGGTACAATGTGAGTTAATTTGATCTAGGTTAAAGACGTTTCGAACCGGAAAATATCCTTCTATATATAAAAAAAGTAATGGTTTGGAAATGGACCAATCAAATTCTGCGTAGATATTCCGGGTTATTCTCATCGCTTTTTTACTAGGGACTTTTTTGAAGAGCGATTACTTTTTTTCTAGCCATCCTACGGATTCGAAAATCATACCACCAGACGCTAAATATAAAAAGCTTTCAGAAATTAAAAAAATTATCACTGTCGGACAATAAAAACTCAAAAAATCCTTAAAAATCGAGTAAGAAATCTTTTATTGAAAAAGTGATTTTCTTATATTGTTGCCAATTTCTAAATAAGCGAAAAGGATTATGTTTTATCTCAAATAAAAAATGTATTTTCGCGAGACTATTAAAAACAATAATAAAAGTTTAAAATAATAATTAAATGATCACGTGTTGAAAGCAGGAAATAAAGAAAATTACGTCATAAAAATTGTGTTTACACATGAATATTAAAAATAAAAAAGATTAATTAAATGAAAAAGCATTATAACCTGATTACAGAAGATAGTTGCCGTTCGTGATATCATCATCATCATCTTTTTAAAACGGGATACATTACTAGGTTTTAAGAGGCTGTGAATCAGAACGGGGGTTGGTGAGCGTAGCGAGCAGGTGGCCGAGCCCTCTAGTATCTGAAAGAATAATATATATTTAATTTAGCCAGAAACATGCTCTCTCGCGACAAGGGGCCCTGTGGCATCGCCAGAGTAACACTATAACACTACTCGCGACAAGGGGCGATGCCATACGAGGGAATAGGAGTTGCTCTGGGTACAAACTAGCTTGTGAGGTTGGAGATAGATGTGTGCTAAGTATTGGTGGATGTGTTTGAGTTTGTTCAGAAGTGTGGGTCTAGTAAGAATATTTTGTAGCCATCCCTTAGGGGGAGTGGCTGGACGTTTAATGTGCCAGCGTGCAGTAAGTGTGCATTCGTGGTAGGCGTGGGTAGGAGATCCCACCTCGCCACACTCACACCTATTAGATCCTGCACAACCAAATTTGTGGAAGTATGATTTAAAGGGCCCGTGACCCGTTAGGAAGGTTGCGGTGTATGGTGTGAGGTGATATATGTTAAGTGAGACTGTGGGGATTGGGTCAAACGTGTGCCTGCCTGTTATCAGTGAGTTCCCAGTACTCCTGCCATTCCGAGATAATTCTGGATTTCAGGACCCTCTTGATGAACTACTGGGGCACTGAGAGGTGGTGATCAATGGGTGTATACTTGGTGGCTTGTTTTGCGAGTTCGTCCGCGTACTCGTTGCCAAAAGTGCCTTTGTGCGCTGAGACGTGGCCGAGATGTGTTCTGTACAAGAAACTTTTGAGTTTTAATTTAATATTTAGTACGAGTGGGTTAGATGTTCTGGGTGCATGGATGGCCTACAATCCAGACAGGCTATCACTGAAAATGGAGACCTTTGCTCCAGATTGACCCTCTAGCCACTCTAGATCGACCGCTGGTGTATTTTTCTTCTAAATATTTCGATTTCAATTTTGCTTTTTAATCATAATTACAAAATAAACCCACGGGGAAAATCACACTTTTTTTTGCACTATTAATTTTTTATAATCATCGCTGAGAATGATATAATGCGGTATTTTATTTTTGTAGCAACATTGATTTGTGAAAAACGTTTAATTTCCTTTATGAAAAGAGACCTGATTTAATTTTTAATCAACTACAATTTTTAATCGAAAAACATATTTTAATGTAATTTGAGTGTATTATGTCAGAAACCGGTTCAAAAACCTCTGGAATGATATCTCATTCATTGCTGTCTGTTTTGTAAATGTGTAAATGCATAGTAAAAGGGATGTTGACAACAGTGAAAACCAATGACTCCATAGAAAGCTTTCTTTATTTTCTTGAAGTCAGGGATTAGCATCATAGGTGGTCGTCCATTTTAAAAAGTATGAGATGTTATACAGTCGGGAAGCAGAGATGAAGTAATCATTTTCATTAAGTTACAATGCCAGCATAAAAATGCTGAATCAAGGCAATGGCGCGGAATTAATTACATCCATTAGGAAGAAACAAATATAAAAATTTTTGAATGGCAGAGATGCCAAGAATGTACCAGTAATGACAAATTATCAAATGAGTGAATTGAAAAAGTAACCCTTTCAACATCTGCAAAATCGCAGAGATGCTATGGTAATGCGGTTTTTAACACTTTCCAACCTAGTTGAAAAGTGTTTATGACTTCGGTTTGTCTGGCCGTCTGCCGTATGGCCGTCTGCCGTATGGCCGTCTGTCCGTGCTCTAACTCCCGAAAATATGCTCCGATTGCTCTGCAATTTTTATATGTTATTGTCGTTATCTATAGCATGTTCCCTATTTCAACGGAAGTGTGTAGCATTTATAGTTTTTTTACAGGGACACACAAAAGAATTCCGTTACATTGCGGTCTATGGGGAAAAATCATTTGCGGTTTATTTAAATAATGTTTCACTATTTTAAACGCATTGAAATTTATATATATCACGAAGGTGTATTAGAAGAAGCTTAATATGGAATAGGGTGTGCATAGCACTTATAGTTACATTACAGGGACAGTCAAAAGAAGTCCGTTACATTATGTCTATGGAGAAAAATCGTCTGCGGTTTATTTAAATAATGTTTCACTATTTTAAACGCATTGAAATTTATATATATCACTAAGGTGCATTACAAGAGGCTTACTACAGGATAGTGTGTGTACAGAATAGCAGTCATCGTTCATTTACAGGGACACACAAAAGAATTCTCTACTGTCTGTTAACAATAATTCCTGGAAGTACGTTTTAAGTTACTGAACGCGATTTTAATTTTAACTCGCTTTTTGTCTATTACGTGGTGTGTATAAATTCTGTAGATCCTATACAGGGAAGCACAAAAGTTCGCGAACCCATTTCCGTTTATGGACAGAAACTCCAGACGGAGAATTTTAAACTGTGCTACGCGTTTCCTAACTGAACTAAAATTTATCATCCTATGTAGTATATTTACGAATCTATAGATCCTATACAGGGCTGAATAAAAGTATTCGGATATTTTTCCGAATATTGTATATGTTGGAAATTCCTGAAATTATGTTTTTAAATATGTTATGCGTTTTCCAAATTGTTTACTTAGATGTTATCGTTTAGCTTATTAAACGGTAATGATTTGTAAAATTATTTTGGAAGTGATGGAAAGTGTTACATAATCTATGCTTGATGCATGATTTTTCGTTCTTGTTGATATCTGTAAATTGTATATCTTTAATGTTTGATTCAGGAACCAACAGATGAAAATTTAGATAGATATGAATTTTGTTATTATATGAACAAGCTTAAAGTGTACTTGTAATATCTACTCTCAGATGTAACTAACCACAAAAAAGCAGCTTGCAAGGTTATAAAATCAATACAGTAAGATATATTTAACAAGTATAAAAATTAGCTTTACGATAAAAGGAAAAGCTATTTGAATAAAGGATTTAATGCGCAAATGAAGAATTAATTTAGAAAATAATTTAGCACAAAATATTATAATATTGAAGAAAATTGAAAAAATATCAATTTTGAATAAAATAAACCCAAGAATATATGAGCAACGCTATAGCGTCGTTGTAATCAAGCGTTGGCGTGGCTGAGGTGAAATTCCAAAACGGGAGGTCCAGTTTACGAATCCAACTGATTCCATCTTGCCAAAAAGTCATTTTTTGGACACGTACTCGTGTGATATTAACGTACGTGATATGTACGTGAATATTCGGAAATTCCAGTGGAGTCACTCCAGGTTTTTTTCCTTCTTAGAATTAAAAACAATAATTTTCTACAGCCAATAAAGTAAGTGGTGGCAACAAAATGTCTGTCATAAAAAAGTTTACTTGAGTCAAATATCTGGCGTATCAGAAAATCTAATAAGCCAGAGATTTATCCAAACGAGATAGAATTTGAAAATCTATGACCCCCTTTCCCCCATTAATAAAATGAACGAAAAAAGTTATATCGTGTAGTGTGTATCTAAGAGAAGAAAACACAGAAATGATTTTATATACAAGGCATGAATGAATAAGAGAAAAGGCATGTTAATAGTAAATAAATTACAGAAATGGAAGGCACTCCAAAAAATTCTTTTCTATCATATCATTATTGTATTTTATACCCTTTGAATTTAAGTGAATGAGAAGCTATATTCGTGGTGTTTGACAGTAATGTTTTAAAGCAATGGATATTTCGTAAAATGGCATGGGTTGTTTTCGTAACTGAAAGATACATTTAAAAAATTGCAATTCTTTTAAACAAATTTTTTATTGATCAAAAATTATGAATATTCAATAAATACATATATATCTATATATCTGTAGATATATATACAGTGGTGGCCAAAAGTGTGGACATTTTTTGAAAGTTTCATGTTTTTCATCTTTGAGTGCTTGTAGAATATATTAATTTATATATCAAATTAATATATCAAATTGAAGGTAATTTAATGTAGAATTTAATAATAAAAACAGTATTACAATATCTGTATTACAAAAAGAGTTATACAACCAATAGTAAGATATATCTTAGATTTGCATTTTTTTTAAAGTGATACTTACACAATCAATACTTAGTAGGATAACCCTTATTTTTTAAGACAGCTTCACAGCGTCTTTTCATCGAGTGAACGAGTGTTTGGAGTTGATCTTTCGTAATCACATGGTGCGAAGAATCAATTATAGCTTCAATAAGTTGTCTTTCATTGGATGGACGTTTTTTTCGTACAAGAATTTTCAAACGTCGCCACAAATTTTCAATTGGATTGAGATCAGGGCTCTTTCCTGGCCATGGTATCTATGCCTTTATTTTGAAACCATGCTTTGCATACTTTTGCTGTGTGGCATGGAGCTGAATCCTGCTGAAAAATAAATGATGCGTTGTTGCGGAAGAGATCCCTGATGGAAGGTATCAATTTTGGTTCCAAGACAGTTTCGATGTATTTTTTGGCATTCAGGATGCCATCAATCACTCGAATTCGGCCCGCACCATCTGCAGACATACATGCCCAAATCCTGACATTTGTTTGGTTTTTTGTAGTGGCTTCAATGCAATCAGGATGAAGTGCTGCTCCTACTCTACGTCTCACGTATTTTCTACCATCACTACCAAAGAGCGATATTTTACTCTCATCGCTCCAGATTACTTGCTTCCATTGATTTTCTGACCATTTAATGTGTTCTTTTGCCCACTTAATTCTTTTTTCGCGTTGCTTTTGATTTAAATATGTGTTTTTCCTTGGAATTTTAGCTTGTAGTCCAAATACTGATAACCTTCTTCTTATTGTTCTTGAAATTACTTCAATACCCGCTGCATTCATTTCACATCTAATGGCATCTGATGAAATTTTTCTATCTTGAAGACATAGCCGTTTAATTTTTCTATCGGCAGTAGCACTTGTGCATTTTTTTCGGCTTCATTTGGCCTTATTTTACACTGATTTCGTTTTTTCATAACGTAAACAGAACTTTCGTACACCAGAACAAGTCACTGAACCACCAACTTGTCTTGCAATTTCAGCATAAGAGAGGCCATTTTCTCTCAATATGACAATTCGGCTTGTTTTTGTTGATGTCTAATTAGTTCTTCTTGTTGATGACATTGTTTAAAATTAGTTTAATTGAAAAAAAGGACTTTAAATATTCAAAAACAGCAATACTCTATTTAATTGTACTGGTATGCATCATTCCGCAAAATATTTCTACAACAATAACTCTTTTACCATCCAAATAACCTAAACTATAGTTACAGACATTATATTGGTCCTCAGAACAGTGTTTGTGATTGGCTAGTACGCTTTTATTACAAAACACGTCTTTATTCAAAACGATTTGTGTTTGTTTGTTCTACTAAAATGAGCATAATTATTAAATTTTATTATTAAATTCTACAATAAATTACCTTCAATTTGATATAGAAACGTTTGTATTTAAGTAAAAATTAATATATTCTACAAGCACAGTTGAAAAACGTGAAACTTTCAAAAAATGTCCAAACTTTTGGCCACCACTGTATATATATATATATATATATATATATGTTCAATCAATATATATATCGATATAATCGATATAATCAATATATATGTATATATATATATATATATATTGATTATATAGATTATATCGATATATATATTGATTGAATGTATATATATATATATATATATATATATATGTACTAAAAAATGGGAACCAGACTCTACTCGCTCTAAACACTTTCCAACATTAGTAGAAAAGTTTTTATGGATTTGGTTATTCTGTCTGCCGTAATGTCTGCCGTCTGTCGGTGCTCTATCTCGCGTAAATATACTCAGATTGTCATGTGATTCATATATGTTATTGAGGTTTACTATGGTTTGTTCGGTATTGAAAATGAAGTGTGTAGCATTTATAGTTCATATACAGGGGCACTCAAAACAATTCCGTTACATTATGAGGAAAAATCATTTGCGGTGTACTTTAATAATGTTACGCTATTTCAAAGATATTGAAATTTACATCACTGAATTGACATCACTGTACGCTACAAGGTGCTTCGTATAGAATAAGGTGTACATAGCCATTCATCGTTCATTTACAGGGACACACAAAATAATTCGTTTACAGAATTGTCTATCAATATTAATTGATGGAAATACGTTTTCAGTTCCTCATATTTTGCGTATTACTTGGTGTATATAGATTCTAGATCATATACAGGGCTGCACAAAAGATCTCGAGTACATTTCCATTTATATGCGGAATTTGCTGTATGGAAATTTTCTACTGTTTTCTAACTAATGTACATTATTTAGGAATACTATGTAGTATATATACAAATCTATAGATCCTATACAGGGATGCACACAAAAAAAATTGGATACGTTTCCCTGAATTATCCTGAGACACTGTTTTTCAATGGATTTGCCACGATAAGTTTTGAATAAAAAGAAAAAAGTTATAAACTTCAGTGCAGTGCACAATTCACTTTGAATAAATAATTTATATCACAAAAATACGTACAAATAACAAATGAACTCATTACTTAAAGGTACGAAGATCTATTGATTGTTGTCAGGATGTTAAAAACATAGTTGCATGTTGTTATCTGAGTGATATTTTACATGGAAATGAAAAATTGAACCTGTTATTAATGAAAAAAATGTTTGGTTTAAAACTGAAATTAAAAAGCATTAAATGAAAATACTTAAAGAAGTAAGTTGGTGTGTTACAGTTGGTGTGCATGGTAAATTAATTAAAAATACTAAAAGAAATATCATTATTACTTTTTTTAATTTACCTTTCTTTAATGTGATTACAAATAAAGAGACCTCTACTTGAATATGAATAGAAATGAACTTGAGGAGGACTTGAATAGGAATCATACTAAATGAAAATACTTAAAGAAGTATGTTGGTGTGTTACAGTTGGTATGCATGGTAAATTAATTAAAAATACTATAAAAAATATTATTATTATTATTATTATTATTATTATTTACTTTCTTTAATGTGATTACAAATAAAGAGACCCCTACAAAACTTTATTTCCAGAATCCAAGTACGAACTCTCTGCCTCTGGCATGCTTTATTTTTTTTTAATTGAAATTTTTCTTTTCTTTTTAAACAGAAATACGTTTTTTTCACCAGTTATTGAATTTATTTAAAAGTGGATTAATGTTATTCTATTTAAAAGCATTCTAAACTAAATTAAAATCTTCAAAACTTTTAGTCCGAAGCTGCAAGAATAAACTTTTAAAATAAAATATATATTAAAAACTCGTACCAAGAAAAATAACAAGAAAATATTTAATTAAAATTGTAAAGGAATGGTTTGTGTATGTATCATCAAAAAATAGTTATTAACTCTTGCTGCCTATTTGTTTACAAAAACAGAACATAGCTTATTTCATACGCAAATCATTGGCCTGGATATATGAAATGTGTATTGTAATTGTTCCTTAGCTTCTAATTAGAGGGTTGAATGGAATCCCATCCGAAACAGAAAGATACATTTGATTTCAACCAGCACACTAAAATTCCAAAAAAATATTTTAATCAACCCTGAAAAACAACAGGATATTCTATTGCAGCTAGTTAAAAATAGCTTATAATCGCATCTCTAATTTAACTTTTATTTGAAATGGAGTAAATTAAATGCATAACTTGTATACATATGTATTTAATAGACTCTCTTAAATCCACAATCCTAAATCGGCAACTTTCTGAATGCAGCCTACCTTTACGCTGTTTTATGATACAAAGATTTTCTATGTTACCAAAGCCTATATTTATTATCAGTATATAGTATAATATTTAGTATGAGTTAACCGCCGTTGTTAGTAGTTGTTACAATATAAATAGAGATAAATCTATATATTTAAAACGAAAAGCGCATTCTCTCAAATCCACATGAAAATCGTCTCGTTGCGCATGCGCCTTTTTTTCACGGCGTCTACCCTCAGAAACGGGAAACTTTATTGATTAACCCAACCCTCACCTGTTTAGCCTAGAGGGATTGAAAAGTGTTGATTGAAAACAGATGTAACTGTACCATTGCATTGTAAAAAACATAGACCTTCTAATATGTTTTTGCTCTGAGATTGAAAGCTAAAGCTTTTTTTTAAGAACTCATATTTTCACTACTAAATATGCATATTTTTTCGCAAAATTTTAAAGAGAGCTTGGATGCAGTTATATTTATAACCGATTAAAATGTCTGAGAGCTCGGAAGACGAGAACTATTTTTTTATTGCTATGTTAAAGGAGCCGGCACGAAAACAAACATACAAACAAAAAAGTGAGAAGAAAACATTTCTTTTACAACTAGTTAACGATATTTTTCCACGAAATTTTTACACGGGCTGTAAAACAGTTTTATTTATCACCAATAAAGATTTCAAAGAGTTCGGACAAAAAGAACTTTTATTTTAAGACTATGAAACGACTCTGCGTAAAAGCAAGAAAATGAGCACTTTATCACTAAACATCAATATTTTTTCGCGAATTTTTCATTTTAAAATACAGGGTGTCCCAAAAGTCTCCGTACAACTTCAAAAATTTATTACAAAAAAAATAATAGGTCTACAGCAAAAATAATCACAACAGTACATAGAGTAACTTAAAAAGTTTTTTGTCTGTTCATAGGTGGCGCTGCATAAGTAAAAGAATTTTCAAAAACGTCATTCATTCAAAATGGCCGATCCCGTGAAGAAAGCGCAATGCGTCGCGTGGTTCATCGAAACGAAATCTAATGCTCAAACGCCGAATGAAAGTGAACAGTCTCGTGGAATTGAAACAAAAGATCCAAACAGTTGTAAATATTGTTGATAACAACAAAATAAGATCACTAAATATAATTAAAATTTAGGGAAAATGCTTAAGTGATACTAAAATAAAACAACAAAAGGCTTATAAAGACCTTTTTAATGATTCAACATACGTTTCAACGCTCTTTGCGGCGTCATTTTCAAGAAAATATATTGATAAATAAAATATTCTTGCAAAATTTGAAAAATAACATTGAAAACATGGAAAACAATGTTATTTTTCAAATTTTGCAAGAATATTTTATTTATCAATATATTTTCTTGAAAATGACGCCGCAAAGAGCGTTGAAACGTATGTTGAATCATTAAAAAGGTCTTTATAAGCCTTTTGTTGTTTTATTTTAGTATCACTTAAGCATTTTCCCTAAATTTTAATATTGTTGATGTTAGCATGCTGAAACGCATGTGGGTGGAATTGGAATATCGACTTGATATTCTTCGTGCAATGAAAGGATCTTATGTAGAAGTATACTAAGGTAGTTAAAAAAACTTTTTAAGTTACTCTATGTACTGTTGCAATTATTTTTGCTGTAGGCCTAGTAATTGTTTTGTAATAAATTTTTGAAATTATACGGATACTTTTGGGGCACCCTGTATAATTTCATACAAAATCGGGTTAAAGATATAAAATAATAAAAATTGATGGGTTTTTTTTAATTTATTATCACGGACCCGGGCAATGCCGGGAGGGTCAGCTAGTAAATAGTTTAAAATTGTTTCTTGAACTAAAACTTTTCCCTTATAAATCATTCGGTGAAAGAAAACGTGTAAATGTCTTCTGACACCTTCTGTAAACTCTGTGTTATATTTTGAAACTGAAGCAATGAGAGATAACATATCCCAGATGAATTCTCTCTAAATGTATTTTGCTGTATAAAGGGAAAATTTAAAAACGTTGCGGTACAAGGAATTTCATTACGTTCCCAGGTGATGGATGATTTTCATTTAAAAAGGGAGCTAACATTTTTGTTTTCGAGTGTATATTTTAGAATAGAAATTTCAACAAATAAAGTAAACTCTGTCTATATCTGTTAGTGAAGGTACAGCGCCTAGATCTGATAAATGTACAGCGATGCTGAACGATAAGAGGTCGATCGCAGCGACATCTGCTAGCTCTTTTCAATGCAACTTTTGAAAAACATTCAAGAGTAGCATTTATTTGATAAATTACAAGTAATATTAATATTAATCAATTTGCAGTATCATGTACGCATACAGCGGAACTAATTCATATGTGTACGTGCATTTGTGATTCAGAAATTTCTTTGAATAAAAATTTCCTTATTTTTATCTTTTTATTTATTTATTTTTGAGTAATAGCAAGGCTACACTAGATACCGGGCTGGCTCATTCATTATCATGACGTCACAAAAGGTGGCTGGCCGCGACCAGTGATTGGTACAAAGCGACGAGCCCGTCGTTTTGTGCCAATCGCTGTATGTCTTTCATTTTGTCGTTTCGCTTTGTACCAATCGCTGGTCGCGGCCAGCCACCATTTGTGACGCCATGATAATGAATGAGCAAGCCCGGTATCTAGTGTAGCCCTGGTAATAGGCTAAAGCTGTCCGGATTTTTATTTTCACATTTTTGCAAAAACAAATCCATTTTTTCCGTTTATTACTAAAGCAATTTAGCAATGATGATGTATAGTTATCCTCTTAGAAGATTTTCTGCAACTTATTTTATGTCATTGCTTGATTATCAACTTATAATTGTTCAAAATACAAATGATACTAATTTTTGCAATACAATGTTTGCGTTGAAAAGAGCTAGTAGATGTCGCTGCGATCGTCCTATTATCGTACCGCATGGATGCACATTTATCGGCTACATTTTTTTAGCACTTTTTTAAGCATTACTGGGATAGCCGGTTTCTACACTATGTATTCTAAGCGCTGTAGTGAAGGGTGCCCTAAAATGTATCCTTATATACAGGATAAAGTTGTAGACAGAACCAAGGTCAACTGGATGATATATAAATTACTAAGGAAAAATTGTACTTAATTAGTTCAAATTTTTCGATTATTATTTTTTTATATGTGTGTGTTACATTTTTTATTATACCTTCAGTGTGTAGATTGTTTCCCTAATGCGGTTTCCTGATATTCCAATTCTGTACAAACTTTTTTTGCTCATTGAACGTAACGCCCCGCGTCGCAGCAGCCAGAAAACGGCAGTCTATGCGCAGCTCTAGGCTAGAAGTTTAGTGTGCCTCGAAACCATGTCAAAAAAAATAAAAATTTCGAAATCATCTCGAAACTATGTTTTTCAAACTTTTCGACTATTCTCCTCGAGAACTATTCTACCGATTTCCTTTATTTAAAAAAATGAAGGAGAAATGCAATCGTGTTTGCTAGAGCTTATACAACTTAAATGTATAATTTTCATTCATTAATTATTTTTTTTATTTTATTTTCATTATTTCAAGCCTTTAAAAATTTAAAAAACACAGGCGAAAATTTAGATTACCATATAATTTATATATGTTATTGAGGTTTGGTATGGCCTGTTGAGTATTGAAAATAAAACGTGCGATATATATATTTAGTTCATTTACAAAGACATGCGAAAGAATTCTGGTACATTATGATATACGAGTAAAAATCACTTGCAATGTATTTTAATGATGTTACACTATTTCAAAAACATTGAAATCGATTATACATTCCTGAAGTAAATTACAAGATCACGGCACATTTTAATACACTTTTCAGAACACTTATTTTGTCGCTTTTTTTAGAACAATTTGAAGAGCACTTTTTAGAACAGTTTTTAGAATACTTCTGAGAGCACTTCTTTTGTTCAGCACACTTTCTAGAGCACGTTTTGAAAGCGATAATTTCACAAGTATGCCCAAATGTGCTCCCAATCCGTTTTCAAATGTGTTCTCAAGTTTACATTTAATAGATACCAGGAGCAGAACACTTTCGGTACACTTTCAGAACACTTTCTTTAGAGCGGAGCATATTCGGAACACATTCAGTACACATTAAGGCAACTGGAACACTTTCTTTAGAGTGGAGCATATTCGGAGCACATTCAGTACACATTAACGCAACTGGAACACTTTCTTTAGAGTGGAGCATATTCGGAACACATTCAGTACACATTAAGGCAACTAGAACACTTTCTTTAGAGCGGAGCACATTCGGAACACATTCATTAAGGCAACTGGAATATTTTTTTAGAATCAAAAATTTCCAAATGTGTTCCCAATGTGTGCTGAGAATTTGCAGTGATGCTTACTGTATAATACGATGTGCTTTCATCGTTCATTTACAGGGACACACAAAAGAATTCAGTTACAGTACTAAATATGAGTGATAAATGCTGGAAGTGCGTTTTCAGTTGTGGTGTGCGTTTTTAAATTTAACTATTGTTTCGTATATTACTTATATGAATAAATTCGTATATGAATAAATTCTATAGATCATATACAGGGCTACACAAAAGAATTCGGGTAAATTTTTGTTATTGACGGAAATTACTGCATGAAATTTTCAACTGTGTTGAGCGTTTTCTAATTGAACTAAATTTTAGCATAAGAACATATACAGGGATGCTCAAAATAATTCGGATACAATTCCAACTATAGGTGGTAATTGCTAAGATTGGGTTTCAAACGTGTTATGAGTTTTCAAAATTGTTCACTTACATATCATGTTTCATCAGTCAGGGCTGCCACTAGCGACTATTTTTATATTCTATTCACACCATTATTTTAAAGAAATAAATTTTGTAGTATATTTCTGTTGCATTTGTTGCCAATAAATGTATGAAAGACATTTTCTTTTAAAAAAATGGTGCGAGATAGAATTGAGGAAGTTGGAAATTCTACATTAAAAATGACAAATGAGATGCGTTCGTTTCGTGCTATAACTAGTTTTACAATGTAAAAAAAATCATCGTTATTTCTTCAGTGAAATAAATTATTTCGTCTGCTAGGAACGAAATGAGGATACTTTTTTTTTCTTATTACGCATGCCATGTTTACTGATGCAAATTGTTTTTCGACATCAGCCAGCGTTGTAAAATTCGCCATGGAGATCTTGCTTTGCGGATGATTACTTCCATGGTTTAATATTTCTATGACTCATGATGAATGAGTCTTTTGTTTATTTACTTTAATGGATTGATATATTCGGCTGTTAACCTAATTTTCACTGAAGTCATCTCAGAATCTATAAAATTTTTAATGTAACCCATCTCTCAAACAAACAATTTTTTGAACGATCTTTCTAAAAATGTAACTTTTATGCAATTTTATTCGAAAAAATAATTTTGAATAAAAATGGCTGCCTGTCATATGGAATAGGATATAAGGGATAGCTATTTGTAACTACAGTCGGACCTCTATATAACGAAGTCGCTAAATCCAGCAAAAAAAGTCGTTAAATGGAAAATTCGTTAAATAGACATTTGCCTGTTAAAATGTTTTAAACTACATAAATGCTAATGTTCAATTAATAAACACTAAATATCATATGAAAAAGAAATTAATTACGCTTTTTTGTAAAATAAATCCTTTTTTTTTTTTTTTTTTTTTTTTTTTTTTTTGCTTAAAATAATAATAATAAGGCGACATTACTGTTCAGAAATATACTGAATTTTTAGTTTAAAAAAATTGTTTTACATTTGAAATTAAAGAATTAATTATTTTTATTATATACATAAATATATTACATTATATTTATTATATATAAAACTAGCTGACCCACCCTGCGTTGCCCGAGCCCGTGTAATAAGCTCAAATCTTTTAAAAAACGAAACTCTGGCCAAGATCTCCGATGGCTTCGACACCGTATACCGCGCACGCTCGCACGCTCATGAAAATCTTTTATTTCCCTCTTCCACCGCCAGGGGGAGCCAGGGGAGCAACCTCTTTCGGAAAGAAGCTCTGAGACAGGTTAACGTTGCCTACGGTACTGTATAGTAGGAATGCAACAAAATCGAGCTGGTGTTATCGAAATACGGCACAGTTAGAGAAAATAATCATGAGTGAGGTGACGGGTGAAGGGGATGTTCAAGTGTCCTTCAGAAAATGACTAATTAGAAGGACTACGATGCATCTTTAAAAATTTGTTCGTTTAGTTAAGCTAGGAACTTAATTAGAAATTTGGCTTAAACTATTATTCAGAAATAGTGGTAACCGCTCCTCATAAATTTAGTTTAATGTTATAAAGGGTGACTATTAATTTAATTATAATGTTTGGAATCACGTGCGTTGAAATCTGAAAGATAGTTGCTGAAATATGGAAACGGGGAATAGTTAGAGAAAACTTTGAAGGAGGGCCCGGAGGTGGGGGGGGGGGGGGTGGCGAATATTCAAGTGACCTTCAGCAAATAACTAATTAGGAGGATCACTATACATCTTTAAAGATTGATTCATTTGGTTAAGCTAGAAACTTAATTTGAAATTTGGCTTAGGCTATTATTCGGAAATACTAGTAATTGCTTTTTAGAAATACTACCTTGAAGCAATTAATGCTGATTTTTACGATAATTTAGTAAAAATGAAACTAAATGGAGAAGTTCGGAACATTATTACTGAGATATTACTAAGAAACTGAGATTTAAAATAGCAGTATTCTGTATATAAAACAACAATTAACCGCTCCGGGTGAAGCTAAAAATGTTAAAATTGTTAAATGTAATTAGACCCCTACCCCTCGCCATTCCCGCAAATATATAACAAATAATCTGTTAAATAAAGTTTTCTGCATTAATAGTCTCTATCATAATAATATATGTCCTGTTTAAAAAAAACCTTAAACCCAGATAATTATAATGAAGAAAAACGTGCCTGGAAATGTCTTAAACAGGTGGCGTTTGTGTAATTTGCCGTGAGTAGATGGCGCTACATTAGCTTGGCTATATGCAGGTAACTGCAATCCATGTTGGCACTATTTCGTTATAAGTCCTTATCTATGCATCGTTACTCTGATTTATTTAATGTGTTCTGAGAAGATATTCTACACAACCAACCAACCGAAGAAAAAAAGCGTATTTTTAATGAGAGTTCTTTGTGCATTTTAATTAATATTTCAGAAAGTAATTAAAATATTAAAATTCTGTCGAAATGGTGCACCAGGAGAAGGTTTGGACTACCTAAATCTAAATTTCCAGCCTTCTAGGTGGGAAAGATTTTCCTAGCCATCGCCAACAGACACACACAGAGAGCGAAACTTTCTTTTATTAGTATAGATGTGTGAAAAGAACTATTAAGTCTGAAATGTCCAGAAATATTTTCAGAAATAGGTAGAAAAGAATGTGAGATCGCAGGAAAAAGTTCATTAAATAGAGAATTCAAATTCACGTCGCTATTTGGAGGTTATTTTAGAAGGAAATTCGTGAAATGTTTTTCATTCTAAAGAAAAATTCGTACAATAGAGGAATTCGCAAAATAGTGATCAGTTAAATTGAGGTCCCACTATATTAACTATAACCGAGGGAAAATATTATAAGAATTTCTGTTAGAAGAAATTAAACTTCTTACCTAAATTATTTTATTTCTACTACATAAAATCCTCTATAGAAAGAAAATATGGTACAACTTTGTTTAAACTCTGGAAGCTAAAACAGTGGATGATAACAGATTCCAGATGCCTTTTCTTAACTATCTTTTGCAATAAAATGAGAAATTTTAAATAGTTTCGACACAAAGAATTCCATTTCACCCAGTGATGGATAACATTCATTTTAAAGTGTAGAATGAAATTTCTATCTGAGTCCTATGAAAACGGAAATTTTCAGCATTATTTAATAAACAAATAGTAAAAAAGACACAAGATTTGATTAATGTTTTTAAAATTAAGTAAGGAAGTAATTCAGTAAACGGTGATAGTTACTGAAATAGTTCTTACAGAATAGTAATGCCTAAAGTTGTAAATTTATTTTCTACGCTTCCTTGTTTTAGTTCAAAATATCACCAATGGATGGCGAAAATCTTTATGAACAGTTGAACATTATTGAGCAGTATCAAACTTTAATACTGTTCAAAATAATCTTGCACTATAAAGTTGAAATATTTTCATTTTATTTTTTTTTTTGGGCCCTTCTACAGCTAAAACAGGTTACAGGATAAAAGCTGAAAGAATAACCTTTTAGCCATTTTTAACACTTTCCAACCTAGTTGAAAAGTGTTTATGACTTCGGTTTGTCTGGCCGTCTGCCGTCTGTCCGTCTGTCCGTGCTCTAACTCCCGTAAATAGGCTCGGATTGCTCTGCACTTTTTGTATGTTATAGTCGTTATCTATAGCATGTTCCCTATTTCAACGGAAGTGTGTAGCACTGATAGTTCTTTTACAGGGAGACTCAAAAGAATTCCGTTACATTGCGGTCTATGGGGAAAAATCATTGACGGTTTATTTAAATAATGTTTCACTATTTTAAACGCATTGAAATTTATATATATCACTAAGGTGCATTAGAAGAAGCTTAATATGGAATAGGGTGTGCATAGCACTTATAGTTACTTTACAGGGACAGTCAAAAGAATTCCGTTACATTACGTCTATGGAGAAAAATCGTCTGCGGTTTATTTAAATAATGTTTCCCTATTTTAAACGCATTGAAATTTATATATATCACTAAGGTGTATTTCAAGAGGCTTACTACAGAATGGTGTGTGATTTTAAACTGTGCTACGCGTTTCCTAACTGAACTAAAATTTAACATCCTATGTAGTATATATACAAATCTATAGATCCTATACAGGGCTGAATAAAAGTATTCGGATTACTTAGATGTTATCTTTTAGCTTATTAAACGGTATGATTTGTAAAATTATTTTGGAAGCGTTGGAAAGTGTTACATAATCTATGCTTGACGCATGATTTTTCGTTCTTGTTATACTTTGAATTTAGTGTTTTAACAGAATTAAACCGCTCAGTGCCGTCTATCGGTGGTATTTAAACTTAAGTAAAGAAACATACAAACGAAATTCCCGACTTCACGCATTAGTATGTCATCAAGCATTAGCACGAGGCTAACGAAAAAGAAAGGCTACCGCAGTGCTTTACGCGTATCTTTTTTTACAGACGTCCGGAGTCACGTGACGCTTGAATGCACCAATGAAGGTGTACGAAAAGAGCATCACGTCACTCTAGCGGTAGGTAAAAAAAGATAAGTGGAATGCACCGCGGTAGCCTGTCTTTTTCGTTAGCCTCGGCATTAGCAGCTCAGATGTAACATATCCAGTCTAGTGTTTTTCGAATACAGGCAATTTGGAAGTGTTGGTTTCTGTTTCATAATAAACGCTTAACGATGATTTTAGTATCTTTTTTTTTTCTTATTTCATACGATATTTTTTGCGGTATTTGCGGTACTAACATATTAAACTACTGATTTTTTTTAAAATACCACCCCAGATAATTTCAATAGCTTACATATTTAATAGGATACAAGGAAAACTTATCTATAACTATTACCAATAACCGAGGGAAAATATTACAAGAATTTTTGTTAGATAGAAGAAATTAAACTTCTTGCCTATAAGATTACTTTTGTCTACTACATAAAATCCTCTATAGAAAGAAAAAAATGCACCACTCTGTTTAAAATGTGTGTTACACATGGAAGCTAAAACAGTGGATGATAACAAATTCCAGCTGCCTTTTCTCAAACATCTTTTGTAATAAAATGAGAAATGTAAAAAAGTTTCAGCACAAAGAATTCCACGTCACCAGGTGATGGATAACATTCATTTTAAAGAGTAGAATGAAATTTCTATCCGAGTCCATTGCAGAACTGAAATTTTCTGCATTATTTAATAAACATGTACACGTTTAAAATTGTATGTCAAACGTGACAAATGAGGTGCATTCGTACTATAACTAGTTTCAGTGAAGTGATTTATATCGTCTGTTATTATGATATGATTCATTTCGGTAATAAAATAAGTACTTTTTAAGTTGGCAACATTTTATCTTTTGTTGACATTGATCGGAAATTCCAATGAAAAACTTAAGCTCAGCTTTTAAAATTTCAGAACTTGAAATCCATATTTAGACTCTTTTTCTATTTAATATCTATTCCTCCGGAAACATCTGTATAAACAATCTGTCGGTATGACTGTTATAATTAAACAATTTGAGTATACAAACTCGGTTTTTAAATTCAGTAATACGGAAGTAATAGGACTTCATCTTAAATATGATGCAATCAATATGGCAACTTAGAATCATTACCTATCACGGGATATTATTGAATTAATTACGTATGACAGGATTTAATAGTATGAAGAATGTGACAATAACTTGGTCATAGAAGTTATAAAATATCATATACGTCATACATGACTATAACGTCATACATGTCTGATAACTTGACGATACATCCCGGTCGCTTGACGATTCACCCTTGGAAGCTGCAATAACAAGGAAGTACCGATTTTTAAAAAATTCAAATTACTTAATAAATATTTTTTTTTAATATCTTTTTAAGTTTTAACACGTTTTTCATAAAATTTGAAATGACTCGACAAAAGTCTGCAAAGATTATATATATTAAATTTCAAACCATTCGGTTAGGTAGTTTCTGCGCTGTTATATGCGGACAGACGGACGGACCAGACGATGACTATAGGTGCTCCGTATTTATATAATTACGAACGCACCTAAAAAAAGAAAAAATAATATTTCCTTAATGATCTCAGCGTTTTTAAAATTCAATAACAAAGTACACAGGTCTCTAAATGCTTTGGTACAACAAACCTTTTGTGTCTAATTTTAATATAAAAACATGAAATTAATAAGAATTGTGCTTTAAACAGTTATTTATCGATTTTTACTTAATTTTAACATCAAGCTTTATTTGCAAATAAAAACTGCATTTTTTGCAAAAGTCACTGTTTAATAATAATAATAATAATAATAATAATAATAATAAAGACAGTTTTTTGTGAAAAAAAAATAAATAAACGGATTTTAAGAAGGCATGTCTCCGGTCCTACTTGTAATGCATTTGTGGCATCGACTTTCTACACTGTAAATTAAAGATGTTGAACACTGCAATGGGAAACAACGCCCATACGTGGAGCAACGCTTGTTCCAGTTCAATTAACGACTTCGGAAGAAAACTTACGGCAGCCACCTGTCTCCTGAGATTCTCCCAAAGATGCTCTATCGGATTAAGGCCCGAAGATTGAGTTGGCCTTTCCAATCGCTCCGAACCTTGATCCACAACATATTCATTAACTACTCTAGCTCAATGTGATCGGGCATTATCATTCATTAAGATTAATCCCTCACCAATAGCACCACCATACGTAGTGACAAACGGAGCAAGGATCTCATCTCAATATTTTACAGCAGTCAGAATTCTTCCATGGCACACATGGAAGGTTACTGTGACAACCAGAGAAACTCGAGCCCAAACCATGATTCCACCTTCTCTATAACTGTGTCTTTCAACAATGTTACATAGGTGGAATCTGATGCCTTGTTCTCTCCAGATCAGTACACGAACTGAATCACTCTCCAAAGCAAAACTGGACACGTCTGTGAACAGTAAAGAAGCCCATTGTTGTCTGTTCTAGGTAACATGCTCTCTTGGCCAACATAAACTGGCACTTCTGTGTTGTCGATTAAGAGGGACACATACAACAAGTCGTCCTAAATAGAGTTATTAGTTGCGAAGACGTCTGTGCACCGTAGTAGAAAATATTGTCATCTCTTTTGCGTTACGATGATCTGAAATGAGCTCAACTACAGTAGGTTCCACCGCCTTCGTTCCAAAAGAGGTATGAAGCGATTTTGTGCATGGATTATAACCTGTGAGTGGTCTGGGACAAGTATTCTTGATACTGAATTTTCGGATTCAAACTGATCCCAGAGTCTTTGGACCACATTACGAGACGCTTTAAGACGTTCATCAGCACCAGCTTGTGATGATCCCATTTCCATCTATTCGATTGCTCGCCATTTTAATGAAAAAGGTTAACGACATCTCCTAGATATGGACAACACTATTTTAGCAGCAGATTGTGATAACCCCATTTGCATCCATCCGATTGCTCGCCATCTTAACGAATCAGGTAAACGACATCTCCCAGATATGTGCAACACTGTTTTAGCACCAACAATTCAAGATCAACAAGCATAAAAAAATTCGTCTCAAATTACAAAATTGGGATATTCGCAATTTCCCCTGACTGCCATATAAGTGCCCAATTATTTTATAAAAATAGAGATGGGTATAAATATTTCGCAAGATTTTATTGAATTAGCTTATGATCATTCATATAAACTATATTTTTTACATTTATTAACATTCTTTTAATAGTAAGCGTCGAAAAACTGGTAGTTCCTTAACATTTGGAGGTCATTTGTAATTCAGTAAACGATGAGATCTACAGAAGTTGTTCTTACTGTAGAACAATGTGTGAAGTCTAAAATGTATATTCTACGCCTCCTTGTTTTAGCTCCAAATATCCCCAGTAGATGGCTGCACTGCACAGCCTCAAATTTTTATACTTTTCAATATAACCTTGCGTAATCAAAATGTAAATCTTACCTTTTTGACTTTCAAACGGCTAAAACAGGATGCAGGGTAAAAGCTGAGTAAACTTTCAGCTATTTTTATACATTAAATTTAGTGTTTTAACATTTTGAAACCCTCAGCGCCATCTATCGGCGATATTTGGAACTTGTGTAAGGAAGCATGCAAACGAAATTCCCGACTTCACGCATTAGTATGTCATCAAGCATTAGCATCGCAGATCTAACGTATCCAGTTTCAAAACAGAAGGTCTAGCGTTCGAATACAAATTATTCCATTGCGTCAAAAATTTATAAAATTTCTTTTTTTTTTAATTTCCTGTACATTATATAAAGTCGAATGAAGTCAATCCATAATTTTTTTACTTATTGTACATTTTGTTTGATAAATAGAACTAAACCTATGCATATCATCCTAAAATTTCTTTATAATTAACATATTTAATATGATGACGTTTTTTAAATGAGTGGAGTTAGTAGCAGTATTACTTACCCATCATAAGTAGTATCAGGTAAGTCTTGTAATCATTTTGAAATTAAAAAAAAAAATGACGGATTTACACGTTTCAGACACTGTAGATTCCGAAAAAAATATTTTTAGAAAAAAATATTTGCCGTCCGTCTGTCTGTGTGTCTGTGTGTCTGTAAACGCTCTGTCTCCCGAACAAACTGAGATAGTGACTTGAAATTGGGTATGTACTTAGTATGTAATAATGGGAAGAAACTTATTGAATTTCAGTAACCTCGATTATCCGGAACTATTTTTTTCGGACTCTTGAAACATTCGTACTGATAAAAGGTATATGAAAATTTCCGAAATTGTTTATTTTAAGGAATAAATATTAAAGAAAATAAAAAATAAATAAATTTTGCATTAAGAATGAAGTCGAGCGGATAATGAGTTGCCGAGATATTTGTAATCCCATTTTCCACACTCTTCGATTTTTCATGACCCTGTATTTCATTCAAATTTCAATTCAAAGATATATTTTAATTGGAAATGAGACGCTTAATCCGACGCAAGGAACTCTTAGCCTTATTCTTATTTAAATATATATACATATATATTTAAATATAAATTTAAATATGAGCTTTATATTTAAAGGAAGTTTAATTTTTATTTTTGACTTATTTATTAAAGTTTATGACTTATTAGAAAAGTTATGAAACGGAACCGATCTCAAAACGAAAAGATGTTAAAGACGTATATACGGTGCTATCTGTACTTCATTAATAGTAGTACTACATTATTAATAGGATTATCAATTTTGGAGTTATGAGGGTGTTTTACACAATTCAGTAACAGAGCATTTAAAGTTTACGACGTCATCAAGCCAAGATTTTATTCTGGAATTGCAATGCATTTTATAATTAGTTTACATATGTTTTATTTTAATATTTTTATTATGCATATCCATGATGGGTAAGTATTACGGTGGCTCCCAACGACTAGTTTACTATTGAAGTAAGTAATTTAATTGCTCAAATGTTCTTCTTGAATCATAATATATCGCTATAAATTATCTACAGAAAATAAAAGTTATATATCCCACTCACAGTCTTGTGTGAGTTCCGTCTTATGTTTAGAAACTAAAGCTATGAATGCTGACAGATCCCAGATGCATTCTCTTGCAGTATAATGCGAAATTGCGAAATTCTAAAAACGCTTTGGAACAAAGAATTTCGTTACGTCCTCGTGTGATGGATGACTTCCATTAAAACTGAATGCCAAAATTTTTATCCTAGTTTATTTTGGAACTGAAATTTTTAGTATACAGGAAAAAAAACCTTATTAAAAAGAGTATGTGAAAGTGAAAGTAAATTTTAAAGGCGTAGGATACATTTGAACACGTCTAAAAAGCAAAAAATATCACTATGTTCCAAGCTTCAAAACTTGTGTAATAAGTCAAAAATAAAAATCAAACTTCATTTAAATATAAAGTTCGTATTTACATTTATATTTAAATATGTATATATACTTGAAAATTCTAAAATAAATATTGAAATGATAAATTAAAAAATACATATGATAATAAGAGAAAAAAAGACATAACACGTCTTGCGCGCAGTGTTACTAAAAAACTATGCATGGCAATCAAAAGAAATTTTCACCACATATTCATTTCTGTATTATCTACAACTTAAAACCAAAAAAAAGGTAAGATTTTTTTTTTGTTTTTGTTTTTATAATTAAAAAATATTTTTAAAAAATTGAAAATTTTTAATTTTTTAAATTATTAAGTTAATTTTTTAATTTATTCAATATTTTTTACGAATATTCTGGTTTTAGTATACAGATAACACTATTATGTATTTATTTTCACCAAAATGTCCTCTTTATATGCATATTTTCCGATTTTATCATGCGCGCAAGACGTGTTATGATTTCTTTTTTCTGTTATTGTCAAATATATTTTAAAACTTATCATTTTAACATTTATTTATGAATTTACAAGTATATATATATATATATATATATATATATATATATATATATATATATATATATTTAAATATAAATTTAAATATGAGCTTTATATTTAAAGGAAGTTTAATTTTTATTTTTGACTTATTTATTAAAGTTTATGACTTATTAGAAAAGTTATGAAACGGAACCGATCTCAAAACGAAAAGATGTTAAAGACGGTTAAAGTCAGATATACGGTGCTATCTGTACTTCATTAATACTAGTACTACATTATTATTCATCAATCAAATATCTAATATTTATTATAGATTCATGGAACAAGATTATAAAGAAACTATGAGACGAGTTATTTAACTTTGTGTATACAACAAAAGATTAACTGCAAATGTAATATTAATATGCAATAAAATAGAATCTGATAATATTATTTTTTTAAAGCATATTGTTCTCTCAAATAAAAGAAATTATAAAACAGAATACTTACAGCTCATATAAATACGTTGCATCTGCATCTGTTTTAAGCTATCTTTCCTCTCAAGAACAATAGAAATCACGTGATAATGACATGTGTAATAGGTCGGAGTAGATGAGCATGCGCAAATATTACTTCATTTCGAATTCCATTTTAAAACTTTACACGGAATGAGTGTAACATTTCCGAATTTTTCAGTAACCATCATTTTACACTACCTATTCGAAAACATTTCCGGTATGGAATGTAACGTTTCTGACTTCTTCAGAATAATTCACCGCTTTACTTTAATAAATAAAACTTTAATAAATAAGTTATATTTATTAAAGTAAAGATATTCATTAAAGTATTAGTTTTGAAGCTGGGAACATAGTGATATTTTTTGCTTTTTCGACGTGTTCAAAAGTATCATGCCCCCTTAAAGTATATCATAGAACAGTTTTAAGTAACAATACGCAATATACCACACTTAATTGCTAAAAGGTGTGTTTGACCTCAGTAATTTATTCTTTTGTATTTAGAAATTGTCATTAACTTCCTTTTTAAGTAAAATTCTAAATTAAAGAAAAAGTTGTTTAGTTTAGCTATAAGTTGCTACTAGATTAATTTTGGTACAATTATTCTAATTTGGTTAAGAAATCATATGAGATGTAATCTTCACAACTGGGCGAATAAGTCCGGGCCAGGATTCGAACTCGGGATCTCGTGACTGATTTATTCTGTTGTTCTGATTCAGATATCAGACCAGATGCTATGATCATTAAGGTTACCTGGATCTCATATAAGTTGCTAACCTATTTAATTTCTGACAGAAACTGAAATTAATTTATTCAACGAAAGAGATTATTTTCTACCATTTAAATGTTTACAACTTTTAATGCGGGTTTTGGTTATTAAGGACAATAAATGGATTCGCTTGAAAATCCACACTAACGGGTATTCACTGTAGTTTCAAATATCGTTAATAAAATCTGCTTCATCTGTAGATTGTATATTATAATTGAAAAAGAATCTCCATTTTTTACATAAAAAATGATTGGCTTAAAACAATGGATGTGTTTTAGAAGATATGAATTAGAAACGAACAAAGATTAAAGAGTACATTTGATTTTTTTTTTATTTAGATATTTTAAAACTTTTTTAATGTCGAATTTCGACTATGCCTTTGGGCAGTTGCAATGCACATGCACGTAGGAGCTCACTCGGTTGCATTATCACAGGGGGAGAGATGTGTGCTTTATTTACTACATTCTTTCTTTTACTGAGTATGATATGGACGTAGGAATATTATATTTGCATAATACTTCATAGGTCTATGAAATTTTCTTTCTTTCCGTGGTGAATATGGTGTTAATTTCAAACTGATTGCACAGTTGTTTACAGATTGTTTGTTTGGAGTTTGCGTCGAAAATAGTCCTGTGTTTTACTGGAGGAATTTTTTTTAAATTAATTTTTTTAAATACTGTGTTTCATACTCTCCTACTTTTAAATAATATAGAAGCTTATTTTGCTGATATTGTTATAGTAATTTTTTCCCGTCAAGTGTTGACATGCTCCATCTAGATTATTTTCCACCATTTAAATGTCTACAACGCTCAATGCGGACTTTGGTTATTACGGACAATAAATGGTCTCTTTTGAAAATCTGCAATAACGGGAGTTCACTATAGTTTCAAATATCCTTAATAAAAATTTATTATGCTAAGGAAAAAAAAATCATTAAAAAAATAAACAATCTCAAAGGAAACCATTCATCATTTGAGGGAGAAATATTTTAATCGTTAATTATGATGTAGCCGTTAAAATCTTAATATTGATAGTAGCAACATATTTCTTTTAAAAATAATAATGCAAAGGCGTAATTAATCATAAAAGCAAGTAAATTAGTTACTTAAAGTTTCTTTTTCCGATCACGAAAACTCATACGGAAAGAAAAATAATTAACTTTCTTTATTAATAAAGTAGATTGCATAAGCATTCTTCTATTATGACGAAATACAGTTTTTATGAATATATATATTTTTTTACTATGCTTTGTAATATATAGGAATAATAGGATAGGTTAATTTATATTAATAATACTATTGTTAAATTAAAACAAAATAAAAGTAAATTTCATTTGTTTTTGATGAAAATAATCTTTTATATACAGGGTAGCCAGGGAATGCCCTAATTGAGTTTTAACTACCACTATTTTAGTATAGTAATATTTCGTTTATTTAAATGTAGAAATTCTATGATCAAATAAAGCGAACATTACTATATGAAAATAAGCGGTATTCAAAATACAATTGTGGTATTTCACTGCGAAATCTGGCTGTGTGTAATATCTCGATTTGTATAACGATACAAAAAAAAACAAAAAAACAGACAAAATGGAATTAATAATCCTGCATAAATGCATTTCGTTACATTTCAGAAAATTCTAAAGATGAATAATAATAATTTGCCGAAAAATTCGTTTCAATTTGTGCACTATTTTTGAACAATAATTAAAAATATATACTTAAATAAATAAATTTTTTATTTCAATTTTTTGAAAGAAAAAAATTCTGCTACAAAACCACTAACATTTTAAAATTCTACTGCTTCAGTGCTTTATGTTTTCTCAATTAGTCCGGTGCAATTAGGCTAAAATTGTACAAAACCTGCAAAATCTTTTACAAAATTGAAAACTTATAAAATGTGCTTCACATACGACAAATAGTTCCAAACAGTAACATGGTCAAACAGAAGATGGAGAAAAAAAAGAAATTTCAGATCATGCTTAATCTTTCGCATTAGAAGGTGGTAGTTGCTCTAGAAAACAATAAGGAGTCCATCTGGATTTTTTTAAGTTATTTTGCTCAAAATTGTCCAGTACGGACCTGCAATATTATATTGGGTATGCTATGCTATATATTACTTATGCTATATGTAGTAATGTTCGTTGATGTATGCCCAGGTTCTGTTAGCAGTAAAATAGGAAAATTTCAGTAACGTTGAAGGATTATTTATTTCGAGACACATAAAAATAAGGCCGATCGTAAAGTTACAGCAGAAGAAAAGCATGAAGAACCATCATTGTTTTTTGCAGTTGAACAGGCAAGAGCGAAGTGTCCTCTCACTTCTAGCGGAGCTCAAATCGAATAAGTACAAAGATCTCCAATAGGGTTGGTTACCAAGTGGCGCAACCCTTTTGAAGAGAGCACAAATTCAATGGGAATTTCGATAAAGAGTACCATTTTTGGCCAACTACTTTTTAACGCTCAGGTCTTATGATGATGTAGCAATTTTTGGGACGAGCGATTATTACATTTTTTTAGCTGCAGTTATGTTATTTATAGAACGACAGAGGATAGATATCTAATAGAGACCATTTTTGTGACCATTTTAGGATAGAGAAATCATTACACTGCCTGTTCTGTGTTTTGCTTAACACAAAGGATATTTTAATGACAGCATATATTTCGCAGTTAAAAGAATGGTTATTAAAAAACCGCGCATGCGCGGCAGCGTATTACTGCTTATTTTACTGTTTATGACTGTTAATTTTACGATATAATACTGGCAGCTGGGATGTCAGTATTATAGTGTAAGATCAATAATTGTTTCTGCAGTGTTGTCTTGATTTAAAACAATCAAACAAACAACGGCGAAATCTTGAAGCCTTGGCAAAGTAAAGAACGATGCAGTCATTTCCAAAGAAAGGCTTTTCAACTTATATCATACACTTCTTTTATTATTTTTCTTTGGATTAAACTTTGGACTTTTTTCGAAATAGCAATTGGGAATACACAGATAAATTCTTTCAAATTAATGCATTTTCAGAGCATTGAAAGAAGATAAAAAATTATAACGGAAAATAAGATCGAAATGTGATAGACTATTTTTTCTTTCTTCGAATTTTGACAGTTGCTCATTGTAAAAATATGCATCCAGCACTGTTTAAAAGGTAGAGGACTTCGTGTATTATGGAATAGTCGGATAAAGTGGAATACATTTTTTTCTGTTTGGTTAAATGTTGCCACCAAGCGGTAATATCATAAACTACTTAAGAACATTTCCAGAATGCTCCCCAGAACGCGCAGTTCGTCGGTCCGCGTCAGGAAGCGTTGTGTGAATAAATATTTGTTTTTCGTCTTTAGAAATTTTCAGGAGATAAATTTTCAATTTTTTTTTACCTTCTCACTGTCGTGAACTTATATATCCATTCACTAAGCTATAGGTTTCACTGCAATACTAGCATTATTTAAATTAATATAATTCTACAAATATAATGTAGTTTTAAAACAGTAAGTAATGATTAATAGTCTCAAGGTTTGTATTCATCAGGGGTGATTGTATTCCGGTATTTTGTACACCACTAAATTTATATAGCAGTCTTTTTCTTCTTTAATCGATAAATGCTGTGATGACATACTAAGAGTATTGCTATATAAATTTAGTGGTGTACAAAATACCGGAACACAATCACCCCTGATTCATATACCGTAATTTCGCGCGTATACGCCGCGCCTCAGACAATTCGATTTCCTACCAGAATTTATTTTAAATAAAATGTGACTTACTTCTGCTTAGAACTTATTTGACTTCTTATTTTCAATAAAATTTCCGGTTTGAAAAAGACTTAACTAAGCTGCGGCGCATAAGCGCGAAATTACGGTACATAATTAAGTATTTTATACCGCATTTGAAATATCCTGTTTTTTTTTTCAGCATTTAACAAAATTACAGAGAAAACAACATTACAATTTTGCCCTTTTGCTCGGCGATCAGAGGTTTAATCATTATTAGAAATAATATTTTTACATTGAAATTAAGCATAATGTACTCCGAAATACTAACAGTTTGTGATGTAATATTCGTTTTCTAGCTCTGAATTCACACCAAGAGTAATTATTTACCAAACTGGCGGTGTCGGGTTATATGGAATACCAATATCTCATAATACTCCATGATTATGATGGCGCAAAGACAGATCCTCATACTTGTGATTTGTGCAAATCTGAAGTATGAACTGGAGTATATTGGCTGACTACCTAGACGCTATATTTTGATCATGCTCACCTGATACCATTACATCTGTTTTTTGCCAAAATGTGTTCCTTTTCTTCAGTTTTAACCCACTATTCTATATTTCCCAACTATCTAACATTTTTCATATTATTATTTGTTTTCAAATGATAAAATTTCGTAAAATAATTTTTGTCTATAAAAACTATTCGCAGATAGTTGAAGTTTTTAACTGTATTCAGTTTTCGAGTTTTAAACAGTATCGGGATGCTGTATTGCTCCAAATGTAACTAGTATTCCATAACACCCGAAGTTACTCTACTAGCCTGGCTTTAACCGTCTTGCTCGACTGATTTTCCAAACGAACCTAGTGATGGGGACCCACTGTCTACGGCTGCGTAAACCCGGCATTTGCCCGTCGCTTTGTTCATACATCGTTATTACGGCGATCACTGTAACGGAGTCCTGCGCGCTTTACGCCCTTAAACCCTAGTACGGCAATCATTGTAACAGGTCCCTTACTGTGACTGGACACGATTTATACGATTCGCGATGATAAATCGTTATTATTAGCAATCAGAATTTAAATTATAAAACTACTCAAATGAAGTTTATTGAAAAAAAGAAAGTAATGTATAAAGATGTTTTGTATAAAGATTGTAATTGGCTCGCTAAAATATGAAAAAACTAAAAATAACTTTTAAATGGTTACATAGAAAACATCTAATCAAAATCTCATCAAGAAAAATTATATTGTTCAAAAATAATTCCTGGAAAAAAAGTTAAAGTTATGGGTAATATTCTCGTTGCGCCACAATGAATAAAAATATGATTTTTTGTTTCCTTTTAAACACAAATTATACGCGTTTAAATATCTATATTATAAAGGAAAACGTGTCCGTGCGTAACGCTGACGTCATTTTGCGAATGGCAACACTTCATGATGAAATTTCGGTTTTGCGACATTTGCTATTGCATTTTTTTTAATTTCTAAACATCGCACATTTTTAATTTTTACACCGTTATATAGGAAAAAAAATCTACTTTCGAATGCATTTTATTTGAAAACTATATCTTAATTGACTGATAATAAATCAGTCAATGGCTTTTTAAAATAATTTTCAAGCATGAATTAACAGGCTATTAACTCCTGGCACAAAGCCAATATTACTTTTAATACAGTTCAAAACTTTATTTGAATACATAATTTCATATAAAAAATGAGTTTTGGTATTGTTAGTGGACAATCTAAAAAATATATATTAAATGTAAAAAATTTGTTAGAGTTTACTATGAAAATAATGTTTTCATCTGTATTTTGTAACCCGGGAAGCCCGGGTCGGATCTCCTAGTATTTATAGTAATTTAACATGCAAATTAAATAAACTAATCTCACAGCCAGGTACTTGAATACTGTGCACAAATTATATGTATATTTTCAATTCTTGCTCACTTTTTAGGTAGATTTCGTAAGAAATACTACCTATTACATTCTCACCTAAGTAGGAATTTTTGAAAAATTTTTGAAGATCTACGCCGATCATGACTCCCATAAGCCCAAACTACCCCCAGTTCAAAACTTTATATATATACAGGGTGTAACTGAAATGCTTCAACAAACTTTGAGGGATGATAGTACTCATGAAGACGAACAAAAAATGCAATGGAACATGGGGTCGCAAATGACGTTTAACCCCTTCAGGGGCAGTGGTATGTTTATGAAAGCGCTTAATTTTAATTCCAAAACGCCATAATGGCACCAGAATTTTGCTAAAATCTTTTCCATTTAATATGTATGTGAAATATAACCTTTTTCTCATTTACAAACAAATTTTTTTATAAATTCCGGTGCCAGTCATTTATTTCAACATTTTAGTACTAAAACTAGTTTGCCCCTAAAAGGTTTAAAGGATACAAATAGAGAAAATGCGTCTGAAAATGGACTGGCACCGGAATTTACAAAAAAAAATTGTTTGTAAATAAGAAAAAGGCTATATTTCACATAAATATTAAATGGAAAAGATTCTAGCAAAATTCTGGTGCCATTGTGGCGTTTTGGAATTAAAATTAAGTGGTTTTTTAGACAAACCACTGTCCCTGAAAGGGTTAAATGTCATTTGCGACCCCGTGTTCTATTGCATTTTTTGTTCATCTTCATGAGTACTATCATCCCTCAAAGTTTGTTGAAGCATTTCAGTTACACCCTGTATATATATGTCACTTTTTTATGGACACGATAACTGGAAAATCTCTGCATAAATCTCTTCCAAACTGATACATAAAATCAAGGGGTATAAAATCTCGGTCAAGTTCGTGAATGGGCAAAATCGAACCAAAGGGGGGGGGGGCTTTTTGTGACAACAGAAAAAAACCCATAATTTCTTAATTATGATACGTATCGAATCCGTTTAAAGTTATTATTACTTCTAGGAAAAGGGCCGAAAATTTATGTAGGACAGATTTTTAATATCACTAAAAACGGACCCAGTGGGGGGGAAAGGGGGGTTTTAGAAAAAAATCCGCTTAAATTTATTATTAATCCTCTTAATGTTATCTAAAACTTTTATATTGACAAATTTTTTATAGGACCAACCCTTATAGCAAAAAAATAAAAAATAAATAAAAAAATAAAAACAAAATAAATCCCTGCCGGGTCCGCCTGCAAACAAATTATGTTTCGAAATGGGCGGTTCCCATCTGCCGTATAATAGAAAAAAGGTCATTTCTTCCGCAATTCCCAACAAACAGGCGCCCCACGGTCTGCATCTTCGAAATCTACCTGTGCCTGTAGGTCGAGCCGTCAGGGATTTTTTTTTTTATGTCGCAACTGGAAAGAAAAATAAATTATAGTTGGAAGAAACCCGTCTTGGCCGAAATTTAGCCGCATTTTTCCACAAAGCATTGAATAAATAAAACAATATTTCGAATTTAAAAAAAAACAAATGTTTGAAACTACTTCCCTGAAACATAATCAAAATTTCAAAACTTGTGAAATCTTCAAATTCTATCGGATTATTTCGCTATGCCCTTGGAAGACAGACATACATACAGAAATACATAGATACGTATCCTTTACAGAATTTAATAGAATAGATACTCAGAAATGAGAACTAGAACAAAGTATTTTTTTTAATTGCATCATATATAAACGAGTACATATTCTCAAATATACGTACTTATAATTAATCTTGTCTATAAATATAAATAAAATCCATTTTGAATGTTCGAGATGATTTCGAGAGAAATTGTACAAGCAATGTGCATGTACAATTCATTAAAATCCTATAAAAATAATTATAAAGATAAAAGTTGTGCAATTCAAACATAACCAACTATATCTTATAGCATATTTTGTGTTTCATTTTAATCAAATTCCTGGTTTTATGTTGGTCTATCATAGACGCATTCTAAAGAGCGTAGTATTAATGTTAAATGAAAAATTAGTGCATGGGGTTTTGAAAAATTTGAGAATTATATACCAGAAGCGATTATAATATGAGAAGAAAATCAAAAAGAACTACATTTCTCTTAATTTTAAGCAGAGCCGTGTCTAAAAAAAGCGAGGAGAAGGCCCATTGACATTTATCAAAACTATTAACAGCCTGTAAATAATTCATATTTAGTTCAGCCGCAAATTGAAACTTATCATGCCCCGCCTATAATTATAACAATGACTTCTGACAGCTTTCGAAGAATGTGTTTCGTTTCGAGTTTTCCTAAAATTCTAAAAACACGTACTATGGTATTTAGGTATTTTTCAGTAAATTTAAAAAAATCATTGCGTGAAAAATTCTTAGGTGTGAGGCTCTCTGTGGCCACACTTGGCCTTTAAGAGTGTAAAGAATTGACATTATGAAAATCTTTAACTATGTTTTGGAAGAAAAAATATCATCAATATTAAACTGATATATTTGGTAAGAAATCAAAACTAATGAAAAACTGAAATTCACAAAAAATGCCTTCATATTTTGCTTTAATTTAATATAGTCAGTCATGTTGTTAAAAAAAGAAAAAAAAAAAACCAAGCAAATCTCAATTCCTTGGAAAAGTATACAACGATGCAGTCCCTTCTAAAAAATTCTGTTCTTATATTAGAGAAATATATTTGTTTTATCTAGTCTCCCTTGCGTTGCAGTTTTGACGTCTTTCGAACTAGACAGTGTGGGCATGAATTGCTTCATGTTAAAAGGGAACTTCTGAAAATATCTCTTAAAAAGTTTATATATATATATATATATATATATATATATATATATATATATATATATATATATATATATATATATATTTCATTTTGGTTACGTATAAAAGGAAGCTTTCGTTTGGTGAAAAAAATTGGAGCTCTACAATGTTTCTTTCAGGTAATTTATTGAATTACATACACCTTCAGAACGAAAACGAAATATTCATACTGAAATATCCATAGAAATATCTGTAGACCTATCCATAGAAGGATCCATAGACCCTGAATGTGTAAAATGAAATCGGAAGGAAACAAAAGATAACTTCAAAATTCGGTTAGATTAGGTCATCTTACGGATTTTATAAATCTACCAATTGTGAAAATAAGACCATGAGTCTTAGATCAAAATTATGTTCTTTTCGTGCCTCTAAAAAAGTAAAACAGTCTCCATACTTAGGAATATCCTACTCTTACTTACACGCTATCAAAAATACACAGATTATACCGTTTTTACGTTCGTATATATTTGAATCAGTCATTTCAAAAACCACATAAGTCACAGAATCAAAATTTTTCAGAAATTAAAAAAAATGTATTATTCACAAGTTAACGAATTTTTACGAATATTTTTTGGCTGATTACAGACTTTGGACTTCTAAATTTGTAAATATTGAATAATTTTTATAATTTATGAATAATAAAAAGAAGAATAACAGAAAAACTGCTTCTGACTTATGTTGTTTTAGCAAGAAACAACGTTAGGTGGTAATTAATTTGAACAAAACAGTCATATTAAACACTATCAAGCATATTTTTAATCAAAATTAATGATGATAGTATCTATACAGGACCATTTTTATATTTTAATATCATTATGGTGCGTAATCATATTATTCATCATTCTCAACTAGATTATCTTCAACATTGGCAGTTGGCCAGCTAAACATGTTTTGATAAAATAGCATATGCACTTCCAGAATGCTATCATCTGAACTCGTTTTAAATCGTCTATTTTTTTACTATTAAGTGACATTTTCGATGCATAGGCTTTGGCTGATGGAAGTGATACAGGGGTTGAAAGTTTTTTCATCAAGATAAATGAATCTAGAATATTAGAGGTTGTGTTTGAAGAGGAAGGAATATGCTGACTTATGTGATTAATACACAGATTATGATTCTACCTTTAAGGAAACATTTACGACAAAGAAAGTATATTTATAAAAAAAACTTGATTTATGTGGTTTTTGAAATGACCCATTCATATGCGTTCATACATTCATCATACCTGACAACATCACACTAAACTTCCGTACAATGTAGGTTAATTTAACGGAGATTAAACACGTTTTAAACCAGAATTTGTTTTAAGAAATGCAAATAAATAAATTCCACGTAAAAATATGAAACTAAATATAGATTATTATTTCAGATATATTTTCTGGTTAGAAACGTCTTTAACCTGGATCAAATTAACTCATGTTAAGCTGGCAGGTATGATTTATGTTCTAATATAGCATTCTTTATTTACGAACATCCTTACTTACACCCCAGCATACATACATATTACATTATATATTATACCATGTTAAATTGAGTGATTTTTGATCCAGCTTTACACGCCATCTTGAGCATTCTTTAAGGTTAAAATATCGCAGTGACATCTATTGCCTAAACTCTTAAGTATCTTCCTCAATTACTGTACACAAAATATGGGAGTAACCTAACAAACACTCCACTTATTACATTTTTGAAGCTAGTGTAGTTCATGAACTGTTGAATTTTAAAGTTCGAGAGTTCTTTTTGGGATAGACGGTAATAAAACAACATGTTTTTGCAGTTAATCTAAGTTATCGAAAAAATGTTAATTTTCGTGTGTAATATTACATTGCTACACTCCCAGTCAAAAAGAAAAACAATGAGAAGCACTGAGACCCAAAAGTTCTTTTTTCTCAGGGTCCGAAAGTTTTCTTAACAGGCTTTACTTTTGTATTTATTTAAAACAGTGAACCATGACTGTTTAAATAAACTTAAGTGAAATCTCAAAGTCTTAAGAAAATAAACAACAATATTCTCAACTCGGAAAGAGTTTTTCTCAATGTGTACCGAAGATATTTTACCAGGTTCTATTCGGTTACACTTAAGATTTTTTTTAATGGACTGACTGAGAATATCAGGAGAACCGAAAAACGCATTCAATTTAATACCACATTCGCACAATTGAAAGAAAAGAAACTATCGAACTCTCGAAGTTTGAAAAAAGAAAATGAAACAAAAGTTAAAAAATAGATTTATTTGCTCGTTTTTGAATTAGAAAACCTTTCATTGTAAAATATATATAATACTGATTAAAAAATATATATATTTCTGGAAAAGGAAATATTTTATTACATATTTAAAAAACATAAATATTTTAGTACACATTGGTCTTTATAACTTATGTTATACATCAGAAATTTTTTCGCGTCATGAACTGCAATTCTACAAAAACAGATATGAGTTGGGAATTGTAACAAATTGTAAGAACATTCCTTATAAACTAGAAATAGTAATAGCACCGCAAAAGTAATATGAAGGTTTAAGGGGTGGTGTGTTGGTACTAATTTTGAAATATTTGAATTAACCTTTTCAAATTCTCCTCTGTAAGCCGTCTCTTGATCGAAAGATGAATGAAAGGCTTATAGAATGCAGTTTCTATATCAATATTTATGTACAGTATTATTATTAAAATTCACCCATTCAGGAATAATTAACGATAATTCTAGGCCTCCGAACGGAAAAAAAATGAATCGTGTCTATACTTAAATGGAAAGCTATAAGTTAACACGTTGAGTGCCACGTGGAGAACACTTTTATGAAGAAAACTTTTATGACCGAATTATAGACAACCTGGTTCGTTAGCTTTGTCACCGATGTCTGAAAAATATATAGATAAGACAATAAAATAATATAAAAGCTTATTTTATACTACATTCCATTTTCAAAACTCCTTTTTTTTGCCAAAATTCATTAGGAAATGGGTAAATAAAGAGTGATTGAAAACGATGAACTCACTTCGATATAATCGTATTTTCTGAATACGTATACACAATACGTATTTTCTCGTATTGTGTCAGTGTTATAATCAATGGTTTCAAATTGAATTATTTGCAATCTAATATTTCATATTCTAATTTTTCTGACACAGTGGTGGCTTAACTGGACTCAACGTTTTTTAAAATTTTAGTAACAAATAAACGGTGTTTGTTATTGATGTATTCTTGAGGAGTGTAATGTTTAAAGTCAGGAATTTCTTTAATGCTCCTTCCTTGTTTTATTTCCACCTATCATCGATATACCACCTATCAACGAGTTAGACTGTAATACTGCTCAAATGCAATTTGAAAACTCAAACCATTTTGTTCGCGTTTCAACAACTAAATTGAATGAAGGTTAAAATCTGAGTGACTTTCGACCGATTTTATAGTTTAGCTTGATTGTTCTATAAGTTTGAGAGCTCGCAAAGCCAACTGTTGGTGATATTTTGAACTAATACAAGGAAGCGCAGTGGAATATTTTTATTTCTCTGGTTAATTCTCCTCCAAGAAACACTTCAAGAGTTGTTTACTTGGTATTTAATATTTTAAAAACATTCAGTCCATCTTCACCTTCGGAACTAGCGTTTCATGCACAAATTTTATTTGGCTCGCACCACTTTTTTTAAAGAGATAACTTTAATGATTTAATTGCGGAAATGCGCTAATTAATTAAGGAAAATGTTACTTTTCTTTATTAATAGTACTAAAAATAATTGCTGTATGAACCTTCAAAAGGTGCATATATGCACTCATGGTCTCGAAGTTGTTAATAATTTGAGTGGTGATGTTTGGTAAATTAATAAACTATGTCGAAAGATATATCAGTAATAAAACCAAACCGCATATTTTTATAAACATCTCAGACGATATTCCTCAAATAATTAATCAACCCCAAACATCCGAGGTAATTGGAAACGGTACAGACATTCTGCCCATAATAAAGCAATCAATTATAAAGAAAACAATAAAGCTACATATTTTAATCATATTATCCAATAAAAAAAAAAAGACAGGATTGCTCATAAATTTCTTGAGTGTGCTAATTAATCTTAATCTGGATGATAAAAAAGAAAAATTTGATTATCTTTTAAAAATATTCATGAGAAATGCCTCGTTTTTTTTATAAAGCAGTCTATAAAAATACTGAAGATTCTTTAATAAAATGATGTATCGCCCTTTAACTAAGCGATGACACAGGCATGACATTTTAATTTTTTAAGATACTTTTACAAACTTTCAGGTTTTTTTTTTTCATCGTGAGAAAAAGCGGTTTAAATACAGATGTGCCAGCAGTATTAAGTATCACGATAGTAAACTTAGTAAAGAGTTTTAATGTTTAGAAATAATAAATTGTTTTCCTTTAAATTTTAAGGGTGATTCAAAAGTCCTTAAACAAACTTTAAGGGTAGGTCAGATATATAAAACAAGTCATTTTTAACACTTTACAACACAGTTGAAAAGCTTCTTATGAATTCGGTTTGTCTGGCCGCCTGGCCATTCTAGTAATAGGAAAACAAGAGTTCAAGCTCGGTCCCGCCTGCTGAGCTTGAACTCTTTTCCTACTACTCTTGCTCTATCCCGCTTAAATATACTCTGATTACCAGGTATAATTCATATATTTTATTAAGGTTTATACTGTATTCCATTACGTTACGGTCAATGAAGAAAAATTATTTTCATTGCATTTTACTGTTGTTACACTATGTCATACACAATGAAATTGATATGCATCACTAAGGTTCATAGAAAAAGGTTTTCTGTAGAGTATATAGTACGTAGCAATTATAGTTCATTTACAGAGAATTGACCTTTAGGGCCAACCCCGGGTCTGTTACTGACACCAATTGTAAAATATGAATTGTAGAATTCACAAGCTATTTACCAAATGTCAAAAGTAAACACGTGAAATTTCGTTCCAAAAATTTTCGCTAGATTACAGTTAGATTACAGACTACAGACTTAACGCTGATTTGTGAAAGAAAACAACTACAGTGATAACTCTGCTAAGGAAGATAACTTGTTCCAAAATCACATTCGTTACCCGATATCGTTGTTAACCGAAACACGATTTTCCGTCCAATTAAAATGCAATAAAAACGCATTCAATAAAAGATTCGTTGGCCGAATTTAAATTTTACCTATTAGGAAAAATAGCAAAAAAATATCTTTATTAGCAGGATCAATCGTTAGATGATGTATTACCTATTTATCAATATTTACTTACATTTTCTTGTAACATCCTTGCGTCGTAGATTTATACTCATTTTGTGTATAATTTATTAGTTATGACATTATTTGCGCATTTTTTTTACCTCTGGGTGTTGTAATGGGCATGAGTTATTTTGATATTCGAATGAATCATTCGGGCATGCGCAAAAGCATAGTTGCCTACCTAAGTATTCTTTATAATTAATTACAACTAGAAATTTTATATAGGAAAAATAATTAAAATATTAGTTTTTAACTCTGGTGTTTAAGATGTGATACACAAATACTCATATATAGGGAGTAGAGTTGCTAGCAACTGAGAATCCCCTCTAAACTATATACTGTTTCTGTTTCTTTTTAACCCTTAACCGCTAAGTTATTTATTTATTTATTTATTGATACCACAAACTGAAAATAGGGACGACACACCATTTTTCCGTACTAAAATATTTGCCTTATATAATCGAAAAATGTCTGACATTTACTAAAAAGTTTGCAATTAAAAATTAGTGGTGCACAAAAGCTTTTAGTAAACAAACTAGTAAACTCTTTATGTTCGAACTGAGTTCGAGCATAATTACATGGCACTGTGGATTTTAATATATTTTGTTTTTTCTTACAAAATTTCTGATTTTAGTTGATTAAAAAGGTTACGAAGATTGACAGCTGTGCTTTTGCGCATTACCGAATCATTCATTCGAATATAAAATTACTCATTACGTCTGTAATTCTATAATCATAGCTAGTATAATTACAGAATACATTCAGTACCCGGTAATTAAATATAAGAAGGCATAACATAGGTTTTCTATGATTATTTTTTATTTTCTCATTGGTTGTGTCCCGTTTGTGGATATCATATATCAAATCGGTACGAGAAACACGTTTTTACTTCTTTAGATTCAAATATCGATTTTGCTGTCACAATGGGATCCACATTGAAATTATTACCAAAGATATATTAATATTAAAATCCAACCACATATATTTTTTAAGATCTCAAACGATATCCCGAAAATAATTAATCAACCCAAAATAATCGAGTTAGTTGGAAAAATTGCAGAAATTGGAGAAATCCATCAATTAAAAAGAAAACCCTCTAGCCATTAAAGAATCCTTAAATACCTAGTCTATCAAATTTGCAACACTTTTTATTTAACTTTAAACAAATAAATGAAGTTCTTCGCAACCACTCCATTTATATCGAAATATTAATCTTGTATGAATCACATAAATATGCTACTAAATAAAGTTTAAAATATATCTTAAAATTTCTGGTGTCCAATCCGTAAAACCGTTAAATGCATAATTTTTTCTTTTAGAATTTTTTTTAAAATTTATATTAAGAATTAGACACCAGAAATTTTAACATATATTTTTAAGTTTATTTAGTAGCATATTTAAATTATGTTTTTCAGCATTAACCCCTTGAAGGGCACCGGTATATAATATATACCACTTAATTTTAATCCCAAGATGCCACAATGATACCAGAATTTTATAACCAAATTTTTCATTTATGAGGTACATGAGGAAAAGCTTTTACTTATTTAAAACAAAATTCATTCGTGAATCCTGGTGTCAATCAATCATTTCAATATTTTAGCTACAAGAGTACTTTGTTCCTGAAGGGGTTAATATTTCGTTATAAATATAGTGGTTGCGAAGAACTTTATTTATTTATTTAAAGTTAAATAAAAAGTGTCGCAAATTTGGTACACTAGACATTTAAGGGTTAAAGAAAAAACAGAAAATCTCATAAATTTCTAGATAGGGCTAACATTAATCTGAATGCTAAAAAAGGTGATATTTGATTACTTTTAAATTATTCATAAGAAATGCCTTGTTTTTTTTATAGCAATCTATAAAAATAATGAATCTCCTTTAACAAAATTATGCTTAGCCCTTTAATTAAGTGATGACACATACATTGCATTTTAATTTTTTAGGATAATTTTACGTAGTTTCAGTATTTTTTTTTCTTTTTTTTTTTTTATCGTGAGAAAAAATGGTTTATATACAGGTGCGTAAGCTGTGTGACATAAAGATAAATATAAAGATAGTAATTTTTTAGAGTTTTAAATTTTAGAAATAAGAAATAGTTTTCCCATAAAATTTTAAGTATACAGGGCATATCAAAAGTTCTTCGACAAACTTTAAAAGTAGGTCACGCGTATATAAACAAATCATTTTTACAATAGACAACGGGGTTTCGAGTCATATATTTAGTTAAAAATGCATGTTGTTTCACTTCTAAACAAACTCGTGTTTCTGTTAATAACTTATAGAAAAGTGAAAATATTGTATTGAAAATTTGAATAGCTGTTGGTTTGTGCCAAATGCTATTGCTGGGGTGAAAACTGACAGTTGCCTACAGTTAAACCAATACGATAAATTAGCTCCCCAACGATCCTATTGATTACTTTATTACTGAAATTATGATCGTACAGATCATCTAGTCAAGACCATAAAATTATTAAACAACATTACAAAGGCTTTGCGTTGTGTGATTTTTTTCGAAGACTAACCTTAACTTATGAGGATTAAATAGAGTTTTTAAATTTTACCAATGCTCTCTAGCAAACTTAAGTTTTTTTTTTTTTTATTAATATTATAATCATAGAATACGCTAAAAAACTAAAAAAAGGAATGTGTTAACTCTGTTTTAAAATGTTACTTAAATAACTGCTACAACTTTAATTTATTTTATTAATATTAATTATTTTTTAACTCCTATGATTATCTTTAAAAAAAAAACAAGTTCTTAAGTTTTTCTTCAAGGAAAGTTAATATCCATACAACACTTAAGAAAAAAAAAACCAGCGTATTTTTCGCACCCTCAAATTTTGGCATCGAAGAAATTAAAAAAAAAAAGTGCGCAAAATACGCTAATTTCTACACGCAGCACACTAACAGTATTTTAACGCGACGCCGCTCAATTCTCAAGCTCATAACAGAAGAATTGTTGCATTAGTTGAATGTACCTTTCCCCATAGTCTCGTGATCTGCTTACTCATTGATCTTGCGAACATCTATAAAAAACAGGAAAAAAGTCCAAGATAAGGCTAATTAATCTTAATTTGAATATTAAAAAGAGGGAATTTGATTATCTTTTAAACTGTTGATAAGCAATGCACAGTATTTTGAAAGGTGGTTCGAAAAATAGTAAAGCTGTTTAATTATGCGATGACACTTTATTGTTTTAATCAATCGAGCGTGAAACTAATTTTTTTAGATTATTTTATAAAATTGCAGTTTTTTCGTCGTGGGGAAAAATAGTTTATATCCAGGCGTGCAAGCAATATTAAATATCAGAATATTCGATTTTTTAAGGAGTATTAAAGCTTTAAAATGTGATAGTTTCCTCATAAAACTTTAAGGCTTTTCAAATTATTTAGATACATCAACCTTACTACGCAGTAATATACATTTACTTTTTCCTGAATATATAATTATGATTAGACCTGCACAAGACTGTCGCACGTGATACATTTTGCAGCTTGTATTATATAGTATATATATATTTTTTTTTTTTAAGTAAAAAAAGGTGTAAATTTATTACAGAATATACAGAGGGTTTCACTACACTGTAAAAAAAAAAAAAAAAAAAAAAAAAAATGTTTCTTAATCTAGGAAAATATACAAGGTGTCCCAAAAATCATCGACACATTTCAAAATTCAATAAAAGATCAAGCAATTGGCGTACGAGAGTTCAGTTTCGACGAAAATGCTTCATATGATCTGAAATTTTGGTTAAGCAAATAAAAATAAATTAAGTTCAAAAAATTTCTCATAGATGACGCTACTTCTAGAAAGTTACCGAATAGGTCAAAGATCTTTATACATAGCAGTGACGAAAAGCGCAAAATGCATATGCACAGTTTTTGTCCAAACTATTGAAGCCCACATTCCAGAACTTAACAATTCTCGCTCTCCTGAGTTTGATTAACAATGGCGAAAGACGCACAATGCGTTTGCACAGTTTTTGTCCACACTATGGCAAGAAAAGGGCATGTTGACAAACAAACACTCTCCTCAAAAAATCTCCCCCTCTTCCCACCAATCAGACAAACTCGTCCCTGTTCGTACACCAATCAAATCATCTTTTACCCTGAGTGACCTGAGTCGCAAAAGATGATTTGATTGGTGTACGAACAGGGACGAATTTGTCTGATTAGTGGGAAGAGGGGGAGATTGGTTGACGGGAGTGTTTGTTTATAAACGTGCTCTTTCCTTGCCATAGTTTGGACAAAAACTGTGCAAACGCATTGTGCGTCTTCCGCCATTGTTATGTATAAAGGCATTTTACCTATTCGATAACTTTCCACTAGCAGCGCTATCTATGAGAAAATTTTTGAACTATTTTTTTTTTTTTTTATTTACTTAAACAAAATTTTCAATCATGAGAAACATTGTCATCCAAACCGCACTCCTCTACGCCAATTGCTTGATCTTTTATTGAATTTTAAAATGTGTCAAGGACTTTTCGGACACCCTGTATTCTAATTCCAAGCAAAAGTTAATATAACCTCTTCGAGTTATCCACGATTCCGAAAAGCGTTACTTATCTATAGAAACCTCAGAAACTAATATATTTTCGAGATTTACAGAAGCATTTATAGAAAGAAAATTCTTTTGCTGCCACCGGAAACGTTTCCGAATAGTTTTTATAGTTTTTTAATTAGTTTTCTCATCCTGAAATAAAGGGATTTTTTATGCTACAAGTTCTCAAGTAAACATTTTCATGATCAACCGACATGTTTCACACGCTAACAGCATTAATATTGAAATTAAAATTAACATTATTTTGTTAGCCTTGCAAGTATAAATTCAGCTGAAAATGTTTATTTGAGACATGATTGCTTCCTAAAAATAGATATTCTGGTTTTAGAAAATTAATTAATACACTATAAAAACTACTCGGAAACGTTTTCGAAAATCAACGGCAGCAAAATAAGCTTTTTTTTAAAAAAATATATAAATGCTTTTTTAAATCTTAAAAATGTTCGGTTCCGAATTTGTATACTAAAATTGTTTAACTATACCAATTATATATAATCTACGGAATTTTTTTTTTGGATAGATGTTTCCGAAGAAATAGATATTAAATGGAAAAAGATTCTAAATATAGATGTCAAGTTCTGAAATTTTCAAAGCTAGGCTACAATTTCCTGTTGGAATTTTCAGTAAATGTCGACAAAAAATAAAATTTTATTACGTAAATGAATCCTCTTTAATAAAAAGCTATGCGTTGCTGACGACTGGGATTTTCGCTAATCTTTGCCACAGATTAATCTCGGAAAATGAAACATTTGAAGTTACTGAAAAAATTAATAGCTTGAAAAGTATTTGTCAGAAAATTGTTAAACAGACTGCGTTAGAAAGGTAAAAATTTGTATTTTTCTTGATATAAATTTCAAATCTAATTATTATTCCGTTTTTCAAATATTGATTTAAAATATTACCAAATTTCACAATGGAGTTCCATAGCGAAATCTTCACGCATAAAAGTATAATGATAACGGCATCCTGTATACTGGTTATAGCACGAGTCACAAATTGTAGTAGCCTTATTATTCTGTTAAAATATAAAAATGAATTATGATGTTATGAGTGCAGGATTTTTATTAAATTCTCGACAAATAGCATATTTTAGTCCACCTCAGTGAGGCATATCAATTTCATTATATTTAAAGTATTGTAACTTCATTAAAATCCAACGTTAAAAAAATCATTTCGTTAATCGTTTTTAGAAATGCGGAAGGAAATTCCGCATAAAGGTCCGTATTGGTTTTAAAACACAGGGTCAATTTCAAGGTCAATATTTCGTTTAATTAAAGGTTCGTTAAGAGAAATTGACCAGGGCGTAGCTTGCTAGTCATATCATAATAACAGACGATATAATTCATTTTATCAGTGAAATAATAACGATGATTTGTTTTCACATTGTCTTGTATTGGATATTTACGCATAATATAATTTTAATGTAACAGAAATGTAATTAATTGTTTGTAAAAGTGCATTGAAACTTAATTTCATAAAATAAAATTAAGCCATTAAAGCCGGAGTTATTTTTCACTTTAAAATTCAAAAATTGCATTTCATACCAATATTTCAAAATAGCAAATTTAATCCCCTTTTATTACGGAGTTTCTGTCATCAGATAAATATAATATTTCTTTTAAAATATACTGGTATACAAGCAACAAAATGGATGGAAGCTATCCCGGTACCATATGGTACCGGTAGGCTTTAATGGGTTAATATCTATAATATGAAAATCTGCGCATAAAATAAATGTTGTATTCATGCATTTTTGCATAAGAGTGCACAGCTATTACGCCAAGATCTGAATATTTATAAAACTGGTTATAGTACGCACCTGATTTATCACGTTTGACATACAATTTTCAACTTGTTTTATCTGGATGGTAAAACTATGTGGCTTTGTTAAAATAGATATTTTAGTTAGTGTAATTTTTCCTTTCCCTGTTTTACAAGCACATTTTTTTTATAAGCTATGTCTTCTTTCACCTACAAATAAAAGTGCTTTGAAAAGAAAGGACGAAACGAATGTCTCAATTCCCATTTCCCTCTGTTTATTCGTTTACAAATTTATAAATCTAATTTTTCTTCGTAAACGCATATAGAAGCATAAGAATGGATAAATCTCTAGGTACATAAAAGGCTAAATGGCACTTTATTTCCTTTTGCCTGCAAAACTGTTCGTATGTGATGGAAATTCATTATCCCACAAACAACGGGGGAATTGAGAGAACAGCGTTGCGGCAATATAAACAAATAAACTAAAAGTTTTCTCTTTATTGTATTAAAGTAAGAAAGAGAGAATTTTCTGAATTCTTTGTATGATAATATTGTTTTCGATTAGTCATTTAAAGAATTAGGTGCTACATATTTATATATTTACGAATGCACCTAATAAAAGGGTTAAAAAAAGCATATCTTATTCAAAGTTAAATCTAAATTTTCGTTCAAAATTTTAACGATTATGAAGACATTATAACACTAGTTTCAAATCAGCATCGTGATCGCATGCTAAGACTCCAGACAGGATACGTACTGTCTTTGTTAGTAGCTCCCAGGCAGCTTCGCATAGTTACTTTTACACCTTTTTTGAACAATGTTACAAGATTAACAAGAAAACTTATGTGTCAGTAAGGGATAATGTGAATACTAATTTATAACAGACACACAAAAAAGTACAAAAACCAATTTGTAATAATCTTCCAAATTTATGAGAGCGCTATTCCTCAATAGCGTTTTAGGACGGGTCACTCCTGATTAATTATACTAATAGTTACCACCTGAAAAAACAAATACTCAAATTTGCATATCTACAAAGATACTATTGGGTTGTTCGGGAAGTTATTTCTGTTTTGGAAATTTGGTTCGTACCGGAAAATTCTACCATTTAATTTTAGACATTAATTGCGAAATCTAATCTCTAATAATTTACGGACAGAATTTTCTGGTACGAATTGGTTTTCCCAAACGGAAGGAACTTTCTTAATAACCCAATATATGTAAATTGAGACGTTGTTTATTATGCTGCAAAATTGGAAATGAAGATTTTCAATTTGAACATCCCTTGCCCCCTTTAATCTAGCTCGTAAAGTAATAAATAAATTACAAACAATTCGATATTTTGCTGTATTAATCTCTTATCTATTTTTTTGTTATACGGCCAAAGCAAATATTATTAAAATGATCTTCAAATAACTACCTATTGATGATAATATATGTGAATTCTTTTAGTTGATTCTATAAAATAGTAATAATAAATAGACGAGCCATTATCCATATGAAATATATGATGTACTTTACCCTAGTAACATATTTTAATTTACTCACAATCCAGAAAACTTTTACCATTAAGTTAATGACAAACAAACGTTCAATTAAATCAAACAAACGATTAATTTCACCAAACAAACGATTAAATAAGACAACCACACACAAGCCAGTCATAATGACTTTGAATCTATGTCGTAAACAATCTATATGTTAACAATGTCAGTATATAGTTTATTATCAAACACATTAAGATTTTAAGATTTTAAAAACATTATTAGACTTCTCTATGTTTAACTCGGGAGGAGTCGCGCATACCCAGATTATGAAAGGTTTTCACATTGTCACCAATAAATACAATTAATAATCGTCATTTTATTTAGTCTGAGGCAATTGTTACAATTTCTATGATAATGTAAATTGTAGATTATTTTTCGGAAAATAGTGGTGACAGTTGTAACAACCATCGCACCCTGGGGTATGTCATGCCCCACGCGACTGCTCCTGGGTTAATATCTATAGATACTTATCTTTAAATCACGATATTATATTAACTGTTTTTAATTAAAATAATAATTCCCTGTAATTACGCAAGCATAAATATTTAAATTAAAAAAGTATTTTTTTCTGGTATTTTTATGTAGTTTATGATAAAGTATCTTGTAAAGGTCAAATACGTGTATTTAACAAAATGAAAAGTCTTTTTTTTTCATACGTTTTTTTCTGATAATTCTTAATGTAACGGTTGTCAAATGTTTTTGTACATTTTAAACTGGAAATCAGATACAATTCAGAAATAAAGTAAAAAGCTAAATACCCATAAATCTATTTGATTGCATTCGTAAAAACGAAAAAAGTCAATCGCAACACAGCAAATATTTGATTCCAACTTTTGCTCAAACTCAAAGATGCTTTTCATTTTTTTTAAGAGATAAATTTCGTACTTTGATTGTGAATCTTTTAAATCTGATTTCAATTCGTTATAAAAGTTTTGAAACAAAAGACCCTAAAGCATATTTTTAGAAATCAAACAATCTTTGATGATATTTTTTTTTTAATACAAGTTTTATCTTTGCTTTTATAGAGTCTGTGTGTTTTCAAAGGGGTTTTCCATCTATAAGAACATAAAATGTACTTTTTTTAGAAAAATAAATCACGTGTTTGTTTTATTTAATCTTATTAATGTACTTTCCATCTATTATAGAATATAAAGTTTGATGCAAAAGTTTTAGAACACTATATGAAAGAATGTTTTAGATATTTAATTACACTTTAAAAAATAATTTAATGCTAAAGTTAATAGTTAATACAATCGAACCTCGCTATAGTGAACCGTTTACGGACCCAGAAATATATCCACTATAACCGATGGTTCACTATATCCAAATTCTTTAAAAAGAAAATATTTTTTGCACATGATTGTTATTTTTGATTTTTTAGTATGTGATGTATTGTTAAAAATAATTATTGCTATAATACGTTATTTACTTACAAATTATTAACTAATTAAATTGACAATAAATCAAATAATAAAAAGAAAAAAGTTACTTACTAAAACTTGATTTTATTTTTACATTCTATGGAAGAAATTTGTGATTTTATATTGAATGCAGTTCGATTTTAAGTAGAGTTCATCAATTTTCTTATAGGCCGGGAGCCGGCAGCACAGACAATCACCTCATCGAGTTCACGGATGAAATTCTAGGATTAGTTAAATCTTGATTCGCATATTAAAACGCAATCGGTCTGCCAAGTCATATCTTGGTGGAAAACACCTGAAAACCCGATTTTAGCGGCTGACTCGTAGGTTTACCATTGTGTTTTCCTGCACCAAAAAGTATAAAAACATAGAGGACTGCGAGCAGGAAAACACAATGGTAAACCTACGAGTAAGCCGCTAAAATCGGGTTTTCAGGTGTTTTCCACCAAGATATGACTTGGCAGACCGATCGCGTTTTAATCTGCGCATCAAGATTTAACTAATCCTAGAATTTCATCCGTGAGCTCGATGAGGTGATTATCTGTGCTGCTGGCTCCCGGTCTATTATCAACAATTAGTAAATAATCTAATATTTTTTGGTCCACATTTTCTGTAGAAAAAAAATGTTCAGGATATTTGCTGACGATTTCACTTCCGAGATAGAAGGTGCCGAAATTTCAAATTCTTCTTCAATATCGTCTTCTAAGTCTTCTTGAACATCGTTCTTTTGTTTAACTTCAGATACAATGTCATCATCTGTGGGGTTACCAGAAGTATACACTTCATTATCGCAAGATTCGAAGTGCTCAGTAACGTCCCTTGGAAAAATGTTCACATTATGCTTTTCCAGCCACAGAGCTATTGGTAAGCTTTCTTCATCATCTTCATCCTCCACGTTGGCATCTTTTCCTTCCCACAACACATCTTTCGAAAGGCCTGCGCGTCGGAAACAGTTGCGGATTGTTGCTGATGTCACCTGTCTCCATGACTTTTCCAACAAAACGACTGCTTCCAAAAGTGAGATGTTGTATTCCGTATTGTTCTCTTCATAGTTCTCCAAAATACACATCACTAGCTGTTTCCTATAGTGGGACTTCAGGCTGCGAATAACGCCCTGGTCCATGAGCTGTAACACAGAAGTCGTGTTTGGAGACAAAAAAACGAGCTTAATGCATTTCAGATTTTCTAAGTGGGGATGAGCTGTGCAATTGTCGACAAGGAGAACAATTTTACGTTTTTGCTTCAACAAATCATTGTCCCATTGTCGAAGTTCTTCTTCAAAAACTGGAAGTCATCCAGGATTTTTGATTAGATTTGTAATTGACGGGCAGTTTTTTAACATTTTTAAAACACCTTGGTTTTTGGGATTTACCCACGACAGTTAATTTTCTCTTTTCTGATCCGTTCATATTTGCACATACAAGAACAGTTATTCTCATTTTTGAGAGCTTCCCGTTAGTGCACTTTTCTCCTTTAAATTTTAATGTCTGATCGGGAGTCATTTTCTAAAATAATCCAGCTTCGTCAGCATTAAAAATATCCTTCTCTTCATAATCCTGGATTGCATCCGACCACACTTGAGCTTTCCATTTTTCCACATCCGATGCACAAACACTTGCTGCTTCACCAACAATCTTTCCACAAGAAATCTTGTTCCGTTTTTTGAATCTATCCAGCCATCCATTAGAGCACACAAAACTGTTTTCTCCGAATTTTTCGGCAAACTCCTTCGCTTTAATTTGAAGCATGGGTCCGGTCACAGGAAGATTTCTATCCCGTTGAATGGTGAACCATTTTAATAGAGCTTCTTCCACATTTTCTCTTTCAGCCCGACATAGTTTCTTCGAAGAATCCAAATTTTTATTGTGTGCAGCAAGAGTCGCACTGCGATTTTTCCAAATGTTCGAAACTGTAGATTTTGACTACAAATATTTTAGCTGCTCTTGAAAAAACGTCTTCTTATCTCAAATCAATCAAAAGAATAATGAAGAGAGACACTGTAAAACGAGGGACATTCTTGGACTGTTACGATTATACCGAGGGGCGAGGGACGAAGTTAGCAAGTGAACACCAGAGCTTATTCCTAGAATTAGGGAGAAACGAAGAGAGGTTTGTTCCTGTGATAGGGAGAGGAGTTGGAAGAAAAAGTACGTGCTGTTTAGGCGATGAGCGTGAAAGAGTGAAATTTGACACAATATAAAGCTGTGTCATCATTTGCAGTCACAACTAGTGTAAGTTTAATGTTGGAGAACTAAAAAAAGAAATCTGGGGAAATAAAATTTGAGTCCACTATAAACGAACTACCAAAATATCAGCTGTCCACTGTAAGCGTATAAAATAACATTAGTTGAATAGGAGTTCGGATGGGACCAGCAAAAAAGTTCACTATATCCGAGTGTTCACTATATCCCGGGTTCATTATAGCGGGTTTCGACTGTATATCAACGTGAAGATAATTTCATTCAAAATTGAAAAAAAAAAAAACCTTTCGATTTAAAATAACAATGTTATTGTAAATGCTGTATATCATAAGATAAAAAAAAACTTTAAATCTAATTATGAAGATTTTTTTAAAAAATTCTTGCAAACTATTAATATTTTAATTTTTAAAAAGTAAGTAAAAAAAGTAACATAATAAAATTAGAAAATAGCAATCATTTTGCATTAATTGTTGAATTTTATAGCAGAACAACTGTTAACGTTTTATTGGTTAATTGTAACTTTTATAAATGAGTTCGTAATTGTTTTTAACTATTCAAAAAATACTGTGTTTTTTATAGAAAAACGTTTTTTAAAATAATACCTAATTTATTATATTTGAAATTACAGTTAATTAGGAAAATATAAGTCTACGCCCAAAATATGTGTTTCCAGAAGTATTGCAAACTTTTGAACCAAGCTCTATAAATGTTATTCAGTTGTATAAAACATTTTCATACATTTTGAGAAATATTTATTTTTAATAAATATATTCTCAAAAGCAAGTATGGAAATTCACCTAATATCATAAAAATACATACATCATTCCGAAAGAGAATACAACATCTAGGGGTCACTAATCTACATGGTATCATGGACGCATTTGAATTTGTAAATATCTTCGTGCGGGGGGAGGGGCGAATCTCAAACACACATGTTTGTTGCAACATTATAGTGGACGAATGAGGCATGTTTTTTGCGGAATGAAATGTACAGAATACCCGTTGCTGGGTGCTGGAAAATCCTACATGTTCTGCCAACATACGACATCAAATGCGGTTTTCGATTAACGTTTAGTGTGGAATTTACAATAACAAGCAGATCGGGTTAGTATTCTACCAGCGAACAATATTTAGAAATTCTGCAAGACGTAATAACCGATTTTGTTGAAAACCTGCCATTGCTTCAACTCCGGAATGTATGGTTCCAACATGACTTCGAGCCAGTGCACAAGACAGCACCAGTGAAGCAGTACCTGGTGGAGGAATTCGGGAACAAATAATCGGGTATGCTGGTTTCGTAGAGTGGTTTCCACGTTCATTGGCGTAGCCAGGGTGGGGGGGGTCCAGATGCTCTGGATACCACTAATTTTTTAAAGTTTTCTTTACCTTACCTAATCGGAGAACTTTCTGCGATAATGAACGCGAAGAAAGCATTACAATATTACTGGTATCCAGAGCATTTGGACCCCCTTCCTGGCTACGCCACTGTACATTCATCTGACCTGACTCCTATGGACTTTTTCTGTTGGGATATCTGAAACAGCAGGTGTATGTGACCCCTCCGTCAACATTGCAGGACCTCCAACGACGCATAACGGATGCTTGTGCCAACATATCACCCACTATGCTACAACGTGTTCAACGTAAAGTTCAGACAAGAGTCCAGATGTGCATTGTAGCTGACGGAGAGATGTTTGAACATAGAAAGTAAAGGTATCTTGTGATAACTAGTTGTTTTTTTCTATCTAAGATCGTTTCGTCACGGAGGGTAGGAAATCGCTAACAAATAGATACACGCTTTGAGCCTTCTGTGTTTAGCATTCATGTTCACACGGTGTGCTTTCGTACTAAATCAATGATGCTCTACAACTTTGTAATTCACTTTTTCCCCCATATCTCGTACAATTTTCGAGATAAGAATGCTAATTCCGCCATTTTGCATAATGTGGCGCTATAAACGGTCTCATCTAGTAGCGCATAGCCATACTATTATACCAAGACACAACTTTTATGACTATAGCTGCAGCCGTTCGGCAGTTAAGAGGATAGGAACGGAGTTTAGTGAACACCCTGTATATTAAATACGTATATAAACAAGCATAAAAGTTCATTAGGTTTGTTTTCATACCTACTTGTATTTGTTGCGTTTTTAGCTGTTTGTCATTTAGCAACAATTTTCACTTCCTTAAGGCCAAATTGCGCCAAACACCAAATCCCTTATATTGGAAAAGTACCTTTTTTTCTGTTTGCGCAAAACTAATTTCCCTGTCAAATGCAGTTTAAACAAGTTACAACATGAAACAAAAATTTACCACAAAGACTTTTCACTGAAAACATGTCAAATTTCAGCATGAAATATAAAAATAGCGTTATAAGAAAAAGAAGATACGAAAATGTCTGAATATATTTTCTTTATTAAAATGTGACGAGAAATTTAACATTTCCTCATTCATTAAGAAAAACGCTCTTTTTTTTTTACTTTTCTTGTATTTTATTCATTAAACTGCATCTTATATTCTAAGCAAATAGGTTTTTAAAGCAATATATTACGTAAATTATGACAGCCTGTTATTACATCTACTAACAATCTCCTTCAAACTTCAGCGAACTAATTTTTTTGCTTCAATTATTCCTTTCCCGAGGGCATTTTATATATTTAAATTGAAAAGGAAGTACGTTTATATACAAATAAGTTTTTTTTTCAGTCAAACAAAAAAAGTTTAAAGGAGTTCAGTTTTTTTTACACATATTTCTCACTAATACACGTTACTAAATATGTCATGTTTCTAATAGTAAAGAAACTGAGGGAAATTGTTTTCCTAATAAACTTATAAAATATATTTTTTAATGTTTGCTAAACTGAATATTAGACATATTTTTCAATCATGTTGCTTGTTTACAAAAGATTCATAGAAGATAAGAAATCATGATGCGTAAAACCAGATAAGCTACATCTCTTTATTTATTATTATGCTTTTTAATAAAGAAAGCAACTTTATTTGTAATGTCACTAAAGCATTTGATATTCAAATGTAAACACTTCTATTTTTCATCAGTTTACTGTCAGGAATTTCAATTTCATCACAAATATATATTTTTTTATTATTATAAGAACGAGAAAATATACTTTTTTTTCATGAATGGAATATTGTTTTGCTATTATGTTGATAATATCACTCGCGCGCAGAAAAAAAATTGACACAATTCAAAAATATTATTGGGTTAAGTAAAAAGTCATGTCGTATTTTTTCGATTGATGGCGTTATTGTTGAATGTCTCAGGTAATACTAATGCAATAAAGCCATACTAGAGCACGTTTGAAAGGTGACATTTCAACGTCATTTTAAGAAAAATAGTTTCAAGTTTGGTTGTGTATTCATTGCTTTTCATTTATTGAAAAATGGAGATTTTAGGCGGCCACTTTCGTCATATTTTGCTTTCTTGCTTCCGAAAAGGTAAAAATGCAGCACGAGCTGGAAATAAATTGTGTAATGTTTTATGATGAGGATTGTGTAATTGAATGTCAATCTCATCGTTGGTTTATCCGTTTTCGTTCTGCAGATTTTGCTCTCGAAGATGCACCACGCTCTGGACGTCCGATTGAAGTTGATGACGAAAAAATAAAAGTAATGATTGAAGCTAACCGGCGTATTTCGATACAAGAGCTTGCATTTAAGCTTGGTGTATCACAAAAAAGCGTTTACAACCATTTAAAACAACTTGATTATGTCAGTAAACTCGATATGTGGGTTCCTCGCGAATTGAAGGAAGTTCACCTTATCAAACGAATCAACATCTGCGATTCATTGCTAAAACGTAACAAAACCGACCTATTTTTAAAGCGAGTGGTGACTGGCGATGACAAATGGATCGTCTATAACAAGGTTGAAGTTGAACGCAAATATCAGGGAGAAAACCGAGATGAACCAGCACAGAAAACTTAAAAAAAAAGGAAGTGATGCTGTCTGTTTGGTGGGATTATAAAGGTATTATTTATTTCGAACTACTTCCAAAGAACCAAACGATCAATTAGGATGTCTACTATCAACAACTAATAAAACTGGATTAAATAATCAATGAAAAACGTCCAGAATTGACAAAATGTAAAGGTGTTTTGTTCCATCAGGACAACTCCAGACATTTTTGATCACTCATAAAAAACTATTTAAGATGTGGTGGGAAGAGATTTTTTTCATCCACCGCATAGCCCAGACCTAGCACGATCAGATTATTATTTATTTCGTTCTCTGCAAAACTATTTAAATGGAAAAACATTCGATGCAGATATGGCTATCAAAAATGAGTTGATTTAGTTTTTTGCTTCTAAAAACCAAACTTTCTTTAGTACTTCTCTATTATCCCGTCGACCACTTTTCATAACAAAAAACTATCGCCAAATAAACGGAAGAACGTTGCCATTGGAATATCAAAATAAATAAATAAATAAAATATAAGAATTTAAGGTCACAACTGGTATTTTAATTAATGAAATAACTAATAAATCAGTAAAACAATGAAAAATACACGCAAATGTCGAATTAAACACCACTTGAGGACTTAACAAACACGTATAATGCTTCTGACATCAAGTAAATGGGACTGCATTTTTGGCGTTTAATCTTACGGTTTGGCGATAGTTTTTTGTTATGAAAAGTGGTCGACGGGATAATAGAGAAGTACCCTTTCTTTCAACGCTGAATTATGCAGATAGGAAAAGGTCATCGATAAAAATGGCCAAAATATCATTGATTAATATTTGAAATTTGCATCAAGCAATTCACTTTGAAATTCATAAAAAAATACGACACTACTTTTTATGTAACCCAATAATATTTCATAGGAGAATCAAAATAAGATTCGCATTTTTAACATTTGTACAGTAACATTAAACTATAGCGCTTAGCTCTGCATGCACTTTACTCTTAAAACTGTGCCTCTGATATAATAGGCACATTCAGAATGTTTGTGCCTCTGAATATTAAGAGGCACATAGAATCTTTGAAATTAAAAGGCACAAAGAATATTTGAAATTAAGAGGCACAGCGATGTAATATTGAAATTAAGAGGCACAAAGAGTGTTTAAAATTAAGAGGCACACATTGCCTTTGAAATTAAGAGGCACAGCGTAGTACCTTTGAAATTAAGAGAAACCGTGTGCCGTTGAATTTATATTCTGTGCTTCTTACTAAAGGTGGCACGTGTTTTTGTTGTACATCTTACTTCTAGTAATAACTCAAGTCAAATATATTATAAAGTTTATACAGGGTGCCTTTACTTATCACGGACCAATAGACAATTTCTTAATCTTTAGATTTAGAGGTATATAGTTTCAATAGCAAAAATGTTTCAAGCATTGTTTTCCAAGCCATTTACGCCGAAATGAATAGTTTTCTAAATGTTAAAAAATTAAATTTAAATTAAAAATAAAAATTAAATTTCTATACGGTCCCTACGTCCTATAAGCTATATTTAGAAAAGCTTTCTCCATCCTCTATCAAATAAACCTTAAAAAAGTTATTTCTTTTATGACCAAAACCTACTGAGTTACGATGCTTTGAATTTTATGTATTTTCAGCGTTTTTTGGCTTTAAAGCAAAAGATTTCTTGCGTCGTAAGATACTGAAAATTCAAAGTGTAGACAAAAGTGTAAAAGAAGAATTAAAACGTAGAAGAGATAAAGCAGGATGAGTAAATTTACTTCCCCCCACCCGACTCTTTGCCCTACTTCTTTGGTGACAGAAGGACAACTAGCGTACTTTAACAGTCTTTCAGATAACTACAATTATGACACTTTTCCTGTACCAAAACGTATCTAAGATCAGGTCTATTAGAAGAATAAAACGCAAAAAGAATTTTTTTGAGTTCTGTCACTTTTTTGCAGTTAATCTGGTCAACATCACCATTTCTCTTTTAAGTGACTTTTAATAAACTCTGTTTACTTGTTAGATTTACATATTTGTTTACTCATATAGTCTCCGTAACGGATTAAATAATTAATCAAATATGCAATTCTAATTTACTCATTTAGTCTGCTTAACAAATCAAATAATTCATCAAATATGCCTTTCTAATTTACTCATTTAGTCTGCGTGACAAATAAAATAATTCATCAAATATGCAATTTAATTTACTCATTTAGTCTGCGTAACGGATCAAATAATTCATCAGATATTCAATTCTAATTTACTCATTTAGTCTGCGTAACGAATCAAATAATTCATCAAATATGCAAGTCTAATTTACTCATTTAGTCTGCGTAACAAATCAAATAATTCATCAAATATACAATTATAATTTTTCCTTAACGCATTCGCTACCGAGTTAAAATTACCAAATTGTATTTTATTTAGAAAATTCAAATTCATACCAGAAAATACTAACAGCAATATTTACTTCATTTAATTGCAGGCATTTTATGATTACATGAAATAAAAATTCTTCTTTCGTAATTTCTGGTACAAATTTATAATTTTAGATTTAGCGTTTCGCTGCCAACCACGCGCAGGTGCGTGAATGGCAGCGAATGAGTTAACAAATACGTAAAAAATGTCGGTTTTAATTTACGTTTTAGAACCAGAAATAAGTACTATTAAGGAATATTACGAAGTCCTTTTCCTTCGATGCTTGAAAAAGAAGAACCAAAATAAAGTCCTTCAAAACAGCTTGTATTCACTGGAAAGTAATAAAGAAGTTACATTCATATGCAAATAAGTTAGAGCTAACTTCAACTGGAAATGAAAATACTAACAATGGAACTATTGGGGGAAAAAATTAATGTGAAAAATTGTCTTTTTAGAATTTTTAATATGATTTTATTTATATACGTAGTAAAAAAAAATATTTTTTATATATATTGTTTGTTTGACTGACTGAACCATTGAGTTGTTACTAAATAAAAAAAAAATCCAAAACAATGGGCTAGAATTTATGAATTTCGTTTTTCAATTAAAATACTTATGCTTTAGCTAATAAAATTACTCCAATTTAGACGAGATTTTAAGTTGTTTAAAGTGAATTAGAATACATTCAGGGATGAGATTTCTCCGCTTTTTTGAATACCAATATAATCTTACAGAAAATGTTTTTTTATTTAATCGGAACATTATACGATTTAAGAGAACAACGTTTTCTCTAAGAATATACTGGTATGCAAAAAAGCGGCGAAATCTCACCCCTGAATACATTCCCCACTAAAAATTATTTAAGTAACATTTTATTTTACAATAAGCATGATTTTGAGAAATATACACTTAAGGTGGTCCGGAATACAAAATTTTCTTTGTTTTTATTTATAAATATTTTTTACTGATTAATATGTATAGATATATTATAGTATTTCCCAACTCTTGTGTTAGATAACATTGATTTCAGTGAAGAAACTTTAGATGGAAGAAGTACAACTCAAAATATTTTTAAGTTATCATTTTCAGTATCTATGCTGCAATTACCATTCCTTTATCATTCAAAATGTATATCGTGTAACTATTTTAAAATTAATTAAATACCTTATCAATTGAATTCTGTACCATTATTATTTTTGTTCTTAGGTAATTATAAATATATTTTTTACTATAACAATTATTGTAATATATTATTAAGTTCCATCTATAAATAAAAGACTCTTTTTGTATAGTTTTTTCATTTTTGAGTACAGAAAGAATATATATATATTAATTTGATTTTGGGGATTTATAGAAATTTTTAGCTTAAAAAACTAATATTTTTCAAAAGAGAAAAGTATTTTTTATTACCTATGTATTTTCAAAATCATATTTTCAGAATTGGCTCACAAAAATAAAAATTGCTAAAGATAATTTAATCCTTTGAGGGGCGATGGTATATATTATATACCACCTAATTTTAATCCGATTCAAACCAGAAACTTTTAATTAAATTTTGCTTTTTTAACTTTGACGAGAAAAAGTTGAAAAATTGCTTATTCTTATTTTGAACTAAATTCTTTCCTAAATTCCGGTGGGAATTCAACGTTACAGGAGCACAAGTGCTTGCCCCTGAAAGGGTTAAAGAATATATAGTTAAAAGCCGCTGTAATGCATTTCATAACTTTATCCTTCACAGAAATTTAGATAAAATATTCGTTTAAATTTAACAAACCTTGAACAAACACGTTCTGAGATATGATTATGCATTTAAATCATAGAAGAAAATCACGTCAATAATAGACAGAACAATATAAAAATAGTCAAATCTTTTTATCTAATTGTTGCATTTACATACAAAGTGCATCATTTTATTCTAAAACGACAAGAATATTTTTCCATGAAAAAAATTACAAAATAAAAACATAATTTTTTTTCAAGATTTTTGTGCCTCTAATTACTCTCGAACGGATGCAAAAGAGCCATTGCTCTATTAAAAATATTTAAAGTAGAATAACTACCGAGAAATGCACAGATAAATACGATAAAACTAACTTAAAACTATTTCTAATAAGTGGTGGAGACTCACTATTTTATTTTTTAATATTTTTTCTAATTGAAAATATGTAAAAATTATTGTTAGAATACCAAAGTATTTTTTTCCTACATTTAAAAAATAAAATAAAAATCGCTAGTCCAAGCTCATAGAAACTTTCTATTTAAAACCAGCATAAATGTGACTTAGCCGTAATTTTCATTATGAATTCATGCATTTATAGCACAAACAGCATAAACATTCATCCTTTTATATACCTGATCAAGTCATTCATCGAATATAGAATTATGAATTTCCATTACGAAAATACATAGAAAATACTGGGATGTTTATCAATTAAACTAATGCATTTTTGAAATAAAATATAAGTACCATGAAGGATTTACACATTATCCTTTTCCGTTTAGGATTTAATACGGAAGAATCAAAATCAATCCCCTCAAAATATTCTGAATTCACGGGAAAATAACAAAGAAGCTAGATCCATATTGTGATAAGTAGAAGTTGGATTATATGCAATTGCATATTTGCATATGTATTTGCATTTCATGACTATAATTTCTATTAATGCATAAAAATGCCGAAAAGTTAGAGATTTCCTTGAAAGCGCATATTTTTATTTATTCTTATATATATATATATATATATATATATTAGTAGTGATATAAAATATCTAGATGAAAAGAGGGAATCAGCTTCTATTTAGTAAAAAATTCTGTATTATTTTTATAACGTTTAAGATAAAACACTACTAATAATTTTCAATTCAAATGTAAATTTAGAAACATCATTTACAGATTGTCAAACACACATAATGCAATTGTGCCATATGTGAGAACATATACATTATAGAATAAAAATTCAAATTTTAGAGAACATGAGTTGGCATAAAGCAAAAAATAATTTTAAATGACTATTCATAAGCTCAATCGTTTTTAATAGCTAAACACTATTACACTGTAAAAAAATTTCGGAACGTTTCAGGAAATTATCCTGAAACATTTCGCATATTTTACCGGAATTTTGAATTTCTTTATGCCCTACGTCAATTACGGCAATAATTAGTGTAATATTTTTGAGAGGTTTCAACTTTTGCGTAAACTACATTCTGCGCATGCGTGCTTCATATTTTATGTTCCATTAGCCATTTTGATAACTAAAGAAGAATAAAGAACAGCTGCCTAGGTACTTAGAGACAAATACCTTTCTTTGTTTGGATATCAACCGATAAAGTAAGTAGCTAATTTAAATATTTGTATGCTTCATTATTTGAATTTTCATTTTATCTGTAATACGAAACATTAAAATTTAATTGCTTAAATAAGGAACTGAATTAAAAAAGTACATTGATTATTGAAAATTGGAATGTTTCACCACTTTGCTGTGAAACGTAACAGCAAAAAGCCGTGGCATCTTAATGCCGCCACTTTTTTCCAGAACCTTGCGGATTTATTTTTTTTACAGTGTAGGTAAAAGAAATGATTTATGTTACAGAAAGTAATGAATTTGACATGTCACGTCCTTTGTGCTTGGTACTTGGCCGTACAGGTTGAACGACTAAAGTGTTCTATTCCGAAAAACTGACTTGGTTCCTTACGCGAGAAACAGTCAAATCGAATATAAATTTAAAGCATAAATGCTTTATTCAGCTTTTGTATTGAAAAAGGTACTGAAACATATACCGGAAAAAATATGACCGAAAATGTTATTTATAAACAAAATAAAAAAAAAAACAATGTAGTTGTTTCATCGCAGTATCATTTAATCGAGCTACCTAACTGCGCATGTGAGCCGGTTAGATATTTCAAAATATTATACATGAATATCTATTTCTTGACATAAGGCAACGTTCAGTAACTGCCGGAACTTAAGCTTATCGTATTGTCGGAAAATGGAAAAACATTTTACAGGAAATTAAAAAGTCGCTATACAGGTATAAAAAACCCCTCAGGCCACGGATAGAGTTTATATTGTACGTGAGCTACACAATTATAGCGAGAAATATGCCGTTTAAAAAGCTGAATAATTTGAATTTCTAAAATTTTATTACAGTTTTCGAAGTATGTGGTGGCTGTGACAATCTATGAAAATGGGAGATGAATAAAAATTTATACGTGTATCTCCATTGTGCTTAGGTAAAAATATTTTATTTGCATTTTTATATGCATATTTCGTAATTTTTAAAAAACATGGGAGTCTTAAATAATAAGACAGGGTTAGCTTCAATTGACTGCAAGAATAATAACGGTGAAATACTGGAAATCATTTAAATGCACTTTATATTTATATAATACGTAAAAACGCACTCACTTCAATTTTTCCTTATATATATGTATATTGCAAAAAAAATTTCATTTCATACCTACAATCAAATGCATATAATTTTATGCATACTTTTTTTTTAGATAACCATATAAATGATTTTGAAGAAGAATATTTCAGATAACTACTTATGCTCTTTAATCTTAAATGACATTTGTTATTAAAGAAATATCTACATTTTTAAAATAGTTTTATTTTTATATTTCAAAAGTCTCCAAATAAAATTAATTCGAAACTTCATTACTTGAAACATTCAGCAAGCTCAGCGACCTTCAGCATTGAAACAACAGCAAAGCAACCTTTTATGTACCTTTTAAAAAATTAATTTCATTTCTCAAACATAAAAAATCTAAAAACTTAAATGATATTTCTTATTTTTCTCTAGTTTTTTTTTTTTTTTTTTTTTTTTTTTTTGATTTAACAATTTTCTTAATTATATTCAGAACTTTGTAGCAAAGGAATATGCGGTTAGCATTATAGCTTGATTTCTTGTCATCACGATAATGTCCGAAATACTGAACCAATTCGAACAATTCATGTTGCGAATGTTTTGGATGAAAACGCAAAATTTGTCATCGCGATAACGTTTGAAATACTGAACTAATTCGAACCTAATTCGGACAGTGCATTGATTTTGCTAGTATCTTTCATTGCTAGTATTCGTTAATCAAGTATGTACAGGGTTCGTACGGATCAAGGAATTTTCCAGGAGTGTTACCAGTACTTTTTTATAGAAAAGAAATCTAGGTTAAACTCGCGAAACGTCTCCTTTTTTTTTTTAAGGAGAGATTATTTTCTATAAGAAAATACTGGTACCGAAGAATTTCCTGGTCGCAAAATTCCAGGAGCCATACGAACTCTGATGTAGCGTTTAGTTCCTTTACAGGAGTTTTAGTTCATTTACAAAAGAAAACAAATGTGCAAATTCTGTCATCGGGATAATATTCGAATACTGAACCAATTCAAACCTAATTGGACAGAATATTGACCTTGGTAGTATTTTGGATGAATTCTTTAATCAAATATGTAGCTCTGATAGTTTCTTTGCATAAACATAAACAAAAATTGTCATCGTGATAATGTCCAAAATACTGAACCAATTCCAATCTAATCTATTGCTCTTGGATGAATATCTTGGATGTGTTAATTAATCAAGTATGTGGCTAATTTAGTTCATTTAAAGGGACACACAAAAGCATTCAAAACTTGTCACCACCATAACATCCGACATTCTGTCCAACTATAAATTAATTTGGAACGTGTATTAATTTCGAAAGTATCTTGGATGAGATAATTAATAAAGCATATAGATCTTATAGCTTGTTTACAGAGATATACAAAAGTTTTCGATCGCTTTTATTCAATAACTTGGGTTCAAACCTTGTTGAAGCGTCGGGAATACTTTTTATAGTCTATAAGCGATTTTTAAACTATGATTTTTACACATTTTTAAACTTTTGTGATATAATTATCTTAGATAAGTTGATTAAACAAGTATGTAGATCTTATAGTTCCTGTACAGCGACACACATAAGTTTTCGATGGCATTGATTGAATAGTTTGGGTTCGAAGCTTATTTGAGTGTCAGAAATATATTATAGCCTACAGGGAATTTTTAAATTATGATTTTTACACATTTTTAAATTTTTTTATATGTTTGCATCATATGCATTCAACTAACACTTGATAATCCAAATTAAAAAAAATTCAGCAGAGACCTTTCTCACCAAAATAGCGATCAAATAGAGATCAATTTGTTTCATTTGTATTAAAACTGATGTATGTACCCTAAAATAAAAGAAATCAAATAAATCAACCTACTATTCCGACCGAACAGGAAAGTCTTGTGTATGTTTCAAAAGTAGCCAAAAAAAATTAATTTTTAAGAGCAATTATTGTAACATTCAGACAAGCAGCAACCTTTTTCGGCTCTTTATCTTTTAAACAAAATTAATTTCTGCCAGGAATTTCTAAAAATCCCAAACATGGACGACATTTGTTATATTTCCACTTATTTCTCTTATTTAATTATTTGACTGGTGTTTTTTTAACCCATTCGTTGCCAACCACGAGTATACTCGTTGTTCTTCAATCTAAAATTACGAATTCGTACCAGAAATTTCGAAAGAAGAATTCTTATTTTATGTAATCACAAAATGTCTGTAATTAAATCAATTAAATATTGCTATTAGTATTTTCTGGTGTTAATTAGAATTTTCTAAATAAAATAAAATTCCAGTAATTTTAACCCGGCAGTGAACGTGTTAATTGTATTCAATATTTTGTAGAAAAAAGATATGCAATATCCATATTTATACCTCCAAAGAATAAAAAAAATATATATACATAACAGACGACCTTTAAAAAAAATCCACAAAGTTAATCGTTGAAATTCGGATTCTTTTCCCCCCTGATACGCAGAACAAAACAAAGGTTTAAATAAAAGAAACTTTTAAAAGAAACATTTGAATGTAAAGTTAAAATAAACGCCCGACTAAAATAAAATCCAAGAATTCGGCATTGATTGGGATTTCCGCAGAGGGAATATTTCGTTAGAAACTAAGACATGACTTTGATTTTTTATTTCTTTAGCTTATATTTAAACACTAATTGCGTCAAGTTCCCCATAGAAATGTTATTTTTAGGTTATTTATTGCTTATGTTTCGAAGAATGGTTGATGCTACGCTGTTGTCAAACGTAAACAATGTCTTAAATTCTTTATTTTATTTTATAAAGAAAATTTTATGAAAAAAATTTCACGCTTAGAAAAATCCCTCTTGGTAGATTTTATTTAAGCAGCAAAGTGGTTAAATTACCTATAGTCTGAATACTTCATACTTTATCCATTATTTCTAAAGTTGATATATTATCTCCATACCTATCATTTCTATCTAGTTTTATGCATACATATGGCTTACATACTTACATGCAATAGTTGGGTAAGCTGCTATTTTCTTGTAGCGAAATTTGAATGTTGACATGTTTCGTCTCCATTGGATCCATCACCAAAACAAATAAGAATATTATGTAATTGTACGGTCTATGAAGTTATTATTTGGAACGCCATCATTTAATTTTTAACGTATTTTTTAAAAAATTACGCAGGTTATTATGTTTATTTTTACACGGATGTTTATTTCCTTATTTGCAACCATGGAAAGATCCATGGATCCATGGAAAGATCCGCAATTTTTGTAACTTAAATGATGCTGCATCGTTACATATTTTTACGTGTTACAATCTCTGCGGTTTCTCTTATAATGGAGGGATAGTATAGGTTGGAGGGAAAAATTATCTTACTTTATTGAAATTTATTCAGACGATTTCTTCTTGATATAAAATTGCCAGGGCTGTGGTTTTTCTGCTATACTTAATATCAGCTATGTGCTCCTTTTTCACGAAAAATATAGTAATTTTTCGATTCGTCTTCCTTAATAAATGGTACTTCATATACTCCTGAATAATTCTCAAAATTAATTGGGTCAATTTTACTGCCGATGATATTCTTTAACCCATTTTCGGCCAAAGGTGCGTAAACGCACCATTTCAATAAATATTTTTTTATTAACATTGTGACGTATATTTTTCGCTAATTTTATTTTTCTGCTATTTTTAAGGATTCTGGAGACATCTATAAAATATTAGTAATTCAATTGAAGTAATCACTTTCTGTTGAGAAATTTTCAAAATACGCTGGTATTTTACTTGAAACGGTTATTGAGAAATTCGACTTTTTGAAAATGTATAATTATTCCACTTGAGATAAATCATATGTTTTTATAATGGAGTAAAGTTGCAAGTTCTGTAAATAAAATAAAAATAAAACAAATGCCATAAGAAAACTTAAATTTTTTTTATGTAAATTTAATAATAAATTAATAATAATAAATTAATAATGGTAACGTCAAATTAAATAAAATATTATTTTTCATGCACGAAACTTTTTTTATGTCTTAATGAATGTAATTTAAGCAAATTTCAATGCAAATACTACCACACTTTATAAAATTTCTATGCCCGAAAATAGGTTAATTTCTAAGTGGGTTTTGCCATTAAGCAGATATTCAAATGTTTAAGACTGTAATTTAATTTCTCAAAAAAGCTTGGAAAGGATTGAAGAATATAAAGTTTGTATTTTTACGAATAAAATTTGTTTTTAGGTTTTATTATTTATTATTATAACAGTTTTATTTATTTTCGATATTTTTATACTCTCTACTGTAAATGATATCGCAATTGAAAAGAATTTTGCAATTGGAAGGATTCTACTTCTTCATTCATTTTTTTAATACTTAACTATTTTTAAGTTAATTTTATTCAGCATTTTCTGACTTCCGTAAAAAGCACATCTTTACATTTTCAGTGGATCAGTAAAGTGCGATACAAAAACTTTTAAAATGATTCACAATGCAAAAACTTTCTTTCACGCAAATGTAGATTCTTTTCTCCCTTGATACAGAGAATAAAGGCTTAAATGTTTAAATAAAATAAACTTTTAAAAGTAACAGAATGTAAGAATAACATATACACCAAATTTGGAAAAAGTCCAAGAGGTCAACAGTGATTGGGATTATCCATTTGGGAGAATTTTGAGAAGGATTAAAACATCCCTTTGATTCTTTTATTATTTTTCTTTTTCATTTCAAGTTTTACGAATTTCGCATTGCCCCACAACAAATATTTTTACTTCTTTAAGCATCTCATTTGGTATAATTAGTAGTAAAAGAGGATAAGTTCTCTATAAAAATCAATATTCCTTGGGGGGAAAAAAAGAAAAAAAGAAAAAAAAACATAAACTTTTGATGTTTTTTTTTCTATTCTTAAAACTGTTTAACTGTTTTTTTTTAATTTAATTTATTCAACATTTTGTGGCAACAGCATAAAGCACGTCTTTATATTTTCAATGAATCAGAAAAGTGCGATACAAAACCTTTAAGAAAGATTCACAAAGTTAAAACTTTCTTTCACAGAAATGCAGATTTTTTTTTCTGAGACAGAGGATGAAGCATAAAGGTTTAAATAAAAGAAACCTCTGAATGTAACTGACGAATGTTAAGCTAAAATCAGGATTCGTACGGCTCCTGGCATTTTGCCATCAGGAAATTCTTCGGTACCAGTATTTTCTGATAGAAAATCTTTCCTTAGAAGAAAGTGAAGTTTCGCGAATTTAACCTAGATTTTTTTTTCTATAAAAAAAATATCTGTAACACTCCTGGAAAATTCCCTGATCCGTACGAACCCTGTACAATATATATGTAAACACATAATCTGAAAAAGTCAACGCTGATTAGAATTTTCAAAGACTACAACCTTAAGGAGGGATAAAATACAACTTTGATTTTTTATCATTTTCTTGCCTTAATTTGTTTTTTTTAACTGTGTGTATCTCCCCATATTGTCTTTTTCAATACTTTTCCATTATATCCACACCATGCCAAAATGTATGTTAATGCGCCATTTATTTCAACCCTGACAGTGAAAAGAATGTTTATTGAAAACCGTGCCAAACATTGTGATTTGCTATTTATTGAACGTGAAATATTTTATTATTATTATTATTTAATCGTAGCATCACCAAACATCTTAATTTGCTATTTTCAGAATAGCAAATATTTATTATTAAATTATAACTTACACTTATTACTGACTCTGTGATGGATTTTGCCATTTATCAATTAACTGAAGTTCAGACATTTACAATTTCATGTCTTCAGTTTAAATTGAGTTTTATTTTATTATAGTTTATCGTGTAATATTTATTTGTTCTTTTATTTTAAGTAACATTTGTATTCATTTAATAAAGTTGGTCATCAAAGTCTGTAATTTTTCAAATGTTATATTTTTTAAATGCTCCCTTTCGTACTACAAATATTATTATTTTTTTAACTGTTTCATTCACATGATTTTTATTTTGCGCCAACTGTCTGTACTCTTAGTGACAATGGTGTAGGTAAAACGAAAAAGTAATTACAGTAGAACCTCGATTATCCGAATCCCGGTTATCCGAAAATCGGCTTAACCGAAAAATCTTAAAACTCTATTTTTTTTAATATGAAACATTGTATTTTTAAACACGCATGCTGTTTATGAAATAAATAAAACAGCGTCAACTTGTTTATTTTGACGATTGTGTAAATGCAGGCATTTTATTGCATAGACACATGCAACACTTCATTTCTTTACAAAATATGTTGTGATTTATTTATTTTTTTCAATTTCGCATTACTTTAGTGCTAGAGAACCTTTCTGTCTTATCACGCCACCTTTTAAACAACAACACAACTGACGCTGTAGCACCTTCCTGCACTTCAATATCTTGAAGTCCATGTCAATACGCGTTGAAAAGAGGTATCAACTCTTTTCAACGCGTTGAGCTCTTCATGCTTATAAAACTCGTTTGCGCTTTAAAGCATTACTCATTGCAAATAAAGTTTGGAGGAAATTGAAACACGTGTAAACAGGAAGAGAATATCGTACAGAATACGACTCTTGCTGCACCTACAAGCACGAACGCGTTACCTGACTGTGGGGAAGTGAAAAGGATGAGCAGTGTCATCTGGTAGAATAAAAATAGGTAGCTCCCGGTTATCCGAAAATTCCTATGGAACCCTGGTCAACCGAAAATCCTTTGGACCCATGCTTTTCGGATAACCGGAGTTTTACGGTATTTTTCTTTCTTTAACTTTTTGATTGTGAGCCAGGACTGGCGACTAATTTTCTATTCAATCGTACGACAATCTATATCTATATAATATATTACGCTATCGTACCTGGCACAGAAATCTCGATTATTTGTTTATTGTTTAATGGCAACGCCCGAATGAAACGCATCTCATTGGTTATTGTGTAAAAGTCCTTTGGCAGGATTTAGGCCGAAGTAAATCGGGTTTATTTACGTTTCGTTCTTTGGCTGCAATTATGGAGCCTCAAAATATCATTAGAAAAGACCGAAAGAGATCTAGGCGGATGCTTAAAGGTGAAGAAGAAGCCGGATTAAGAAGAGAAAAACGAAATAGATTGGATCGAGAACGCCGTCAAACACAGAGCATAAGCGATCGCCAAAATAGGCTTAATAACCGTCGCATGCACAAACGCGTTGCTTCTGAAATCCAAATTACTGATTTAAACGTTCCGGAGCATAACTGTGGGACTTTGAGTGAAACGTTCAATTTCTGCCAAGCACTGTATTGGAAATGTTATAAATAACTGTTATATTTTTCAATGACAGTCTGCCCGGGCAACGCCGGGCGGGTCAGCTAGTTTCCAAAAATTTATTTATTTATTTATCGTAGACAGCTTTAGAAAATATACTAGTGTGTGGCAGAGATTATTTTTCAAAATTTGGTACAAATTGAATAAAAAAATAGTCGCTGGGACGCACGGTGTCCCACTACTGTATCAAAAGGTAAGTGGCTGTCTTGCTTTTATTGCTAGTAGAAAAGTATCAGTTCTCTTTAAAAATCAATATACCCATTTTTAAAAAAATAACTCTTGATATTTTTTTAGCATTATTAGAAAAATTAACTATTTTGATATAAGTTTTATTCCGTATTTTGTGGCAATCGTTGAAAGCACGTCTTTATATTTCTATTGTATCAGAAAAAATACGATATAAAACCTTTAGAAAAGATTCACAATGCTGAAAAAAATCTCTCGCCGAAATGCAGATTCTATTCTCCCGTGATACAATAGAATAAAGCATAAAGGTTTAAATAAAATAAAACTCTGAAAATAACTGACAAATGTTAAACTAATGTAAACAACTAATTTGATTTTTAAAAAATAGTCTAAGAAGTCAACATAGATTACACTTTTCGCTGAGGGAAAATTCTATGAAGAAATTAAACATGAATTCTATTATTTTATTATTTTTCCCTTAACTGCTTAACTAGCATTAACGCGTTAACGCCAAAGTTGTTTTAAAGTTTGAACTTAAGTGACATTTTTTAGAATATGTTTTGAATGTCAAGAAATAAAAATGTCAGAATTACAAATGAATGACACTTTTTAAATACACCATAAAAAAGATGCTAACGCAACGTGTTTTGAAAGTAATGATCTTTATTCATCAGGCACTAAAGGACGTCCGACCAGTACACGAGCAGAAGAAATCTTTTTTTCTCTTCTCACAACGGTAGGACGTTAATAGTCATAGATCATCACATAATAGTCAGTTGTAGCACTTTTCAGGAGAGATTAACAATCAACTTCACAGACAGAAAAAATGGCTGTGTTTATGTTCCAACAGCAGACGAAAAATCTAGATTATACCGATTCCAGTGAAATGGAATAGTGAGTAAGAATACAGGGATACATGCACGTTCACAAAAGAATAGATAAAACTCGTAAATTGAATATGCAGAAACAGAATGAAGTTCTCCTATTTATAGGACGATAACGGGTTTTAATAATAAATGGCAAAGGAAAGAATTGTATGTTAATAGAGCAAACGTCACAAGAAATAATTCTGAAAACAAATGTGTTAAAGAGCATAAAGCCAGATAGTATGGTTACAGCGCTTACAATATATAGCGTGGAAACTGTCTATCCCAGTAATGCTTTACAAAATGCTAAAAACTTGTAGCCGATGAATGTGCAACGATTCTGTACGATAATAGCGCCAACGCAGCGACATCTGCTAGATCTTTTCAACGTAAACATTGTATTGCAAAAATATAGTAAATACTCAGAGTAAAAATAGAAGTATATTAGAAGATCTATGAGTAAATATGATATGTATTTTGAACAGTTATAAGTTGATAATCAAGCAGTGACATAAAATAAGTTTCAGAATATCTTTTAAGAGGATGACTGTATAGCGTCATTGCAAAATTGCTTCAGTGATAAATGGAAAAAAGGGATTTGTTTTTTCAAAAATGCGAAAATAAAAATCCTGACAACTTTAGTCTGTTATTCAAAAATAAAAATAAAAAATAAAAAGAAGAACAAGAAGAAGAAGTACATAAAAATAAGGACATTTTTGTTCAAAGAAATTTCTGAATCACTAATGCACATACGCATATGAATTAGTTTCGCTCTATGTATACATGATACTGCAAATTTATTATTATTAATATTACCTGTAATTTGTCAAATAAATGCTACTCTTGAATGTTTTTTAAAAGTTACATTGAAAAGAGCTAGCAGATTTCGCTGCGATCGACCTCTTATCGTTCAGCTTCGTTGTACACTTATCGGAATCAATTTTCTAGTACTATTTTGTAGCCAGTTTTCACACTATTTATTCTAGGCGCTGTAGTATGGCCAGCATCCTAGCAAGAATGACTGGCGTTTATAACAAAACGGTTTTCGTTCCCGATGAAGAACAAGTCTATATATGCAAGTAGCGTAAATTAAAGTTTAATAAGTTTAAATCCATATACAATTAATTTAATGCCTGATTGATGTATGTTAAAGCATAAATAGCATAAATTAGAGCATGATTATAGATAATACGTAATTTTTATAGACTTAAGAAAATGCAACACATTTAACTCCTCCCTTTTGAAAATCCCGTCTTAAAAGAAGTCTGACATTAAAAGAAGGTTAGAAATCATACATGCTTAAGTAACACTACCAAAGACTGTACCAAAGAAGCATAGAACAGAATTAAAAAGTCGTTAATGTCGTGAATACAAATTTAGACATTTTCAAGGTCAAGATGAAGTGGATTAACCCCTTCATGCGTTATGATTTTACGGCGGATGATTACCTTACGTAATTCCCGTACATCATTTATTATTCCTAACTGAATACTCTTGTTTTATTTTGGGACAAATATCGCTAATCTGTAAAGGGGCTTATGGTAGTGGTTTGAAGACTTGTAAATCATAGTGGTTGAAAGGTTTGTACATATATATGAAAAAAAACTGTTTGGAGGGGAAGGGTTAATAGTTTTATCAATGAATGAAGTTAATATAGCAAAATGCAATATTGCATGGTTGCGTTGGTAATTGTTGAAGAAATATTTTTCACTGTAAAAAATATTATAGATTAATGGATACAAATCGTTATTATTATTCCGTTTTGGAAAATATATTTTTATATATCCTAATAAAAATTATTCCCCAAAATGAATATATATATATATATATATATATATATATATATTCATGCATATATAATCAGCTAATTCAGTCTTGCTAAATTATTCAAAACACAGGATTTAAAAAAATGCCTTTAGACCACAAATAAATATATCACGCAATTTTAATTCAAATTACATTTAATACATGCTGTGAAATTAATGTATAACATTCTAGGTAGGTTTTAGGCCATTCTGTATGAAATAAATTTGACTATCACAAAGTTTAAGACGCTGCTAACTATATGAAAATGTAAAAAAAAATGCATGAACTATCTACGTTTCCAGCCGGTTTTGATCCAAAGAATTCGAAGTGTCAAAAGTAGGTATTACTATTTAAAAACAAAAACTAAATTTGATGCAATTTTTAATATCTATGTACCCCTTATGATAGAATAATCCACATACAAGTATAAAGTACTTAAATTTACTCAAGTGCAAAATACTTGGAATTACTTGAAAAGTACTTAAAATAAAACGGTGCAGGTCTTTTATTTTATCATTCACTAGCGATGTTGCCAAAACATTTCGTAAACAAAATGAAAGAAAATTTTCTGGTGTGAATTTCGAATTTATAAATAAAAAAAATTGGAAACAATTTATAACTGAAGTTATATAGCTGTCGCGTCGTTCGTATTTTTTTTAACGTACCGTACATATACGATATATTAGTTTCAATTTATATTCGACCACGTTCTGAATCAATTCGATATTGGTATAATATTTTATATTTCCCCCTCTTCATTCATACATAAAGTGGCATTAACAAAAAAGGGCAATCATTTCCTCTTATTGGCAAATTGGTGAGCTGTATCGCAATTTCTTTTATCATTGAATTTTCTCATTGGTCATTATTGGAAATGGGTTTAGAAAACATGAAAAGAGAATTGATTTTTCGCCCCAAAAGCTTCCAGGGCAATTTGTTTGGCTTGATGACAGACATTATTTCCACTTCCATTTATTGAACAATATATCCATTTATATAACGACTCTCTCTTATGACTTTTTGAAGTTATTTTATGAGTTAGATTTGTCGTAGATATAGATCGAGTAGAAATATTTTCCAATACAAATAACTCGAAGTATACTTTTTAATCTTTTAGTTATTAAAATTTTCTTAACTAGTTTATATACTGAAATATGTAACTTAAATGCACAATTTTCTCATGAAAAAATTATGATATTTTTGCTGTAACATAATCAGAGATTTTGAACTTATAATCGAGAAATTATGAAGAACCCTCAATTTTAAAATCCAAAGTTTAAATTTAAACAAGTTGGAAATTGTACGTTAAACATGACAAATGAGGTGCGTTTGTTTTATAACTAGTTTCAAAATGTAAAAAAAAATCATCCTTATTATTCAGTGAAATGAATTATATCGTCTGCTATGAACGAAATAAGCATGCCTTTGATGTTTTCTTATTACCTATGCCACGTTTACAAATGCAAATTTTTTTTAATACCAGACAGTGCTGTTTGTCGTAGATATCGATCGAGTAAAAATATTTTCCAATACAAATAACTCGATCTATATTTTTTAATATTTTAGCTATTAACATTTTCTTAACTAGTTTATATACTGAAATATGTAACTTAAATATAAAATTTCTGATGAAAAAATTATGATACTCATACTGTAACAGAATCAGAGATTTTGAAACTATAATCGAGAAACTATGAAGAACCCTTAATTTTTTAAATGCGAGGTTTAAATTAAAAAACAAAATACATATTTAAGAGCGTAATTCGAGGCTACTTTGTACCAGCTAATGTTGCCGCATATGGTGGATTTTTTATTCAGAAATTTAGAATCCGTACCAGAAATTTTAAATCGTTATATTTGCTAATATTGTTGATTGTAGGCATAATGTTGACACTATTTGATGAAACAACATATACTTACTATGAATATTCTTATGAAGCTCCTCTGACGATTCCATAAGATATTCATAGTTTTCAATTTTTGATTTTTCGTTTTATTAAGTTTAATTCCTGCAGTATTCTTTCTGTCGCTTTTTATACTATTTCATCCTCTGTATTTCACATGTGTTTTCTTCTTTATATATATATATATATATATATATATATATACTCAATAAAGATTAAAAATAAACTAAAATAAAAATAAAAATAAAAATAAAATCCATGCGATAAGCGCTATAGCTGCAATTAATCACACAGATTAAATATAGCACATTATGTATTAAATGTATTCGGCAGACCCAGAATTCCGCACCATAATTAAACTAGGAATAAATAACAAACATAAAAAATAAACAGATATAATCTGAACAAGAAAAAACAAGAAAAACAACCAAAAAGCTGTGGCCTCATCAGCAGTGGGCACATTAAAAAGCACAGCGATGTTTCCGACTAATTACAAGCACAACAAACTATTATACAGTAGTGGCAGTGGGTTTCGGCCAGAATGTCGTGAAGCATAAATCAAATGCATGAAAACAAATGAAAGCATGTCACGAACATTCCCCCACCGGACCCAACGCCACAAACAGCACGACTGAATACAAAACGTATGCTTAACATACACTGAACCAACAATAGAATTATCTTACCCTCTCCTGAGCCACACAGCCACAAAAACAATAAACAATAACCAAATCCAGTGATCCAAAATCTGTCCATGTACGTTCCATGTCTGTTGCCACAAAACTGCAAGCATCCTTGTAAAACCGTCCTCAAAAGGCTTTAAGTTATACAAATCATTAATTGTCAATTACGTAGCAACTACTCAAAAATGAAGACTGTCTGTAAAACTAGTATATCTATTAATGAAACTCAAAGGAATGTTATTTTTATAATACAAGATACTGGTTAAATTAAAAAGTTCTTTAAGAAATAAATTTTTATTCGTGCAGAGTTTATAGTAGCGAAAACTCTGACCTATGATAATATTAATGTAAATACGTTTATGTACATTCGAACACCAGTTAACTAATTGGTTAACTTCAAAACTGAAGCCATCCTGTGTATTGTAGATTGCAATGTTTATTCCATTAGAAATGTGTATTTTCAAATCAAGATAATCAACCTCATTATTATTTCCATTTGTTTTTGTCAAAATTAAGATATTAGGATAAATATTACATGATATCCCCAAAAAATCGCGATCACAGTTCAAAATTATTAAATCGTCAATATATCTGAAAGCCAGAAAATTAACGTCATTATTAACCGTACAAAATTGAAATTCATAAAAAAATAAAAATAAATTAGCTGCCGTAGAGGAGTAACATGTACCCATTCCTATCCCATTTTTCTGTAAATAAATATTTGAACCTGTATAAACATAGTTGTTATATAAGCAAAATTTACACAATAACATAAATAAATTAAAATCTAAATCAATATCAGCAACAATTAAATCAAAAATTTTTAAAAGGACATCATTTAACCCTGCAATAGGAATATTTGTGAAAAGATTCTCAAAATCATATGTTTGGATACTCTGTATATCATTTTTAATTAATTTATCTCTGATTTCATAACTGTTCAATATAATCCAATACATATTACTATCTTTATACTTAAATTTTAGGATATTCAAAATCCTATTCAGCATTTCTTCAAACTTGCAATTAAATCCATTTCCTATACTGTTTACATTACTGCAAATAAATCTGTATTTAATTGGAATTTTATGAAATTTCGGTGTAACGAAAAGAAAAGGTAATGACAATTTTTTTACTTTAGGCAAAGGAATATGAACCTTTTTTGAAAAGGCCAGGTGTTTCTTAATCAGAATTTGAATAGTAGAATTATATAAACTGTAGGTAACATTATTGTTAAGCTCAGCAAATATCATATTAGCATAATAGCTTTTTCAAATAATTGCAAAATTGTTAGATGCTTTGTCGACTGAACAAAAAACAAAGGTATCCTTCAAGTTCAAGATTTCCCTCTCTAGATCTGTATTTATACTATGATAAGTGTAAGTAGAAGAATCATTCATATATTTTAATTGAAATGATTTAAAATCACCCAAAATTTTTAATTTCCATTCATTGAAAAGGGGGATAGGTTTATTAAATTTGTAACTCAGATTGAGTATAAACATATGCAATTCAGAATTAAATAGGCTGAATGATTTTTTTAAATTTATCTTCTTGTTTAATCTAAATTTAGTACCATACTTCATTAATTGTTTCAACTCATTGTTAGATATGAAATCAAGGTCGCCAGTAACTATATGTTGTGCATCTTTATCGTAGAAGGATGACTCTTGGAAATTCTTGCACTCTCAAAGCAAATTCAAGTAGGAGTCCAAATTCTGTGCAACCTCTCGATAGTTAAATAATTTATTACCCAAGGTATTTACATATTTATAAGTTGAAATGATAGACACCTTTTTAATTGGAAATATTTCATTGTGTCTGGTAACAATTTTGTTTAGATATAAGTTATCAAAACTTTTTTGCTGAAATGTGCAAACGAAGTAAATTTTATCCATTTTACAATTTTATTATTCAAAGTATTTACATTAATATTATCATAGGTCAGATTTTTCGCTACTATAAACTCTGCACGAATAAAAATTTATTTCTTAAAGAACTTTTTAATTTAACCAGTATCTTGTATTAAAAAAATAACATTCCTTTGAGTTTCATTAATAGATATACTAGTTTTACAGACAGTCTTCATTTTTGAGTAGTTGCTACGTAATTGACAATTAATGATTTGTATAACTTAAAGCCTTTCGAGGACGGTTTTACAAGGATGTTTGCAGTTTTGTGGCAACAGACATGGAACGTACATGGACAGATTTTGGATCACTGGATTTGGTTATTGTTTATTGTTTTTGTGGCTGTGTGGCTCAGGAGGGGGTAAGATAATTCTATTGTTGGTTCAGTGTATGTTAAGCATACGTTTTGTATTCAGTCGTGCTGTTTGTGGCGTTGGGTCCGGTGGGGGAATGTTCGTGACATGCTTTCATTTGTTTTCATGCATTTGATTTATGCTTCACGACATTCTGGCCGAAACCCACTGCCACTACTGTATAATAGTTTGTTGTGCTTGTAATTAGTCGGAAACATCGCTGTGCTTTTTAATGTGCCCACTGCTGATGAGGCCACAGCTTTTTGGTTGTTTTTCTTGTTTTTTCTTGTTCAGATTATATCTGTTTATTTTTTATGTTTGTTATTTATTCCTAGTTTAATTATGGTGCGGAATTCTGGGTCTGCCGAATACATTTAATAGATAATGTGCTATATATATATATATATACAGCACATTAGGTTTATTATATATATATATATATATATATATATATATATATATATATATATATATATATATATATATATATATATATATATATATATATCAGTTAAAAGTCTTGTTTTTCGTTAGAACAAAATCTTATTGAAAAAAAAATATATTAATTGCTAGATATATCAATTAAAGATAAATGGTCTCTATAAATAGAAGTCTATAATTCTATTTCTAATAATACTTTTTCTAATTCTATAATTTTCTAATTCTAATTCTATAAATAAATAAATAAATAAATCTGGAGTAACTCCATTCAACTTATGTGTCCAGAAAATACGTTTACACGACCAGAACGTAATATATATATATGTATATATATATATATTACGTTCTGGAAGCGTAAACTTATTTTCTGGACACGTAAGTCGAGTGGAGATTTATTTCCAGATTTGATTCCAGATTTCCAGATTTCCAGATTAGACTCCAGATTTATTTATTTATTTATTTATTTATAGAATTTATTTATAGAATTTATTTATAGAATTTATTTAATTTATTTATAGAGACTATTTGTCTTTAATTGATATTTCTAGCAATTATTTTTTTTTTCTATAAGATTTTGTTTTACGGAAAACAAGACTTTTAAAATTTACTAAAAAAATAAAGAATTAAACAAATCGAACAAAAGATAGTAAGCCGAAACAATATACTTCAATATGATTCTAAACCGATAAAACTAAAAGCTATTTTTAAAAGTACGACGTTTATATTCTAGCCATTAGTTTTATTGTCTCTTACTAAATAACGATGCTCAAAACTATAATAACCCAACCGCAATTGACAATGTCTATAAAAATCCAATTTTTTAAAATTGCCACGAGGAAAATATGCAAATGGTTGTGCAACTAAATGCTCAAGTAGATTGTATTTGGTGCTTAAAGGTTAACAAGAGAGAGGTTTGAATCTAATTTTATCAGTTCGGAATTACTTCCATTTTTAAATATCCATTAAGGTACCATACTTAAAAGTTTGGGGATTATTTTTCGGAATGGGTTTGAGAATAAATAATTAACGCAGATGAAATATCGTGTTTTAAATGTCACTCCGTTTAATTAAAAAGTGGTCGTTTGATTCAGTTTCACATGTGACGAGTAAGTGACAGCAGAGACGAATCTTCATACACACTCTAAAAAAGTCAAATGTTCCTTAATCTACAAAAATAGAATCTAACCACGACCGAAAATATACAGTATATGATAAAAAGTTCTAAACACTGTAAAAAAAAAAAAATATTTCTTAAATTAGAAAAATATAATATAAACATGAACGAAAATATACAATAACCTCTTCCGAGCTACCCGTGACTCCGAAAAGCGTTCTTTGTCTTTAGAAACCTCAGATTTTCGAGATTTAAACAAGCATTTATAAAAAAAAAAGTTTCAATTGCTGCCACTTATTTTCGGAAACGTTTCAGAGCAGTTATTAGCTCACAGGCTATCAAAGCCTGAGAGCTAATGTGCCCGCTGGTTCTGTATGCACGTACATATGTATGTATGTACGTAACGCGTCTTGATAGAAATATCCGTTTTGCTTCAAATTTTGTTTATAGGTTCATTGTGTTACGGCACTTCCCTGATTAGTTTTGGGGGTTCATTGGTTAAGTATAAAAGGGGGAAACAGGGGTAATCCCCCCGCTTAATTTAGATAAATAGGTTTTTCATGCAGAATTATCTAATTTGTTTCAAATTTTGCATATAGGTTCATTGTGATAAGGAGCTTCCCTGATTAGTTTTGGTGGTTCATTGGTTGAGTATAAAGAATAGAATGGGGCTACACACCTTAATTTAGATAAATGTGTTTTTCCTGCAGAATTAACCGATTTGCTTCAAATTTTGGGTATAGGTTCACTGTGATAAGGCAATTCCCTGATTAATTTGGGGGGGTTCATTGGTTAATTATAAAGTTGGGAACGGGGCTAAATCCCCCCTCAATTTATTGTCGATATCTTTATTTTTCGAGCGGTATTATTCTTTGAAATAAGAGTATAATATACAAATAGTGTAAATAGCCTGTGAACTCAATGCCATCAGCTTAACTGGACAATTTTCTTTTCATTATAAAGTATTAATCTGTTTTCTGAAACCGGGATATTATTTTTGAAGATGCTATCCATTCTTAATTAAACATTTTCAGCTTCGTAATTCAATTTATGCATGCAAGAGTGACAAAATAATATTTATTTTAATGTCAAAGTTAATTATGTTAATTTATCAACTTTGTCTGTAAAACTTGCTGGATGAACATGACAATGTTTACTTGAGAATGAATAGCATCCGAAAAACCTATATTCCGGGGTGAAAAAAAAAAGATTAATACGCTATAAATCAATGGAGGCAAAATAAACTCTTTTTTATAAATGCTTCTTTAAATCTCGAAAATACGTTGGTTTCTGCGGTTTCTAAAGATAAAAGACCGCTTTTCCGAATCGTGGGTACTCGGAGGAGGTTATTGTACATTTTCGTGCATGGTTATGTTCTATTTTCCTAGCTTAAGAAAGCTCTGTTTTTTTTTTCCACAGTGTTTAGAGAAATTAAATTTATCTGCTTTTCATACTTTTACACATATATAGAATGAATTTATTTTTTTAATTTCTGGGAACCTTTCATTACATACTTATGGTTGGTATAATAATTGATTTTCAAATTATTAATTGTTTAAATCTATTGAGGCTCTGAAAAGTTATTTCAGTTTAAGTGTAAGTTAATTAAAAGTCAACATGGGTTGTACATGGATTGGGGCATTATCCTGTTCAAACATGTATTCGACTGACATCAGCTGCTAATACATTGTCTGTAAATTAGAAATGTTCCTTCTAGGACATTTATAATATTCTCCTTTAAATATAGGCGAATTATAATAATAAATATAATAAATACTACATAATAATAAGTATAATTAGTATAAATAATATATAATAATAAATATAATTAGTATAAATAATATATAAAAATAAGTATAATTAATTAGTATATAATATAGATATATATTAATAAGTATAGATTATATATATAAAAAAATCATAATTTTGATATGATTCAGACTATTTTACTATTTAAAATTACTATTGGATGTACAACTCTAACAGCATTTTTAAATACTAAAACAAATTCTACGTAATATCAAAGTATTATTTTTGAAAACGTATTCTAACAAGCAATTCTTACTATACCAGAATAATACATTTTTAAGCAGGATAATGCCCGAATACACGTTTCATCCTCATGAAAATCATGGTTTAAAGCCAATGGTCTTATTGCTGGACTGGCCATCACAGACACATGGCATAAATTCAATAGGAGTTATGTAATCTGTAGGAGAAATTAGTGAGAGATATTTACACAAAAAGCAAGTGTTACACCAATAAAGACTGGCTAAAATCAACTGTTAAAATATCCTGGAGAAAACGTTCTCAAAGATACTTTAAAAGACTCTTCGGCACCAAGAAGAATAGAAATACTAAACATTTTGGTAATTTTTAAAATTAGTTTTTTTTTATTTTGTCAGAATTATAAGCTGGCCTTGTCCTTTTTTTTTTCAGCTTTCTTCCTGTAAGTAATTATATTTATTATTATATATAATTTATTATACTTATATTAGTGAGAGATATTCACACAAAAGGCTAGTGTTAAACCAATAAAGACTGGCTAAAATCAACCTTCAAAATATCCTGGAGAAAACATTATCAAAGATACTTTAAAAGACTCTCCTGCACCAAGAAAAATAGAAATACTAAACATTTTGGTAATTTTTAAAATTACTTTATTTTGCCGGAATTATAAGCTGGCCTTGTCTTTTTTTTTTTTCCTTCCTGTACAAAAGTAAATAAAAATGTATTAAAATAATACTTATATAACATTTTACCAAATGTTTGTCATAACAAAGATTTTTAAGTGTATTTTCTTTCGTAGAAATGGAATAATTTATATCAAATATGGTAGTAGGAGAAGGTGGGCCTAAAATGATCCCCTTATGGGAAAAACTTGTGTAAAATAACATAACTGTTTAAATAAAACTTTGGCCCTTTTCTAGTATATTTTACACTATATTTTGCATTATAAACATATTTTAATAATATTATAAACACAAATTGAGTAATGAAAAAAATATATATATATTTTTTTAAGTGTCCAAAAGATCATTTTACTCTCACCAAAGGGCAAAATGATCCTTCATTTAAAAATAATTGTAAATTGTTTTTTTATCGGCAAAATAAAGGATATAAAAGTAATTAAGACAATACATAAGTGTAATTCCCATCTAAAAACATACTCCATTAAGTAAACCAAGTCATATTTCTGTACATGAAAGACTGTAATCTAAATAAATATGAAAGTTAGTGCCAACCTTACGAAAGATGTTATAAAAACCAATTTTTCAAAGAATTCTATTCAGACGCGTAATACTGCGATCGCTTGAAAACCTTCTTTACCTTGCTTCTTCTTTACTTATCACAACTAGTTTATGTGTTACCCTGTAGATAGTGTGACCTGTCTGGAACAAAACATATGTGGATCGTTTCACCCGCTAGGATAATTTTAGGCCACCTTACCCTACTTTAAATATAGCAATTTAAAATTTATCCCTATCTCTTTCTTTTCAACACTGTATCATGTGAATAATTTATTAATAACATATTTTATATTTATGAATTAACATTATGCTTTTAATAAGACTTAGTTTTAACGGAAAGAAACACTCTTAACATTTCGTAATCAAATGTAGAATTTTACAAATCGAACAAAAGATGATGTGCCGACAGCAATTCTTTTAATATCATTTTAAACTTATATGCAACTAAAAGCTCTTTTATTAAGTATGCCATTTGCATTCTGATTCTAATCGTTTGTTTTATATCCTATTACTAAATAACCACGTTTGAAACTTCTAACTTTGACAGTGCAACCGTAATTTACTATGCCTTTAAAAATCCAATTTTAAAAAAGTGCCCACAAGGCAAATATGCTAAGGTAAGCACAACTAAATGCTCAAGTATAGCGTATTGACGCTTAAAAGCATTTACAAAAGAGGTTTGCGGAAACTTATTTTCATTTTTAGAGCCACTTCAATTTTTAAATATTCCTTGAGGTTCGATATTTAAATGTTTGAGGACATTTAGTGGAATTAGTTTGCCACTAAATATTCATAGCTGGCGAAATATCGCGTTTTAAATGTCACTCCGTTTTGTTTAAAAAAATTGTTATTTGATTTAGTTTCATAACTGGTGAATAAGTAACAGCACAGCGGAATTGTCATATAACGATTCTCTCGTATTTGTATTTTATTACATTTGTTAAATATCATATTTTAATTTCAAAGAACTTTAATAAAACTACTCCTGAATGATTTAACGACAGATTTCCAATATGTTGAATTTTAAAATCTAAATAACCTGAAAACTTACAGTCGTATCTATATTAATAAAAGAGTTTTTTTTGTCTGTCTATCTGTTTGTTGGCAATGACTAGAGAAATATATCACGCGTAGAGGTTTGCAAATTTGGATAAAGATAGACGAAGATAGGTCCGAATGCATCTGAGAATTCGATTTTTCATTTTCTGATATTTAAGCGAATTATCAATTAAAAAACCTTATGAACAAGCTACAATTTTTGGCAGTTCGACAGTGTTAAGATCGCTTCCATATATGTCCGGGGAAAACATAGATCTTCAAATGCAGAGGCCATGCATCGTTTCATATTTTAAATCACAATCGCCGGAGCCCCTATGGAACTACTCCCCCCCTCCCCCCCCCCCCAAAAAAAAAAATAAATAATGTTCAATTAAAAAATTGTGTGTTCACGGTACTAATGTTATTTTTCATTTTAAAAAATATGAATTCTTACTATTTCAAAAAAAAAATGTATATACGTATTCTAAAATTCATTTTCACATTTTCTGTCTTTATGCATTTTCAACTCGCATTTTCTCACCGGGTTCCAGACAAAGTTATAAAAAAAACCAAAAATACCGACATTTAGATCATATTTTCTCAGTTTCAACGGTATCTTTTGTTTTAAAAAATATTAATATTTACTATTTAAAAAAAAACATATTTTAGATGTTATTTTCCTATTTTCCTTTTTAATTGCAATATCTTTATGGCCCGGATGGAAATACAATCAATATATACATACATATTTATTTAAAAATGAAAATACATGTGAAAAATAAAGGATAAGACATTATAAAAAGCAATAGAATGGACATTGTAGGAATTATACTTAAAAGAATGAAAAAGCAAAAATTGGAAAACTATGAATATCTTATAGAATCTTCAGAAGGGCATTATGCCTAAAATCTACAATATTTTATGCCCCTAATAACATATATATATATATGAAACAAACCAATTAATAACCTACATGAGGTACAAATCACGAAATAATTAAATAAATAAATAAATATATATATATATATATATATATATATATCATTGAAAAAAATCCTTTATAAACGCTCAAGTATGATGTATTGATATTTTAAGACTATTTACAAAGTAGATTTGGGAAAAATAATTTTCATTTTCAAATCCAATTAATTTACTAATATCCCTATAAGATTTCATACTTAAATTTTAAAGGATATTTTGTAATATAAGTATGCAAATAAATGTTCACGGCAAGTTAAATATGGCATTTTTTTAAAATGTAGTCATTACGTTTTTCGAGGAAGGTGCTTTTTTATCCGGCTTCGTAAGCGGTGAGTAATTAATAACCACAAAGAGAAATAGTGTCATTTAAAAAAATTGAATTTCTATGACATTCGTAATTTTGCATATTTAAGCAATGTAATAAAATTTCAATTTTAGATGGCTTTTCGTAATATGCTCACGGTTGATTTAAATAAAATTAATATATATATTTTTTAATTTAAATAAATTGATCTAAATGACATGAAAACTTGCAAGTGCATATTGAAATTATTTAAGGCAATATACATTTTGATTCAAAACTGGAATCACAAACGTCAAGGAGGGCTGGGGTACACCTACACGACTCAAAATCACATAGCAATGCAGGATCGAAATGCAATCCTCACGAGATGAGGGGGGGGGGTGTTAGGGGCTGAATTATCGTGATCGAAAATGCACATTTAAAGACTTTAAACTTAAAATAAGTCATGACTTCCCTGATAATAAAGTTGCCCGAATACGTGGGTACCGCATGGAATCTCGGATGTTTTGAAATACGTTGCATTCCAACTACAGCTCTGACGAAAAGCGACCTCACGCCAGGGCTTTATTTTCGCCGGAGCTCAGCTCTGGTACCTCTCTGTTTTTAGTAAATACTGGGTGTTCCAAAAGTCTCCGTACAACTTCAAAAATTTATTACAAAAAAAAAATAATAGTCCTACAGAAAAAACAATTACAGCAGTACATAGAGTAACTTAAAAGTTTTTTCTACTACCTAAGTATGCTTGTACATGGTATCCTTTCGTTGCACGAAGAATACCAAGTCGATATTCCAATTCCATCCACGTGCGTTTCAGCATGCTGACATCAACAGTAGTTACAACTGCTTGATGAAATCCGAACAAAATTTAATAGTCTCATGGAATTGAAACAAAAGATCCAAACAGCAGTAGCTACTGTTGATGTTAGCATGCTAAAACGTTCGTGGATTGAATTGGAATATCGTCATGATATTCTTCGTGTTACGAAACGATCTCATGTTAAAGTTTACTAAGGCAGTAGAAAAAGAAAAATTTAAGTTACTCTATATACTGTTGTAATTATTTTTGCTGTAGGCCTATTATTATTTTTTTTGTAATAAATTTTTGAAGTTGTGCGGAGACTTTTGGGACACCCTATACTTTAATACTTGCCGGAATTCGCCGGAACTCATAAACACTGCGCACCGGAGCACAGTGTCATAACGCGTCCAAAAAAACGAATCCTAATTACCCTTTCCTTTCCCTCACATCCCCAATATTTTGCCTTATTTTGTATCAAAACACTTATATGTGACGTAATGTGTCGCTCACGTAAGAGATGGCGATGAAACAAGATCGATTTTTATATCAGTCTTCGGGTTTGGGCAGGTTCGAGCTATATCTGTCTTAAATTCAAAATTTTATTTATTTCCATTTCAAATCCTTTTAATGCTATTTTCATCAGAATAAAGAGTAAACAGAAATAGTCTTTTTCTATTCTGCATAGCTGCGAACCATTTATTTTTTTGTGTTAACACTATTCCTGAATCCTAATTCTGAGATTATTGAATCGCAGAATTCTGCGATTCATTAACATTAAGATTAGGCAAATGTTTCTATTTTTAAGTAGTAATAACTAAAAAGAGGAATAGTTGATAGGTAAGTATACGCAGATAGATGTATTTAAAATTTATATTTTGCTAAAAAAAAAATCAATGCTTTAAATTTTGAAAATAATCTATGAAATATAAATGTGCAGATTGGAGTGAAGGCGGAGGGGGGGGGGGTACGCTATAGGTGTTAGAACTGCAGAATATTAGGGCTCCGGTACTTCTTTTTCTTAGAAATTAGGCTCTGCCTCACGCAGATAAGCAGCGCCCTGAAACATGCAAAACTGTAGAAGATAAGAACTAGGCACGTAGGCAGAAAACCTCGAGGAACATCATTATCAGGAAAATCATGACTTATTTTAAGCTTATAGTCTTTGAATATCAATTTTCAATCACGATGATTCAGCCCCTAACAACTCCTTTATCTTGTTTAGCATTTCTGACTCTGCATTGCTATGTAATTCCGAGTCGTCTAGGTCAGACTTGCCAAATCACCGGATTTTTGCATACCAGTATTATTTTAGAAAAAATGTTGTTCTTTTAAATCGCTGAATGTCCCGATTACATAAAACAACATTTTCTGTACTAAAATACTGGTATCCAAAAACCCGAAGACGTTTCAGCTCTGGTCTAGGTGTACCCCACCCCTCCTAGAAATTTGTTCCTCCAGTTTTGAATCACCCTACACTGTAAAAAATGATCAGTGTTTCTTATTTTATGAAAATATACTATAACCACGAATGAAAATATAATATAATCTTCTGAGTTATCCGACATTCCGAAAAGCGTGTTCCATTGTCTTTTGAATCCCCAGAAAGCAAGAATCCTCAGCATTTCCAAAATTTAAAGAATTATTTATAAAAATAAAATTTCTGTAGCTGACCGTATTTTTCAGAAACGTTTCCGAATAGTTTTTATAGTGTATTAATCAGTTTCTTCAGCCTGGAATACCTATTTATCGAATGTCATCCATTCTCAAGTAAACGTTTTCAGCTGCATAAGTTAATTTATACATGAAAGATTAAAGAAATAATCTTAATTTTAATGTTAATGTTAATGCTGTTAATTTTGCATGTTTGTCTGTTAAACATATTTGTTGAACACGAAAATGTTTACTTGAGAATGGATAGCATCGGAAAAAACTATATTCCGGGCTTAGAAAACTGATTAATACACTTTAAAAGCTACTCGTAAACGTTTCCGAAAATTTTGGGCAGCTAGAAAAATTTTGTTTTTCTTTAAATCTCGAAATGCCATTGATGTCTGAGGTTTCTGAAGATAAAGAAACACTGTTCATAATCATGGTTAACAAGGATGAGATTATATTATAAATTTATTCGTCATTATATTATATTTTCGTACATTCAGAAACATTTGTCATTTTTTACAGTGTATATAGAAAGTTTAAGTTATTTTTGTGCATGAAAAATAAAATATGCACATTTAAATGAAAAAGAAATTTGGTATTTGGCGAATTACATACTTTCTATATTTGATCGGCATTTCGTTTCATTTTCGATAATCGCAATTTAAACCTATAAAACTTCAAGCATTCCTATAAAGTACGGCATTTACATAGCCACCATTTGTTTTATAGATTATATTTTTAAATAGCTATGTTGTAAATTTCAAACTATAATAACGCCACCGCAATTGACAATATCCGTAAAAATCCAATTTTTAAAATATGCCCTCAAGGGAAGTATGCAAATGTAAGTACAAATAAACTCTAAAGAAGATGCTCAGAGGCTATTTACAAGAGAGAATTGGGGAGATAATTTCCATTTTCAGAGCCACTTCAATTTTTAAATATCCCATAACGCTGCCTATTTAAATTTTTGAGGACAATTTGTGGAAGCAGTTACGTGTGAATTTTCAGACTAAATGGAATAATCGCGCTTTAAATGTTTCTCCATGCATTGAAGAAGTAGTTGTCTAACTCCTTCTTAAAACACTCATAAATATTGAATTGAGAAAGATGCATTGTTATAGACTGCACTGTAATAAAGAAAATGAATGCATTAAAAATGTTATATTTGCATGCTTAGAGATGTGATTGTATATTGGAGGCATAATTTAAAATTTTTCTTTTGCTTTTGGGTTTCAAGTTCAAGCCGGTTTTGGACAGTATAGCCTGGTTTCAGGGTGATTTGTAAATGACTTCCCAGAAATTAGGCTATAGAATTCGTTTGTAGATTTTTTTTCCTTATAAGAAGTTGTTTTACGAGTGCGGAGAATAGATTCAAAAAGAAATTCTTTAAAAAATTCATTTTCAAGTGAAGAAAGTTTAAATTTTATTCTTAATTAGCAGACGATAACTTAAAATTTTATAATCATTAAAAAGAAGGAAATTATTCCAGTCTTTTCGATAAATATAAAACTGGCACAAAGTAATATTAAGAGAAAGTTGCCATTTTATTTACAAAAGCCAAAGTTGTGTCTGAATCAACAAAAGAAGAAACCCAGAAAGCAGAAACTACATAATGACGTTCAGATATTCGGCTGATACATCTACGGTTTCTGGTAAAACTTTCGAAGTTTAACAAAGGAGTAATCTCAGTTTATATTTAAAGGAAGAAAGTTCTTAAGCGTTTTAAAAATAACAACTCAGTTTAAACTTATACTTTTAGAATAATTTAAACAGATTTATTCAAAGAATATATTTTCTATGACGAAGATTGCATATAAATTCCATCGCACAACCAATTTGTGCATTATTGTATAGTCAAATATTTTAGGAGTAAAATAAAACATTGAAACATTTATTTTTTACATTTTAAATACATTTTTGTACATGTTATAGGGACTTTTTTCATTTTAATAAGCATTTTTGCATTATTTTTGAGCATTTTAGAAATTTTTTACAACATTTTTAACAACAGGTTAACAACATTCCGATAATAGAAACTCTATCATATGTTAACAACATTCCGAAAACATAGTGAAAGGAAAGTATTGTAAACATAATTTGTGTGTATGTGTGAACACGGTAACTCTTAAACGATACTTCCTATTGAGCTTCCATTTGTCGAATATGTTATAGAGACCCCTATCGCAAGAACTTTATACATTTCCGTACAAATCGACCTATAGATTAGGTATTTAATCCCTTTTTAAACCATTTGCAACCGATTTTTTAGAGAAAATCACCAAAGAAATGTAACAGAATACGAGTGATAGATATTGAGTCGATTTCATCTAGCATTAGTGGTTCAAAAGTAACGTCTCCAGTTTCAAAAATGGAGGTTGACATTCGAATAGGACCGATTCCATTGTGTCATAAATTTATATATAGATACAAGATGGTCATAAATAAACTGACAGTACTCAGCGTTATCTATAGCGCGATCTAATTGCGAGAATGGAGCCATATTTTTAGGATGATTAAACAAGACGGGAGACGAAGAATTCCGCGAAAAAAAAAAGTTCTAAAAGTCACCGCTAGAGGGATATTTGGCGCTGGGTAAGAAAGAGAGAGTTTTAAAAAATGTAGAATCAACACTGAAATAAAATTACCTTTTATTCAGAACATTTAAAGATTTAATGCCAGCTTGGTATCGCAACAATTTTGAAAAATCTAAAAATTTCCATAAACACTGATAAAATCTCTTTATCTGCAAGTTCACCTTCCCTGAGTCCCAAAGAAATAAAAAGAAGACATCTCTTTATTCAAATTTCACGTTACATCCTTCGGCACAGTGCCATGTTGTTGCATTTAAAAGGCAATGTGGAAATAATTTTCTTGAAAATTATCGGAAATATGTCTTCTTCTTCAGCCGAACGTGCGTTACTTGTCAAATGTTTTACCTAAACCAGTGCAACGCGTTAACCGCACTTTAGAACTCACAAAAAAATGCGTAAAAGTAACAGCCCTTTGTCAGTTAATGGCTTAAAAGCAATGGTTGAGAGGTTTGAGAACAAAGGTTCTTTAAAAGTTTAATCAGGTTGTAAAGCAGAAGGTTTCAGATTTTATAAAGAAGATGAGCTTTCGGTGATTGTCACGTTGAATATTTATAATTTCAAAAAAATGTCGATGGTTACGTATAACGGTTAGCATATGAAGGAAGACAGTTGACACACGGCACAAGGAAGAAGCATGATTAGCGATGAAGGTGATTTATTTGGAACCAATAGTCAAGAATAGTATTATGCATGAAGAACCCATAGCGCAAGGGGAGGTACTCCACAAAATCAGCAGAAGAAATTGACAGCTGGTCTGGTCGAGTAGAAAGGCCGAAGTGATGATGTTTTAAAAGTTACATGTACGGGTGTTGGCGCGGAAAGCATGATAAAATCGCCAGTACTTGGCGAGAGAGTTTTAGGAGACAATGTCGGAAGCGTATGGGAAAAAACGATAAATGCTAGATTCTGTCTATGATAATGCATTCATTTGAGAATGGGGGGAAGGGTTGTAAAGATTCTTTCATGGAGACAGAAAAGGAAAAAGAAAAGAAAATAATTTTGGGATTGGCGTTTGATTTTGCTAAAAGACAGCTGCAATTAACGGTTACTTATGACTCGAATCTAATAACAGGGTGTGAAAGACATGAGCTTGCATATTACAGTTTTAATCTTTTTAATTAATTCTTTTGAGAGCGGATGAGAAGTGCTAATGCTTGCATAAAGAATATCGGTTATACGTTACATTACATTAATAAGTAGAGCACAGCTGCTTATATATTTTGTCTAAGTTTTAAGACAGATGCACTTTTGATTTCATGAGAAGGAAACGGTTGAATTAGAAATATGTGAACATTTGTAACTTATTTTTAGCATAACCGCAAAGTTAAGGACAGAGAGGTTTCTGATGCATGCGAGTGACTTGCATTTTAGAATGAAGAAAGTAGATTCGTTATCTAAATTAAATCAGAAATAGGTTTTAGTTAACATATTGAATTTTGGGGGGGGTGGGGGAATTACAGACATTTAAAATCTATAAACTATAATTGTTTATTATTTTTAATTATTTATAATTATTTATTTATTTGGGGGGGGGGGGGGAATGAATAAATCTTTATGAATTTTTTTTTTATCTCTATTTTTGGGGGGGGAGGAGAAGCATGCAATCAATACATGTATGCTAGATGTTGGAAGAGGAATGGAAAAGCTTATGTTAACTTGTTAAAATTTTGAGGGGGGGGGGGTTGAACTGAAAGCAAGATATATGACAAACGTCTTTGTCATATATATCACCCCATTGACCAGAAAAGCTGTACTGTTTACAGTACAGTTTTAAAAAAATACATACAATACAATTATACTCTCCCCAAGCTTAAAATAATACATACATAATATAACACACAATACTTGTAAATTATATGAGTTGCAACAGTATAAAGGATTTTGTTACCTCAATAGTTCGTAACATCAGGCCATAAAATATAAAACATAGTGCACTACCTTCGAAGATTTTTTTTTTATATCTTCGTCCTTTTATTTTCTGTTTTGTTCTTTTTCTTTCTGGTACCAGCTTAAAAAAGTTACTATTTAACTAGACATGTCTAATGATAACTGAGCACAAAACAGTACTCATTTTCTCAATTTGTTGCACTTAAATACTATAATTACTACTTAAAAATAATATGAAACACAAATGAAAACAATTAAAAAAAATAAACACAAATAACACATAACATAAACATATATCCTTAAAAATTAACTTGAATTATATGAAAAAGTGAAAATGGATTAACTCAAGTGTAGTGTACTGAAAAGTTGTTTGAAAAAGTTTTAAAATTCGTGCAAGCACAGGACGGTAAAAAAAGAGGTGCATGTGGCACGCCCATAAGAAGGGACCGCCCTTAATCTTGTCAATGCATGACAAGTGTGATGTCTCAGGCTTAGGGCCTTACGACCTAGGTGAGGAGGGCAGTGATGAGAGTCCACATCATTACAACATGAACTCCCTGCTCCCCAATGAAGATCGCACTGATCCCCACACGGGAGCACGATTCGGGAACACATATACTTTTGGGAAAAGGGAATATTGTGAATTAGTGAACTAAATCACAATTGTCTCTCTAAACACAATCTGGTGAGGGGTGGTAACCTAAGGGCAAAAATTTAGAACGGTACCACTAGCCTGAAGGGGAAGAATTAGTAAAACTAAAAAAAAAAACAGATACAAGTGTATCTTATGTAAATCCTAATGTATTGACAGTCCTAGAGTGTTGAGAGACCTACAATATGTCATAATCGGGTGTGGTGAAGTGAAACTGTACAAGTCATGTAAGTAAATGCTTTAAGTTTGTTTAAGAGAACTTTTTTTTTTATTTGTTTAAAGACTCTTATTTATTTAAAATATTTGTAATGTTGTATTCAGTATGAATGAAAGTTTAAAGTGTGAGAGAAAAAAAAAATGTGAAAAGATTATATTTATCTACTGTTTATAAAATTGAATGGAAAATTAAAAGAAAGGTGTGACCCGATACAAAATATTGTGTAAAAGTGGTCTTCACAAGAAGACATGGACCAGCCGTGAAGTCAAGTGAAGACAAGTTATGCACAGTATACGTAGAATCCTGGCCAGGGATAAAACACTTAGTATCAGATCCTATAAAAATTTAAAAGTTTTTTTTTTTTTAAATTTTATTATTATTATTATTATTATTATTATTTTAATTTGTTACAAATTATCTTTTTCTTAAATTGTAGCGAGGGGCGAGAATGGTGTTAGAAGAATTATTATCTATAACATGACTTGCAGGATCACATAAATGTCCATATCGAGGTGGTGCTAGAAGAAGTCTATCAATATGTACCCTAAATGCAGTATCATCATGAGCATATAATCTTTTAATTGAAAATGAAACAGGAGAGTGTTTAAATGTTACAATATATGGACCGGTATATTTAGGTTTAAATTTGTCGACTGATTTTAAATAAACAATATCTTTTAAACATATATTTCTTAATTTAGCTTTTCGACTGTGAATTTTGTAACGTCTATCTTGAGCAGTCTTAATGTTGTTATATGCTTTGCCATATATTTTGTTTAAGTCATCTAGTAATTTATAAACTTCAACATGTTTATCTAGAAATGCTTGGTTGGTACTATGATCATATGTGTCAAAAATTAATGAAAGTTCACGACCAAAATGAAGTAAGTTAGGAGAAAATAGTGTAGAAGAGTGTGTCGAACCATTATAAAGTGACTTATGAATAAACAGAGCATTTTCAAAAGAGTGTCCTTCTGGTAGTAATGTGGTAACAGAATATTTAATAGACTTGTTAATTCGCTCGGCAATACTGTTAGATTGTGGGTGCGAGACCGAACTGTGATGTATTTTTATACCAAGAGCATCATTAAATGCATTATAGATGTGAGAAGTATATTGTGGGCCTAAATCTGACAAAATACAGACGGGTCTCCCATAGGTAGTTATATAACTAAATAAGCATTTTACAACTTTGGGTGCAGAAGTATCAGTGAGAGGATAGAGTTCAATGTGTCTTGAGAAGTGATCGGTTACAGTTAAAACATGTTTATTGTTTGAGAAAGGACCAAGTAAATCAGTACTGACTGTATGACCAGGATATCTTGGTGTGTATGTAGGTTGAAGAGGTGCGGGTGGAGTGTTATGGTGTTTGGCCTGTAAACATTTGACACATGAAGCTACAAAGTTGAGTGTATCTACATAGATGCCTTTCCAAAAATATTTGGATGTAAGGAATTCATAAGTTTTGGCCATACCAAAGTGTGACAGATGGGATATAGTTAAAACTTTACTTTTAAGTGAATCAGGGACTACAATGTGATATGAGAAAGTATTATTTATGATATCTTCCTTTTTGAACATTAATATTTTAGAATCAGGATGTATGAAGTAATTCGGGAATTTTGAAGAAGGTCCATTTTGTAATATATGATCATAGATACTAGCTAAGGTAGGGTCTTTTTGTTGTTCAGTGCAAAAAGTTTGATTTGATATCTCCAATAATGGGTCTCGTTTTGTTCGTTCACCTGAGATGAGAAAATTAACATGACAATTGTTGTTATTAACAGATTTACAAATATCAGGTGTTTCATGATCAACTATTGGAAGTGGTTGAGGATCATGGATAAGGTTAGGATTGGTTAGTAAATTTTCTTGGTTGTTGTCAAAATTACAGCGAGAGAAATAATCTGCTAGAACATTTGAAGATCCTGGAATGTGTTCAAAATCATATGAATATTCTGAAAGGTCAATTAGCCAACGGGTGGTTATGTCTGCTGGGTTTGTAGTTTTTTTGTATTTTTTTAGAGGTTTGCTATCTGATAAGATTAGGAATTTTCTGTTGTATAAGTAATATTTGAATGCAATAACAGATTTGTAAATTGCCATGAGTTCTAATTTTAAAGCAGGATATTTTTTTTCAGAGGAATTTAAGGATTTAGAAAAGTATGCTACTGGTAGAAGATTTCCATTATGTTCTTGCATTAAAACGCCAGAGATGGCAATGTTAGATGCATCTGTATTCAAATAAAAATTCTTATTCCAATCTGGTAACCTAACCATGGGTGAACCGAAGAAAATTTTCTGTATTGTTTTAAGTATGTCCTGATGTTTTTCTGTCCAGATGAATTTAGTTTTAGGAGTAGTTAAATCAATAAGTGGTTGCACTAGTTTGTTAAATGTTGGAATTAATGATTTATAGAAAGTTATCAAACCAATAAGCCTTTTTAGTTGTCTTTTTGTAGTTGGTGTAGGAAATGAAGTTATTTTTACAATATTAGAATGGATTGGTGAAATACAATGATTTTCTATTTGAAAACCTAAGTAGTTGACTTTTGTTTGATGAAAGTTGCATTTATTAGGTGAAAGAGTGAGATTGTACTTGGAAAGGAGGTTAAAAATTTTGTCGAGTTTAGAACACATTTCATCAAAAGAATTCGCACCAATGATAAAGTCATATTGATACGTATACACACCTTGTAGGTGTAGTTCGTCAATTAAAGAGTCCATTAGAGCTTGAAAGATTGAGGCACTTGTCTTTAAACCAAAGACAAGTCTGCGGTAGGAAAAAGATCCAAACATGGTGGTAAAAGTTAGTTGATTGTGAAATTTTTCTGGTAAGTTAATTTGATGGTATGCTTGATGAAAGTCGAGTGTTGTAAAGAATGTGTAAGAAGAGAGATTAGCGATGATGTTTTGAATTTTTGGTAGTGGGTAAGATGAGCCTTGAATTACAGTGTTTAACATTCGAAGGTCAAGTGCGAGGCGAAATTTTTGTTTACCAGTACCATCTGGTTTTTTTCTAACAAGTAACATAGGACAAGACCATTCGGAGCAATGTCTTTGTATAATTCCAGCTTCAAGTAATTGATTAATTTGATCTAATGCATCTTTTTGTAATGCCTGAGGTATTGGAAAAGGAAGTGTTTTTATAGGATAGTCATTAATGAATTTCAAATCTGGAATAATTTTATCTGTATGCCCAAGTGTATTTAGAGATTTTGAAAATACAGGGTAATATTTGAGTAACATTTCTTTTAGAATTTCAGCCTCATTGGATGGTAAGTGTTCAAGATTGAAATCAGTTGCAGATAAGTCTTCTTTTCTTTTTTTGAGAATGTCTTTAGAAGCTTGAATGAGATTTAAAAATTGTTGATCTGAGTTGTCTTGACTAATTTTATCTGGGGAGTACTCAATTATTTCCTCGACCTCAAAAAGTTGACCTATTTTAGCTTTTTTTTGAAGGTGAATGGGATTATCAGAATTGTTTTTAACCGAAATCAGAAAAAATGTATATTGTTGTGGAATTTTTCTTTTTCGCTTTGGATTTTTTTATTTTATTATAGCAACAAATCCTATTAAGTTGTCAACGGGTGAATTGTATTGAAATAAATAATCTTTGTCTGTGCTAATAAAATCTGTGAAAACTGAAATCCATTTTTGTTCCTGAGGGTTTAAGGAAAACTCTACGAGTCAAAGCTACAATTTGATTTTTGAAGGAGGTGGGTTGTGTACTACATTGGTTTATCTCAGAAGATGAAGTAGTTTGTTTGTTTACCAAAGGAATCGATAAAGTGTTGTCAATATGGATAAGGTTTTTGACTGTGTTTACAACAATATTGAATCGTTTGATGAAATCATAGCCAATAATACCTTGGAAACTAGATGAATCTGGTATGTCTACAATATAGAAGTGGTGGTTAAAGTTTTTGTGTTGTAATTTAATGGAGGTTCTAATACATGCGGAAAAATCTACATCAGAATTGACTGTTTTGATGACGACGCCAGTTGATAATCTCTTATATTTTAAAATTGTTTTTAATTCATCAAATAAAGACTGTGATAGTAACGAAATAGTACTTCCTGTATCGCAAAGTAGAGTAATACCTTTTTTTGCAATTGAGGCCTTTACAAGGGGGAGTGATGTTGAGTCTTTAATGACATTGTAAATAATTTTTGTAGTAGTGTCATCATATTGTTCTGTGTTTGTTTGTGTCGTTTCATGCTTAGAAATTTTTACAATATCACATGTTTGTGAGCTTACAGAGTTTACTAGTCTGTTAAGTGAAATTTTTGGTAAGGACGGATCTGGGAAAAAACTGGCTGATGTGTAATCAGTAGGGGGGTGAGGTGCAAAGCCATCAGCAAAATTACACCTCTGACTTAGTTTTCCTGTTGTCGATTGTTGTTGTTGTGAAATTGTCCTCGTCTTTGTGTATTTAAGCGTTTCCACTTAAAACATGTTTGCGCTTCGTGCCCACTTTTGAAACATAGTTGGTAAGTAGTGCGGTTAAATTTGTTGTAAGATTTATGTGGAGAGTGGCGTTTGTTAAAATTGCGATTTTGAAATTTCCGTTTGTTGTGCATGCCAGCAAATTTAGTTTTGTAAGTTGCCGCGTCTTCTTTAATTTCTGGTTGTGTTTGGGTATTTACAGAAAGGGCGTTTATTTTCTCGGTTAGCTGCTTCAGCTGGTCGGCAAATATTGAATCAGTTGTGGAAGGGGTGGGGTAAGCATGCAAAATTTTTTCTCCGTACAAAATATCTTGTAGCGCCTGGGCCCTCAAAACTGCGGGTTGGTACTCTGTAATTCCTTCCTCTTGTATTTTAATTCTTAAATTGGATGGAATGGTTTCCAGGAATTTCATGTACTTAATTTTGTCACGCGCATTGGCGTCTTGAATGTCCGAATAAACTGTTGCAGCCAGAACATTAAGCCTATGGGCAAAGTTTTTAATGGTTTCTGCGGGTAAGAGCGTTAAGTTTGCAAGTTCGACTGCTACCTGTGATTTGCTAGGAGGGGAAAAAAATTAGAAAATTCTTTTTCGATAAAATTTATGTCATTTGAGATTATTAAAGCAGGGTTCTGTGTTAAATACTTTAATGCAGGACCACTTAATTTACTTTTAAGCAAAGCAATTGTTGCTTGCGGGCTGTATTTATTTATTTGACTAACAGACCGTACTTGGTCGAAAAAGAATTTGAGTGATTCATGATCACCATCAAAGTTAGGTAAGTTAATTGGTATTTGCCGAGAAGCCATGGTGGCCAAAAATACACTTAACTAATCTATGAAATTCAAGGAAACACTGCATGCACAATAAAATAACTAAAAAAAATCAATATACACTAGCAGATAATAAATATAACATGAAAGAAAAAAAATGTAAACTGGATTTATATCATAATAAATAATAATGACTGATCACTGTTTCTTTTTTTGCGTATAGATCCCTAACGTTCATTTTTTAATTCATTTTTAAAAAGAAACAGCGATGAATGAGAGAAAAAATAGAGGGAAAAAAATATATATCCTTTTTTTTTTTATATAACTTCAAAATCAATTTGTATAGCAAAAAAATACTGTGGATAGATCTTACCTGGGATTTATCAACACAAGTATAAAAAGTAAAGATTCATGCAAATTATTTAAATTGTTAAGAATGAAACGTAACATTTCTTTTATTCATTTAAAAAAAATGAAACCAATATTGCAAGACAATTTAAGTTTTTTTTTTTTTTTTTTTTTTTTTTTTTTTTAACTGGTTTACTAAAAATTAAAAACTCAGATTAATATTTGTATCCAAAACACCTTAAAAAAACAATCTTGCCTTAAATATTCATAAAAATATCATATTTTACAACAACTAAAAAAAAGCAAGATAAAATAATCATATTTATACCATATTTGATGTGAAATTTCAAAAATTAAATTAACTTAAATTTCAACCTGCATATTTAATTAAGAAGGTTTTGGTAAAAGGCAAACACAAAAAGAACAAAACTAAAACTCTGTTATTAAATATATTCTTTTAAGAATAGAAATGCAATAATTTAACCAAATAAAATTTACTACTAACTGAGAGAGAAAAAAAAATTAATTATATTACAAGAGAAGTATGAAGGTTGAAATGTGCATTTTAATCAAAGCCACAGTTTATTTATTTTTTTTTTATTTATTTATTTAAAGAAAAAAAAAATTTACTGTGAGTGAGAGAAAGTTACAATATACTAATATTCTATTCATCCTTCATACTTATTAATTTGAAAACCATGGACCACAAAAAAAATATTCATTATCGCGCCGATAATTTAAAAAAAAAATAATGCCATGTAAAATCACAATGAGTGATTGAATATTTTGTAATTATCTCACTCTTGTAAGTGAAGTATTGAAGGTTTTTTTGTACACACTTGAGACACTGCAGACACCACGACCACTCGTTTTCTTTTTTTTAATTTCACTTAGCACAGCACTAGACGATAAATCGACAAAAACACTTAGCACTTGTTACTTATATAAATTTTATAAAGTGTGTAGATTGACTCACAATTATCGGGAGTGGTATACACGTAACTGGTGGGCTGCATAGAAAGAAAAAAACACACGATTGCACGGGAAAGCAAAAACACACGATTGCACTTATGAAGTTGCACGGGAAAGAAAAACACACGATTGCACATATGAAGTTGCACGGCAAGGCACTTGCATCACAAACAAAACACAATCACGAATCGAGCACGGCCAGTTGATGATGAGGGTAGGTAGCTAGGGCGTTGATCGTTGAAACCATCTTTTAGAGCACAGCAGGACAGGAGGATGACTTTTAGAGCGGGGGTGCAGCACTTCCAGAAAGAGCAGGTTGTCAGCAGAGATGAGGGGGTGGAGAAGGACTCCCGGTAGAAAAGCGATCCAGCATGGCAGGTGGGGGGGCTGTGATGACGAGTTCCAACTGAAGCGAGGCCGGAGTCAGGTACATCGCGCTGCGAAGAGATGGGGGGGTGACGCGCGGAGGCAGGAAAAAAAAAACACCATTGAGATGATTGAAGCGTATCTATTAGGAACGGTGGCTGAGATTTTGCGACGAAAAAAAATGTTCAAGCAGTGATGTACGGTGCCTGAGTACGAGTACCTCCCCTTGTTGGAAGAAGGTGGTCTCTAGGTAGAGACATCGGCGAAGACGCACCAGATTTTGTAAAGCAGATTTTCGGATTCTTATAAAGAAGAAGATCTTTCGGTGATTGTCACGTTGAATATTTATAATTTCAAAAAAATGTCGATGGTTACGTATAACGGTTAGCATATGAAGGAAGACAGTTGACACACGGCACAAGGAAGAAGCATGATTAGCGATGAAGGTGATTTATTTGGAACCAATAGTCAAGAATAGTATTATGCATGAAGAACCCATAGCGCAAGGGGAGGTACTCCACAAAATCAGCAGAAGAAATTGACAGCTGGTCTGGTCGAGTAGAAAGGCCGAAGTGATGATGTTTTAAAAGTTACATGTACGGGTGTTGGCGCGGAAAGCATGATAAAATCGCCAGTACTTGGCGAGAGAGTTTTAGGAGACAATGTCGGAAGCGTATGGGAAAAAACGATAAATGCTAGATTCTGTCTATGATAATGCATTCATTTGAGAATGGGGGGAAGGGTTGTAAAGATTCTTTCATGGAGACAGAAAAGGAAAAAGAAAAGAAAATAATTTTGGGATTGGCGTTTGATTTTGCTAAAAGACAGCTGCAATTAACGGTTACTTATGACTCGAATCTAATAACAGGGTGTGAAAGACATGAGCTTGCATATTACAGTTTTAATCTTTTTAATTAATTCTTTTGAGAGCGGATGAGAAGTGCTAATGCTTGCATAAAGAATATCGGTTATACGTTACATTACATTAATAAGTAGAGCACAGCTGCTTATATATTTTGTCTAAGTTTTAAGACAGATGCACTTTTGATTTCATGAGAAGGAAACGGTTGAATTAGAAATATGTGAACATTTGTAACTTATTTTTAGCATAACCGCAAAGTTAAGGACAGAGAGGTTTCTGATGCATGCGAGTGACTTGCATTTTAGAATGAAGAAAGTAGATTCGTTATCTAAATTAAATCAGAAATAGGTTTTAGTTAACATATTGAATTTGGGGGGGGGATTACAGACATTTAAAATCTATAAACTATAATTGTTTATTATTTTTAATTATTTATAATTATTTATTTATTTGGGGGGGGAATGAATAAATTTTTATGAATTTTTTTTTTATCTCTATTTTGGGGGGGGGGGGAGGAGAAGCATGCAATCAATACATGTATGCTAGATGTTGGAAGAGGAATGGAAAAGCTTATGTTAACTTGTTAAAATTTTGAGGGGGGGGTTTGAACTGAAAGCAAGATATATGACAAACGTCTTTGTCATACAGGTAGAGAAAACAAACACGTACCACAGGATACAGTCGAAGACGTTGCAACGGCGATTGTCGACAAAGAACATGACAATATTGCTGGCACGCACTTCCAGCGCTCGTAGGGCAGCTCGGAATGCTGGAGTCAGGACATGCGTTAATGTACGGTATGGAAAATTCTACGAAAGCTTATCCACTTCTATCCGTACAGGATCAGACGTGAGCAAGAATTACGTTAAAACAACCATGATAAGCGATTCACTTTTGCTCTCTCTCTTTTCTTGCCAGAATGGAGGTGGATGATGCTTGGCCGTGAAAAATCGTATGGAGAGACGAAGCCCACTTATATCTGAATGTATGTGTAAGTAAACAGAACTGCCAAATTTGAGATTCCAATTTACCAAATGCATTCAAAGAAATTTCCCTTAAAATCTCCAAAGATAACTAACTGTTTGGTGTGTTTTCACAGTAGAAATTATCATAGGTTCATACTTCTATAAGAACATTACTCTGAAACCTGTGCATTAACCTGTGCTGTTACCGGAGAGAAATATCACCACATGTTAAACAACTTTGTCATTCCGTCACTTGCAGCAAAGACAATGCCTGGAGAAAGACATTTCCATGCAAGACAGAACTCTTCCACAGATTGCTTTGCGATTACAGCAGCTGACACGACAGAAATTCACAACAGAAAAATATCAGTAATCCCTGCTTTCCAACTGCATGGCCGCCTCTCTCTCCTGATCTTTTCCCATGTTACTTTCTGCTGTTGTGAATGCTGTTCACAGAATGTAATATGTGGTCTACAGAAACGGAGGCAACATTGAACCTGAATTAAATGTGCTAAATAAGAGGTAATTTTATTTCAGTATTGATTCTGTATTTTCTTTAACTCTCTTCTGTTACACAGCGTCACATAACCACTTTTCTTACGTGAAATCCGTCAACCCCCTTCTTGTATAATTATCCTATAAAATTTGGCTCCATTGTTGCAATTAGATTTCGCTACAGAACACGCTGTTTACGGTCACTTTAAGTGTGGTCAACGTGTATATATAAATTCCAAAAGTCCAATGGAGTCAATTCCGATTTATTTAATGTACGTCCAGACATAAATTTTGAACATAGGCTCCAATGGCACTACAAAGGATGTGAATTTTCTTTTCACTCTGCTAAACAGCGTACAACCAATAGAGTGAAAAATGTGTCCAGACCGGGGATCGAACCCAGATACCTTGGTATAGTGCACCAAGTGCTTTACCATTTAAGCTATCTGGACGACATCCAGTGTGGCATTTTTGACTTATATACGTTGGCAAGTCTGCAACTTCACAGCGCAATATGGAATGTCATACATGAGCACACTATCCAGTGGCGTACATGAGACGAATATATTCCCAGCATCTGATAATATATCTAAATTTCCAATTAAATTTTCAGCAGGACTGAAACTACGCCATAAATCTTATAATAAGTGTTATTTAAAGATTTATAGCGTAGTTTCAGTCCTGCTGAAAATTTAATTAGAAATATAGGCTCCAATTTTCATAATTATCTTTTTATTACACAGTTTTATTATATATTTTTGTTCTTTCTGGTGTGAATCCCCTATACAATTCATCATTATCGTATGTTTGTTTTTGTATATGTTTTTCTTGTCTGCCTTTTTCAATTTCTTTATGGGATTTAGAGGATTTTTCTTAAAATCGCCATATTTTAATACCGAATTTCTTCATTAAATAAGGCAAATACTGTTTTGCGAAAAATCTGGTATTCATATCCCCCTGAGGCGTACAATTGTCGCAAAATATAGTCATAAAACATCCACCTCAGATATCAAATGCAAAAAAAAAAAAAAAAAAAAAAAAAAAAATCATTTAAAAATATTTAAATGCAAATGAGAAATTCGAAAAAAAAACACCCTATTAGTTTAGCATTAGCTTGCGAGTTTCATCACGTCTCTTAATATCGACGTTTTAGCTCCGATATTCCCTTATCTAACGGCTTCTCCAATAATCAAAAAATGTTCCGATCGTAACAAAATTGCAATCTCTTATATAAATGAAAAGGGATATATTCTCTTTTACATATGACCATCTGTGCAGTACATTCTTTTATGAGACTATATAAAAAAATAATATATTTTATTATCAAATATGAAATATGCACACGTTGTTGATATAGACGACAGAATAATTGCTATTGAATCATGACATTGAAATAGTCAGGATTTGTTCACCATACACTTCAGAAAATAGAGTTGAATTTTAACTGTTGAGCCATTCAAAAACCGTACGGTGTATTTCAAATGGTATAGATAAAGCGCTCTTTACACGCGACGGGCGTTTCTATTTCCATAAACATGACCGCAATTCACTAACAAGCATCTGCACTGCAGTCCAATCTGTTACACTAGCGTACTTCATTTTATGATGTGTCCAATTACTCTGCACGCACGTGCATTTTTACAATTACAGACCAGCTTCACAATAAGTTCCAAACGGAACGTACTTTCTGGATCTCGCATTGAATTACTTCTTAATAATATTAACGTTAGCAATAACTCCAACGTTAGTAATCACCGTGATAATAAAAATTCTGAAAACTCTAATAATAAAAAGTATTAATAATACAATAATAAGTAATGTGATGCTGCTGACCATTTATTTGATTTCATCCTCCTTCGCAGCAAGTGGTTTAGAACGTGGTTTTGCCGACCGGATTTTTCAGGTGGGTGACAATTTCCAAGTTAGCCTCAGTCGATTTGAGTTGTGATACAAGTTTATGCCCCATACTGCCAAGTTAGGGAATTCTTTTATTCAAAACATCTATTACTACTTCAGAATAGTAGTCCTCATTTTATTTGATGACAGGTATTCGATGATTAAATAAAACGAAGATTATTAGTTGGAAAAAGTGGTAGATATTTTAAATTAAAACAATCCTTCAATCTGTCCATATGTCTCTCTCTCTCTCTCTCTCTGTAGTGTGTGTGTGCGGGCGCCTGTCCGTATGTGTGTGTGTGTGTGGTGTGCGTGCGTGCGTGCGTGCGCGCGAGTGTGTGTGTGCCTTATGAACGTGCCTGTGTATGTGTACATGTGTATGTGCACATGTGTATGTGTACATGTATATGTGTGCATGTGTATGTGTGCGTGTGTATGTGTGTGTGTTTATGCAAGAAAAAGTAAGCGTTTTATTTGTTTGTTTTTTGCTCTCAATTATGAGTTTCTTTTTTCTAAGACCATTATTTGAATCGTGAAGCACTTGTTTAATTGGGCAAAAATATAGAAATGTACTTTTTATCGTTTAACTATAACATACTCATTGAGTTACATTTTTCCTCCTAGGATGATATAAGTTCTGTTTTTTTAATAAATATTTTCACTCTCATTTAAAGTTTCATTATAACCTTAAAAATATTCTTATATTTATAAAATGTTAAATTTTATGTCTAACTTTTAGAAGGAAGTAGAATGTTTCTTTTCGCAAATATCTTATTTCGAAATTATGTTGCAACAAAAATTAGTTATTTTTATATCTCGAGCACAGATGGCAGCGGCAATATTCCCTATTTCCTCTCTAATAATCTCCAATCTTCGTAAAAATGGAAAAAACCTTTTGCATGTGCTTCGATAGAGATTATTCCAAATAACTGTGTTCAGAACACCGATCTTATTATCTTGCATAAAGAAAATGAAAGTTGTAGTAAATGCAAACAAAAAAATAAGCGCAGAATAAAGAGAATATTCTTAATTAAAGCTGCAACAGCTTGTATGTATGGTGAAATAAGCTAGTATTGTTTTGGTATTAGATTTACAAGACAGATGACGTGTAGTATTTGGTAATTTTGTAATAATTAAGCATAAATAAAATGACTACGATATTTTTAAAATAGGGGAAAATGTTGTCAAATTCGTACTTGACAAAATACGGAAAAATTTCGTTTAAATATTTAAGAAATACGCACGTGAATCGTTTAAAAAAGAAAATGTTCTCGTCGAGTAGCACATAACTCTTAAGATAAAAGAAAATTAGCATAATAACTGTAAATAAAACTAAAACTATAAGAGTGCTATCTAAACTATACGGGTATTCAAAATATATGCATTGATTTCTAACTTTTAAAACTAGCTGTTAACAGCTGCTAAAAAAAACCTTTTCCTATAAAACTAGTCGCTGGGAGACACCGTAACACTTACTCATCATGGATATGCATAATATAAGATATGAAAATAAAACATGTTTAAACTATTTATAAAATTCATTGCAATTCGAATAAAATCGTGGCTTCATGACGTCATTAACTTTAAATGCTCTATAACTCCAAAATTGATAATCATATTAACTAGTTTACTGCGTCGGATAAGGCGTCTGATTTCCAATTAAAATATATCTTTCAATTGAAATATGAATCAAATACAGGGTCATGAAAAATCGAAGAGTGTGGTAAATAGGATTACAAGTATCTCGGCAACTAATTATTCGATCGCCTTCATTCTTTATGCAAAATTTGTGTATTTTTTATTGTCTTTTATATTCACTCCTTAAAATAAACAATTTCGAAATTTTGTATGTACCTTTTATCAGAACGAATATTTCGAGAGTCCGAAAAAAATAGTTCCGGATAATCGAGGTTTCTGAAATTCAATAAGCTTCTTCCCATTATTACATACTAAGTACATACCAAATGTAAAGTCTCTATCTCAATTTGTTCGGGAGATAGAGCGTTTACAGACACATACACAGACACACACACACACACGCACACACAGACGGACGGCATTTTTTTTTTCTAAAAATCTATTTTTTTTTTCGATTTTCAAAACGATTACAAGACTTACTCTATACTACGTATGATGGGTAAGTAAAACTTGTTTTACGAGTGCGGAGAATAGATTCATGAAGAAATCGTTTAAAAAATTCATTTTCAAGTGAACAGGGTTTAAATTTTATTCTTAATTAGCAGGCGATAACTTAATAAAATTTTATAATCATTAAAAAGAAGGAAATTATTCCAGTCTTTTCGATAAATATAAAGCTGGAATAAAATAATATTAAGCGAAAGCTGCCATCTTTTTTTACTAAATCCTAAGTTGTGTTTGAATCAACAAAAGAAGAAACTCAGAAAGCAGAAACTACATAATGACGTTCAGATGTTCGCCTGATATATCTACGATTTCTGGTAAAACTTTCGAAGTTCAACAAAGGAGTAATCTCAGTTTATATTTAAAGGAAGAAACTGCTTAAGTGTTTTAAAGTTAACAACTCAGTTTAAACTTATACTTTTCGAATAATTTAAACAGATTTATTCAAAGCAGACATTTTCTATGATGAAGATTGGATATAAATTTCATCGCGTAACCAATTTGTGCATTATTGTATAATCAAATATTTTAGGAGTAAAATAAAACATTGAAACATTTATTTTTTACATTTTAAATATATTTTTATACACTTTAAAGGTTTTTTTTTTTTTTTTTTTTTTTTTTGCATTTTTTTTTTTTTTTTTGCATTATTTTTGAGCATTTTAGGAATTTTTAACAACATTTTTAACAACAGGTTAACAACATTCGCCCTTAGTTATGCTTTCATAGGGATAAATATTGTTTTCTCTAATAGTTTATCTTTCTGTTCATTAGAGCCTCATTAAATATTTTCTCGTATATCTCAGTGCAATAACTTACTTTTGGTTAAATTTAAAAAGTTAGAATGAGCCCTCGATAAATGAAACGGTGCTAATCACGAATGATTTCACTCTGGATGTTCTCATGAACTAATGTTAATTTTCCATATTAAAACATTATCTAAATTAATAAAAGAAAGTTTTTACAAAAGAAAAGCATTTACATGCGGCTGCTTAAAGTATTTAAACGGTGCTAATCACGAATGATTTCACTCTGGATGTTCTCATGAACTAATGTTAGTTTTTCATATTAAAACATTATCTAAATTAATAAAAGAAAGTTTTTGCAAAAGAAAAGCATTTACATGCGGCTGCTTAAAGTATTTAAACGGTGCTAATCAGGAATGATTTCACTCTGGATGTTCTCGTGAACTAATGTTAGTTTTTCATATTAAAACATTATCTAAATTAATAAAAGAAAGTTTTTACAAAAGAAAAGCATTTACATGCGGCTGCTTAAAGTATTTAAACGGTGCTAATTAGGAATGATTTCACTCTGGATGTTCTCGTGAACTAATGTTAGTTTTTCATATTAAAACATGATCTAAATTAATAAAAGAAAGTTTTTACAAAAGAAAAGCATTTACATGCGGCTGCTTAAAGTATTTAAACGGTGCTAATCACGAATGATTTCACTCTAGATGTTCTCATGAACTAATGTTAGTTTTTCATATTAAAACATTATCTAAATTAATAAAAGAAAGTTTTTGCAAAAGAAAAGCATTTACATGCGGCTGCTTAAAGTATTTAAACGGTGCTAATCAGGAATGATTTCACTCTGGATGTTCTCGTGAACTAATGTTAGTTTTTCATATTAAAACATTATCTAAATTAATACAAGAACGAAAAATCATGCGTCAAGCATAGATTATGTAGCACTTTCCAACGCTTCCAAAATAATTTTACAAATCATACCGTTTAATAAGCTAAAAGATAACTTCTAAGTAAACAATTTGGAAAACGCATAACATATTTAAAAACATAATTTCAGGAATTTCCAACATATACAATATTCGGAAAAATATCCGAATACTTTTATTCAGCCCTGTATAGGATATATAGAATTGTATATATACTACATAGGATGCTAAATTTTAGTTCAGTTAGGAAACGTGTAGCACATTTTAAAATTCTCCGTCTGGAGTTTGTCAATAAACAGAAATGTGTTCGCGAACTTTTGTGCTGCCCTGTATAGGATCTACAGAATTTATACACACCACGTAATAGACAAAAAGCAAGTTAACATTAAAATCGCGTTCAGTAACTTAAAACGCACTTCCAGGAATTATTGTTAACAGACAGTAGATAATTCTTTTGCGTGTCCCTGTAAATGAACGATGACTGCTATACACACACTATTCCGTAGTAAGTCTCTTGTAATGCACCTTAGTGATAAATATAAATTTCAATGCGTTTAAAATAGTGAAACATTATTTAAATAAACCGCAGACGATTTTTCTCCATAGACGTAATGTAACGGAATTATTTTTACTGTCCCTGTAAAGTAACTATAAGTGCTATGCACACCCTGTTCCATATTAAGCTTCTTCTAATGCACCTTAGTGATATATATAAATTTCAATGCGTTTAAAATAGTGAAACATTATTTAAATAAACAGCAAATGATTTTTCCCCATAGACCGCAATGTAACGGAATTCTTTTGAGTGTCCCTGTAAAAAAACTATAAGTGCTACACACTTCCGTTGAAATAGGGAACATGCTATAGATAACGATAATAACATATAAAAATTGCAGAGCAATCCGAGCATATTTACGGGAGTTAGAGCACGGACAGACGGCAGACGGCAGACGGCAGACGGCCAGACGGCCAGACGGCCAGACAAACCGAAGTCATAAGCACTTTTCAACTAGGTTGGAAAGTGCTAAAAAGAAAGTTTTTACAAAAGAAAAGCATTTACATGCGGCTGCTTAAAGTATTTAAACGGTGCTAATCACGAATGATTTCACTCTGGATGTTCTCATGAACTAATGTTAGTTTTCCATATTAAAACATTATCTAAATTAATAAAAGAAAGTTTTTACAAAAGAAAAGCATTTACATGCGGCTGCTTAAAGTATTTAAACGGTGCTAATCACGAATGATTTCACTCTGGATGTTCTCATGAACTAATGTTAGTTTTTCATATTAAAACATTATCTAAATTAATAAAAGAAAGTTTTTACAAAAGAAAAGCATTTACATGCGGCTGCCTAAAGTATTTAAACGGTGCTAATCACGAATGATTTCACTCTGAATGTTCACATGAACTAATGTTAGTTTTCCATATTAAAACATTATCTAAATTAATAAAAGAAAGTTTCGCTCCGTGTGTTCTTGTGAACTAATGTTAGTTTTCCATATTAAAACATTGTCTATACTAATAAAAGAAAGCGCTGTGTGTCCGTGTGTCTTTCGACGATGGTTAGGAAAATATTATTTTCAGAGACTCTCTTATGATAGCTTCCTGGTGATTACTTGTAGGGTCCAGGAAGCTATCATATGAGAGTCTCTGGAAATAATATCTAAAAAAGAAATAGTCTGTAGCGATGTATTATCATATGATATCCTTACCAGGAAGCTATCATACGAGAGTCTCTGGAAATAATATCTAAAAAAGAAATTGTAGCGATGTATTATCATATGATATCCACGCAGTCTGGAGTGAATTAATACATGATTGATTAATCTATACTTGTTTTTGAAATGTTGAATGACCTTTCTCATCCCACCTTATATTCCACCACCTTGAAGTAAAATGTTCTGTTCCGGGCAAGCTAGAAGACGCGAAGAAACAACAACTCAACTTAACTATTAGTTTTTAACTGATGATAACCGAGTAAGTTCGGTTAAAAATGTTTTGATTTTAAAAGAACTTTAATGTGCTTTTAAATGTTTTTATCTATGTTTTTACGCACTTTGAAGCAATATATTTACATTTATTTGTATCTTTATGAATTTTAATTATTAAAAAAGGTGAATTTGCACTGAAATTTTAACTTTTTTTAATCCTAAGTTCTGCTTTCTAATCTCAACAAAAAGCAATCATTAAATGAATAAAATGGAAATGTTTTTCTACTAACATACAAATGTTTTTCTGCTGTTAGTAATACACAAATATAACTAATTCATTTTTCATTATTCTTAATTATTCTTTCGATAATTCATTAAACTTTTGTTATTAGTAATAATACTATAATTACAATTTATAATGTAATATTTTTGTCAATTATAATTAATTCATATTATTATCATTCAACTATCTTCTCTATAATATATTTTTTTAAATATATTAATTAATTAAGTTTTTGCTATAATTACCAATTATAATTAATTCGTTTTTCATCAATTTTCATATTCGTATTTATTTAAGATAAACACATAATAAATGTCAACCTGTGATTATCTGACTTTTTATAATATTTGAATTTTCTAGGTGTGTTTACATAACGTGGAAACATCGACAGTTTTGTCAACGGATCTTAATGAAAATTATCTATTTTTCCAACATGGGAAAGACTTTACATCTAATTATCGATTAATTATTTTCTTAATATATAATAATTATAATTAATATATTAATAATAAATAATTAATGGTGTGACAACTCCGACTGCCTATATTAAAAATCAGTCAAAGCTGACAACATATAAATAATCAATTTTAATCCAATTGATTTCTAAAACTAGTTAAAATAAAATTGGTAAGATACAAATTTTCTTACCCCTAAATTCCAACGGGACATCGGGGCTCCGGATCTCAATAATCCATGGCTTTCAGCAAACAAAACATTCACGAGAGACTATTCTTGACACGCAATAAAATTCAGTATATTATTATACATTACTATTTTAATATCACACCACACGACGAACACAAATTATTATATACATTTTTTGAACTGAGCGAAACGCTTTCAAACAATCATAATCACAAACTAAACTAACAATTCTAATAAAAAAAATTTCTAAACAGTTACGGAATAAACATAATGTTGCGTGCATGCGTCACAGTCTCATTGTCTCTTTATCAGCGAATCAAAGTACATTTTTACTTCTACACTGCGTAGGTGTAATTGTCCTTTGATCTGACAAAACTTTAAGTAGAAACGGTGTTTAGATGATGCAAAATGAAATGTATTCCAAATTACAACATCCTCCCACCTTTGAGTTTCAGAGTCTGGAACTCAAATCTTCCAATTAGTTCGAGGTTTTATGACACGCCCATATCTGGAACGATGAACTGAAACGTCCGACGTACTGTCACTGACCGAACCACTAGCAGGATTACTAGCACCTTTATGGAAAATAGGTTCAGTAGCTTCAGTATCTAAAAAGCAGTCTTTAACAGAATGTTGTATCATCGGCTTACTCGTAGCAGGGTCTAAATAACAGTTTTTACCAGTCAATTTTATCGTCGGTTTGGTAGGAGCAGGACCTAAAGGACATTCTTTATGATTCGACTGAACTGTAGAATGGAGTTCAGTACCTCTTTCATGGGTTACTTCCAGAGGAATCAATCTGAGAACAGGACGTAGAAATTCGCAACCTTTCATCTTTACCTTTACTAATCGTACATTTCCATCTTTTGAAGGATAAAGTTCGATAACTTTGGCAAGTGGCCATTCAAGTTTTTTAACATTCTCACTAGACACAAGAACAACATCATCAATCTGGACATGTCTCTGATTTTTGTCAAATTTCGAGGATTGTTTTAAACATCCCAAATATTCAGTGCGGAATCTTTTTCGCAAATCTTGTTTTAGTCGCTGTCTATAGGCATGTCTCTTTATTAATAGACGATGAATCCAAAATGTCAAGATCAGGAATACCTGATTCTCTAATGTCTTGTAAAAACATTGAAGGAGTAAGTGGTATTAAATCATCAATTTCCTCTGAAACATAAGTCAAAGGCCGCTGACTAACAATATTTTCAGTATCGCAAATAACAGTTTGCATTTCCTCCAAGTCCAAAGAGCTTCGTCCTAAGACTTTTCGAAGGATCCCTTCTATTACGCCTATCAAACGTTCCCACCATCCACCCCACCAAGGCGCAGATGGAGGGTTAAATTTCCAAGTGATCTTCTGAACTGTGCTGTACTGAGAAATAACATCTCAATCAATTTGCTTAAGCAAATTTTCAGCACCCGTAAAATTTTTACCGTTGTCAGAATATACTATCGCAGGTCTACCTCTTCGTGCTATAAATCTTCTAAAAGCTTGCAAAAAGTTGTCAGTCGATAAGGATGTGGCTATCTCTAAAATTCTCTGTAGACAGCACATGTGAAAATAACTATCCAAGCTTTCTGACCATCTCGAAGAAGTAAAGGACCGGCGTAGTCAGTTCCTACAACCTCGAATACTGCATCTTCTTTTATACGATCTTCCGGAAGAGGTGCTTCTATAATAGATTTAGGTCTTGAATTAAATCTTTTACAACGTACACAGTTTCTAATAATTTTTCTGTTAGTTTTTCGGAATTTTAAGATCCAAAAATCTTCCTTTAAATTAGACATCATAATTTGTACCCCGGCATGTCCTAGTTTCAAGTGTCTAGATTTAATTAATTTTTCAACTACGGGATGGTCATGTGGAAGGATAATAGGAAATCTGAAATTCATAATATCATCTCTCAAATGTATGCGTGATTTCAGCCGCAGAACTCCAGCCGAATCTGTCATGGTTTGAAATGCTTTTAAACGTTTATCTTGGGGACCAGTAAACGATTTTTGAACTAATTTCAATAATACATTTTCAGTTTCATTCTGCTCTTCTACAGTTAAAATTTTAAATTCTCTCTCTTCTTTAGCTTTCTTGCAAGTTTTGTAAAATCTGTTTATCCACGCGATTACTTTTACTAATTTATCGTAGGAAGAAATTCTAGTGTAAAATTGTTCAGTGTGAACATCTACATTGTTAGCACTAATAATTGTTTTTCTTCTTTCTGCATCGATAATTTCGAAATCGGGAAACATTTCTGATTTTGGCCATTCGTTAAGTGGTTTTCTCAACCACTGCGGTCCTTCCCACCATTTATCTCGGGCTAAAACCTCAGCGGTACAACCCCTTGAAGGCAGGTCAGCAGGATTCAATTGGCCAGGAATAAAGTGCATTTTGAATGAGCACTTAATGAGCTAATTTCGGACACTCGGTTGTAAACAAAAGGTGCCCAATTTTCATTTCTTTTTATCCAGTAAAGTGCATTGGCCGAATCAGTCCAATAAAAAATGTCCATGTTATCTAATTTCAAAACAGTTTTAACACTATTTGCTAATCTAGCCCCAATATTACAAGCCAATAATTCCAACCTCAGGATGGAAATTGTTTTCATAGGAGCAACTCGGCTTCTTGCTTGAACCAACTCACAGAAACCACCGTTCTCATTTTCGGTCCTTATAAATATACACGTAGCATACGCTACTTTACTAGCGTCGCAAAAAACGTGCAAGGAATGCAACTTATCTACATCTCGGGAAAAACACCTAGGTATTTCTATAGTCCCTAATTTTCCTCATTGTTTTTCCATTTTTCAATTTTTTCTTGATAGAAACAGGTAATTCCGTGTCCCATGTCACTTTAGCTTTCTAACACTCCTGTAATAATATTTTAGGTTCTAATGTTACAGGACATGTGTATCCGATAGGATCAAAAATTCTGTGTACAGCCGATAAAATGTTTCTTTTAGTTACTTGGCGGTCATCTTCTGAAATTTCTTTTAAATCAACTGCTAGTGTATCCCTTCTAAAATCCCACATTAGCCCTAAAACAGGGACATTTTCCCCTGTAAAAACTTCTCGAAAACTATGCTCCCACCCGCGAAGATCGAATTTAGCATTGTTAAGAAGAGTTTTTGATTCTTCGATAAATCAGTTCAGCTGTTCCTTATTATCAACACTCGTAACACAGTTGTCTACATAAAATGACTCTAACAATTTTAACGCAGTGTTTTTAAATTGTTCAGGTGCATTTTTAAATGATATTCTAACGTGGCACCTAAAAGGTAGGGGCTACATGAAATGCCAAATACTACTCTTCTATGCTGAAGCTTTTGAGGGTCCCCTTCTTCATACCATAGAAATTTCAAGAATGATCGATCTTTTTCTGTAATGCAAATCTGTAAAAAAGCCTTTTTTATGTCAGCAATTACTCCTATTTTCCCCAATCTAAATTTGTTTAAAACAGAAGGAATCAGTTCTACGAGGTTAGGCCCCTTTTCAATTCAATCATTTATCGATGGTGAGTCCTTTTCCCTAGCTGAACCATCAAAAACCGGCCGCACCTTTGTAGTGGAGTTTTCTTTAAACACTGCTCTATGAGGAAGGAAATGCTCACTACCTAACGTTTTTCTCTGATCAACTTTTTCCATTATTTTCTCGTCTAACCATTCATTAAATATTTGGTTATAATCACCTAATTTTCCTATCCTTGTTAATGAATCGACACATGTTTTTAATCTACGTCGAGCGATATTTTCGTAACTCGGTAGTCTAGGGTGGCCCTGTATCCATGGAACACTAACTTCATATCTACACTCGTCATCTACTCTTATATTACTAAGAAAATGTTCTTTAGTGGCTAACTCTATCTCTTCTCTACCCTTTTTCTCCCCAGGATCTCAAATTCCTAAAGTGTCAAGGTGCCATAACTCGGAAATTTTTGCCTCTATAACATGCAGCTAGAAAACTAGATTGTTCATATTTTTATTTTCATAACCTTCAGTTTTCCCGAGAATTGTCCAACGTAAACGAGTTCCCATGCAAACTAATCCGCCCTGTAATTGTTTTAAATTTTCGGTAAATAATTTTCTGCACCAATTAACACGTGAATTTCATCAGGGGAAAATTCGTATAGTAATTCATTAATTTTAGTGACTCTATCAGTCAATAAAATTCCGTACCGTTTTATTTCAATGATAAAGGATCCTTCCGGTATAGGTGAAATTTCAGAGCAAATCTTTTGTTGGTCTAATACCTCAAGTTTACATCGAAAACTATCATCCATATTTCCCAAATTAATTAAATATCTATCGTGTAGTTCTTCACCCAAATAAACTATGCACTATTCTTTCTTTACTTATACTATTATATCCTAACATTTTAGCAGCAAATTTTGATATATATGACCGTTGCGATCCCGTGTCATATAAAATTCTAACATTTCGTACGATATCCCCATTCTATATGCGTACAACCAATGTTTGGAGCAAAACCCTTTTTCTAGAAGTTGTATTCGCAAGCATACAATCTTTATTAGGAGTAGAATCCTCTTTAGAATTATCGCCTAAGTTAATTTTATTCTTTTTTATGCACATGAACTGGTGGTGATTTTTCCCATAATGAGAACAATTAGTTTTAATTTTACAAGCTTTCGCCAAGTGGTTGGCATTGAAGCATCGAAAGCAAGCTCCCTTTTTTAATAAAGCATCTTTTCTCTTTGCGAGTGTCATTTTCCATACCGCTCTACAATTTTGACTACGGTGTTTATTTTCGCAAAAGACACACTGCTCTTCCAATTTTTTATCATCTGCATTATACAGTTCGGCCGCTGTAGGAAGGGAAACATTTTTATCCTTACGATCGAATCTAAGTTCTCTGTTTACTGAGACATCTTTATCGAAAGAAAACCCACTCTTAGCCAATTTGACCTTTTGCTCCATATCAACTTCAATTTGTAAAAATTTCATTAAAGTATCTAATTTATTAATTCCCTGATCGTTATCTTTATCATTAACAGATAAAGTGCCAAGATGTCTTTCCCATAATTTAAGAATATCTGAAGGCAATGCTGATTCGACCAATGGATATAAAATCGAAGAATAATTTTCGTTCGATACTCCTAACATTTTTAATGACCGAAGGTAAGTTTCTATTTTATCATACAACTTAACAAGGGACAGTCTCTGGCCTTGTCCCTAAGAATTATTAATAACTAATCCTAGGACTTCGCGTATGTATACTTCAATTAAAATATCTGTTCAACCGAACCGTGCCTTCAATAATTGGATAGCCTCTGGATAGATATCGGCTGTAGGGGGAAAAGAATCAACAATTTCCCTAGCTCTATATCCCTTTTGAGTAGCTTGAATAAGGTACTGAATCTTATCTTCGTTCACCATGTCTGGATCTTCATGAATTTTTTCAAATTGACCCCAAAAGGATAACCAATTTTTTATATCACCATTAAAGGGCTTGAGTTCTAATTTTGGTAATTTAAACTTTCTTCTGGTGGCCATACCATCTAATGACAAAGAGGTATCCTGACTGCTCTCTTTCTCTAATTTTTGGATGTATCTAGATAGTTTAATTTTTACCTCCCAATAATTTGTATTATACTTGTCAATTTGCTCGTATTCAGAATCAAACGCGTCTTGTTGACAAGTTTTGTCTTCAGATAAATGATCTAAAATTTGTTTATCTATTGCAGAGAGTTCTTCGTGTTTTGCTTCTAACCTATCTAAAAAAGACGACAGACTATCTAAATCATCACATTTAGCCTGCAAAGTATCTTCAATTTCTTTTATTAACTTTGTAAAGTTGGACCGCACTGGCGTCCTTGATTTCTTTAATTTGTCCATACTTAATGTTGAAATTTCTAATTAACTATTTAACTACGGAGCACCCGAATCCCGGCAGGGATGCCACAATTATACGACAACTCCGACTGCCTATATTAAAAATCAGTCAAAACTGACAACATATAAATAATCAATTTTAATCCAATTGATTTCTAAAACTAGTTAAAATAAAATTGGTAAGATACAAATTTTCTTACCTCTACATTCCAACGGGACATCGGAGCTCCGGATCTCAATAATCCATGACTTTCAGCAAACAAAACATTCACGAGAGACTATTCATGACACGAAATAAAATTCAGTATATTATTATACATTACTATTTTAATATCACACCACACGACGAACACAAATTATTATATACATTTTTTGAACTGAGCGAAACGCTCTCAAACAATCATAATCACAAACTAAACTAACAGTTCTAATAAAAAATATTCTAAACAGTTACGGAATAAACATATTGTTGCGCGCATGCGTCACAATCTCATTGTCTCTTTATCAGCGAATCAAAGTACATTTTTACTTCTACACTGCGTAGGTGTAATTGCCTTTTGATCTTGCAAAACTTTAAGAAGAAATGGGGTTTGGATGATGCAAAATGAAATGTATTCGAAATTACAACAAGTGGAACTTTGGCTGCAATTAATAATTCCAATGAACACTCTAAAAACGACATATTCAAAACTGAGCAAAAATACTCAAATCTGAGTATGTCGCATAGTCAAAATGACTCCAAATCAAAATTACTCAAGTTTGAAACATGTATATACTTATATCTGAAAACATGCACACAATCGAAAATAAAACATCATGTGCTCCTATTTGAGTGCGTCCATGTTTCAAAAATGAACTGACATCTAGGTGTTCATTTTTGATTTTTTCCATGTTTAAAAACTGAGTTTGAACTGATTTTAATCATGTGTGAGTATGTCCATGTTTCAAAAATGAGTATGAACTGGACTCTATGTGCTCAGTTTCGAGTATGTCCATGTTTCAATATTTTGAGTATTTCTGGTATTTCAGAATATAAATCATTGGGTCATCATATTTGAAACAAAAAATTTCATATCAAAGTGACTAAGTAACTATCGATTTGTAAACATCGACTGAGTAAGCATGTAACTGAGTAAACATGGATTTACTTAGATTTGAAAGTAATTTTTTTTCAGTCAATTCATTTCATCAATTCTTATGTTAATACTACCATAAATTATTATTTTGCTGTAATTATTAATTATATTTAATTCAATTCTCATCAATTGTTATGCTACTACTACAATAATAAATCATATTTCTACTATAAGTTATTGATTAGATTTAATTATATTCATTTTTCATCAATTTGAATAATCTGACTGTCTATATTTATCATTTAAAACAAGGTTAATTAAGTATATTTTTCTTATATAAACAATCCATTAATCAAATTATATGGAAATATTTTTCGCTATTTTAACTTCACCGGGGGATATTTATTCAGCTGACATTCCTTTTGTGGTAGATTTGACAGAAAACAATTACAGAGTTATTTCACACAAATTACCGCTTAAGAAATATTCATGCTGAATGGTTCTTTATGCGATTTTTCAGTGAATTTCTGAGCTATATTCTGAAGGGGTTGTTGAACAAGTCAATGGAGCGAAGGAATGTCAGGAATTTTTCACTCTATTGTGTTTCCAGAATGTCCTATTTTTTTGTTATTGTAAATTCGAACTGCTATATTTTATACACGACTTCATTTAATTTACGCTGTTTAAATTTATGGGATAAGTTCAAACAAACCTAACAAGAGTATAACAAGTTGGAAATTGTACGTTAAACGTGACATATGAGGTGCGTTAGTTTTATAACTAGTTTCACAATGTAAGAAAAACCATCCTTAATATTTCAGTGAAATGAATTATATAGTCTGCTATGAGCGAAATATGCATGACTTTTTTATTAATTTTTTTACGTATGCCACGTTTACAAATGGGAATGTTTTTTTCTCTGCACCAGACAGCAATGTAAAATTCACCATGGAGATCTTGCTTTGCGAATGAATACCTCCACTGTTTAATATTTCTATGGCTCATGATGGATGAATCTTTTGTTTATTTACTTTAATGGATTGAGATATTTGGCTGTTAACATAATTTCCACTGAAGTTATCTCAGAATCTACACATTTTTTAATGTAACTAATCTCTCAAGCAAACCATTTTTTTGAACGATCTTTCTAAAAATGTAACTTTTATGCATTTTTATTCGAAAAAATAATTTTGAATAAAAATGGCCGCCTGGCACATGAAAATAGAAGTGGTTTGCCCGTATTTTTTTTCCTCCGTCACATGACTTGCGCTTCTAGTATATAGATTACGTACGATAGGATTTAATAGAATAAAGAAAATTTTTATTAATAACTTTGTATGTTTTGATTCGATTTTCATAAAATTTGAAATGACTCGCCAAAATTCTGCAACGATAATATATATTAAATTTCAAACCATTCGGGTGGGTAGTTTTTGCACTGTTATATGCGGACGGACAGACAGACGGACCAGACGATGACTATTGTTGCTACGTATTTATATAATTACGAATGGATCTAAAAACTGACAATTAAGATAATACTTGGCGCAGTACAGTACGGTTTAAGTTTTCGACAATTCTCGTGCTTAAAACTTGTAAAAACTTTGTACATGTTTTGCCTTTAATGAAACAAGAAAGAAAAATCCATCCGAAAAAAATGCATCCGGCATAGATTATGAAACACTTTCCAACTCTAACAGAATATTGTGAAGAAAATCCATTTTTTCATACAATGAAGTGAGTTATCTAAATAAAAAATTTTTTTAATGCTGTGCACACCATATAGTAAGCATCTTGTAGTGCGCTTCAGTTATGCATATAAAATGCCATATGATTGAATTAGTATAACATCATTAAAATACACTGCAAGCTAATTCTCCCCCCATACACTATAATATATTGGAATTCTTTTGCTGAGCCCTGTATATGATCTGTAGAATTTAAACAAAAAAGTAATGTTTAAAAATTTTGTTGCATTTAAAAAGTCATTCTACAGTTGAAAACGCACTTTGAACGAACAATTATTACTCATAGACAGTACTGTAACCGAATTATTTTGTGTGTCCCTGTAAATGAATGATAAATGCTATTCACATCATGTTCTATAGTAGGCCCCTTGTAATGCACTTCAGTGTTGTATATCAATTTGAGTATGTTTAAAATAGTATAACATCATTAAAACACACTACAACGATTCTTTCCCATAGACCGTAATGTAACGGAATTCTTTTGAGTTCCCCTGTAAACGAACTATACTTGCTACACATTACATTTTCAATGCCGAACAATAGAAAAAGTAAATCCGGGAGATAGTAATAATACCGAGAAATAGTAAATCTGAATACTTTTTCATTCTATTGGTTTTATACATTGTTAGCAATGTGTAATTAAAAATTCAGATTTACTATTTCTCGGGAGTAAGTGCATCGCTTTGTAGCATGTTGGTGAATGTATGATGTTGGTGAATGGTTTGGATACCGATGGCCTTTTAAATGTTTTTTATTACGAACACAGCTACAGAAAATATATGGAATATTACAGCACTTTAACAAAAGACTAAATGATTTAGCCTGATTTAGCCAATAGCTTAGAGCTATCCGTGGGTTACACGATTGAGGGACTTGAGTTTTCCAAGCTAACTAGTCTCGTTAGCTGACCGTCAGAATATATCTCTCATGCAGGTATAGTTCTTAGCACAGACTATCTTCGCTCAAAACAGCGAATCTGACTGATGCTTACATCAACAGATCTGAAGTAAAAGTCCCTCTAGAGTCCCAACACCGATAGTATTTAAGCATAGCGCTTTTAGAGTAGGTTCTGAAGTAGAACATCTGGTTTTTGAGTATCTTGGGAGTTATTGCACAATTACTGTCGGTGTAACGTCACAATCCCAAAGTGCTCAAAGACTTGCGATTTTTATATTGTCAGATTAAAGGTTTTTGGAGTTCCAGCAAAAGAGTTTATGAGAGTGTGATAAAGATTTTATATGCTGGTCAGCTGTCTTATGGAGGGAAAATCTAGGTGTTCTTGGGAACTCTGTGAATTTTCTTCTAGTGAGTAAAAAATAAATTCAATCCTTCACAGCTTCAATTATTATATATACACTCATTGCCATAAAAATTTGCGCACCAAGAAAAAGACGTCCAAATGAAACGAAATTTTACACGCGTAACTACTACTGTGATAAAAGTAAGTGATTGGAAAACTAAAGAAAAAGGATCATTTGTTGCAGAAAAAAGTACAAATGAACGGAAATTTTTTTACTCTGTTGGACCCCCTCTAGCGCGAATGCACGATGCGATAAGAGCAGGCATTGAGGCATACAAGTTCCGTATGATGTCCTGAGACATCTCGTTCCACAATTGCTGTAAACGCGCCTCGAGTTCAACCAAATTCGTAGGGTGTCCAACTTGCAGTCCCAAATGATCCTAGATATGCTCGATTGGTGACAAATCTGGGGATCGAGAAGGCCAGGGAAGGGTGGTAATGTGGAGGAGGCAGGCTTGTAACATCCTTGCTGTGCGTGGCCGAGCATTGTCTTGTTGAAAAATGGCAGCTGCGAGCTCTGCCACGAGTGGCAACACATGTGGCTGAAGGATGTCCTGGACGTACCACTGGACTGTCATTGTGCCACGGATCAATATTAGGGGTGACCGTGTATCGTAAGCAATGGTACCCCATACCATCACACCAGCTGTGGGAGTGGTGTGTCGCTGTAAAGCGAAGGCAGGATTGAGGCGTTCACCACGGGGCCTCCACACACGAACACGATTGTCATCGCTGCTCAAATGGAATCTAGACTCGTCTTTGAAGACGATGTGGTTCCATTTCGTTGCAGTCCAATCCCGTCGTGTGCGACACCACTCCAAACGGAGGCGTCGGTGGGTGGGTGTCATTGGCAGCACACGTAATGGGCGCCGTGATACCAGATGTTCTTCAAGCAGGCGCCTTGCGATGGTTCGGGAAGACTCAGGGGTCCGTAGTGAAGGTGCTGCCTGTGTCTGGATAGCTGCCAATGAGGCAGTTGGCTCTACGCATGCGTTTCGTATGGTCTGACGGTCTTCTCGACGACTGGTCTGTCGAGGGCGTCCCGAGCCTGGTTGCCGTGTAAATGACGTCTCTTCAGTCCACTGGTCCCAACACCTCCTCACAGTAAAATCAGAACGGCCTACTTGACGAGCTACTCGCCGAGCTGAGCACCCAGCTTCCATCATCCCGATGATTCTTCCCCTCTCGAACTCTAACAGCTGCTCATATTGTCTTCGATGGCTGCGTAACGGCATGTCTACCTCAGCGTTTCCTTTGCAAAAGAAAAGGTACACTCAGACAAGTTCTGCTTACCAGTTTTATACTCCAGGGAGGACGAAGTTCAACGCCCTCTAATGTCATTACGCAATGCGTAATCAAGCTGCATTTCTAATCATTTGCATATCTGCCTGATATGTACCTTCATGCCAAGTTTCGTTACAATCCCACAATTATTTCTTGGTGCGCAAATTTTTATGGAAATGAGTGTATATTTATCGGTACTGGATTAATTTCGTCCCATGTTTGCCGCAGTGGTTGTATGGTTCCTGAAGTTATCTCATCTTGTGCTGCGATTGCAGCCTTAACAAAATATAAGAGTGAGAGGTACCAGGCTGGATATTGTTCTGGTAGCTCACTTGTCAGAGCATTGGTGAGCTGAACCAATAACCCAGGTTCGAACCCTAGCCTGGATACTTTTTCACTCTGTTGGTTTTACGCCTTGTTAACAATGTGAATACAAATTTACCATTTCTTGAGTTTATTGCATCAATTCAATTATTAATAAAACTAATTCATTAATTGAATAATGTAGAAATATTGTTTGCTGTGATAACTTAATTATGTGATATTTATTCAGCTGTCATTCCTTTTAGGGTTGATTTCACAGAAAACGATTACAGAGTACATTTCACCTAAATTACCACTTAAGAAATATTCATGCAGAATGATTCTTTATATGATTTTTAGTCACAATTCAAGATCCCTTTTATGAAGAAGCTATTAAACAAATCAATGGTGCGAAGAATTGTCAAGCATTTTTCACTCCATTATGTTCCCAGAATGTCCTATATTTTTATTATTTCGAATGGTTTATTTTATACATGATTTCACTTAATATTCACTGTTTCATTTTGCGGGAAGGTTGAGGGAATCCAAAGAGAAATAAAATATATTTTAAATAAAAATACAGCCTTATTCGCTGATTTTATATACCACATTGATATTTCTATAAAAATATAACAAATTATAACACATTATAATAGTATACTTCTTTTAATTGTTAAAAAGTGTAAAATAAAAACATCATAAATTGTAAAATAATTTTTATTATTCTGTTGACATGTTTCGGCTCTATCCGAGCCATTATCAAAACAAATAAGGATATTCTATAATTACACAGCCTTTGAAGTTATTATTTGAAACGCTATCATTTAATATTTCACGTACTTTTTCAAATTATACATGTTATGATTATTATTTTTTTGCTTTTTTGCTTGGATGTTTATTTCCATATTTGTAACCATGGAGTAACTCGAGCCACAATTCCGGTATGTTAAATGATGCTGCATCGTTACATATTGTATTTTTGCGTGTTTCAATCTATATGGTTTCTCTTATAATGGATGGATAGTATAGTTTGGAGGGAAATTTTTCCTTACTTTCATTGAAATTTATTTGGGTTTTTTTTATATGTAATCTTGCTAGAGCTGTGGTTTTCCACAAAAGGAAAACAAAGGTGGTAAAGGGAGCATATAGCTGATAATAATTATAATAGGAAACCCACAGCCCTAGCAAGATTATATCAAGAAGAAACCATTCAAATAATTTCAATGAAAGTAAATTAATTTTTTCCTCCAGTCTATACTTTTGACAGGGGCTCTTTCAGGAATACATGCTGCAGCCGGATAGATGCTGTCCGAGCCCCTGTGTAAAGGTAAAGTGTAAATGGGCTGGATACATTACAGGAAGACAAGACAATAGGCGGAGTACCAACACTCTACGGTTGCATCCCAGAGATGTAAAACGACCAAGCAAATGGCTGGTATGATGGAGCGACGAAATCAGAAAAGTGTCTGGTGTTAATTGGATGACCAAAGCACGAGACAGGAAACATTGGAAAAATCTGGCGGAGACCTAAATCTAGCAATGGATTGAAAACTGTGGATGATTATGATGATGATGATTATATTGTGATTATTTAAACAGCACATGTATGGATCCTACGGATTGGCTACCTGGGAATTGTTTATACTCATAATAGTAAAACATGGCTTCTAAGCCATAAACCACTCAGTGGTCGGTGTCTGTATAGTTGACTTATTACTTACTAGAAAAATTGTTTGTTGGAATGCATACTGTTACGTTTTAAAGTTTGTCCAATTTTTTTTAATCATCCTGTTTGTTTATTTAACTCTAACAAGAATGAAATAAATATGCTGTGTTACATTATAAATTTAATTAAAAGATTTAACTCCAGAAAAATTTTCTTATAGGATTTTATCTGAAATATAAATCGAACATTTTCCCTTTTCTTCGTGATAAAAGAAAATCCTCCAGCCACTATGAGGTCACATTAATCGGTGAATATAAAGTTCATTGCCTTATTTTATTGTCCGTAAAAACAAAGGTCCGTAAAATCCAAGTGCCATTGACTGCTGTTGAGTAACACGAGAAATCGTCTAATTGACCATTACGAAGAACTTTTTATGTCCGCTGTTCCGATTCAATGTGCTGGACAATCTAATCGAAACTAGTACTTTACAAAAATTTATTTTTATATACATTAGTATGAAAGAAAGTATAAGAAATTTTTTTTTAATGTTTGATAAAGATTCTCATTATTTTTATATTTATTAATAAAAATATTTAAATCTGCAGTTTCGATAACTGTATTTATCAAGGGCAGAGCTTTTCAACTTTTTATATTTTACGGCACACTAGAATATATAATTAAACTTCGGCAGCACACTAGAACCTATACTTAAACTTCGGCAGCACACTTATATTATGTTGATAAAAAAAGGATATATATTTTATCTTATACATAATTTACACAAATATAATGCAGCATCACCATCAAATTTCGGAGGCACACTTAAATTACGTTGAAAAAATGAGGATATATATTTTATCTTATACATAATTTACAAAAATATAATGCACCATCACCATCGAAATTCGCGGCACACTTAAATTGTGCTGATAAAATGCAGATATATATTTTATTTTATGCATAATTTACACAAACATAATGCACCATCACCATCAAACTTCGGTGGCACACTTAAATTATGTTGGAAAAATTAGGATATATATTTTATCTTAACATGATTTACACAAATATAATGCACCCTCACCATCGAACTTCGCGGCACACATAAATTATGTTTGAAAAATGAGGATATATATTTTATCTTATACATAATTTACAAAAATATAATGCACCATCACCATCGAAATTCGCGGCACACTTAAATTGTGTTGATAAAATGCAGATATATATTTTATTTTATGCATAATTTACACAAACATAATGCACCATCACCATCAAACTTCGGTGGCACACTTAAATTATGTTGGAAAAATTAGGATATATATTTTATCTTAACATGATTTACACAAATATAATGCACCCTCACCATCGAACTTCGCGGCACACATAAATTATGTTTGAAAAATGAGGATATATATTTTATCTTATACATAATTTACACAAATATAATGCACCATCACCACCAAATATGAAAATATAATTAATAATATTATAGGTGTAGGAAAACACTATAATTGAATTTCGACAAAATAACATAATAAAATAACTTTTAACGTTAACTAAAGATGTAATTAATGCTTAAAGTGATAAAAACATTATACAAAATAATATTATAAAGGTGACATGTTTCATACGATCAAACGACTTCTTTCAATTCGATAATGATAAAGCTTATCTGCGCCGCCAGGCACCTACGGGCAGCCGTCAAACACGTCAACAGCCGCAATTCATTGTTAGATGGATTTTATACCTGTTAGTTGTGTTGATTTAAAGTATTTTACTACTTTTGACAGCCGTTTTTCTATTTTATGAAAGCAGAATTGAGTATAATATTGATAGCTCCAAATAGATTAATATATAAAATGACCATTTCATTTATAAAATAAATTATCTTGATGACACTTCTTTTTAATTTTTTTCAATTTTAAGAGGAAAAAACGCAATGCTTGATACTTACCAAAAATTGTCCTCAAGACAAAAATAATGTTAATTTAATTATTCATATCAAACATCTCCAGAATCACCAAACAGCCCCATCAAACATCAAATCGCCATATAGTATAGTATGCGGTGTAATAACTCTGTTTTTTGCCGAGTGTATGTTAGGCTATTTCATAATCATTCCTTTTGTTAGGACCGCGCTTAGGGGGTAGCAAAATTGGATGTTCTCCCAGAGCCGGGCGACAAAAATTTTATAATTCACCTAACAAAAATTCATTTGCATCAATTTCCAGATTTTAAATAATATAACTCCGATTTTCCCATGTTGTTTTTCTGAAATTTTAGCTGGTTTTCTATTCTTTTCTCTATGTTTTCTTTTGGGGCCATATGTTTGTAAACTCCCTTAAAATCACAATTTCTTATTCTTAGATTTTCTTTCCTTCTTTCTTTCTTTCTTTCTTTTTTGTTTGGTTGTTCCAGATTTCTAAAATAAACTTGTTATCGATAAATAGGAATCGGAATTTTCTGTTTGATTGCTGTTCATCCTAACAGCAAAGTAATTTTCATGCAGTATTCATATCAACATTTTTATGCATTGTTACTAAATATGTATCAATGCAAATTGGCTCTGTTCGAATTAAGATCTATTTTTCGTTTTTACAGATATATGTTGAGTTATTCACACAGGTTGTTAAAATTTAAATAGAACACAGTGTATGAGTAAAGGTATCTCTTTATTGTATTTTATGTCTGGCTGAGTATTAACTGACACCTCTACAAATTTGTTTAGGTTTTGGTGGAATAGTGACGGCCAAAATCGAGTTTGGCAGTGGAATACTTTAATCAGGGCCGCTAAAAGCCTAAGGAAGGCGCTACCTTTGTTTCCGTGCGCATAGATACAAACTTGCAACGATTTATGAAAAGCACTTTGAAACAATCTAAGAAATCACTTTGAAACAATCTATGTGAAGTACGTTGAAACAATCTATGAAGAGCACTTTTAAACAATCTATGAAATCACTTTGAAACAATCTATGTAAAGCACTTTGAAACAATCTATGAAAAGCACTTTGAAACAATCTAAGAAATCACTTTGAAACAATCTATGTAAAGCACGTTGAAACAATATATGAAAAGCACTTTGAAACAATCTAAGAAATCACTTTGAAACAATCTATGTAAAGCACGATGAAACAATCTATGAAAAGCAAGTTGAAACAATCTATGAAAACACTTTGAAACAATCTATGAAAAGCACGTTAAAATAACCTATGAAAAGCACTTTGTAAAAAATCTATGAAAGGCACTTTGAAACAATCTATGAAATCACTTTGAAACAATTTATGAAAAGCACGTTTAAACAATCAATGAAAATCACTCTGAAGAAATCTATGAGAAGCAATCTTTACTTTTTATTACTAAAATCCTTTAACAACCCTTGAAGAGCGATGGTATATTTTTTATGCCACTTAATTTTAATTAAATTTGTACCAGAATTTGTACACAAAATTTTACTTCTGTAACATTGGTGAAAAAAAAAAAATGAGCTGTAAAATTACATTACGTTATCTACAATTTCTCTACATTTTCTAAAAATAATTTCTTCAGAACTTAATGAATAAAAATCTAATTTACCATACTTTTGAGTGATTGGAAAAGCCCTGATTCATATCTGCCAACTTTTATGGGGGTTTTGTTACTATTATTTCCAAATAATCGTAACAAAGCATTTTAATTTAAATAAATTATTTTGTTATTAATTAGTTTAATTAATTATTTCTTTTATTATTAATTATTTAAAATGATTATTTTGAATTATTGCTTTCAAATGCATATTTTAAAGTAATACTTTAATTTAATCTTTACCTTATTCAATCATAGGATTTTCTATTAAATTGGGCAAAAACTACTGTTCGCAAATATTGCTGACAAAAAGCGTATTTGGCAGCTATGCGCCATAACTTCTCCGACAATCCAATACATTTGAATACTTTATTTTAAATTAACGAGAAATCAATATCACTAATTTTAGCTTTTAGCTTCACGTGTCTAACATTATATTTTTTTATTACAAAAAAAAATTACTTTCGGTTTTTTTTTTTGAAAAAGTAAAAAAGAAGAAAATCTCAATCACTTAAATTGAACATTGTTAGTAAACTTTCTGAATGGATTTTCACTTGTAGAAATGTGAGTACAGCTTCAATATGTTTTCTTCTAAATAAAAGTTTAAATTGAAGAAGATTTTTTATATTTCCTATGTTTTACGGATGAAATTGCAGCCTGAATTACAAGTAAGTGCATTTTTTAATGCAGGCAGAAGTTTAGAAGAGCTCTATTATCAGAGCGACAAACAAAAAAAATCTTTAAGATTTTATGGGAGAAAAAGTTTTAAGAAAAAAAGTCTTCGTAAAAAGAAAACGATTAAAATTGACTGAAAAATTCTAGCTTTAAAACGTTCACTTCAAATACTCATTATTAGAGTTTTTACCGACGAAAGGAAAAAGAAAAAAAAAACTAGGAGATTTTAAAGAACAAATATATTTTTAAAAAAATCTCTTAAAGGGAACTAGACGAAATGCAGTACTGGAAAAATGTTTTTTCGAAAATAATATTAAGGTAAAAATCATTTAACATAGAAAATTTGAATAAATTAACGCTATTCTGAAATTCAAAATGGCTAATTTCAGACACGTGTTTAAATTAATTTTTATTAGTAAACTCGTGAAATTAGGAAATGCTCTTATTCAGACACTAAGTAATCGAGCAGGATTTTTTTTTTTTCATTTTTCAAAAAAGACAGCAGAATTTTCAGATAAGGTTGTCAAAACCGAATTTGAGACGCAACAGTGTGTGAAAGAGTAAGAACTGGCGTCATGAGGCAACAATCGCTTATAACTCAAGATGTAATACATTTATCAAAAAAATGGCAAAAACCATTCGATTACAAGTCACTTCCATAATCATGCCTGATTTTACGTTTAAAAATGAGTCCATAAATGTGTCAGAAAGTTTCGCGTTGTTAAAAAATATTACTTTGAAAACATCCTTAAAAAAACTAGATCTCTATTAAATGTTACATTTTGGCAAACATTCCAAAAGATTTCGAATTATTGTTATCATATATATTTATTTATTATAATTATCATATATATAGAAGAAGCGATGATTAAGATCAGAAAAACTGATAATGCCCAAAACGATGGGCGAAAATATTTTGTTTTAGCACATATAATTGTTTTTTAAAAGGACTGACTTCTTCTGTTTGGAGGAAAGTAACGTATACCTTTTTGAATAACATCTACATTGACTGTTTATATGTGAAATGCTGTTGTTAATGTCTGTGAATGGTAGTATAATGTGAAAATATATCTATATATATATATCCAATGGTTGGAGTATCATAGTTGAGATTTTTTCCAACAGAGCAAAAATATGCCGGGACCAGAACTTGAACCTTGGTACTTTGGCTTGCCGTGCCAGCGCTCTCCCTACTGAGCTATCCCAACGATATCTGTATATAGTGTCAACGATATATGCATTTAGTTGACATTATGAAAATAACTTAAAAAACGGTATTGTTATCATTTCAATTTCAAACATGGTGAATGTATATACAAATTTCACAAATAATTACGGGCAATATTTCATTTAACATGAAGTGTCATGTTTTATTAAAAAAATGTGGAAGAAATTATATGCTTGAAGAGTGTCAGAATTGCTGATTGTTTCCAATCGCTAAAAAAACGTCAAATCATTGATGATCAAAGAATGATCATGTTGTAGTTGATTAGCATGATGGAAAATTCATTACTTACTACTTTTTATCTCTTTAAAATCTGGTAAGAGATGCCGCAGACGCACCGGGATTGGCGCGATTTTTGTTTTTTGTGCTATTTCGGCAAGAAAACCCCGTTTCTGGATACATGTTAGACCTTAGCCAGCGGAAACAGGACGTCAGTTTTATTTTATTATAAAACACACGCTCAGCAGACTTGGTTCACCACAAAGGGAAAGATTCGACTCAAATCCGCCGGTACAACATTTCGTTTTAATTTTTATACCTTGCCGATTGACCAACGAAGCTGAAATTTGCATAATCTTACAGCGAAAGATGGAAACCACAAACTCCGAAGGCTCCACACATACTTGGAAAATAGAGTAACAGACAGTATATAGGTCACTGTTGCGCACACAGATTAGATATTGACATCGCGTTCGCATTCAAAACACTAGAACGCCTTTATAAGAGAGTTGCCAGTCCACTACAACTTCACTTTCAGAAATACCGATCTAGAGCACAGTATTCAGCAGTTTAGTGGTAAAAAGTAGATCTTGTCAACTTTCCTAAAGAAACATAATAGTACGATTTCACTTAATCTTTTATGTGTGATATTTTGATAAAAACTGTTAAAAGCATACTTAATTATGAATTTTAAAAGATTATAACTATCTTAATACATTTCCCCTTTTAAAAAGATAAATGATTTTAAAGCACAAAAAGTGAGAACATTATAAAAATTTAAAGAAATTTTAATATGCTGTCACGAACTGAAGAATAAAAATGAATGATTATATTTAGAATGTCACTGTATTCAACGATAATAAATTGTTTCCAAAATATTTTTTTTAAACGTTTCACCACAAAGATAATGAGGTTTCAGTGACATACAAGCTCATTTTGTGAAGTTTATTTTCCTAAAGAAAAGGCTATAGAAAAAAAAAAATATGGAACATATTTCTCAAGTTAGAAGAATTTATATAACATTTTTTGTAGATTTTTTTTTCTCCTAAAGCACGTTTGAACTTGTGATATTTTCAGTTAAAAAGATCCTGATTATGTCTGAAAAAAATGTAAGATGTGATTTTTTTTGAGGAAGAAATGATAATCCATAAAGTATATTTGCCTTTGCTTGTTTTTATTTTAGTATATTTTGTACGCGTGGATTGTTTAATATTAAACTGTGCGTAGGCCTATTATTCAGGGGGAAGTGTTTTGAGGCACCCTACTCTGTCATATGCAGAAAAGTTTCAAATATTTGCGATTGGAAGAATTCGTGAGATTGTCTAAACTTAAATAAATATAGTACAAAACCTCATGAATCTTTATCCTAGTATAGCATAGAAATTCCTAAAAATCATGCTTTTTTTTATAGAAAATTTATTCTTAAATGCTTGATTAAAAATACATATATTGAGATCATTTACGATAAAGAAATGCAAATTTATCTAGCCTTGTTTAAGCGAAAATTAAAAAACTCAGATTATACATCGTAAAAAAGAAGGATCATTTGAAAAGAAGACAGAATGTCATAAACAAAAATCCCACTGGGATCGACTGTCTGTTTGCATACTGATGATCTTTTTTTCGGCAAACATTTATCTTGTTACATTGTTTCAACTTTCTTTTTTTTTCAGGATTAAGCAATAAAAATGACGAGGCGGATGATCTATATGTATGAAAGAGTTACACACAATTACTTAGCATATCAACAAAAAATTGCCCCCTTTTATATAACACACTTTTTCACTTTTTTGCATTTATTTTTGTTGAAAATGACAGAGTAAAGAAATTTAACATAGATAATCATAATTAATATACAGGTTGTCCCAAAAGGCCTTGACACATTTTAAAATTCAATAAAAGATCAAGCAATTGGCGCATGAGAGTGCGGTTTGGATGAAAATGCTTCTTATGATCTGAAGTTTTGTTTAAGCAAATAAAAAAAAATTAGTTATCAAAATTTCTCATAGATGGCCCTGCTTCCGAAAAGTTACCGAATAGGTAGAATGCCTTTATACATAACAATGGCGAAAGACGCACAATGCGTATGCACAGTTTTTGTCCAAACTATGGAAACCCCCACTTCAGAAGTTAACATTACTCGTCTATCCATCCTCACTCGTATAATCGAACTCAGGAGGGCGAGTATTGTGAAGTTCTGGAATGTGGGTTACCACAGTTTGGACAATAACTGCGCATACGCATTGTGAGTCTTTCGCCATTGATATGTATGAAGGCAATCTACCTATTCGATAACCTCCCAGAAGCAACGCCATGTATGAGAAATTTTTGGAACTATTTTTTATTTGCTTAAATAAAATTTCAGATCATAAAAAGCCTTTTCGTTTAAACCGCACTCTCGTATGCCAATTGCTTGATCTTTTATTGAATTTTAAAATCTGTCAAGGACTTTTGAAACACCCTGTATAATAAGGCACAATTTTTAATAAAATTATGCATTAAATAGACAAAGTTTTTTTAATTCAACAACAAGCACACGGTTACAGTTACTGAAGTTATACTTGCAGGACATTAATGCGCGTGAAGTTGGGTAATTCATCAAAGCGCTTCTTTGCCTTAGTTCTAAACATCACCGATAGTTGGTACTTAGCTGCCTCAAACTGGATAGTGTAAAATAAATATGGATTTTACAGAGAAAACTGTCAGCCAGGAGTCAATAATTAAAATATAATTGGATCGTAAACGCTCTGAAAATTACTTAGTTGGAATCATTCATGATTTTCCGACTTCTAAATTTATTTTGTAAAGCGTTATCTATAAATGTTCTTCACAAGGCAAAATGAAGTAAATAATTGGTCTTTTCCTTAGTACACAATACAAAACCCTTGTGATATTGCAGAAAGAGACGGTCCGCCAGGCCGCCAGTAAAAAATTTATTATTTTACGAAAATAATTTGTATTTATTACGAACTTTCCGTTATTTTAACAATTTGCAAACAAATAAACAATTTACAGGTTTTGTTTTTGTAAAATAAACAGTTCTTTATTTGGCTGACAGTTTTGAACTCTAAAATCAGCAGGTTTTTTTTTGTGTGTGAATGCTGAAACAAACGTATACAAATGGACCAAAGTTCACTCAGTTTTAACCCTCCATTCTGTTTAGCTCTTGAAATGCGAAAAACGTGGTTCTCGTTTTGAAATATCTAAGTCATATTGAGCATTTTTTAGTTTGATATACACTGTCATCGAAAACGGTTGAGCACATTTGAAAAAATTATAACTCTAAAAGTAATTGAGGAAACGCAGTAATATTCCTTAAAAAGTACTCGGCAATTATCCAAGATTTTTTAGATGTAACTGCTTCGAAGCATTCATTTTCAGACGAAGCGAAGAAGCGATTGCACGGTGAACGAGGCCTCCGTGCTGTCCAACCTTTTTCGATCCTTTAGTGTTCCTATTCCTATATCTAAAACTATTTTAGGTATGGAAAAAAATCTCAATTAGGAAGTTCTCCAGCATCATCAATTTAGTAGGAAAGAGTCCACTATGTACACGAATAGCCTAAGCCAAAAGTGAAAAATGGGAATGTGTGGTTTTCGGATCATCGATTCTTTGCATCGTCTATTTGTCACGGCTTTAAAACAGTTACATCTAACAAATCTTGGATAATTGCCGAGTACCTTGGGGAAAAAAATGTTCCCTTTACTCAATTACTTTTAGAGTTATAATTTTTCCCATACCTGTCCAACCTTTTTCGATGACCCTGTCTTTTAGCGCTCATGTATCAGTGATACACTCTAAAAAAACCTGTAAATTTAACGAAAAAATTCTGTCAGCTATGCTACCAGATTACTCCTGTAGTTTGTACAGAGAAAATCTGTTAAAGTCTAGTCTAGAGTAGAAATCCGAAGATCGTAGACGAATAACTTTACCGGCAATACACGTTAAAAGCGAAGAACTGTATGACTATAAAACTTTCCGCCAGAGGACGAAAACGATATCTGCGCTGTGTAACAGAGAAAATCTGTACTTTACATAAAATTGAGATATTTTGTTAAAAGTAGTGTAAAATATCTGTTAAAACAACAGTTTTTTTTAGAATGCATTTGAAACTAAAACAAGGAAGTGTATTAAAAAACTTTCTCATTTCACATAATGTTTACACAATAACTTCACTAGCTACCACCGTTTACTTTTTATTCAATACCGAGTAAACCAACCGTTCACCCGAATTAAAGATGCCCGATATACTGACCAATAAATTGCTTTTAATTCGAAATTCTAGTAGAGTTTTTACATTTAGTACATTTTCTTAGATTGCCTACCAACTACAACAAAAAGCATGTTGGTACTTTCGAATTAGCCGTATGCTAACGGTCGAATCGCGAAACATTTTAGTATTTAGAGAAAACTTTTGTGATTCTGATTATTTCAGTGTTTAAGTGTTTAAAGGGTCTCAGGACTCTTAAAATTGGAAAAAAAGAAAAAAAATGACCATTTTTAACATTTAATATCTTCAAATGTATATGATTTAAAAACACAATTTTATTGGGATGAAAAGATAGAAGCGTGTTCTTTCATTTCACATATTTAAAAAGTTACAAGATGCAGAATTAATATTTATAGGGAGCTTCAAACTGTCAGACATTTGTCGAGCAGAAAATTGACTTGACATCTTACGCGCTCGATTACAAAATAATTTTTACATCTAGAATAAAAATTTTGAAGCCTAATTATACTTCATATTGTAATAATTACACTGAACCTAAATAAATTTGTATTTGAAGCATTTTTATATTTTTAATGCAAAGTTGTATTGAGCTAATACAATTTTTTTTAATTTTCAACATTATAACCACTTAACAAAAATATTTTTTTTAATAGTAGGAATGCAATTTTCGGTTCAATTTATGTAGTCTAACATGACACATATTTTTGGAAAATTTCATGAAATAATATTGATAAGGTTTTGAGATATCATGCGCGTTATGCCCAAAAAAGTTTTCGGAAACGCCGCTTCAGCGTTGCGTGGGTATAATTCTAAAAGCCATAACGTCTGTTCTAATGGGAATTTCAAGAAAACATTTACACTAAAATGTTCAGAAAAATAGGAGTGTAATATATAAAAAAATTAAAAATTCGAAAATTTTGAAAGTTTAAGAGTCCTAGGACCCCTTAAGTTTGTTTACATATCTGTAGAATTCGTGTTTTATTTATATATATTTTTGGGAAGTTTTAATTTCGTTTGGAAATTTAGTTATGGAATAGTGCACTGAAGCAAACAAATGCTGAATTATTTTCATTTTTCTGAGCGCAAACGTTGTTAAACTTTCGCAATTGGGTTGCACGCAGATGAAAAAATGCTCTTTCAAAATAATTTCAAAAAGAAAGAAAAATAAGTAAATTAAGATAAGTTTTCAAAAATTCGTGTTTAATTTATTTATATTTTTGTGAAGTTTTAATTTCGTTAGGAAAGTTAGTTCTGGAATATTGCACTGAAGCAAACAAATGCTGAATTATTTTCATTTTTCTGAGCGCAAACGTTGTTAAACTTTCGCAATTGGGTTGCACGCAGATGAAAAAATGCTCTTCCTTCAAAATAATTTCAAAAAGAAAGAAAAATAAGTAAATTAAGATAAAGTTTTCAAAAATTCGTGTTTCATTTATTTATATTTTTGTGAAGTTTTAATTTCGTTAGGAAAGTTAGTTCTGGAATATTGCACTGAAGCAAACAAATGCTGAATTATTTTTATTTTTCTGAGCGCAAACGTTGTTAAACTTTCGCAATTGGGTTGCACGCAGATGAAAAAATGCTCGTCTTTCAAAATAATTTCAAAAAGAAAGAAAAATAAGTACATTAAGATAAAGTTTTCAAAAATTTGTGTTTCATTTATTTATATTTTTGTGAAGTTTTAATTTCGTTTGGAAAGTTAGTTATGGAATATTGCACTGAAGCAAACAAATGCTGAATTATTTCCATTTTTCTAAGCGCAAACGTTGTTAAACTTTTGCAATTGGGTTACACGCAGATGAAAAAATGCTCGTCCTTCAAAATAATTTCAAAAAGAAAGAAAAATAAGTAAATTAAGATAAAGTTTTCAAAAATTCGTGTTTCATTTATTTATATTTTTGTGAAGTTTTAATTTCGTTTGGAAAGTTAGTTATGGAATATTGCACTGAAGCAAACAAATGCTGAATTATTTCCATTTTTCTAAGCGCAAACGTTGTTAAACTTTTGCAATTGGGTTACACGCAGATGAAAAAATGCTCGTCCTTCAAAATAATTTCAAAAAGAAAGAAAAATAAGTAAATTAAGATAAAGTTTTCAAAAATTCGTGTTTCATTTATTTATATTTTTGTGAAGTTTTAATTTCGTTTGGAAAGTTAGTTATGGAATATTGCACTGAAGCAAACAAATGCTGAATTATTTCCATTTTTCTAAAGGCAAACGTTGTTAAACTTTCGTAATTGGGTTGCACGCAGATGAAAAAATGCTCGTCCTTCAAAATAATTTCAAAAAGAAAGAAAAATAAGTAAATTAAGATAAAGTTTTCAAAAATTCGTGTTTCATTTATATATATTTTTGTGAAGTTTTAATTTCGTTAGGAAAGTTAGTTATGGAATATTCCACTGAAGCAAACAAATGCTGAATTATTTCCATTTTTCTAAGGGCAAACGTTGTTAAACTTTCGTAATTGGGTTGCACGCAGATGAAAAAATGCTCGTCCTTCAAAATAATTTCAAAAAGAAAGAAAAATAAGTAAATTAAGATAAAGTTTTCAAAAATTCGTGTTTCATTTATATATATTTTTGTGAAGTTTTAATTTCGTTAGGAAAGTTAGTTATGGAATATTCCACTGAAGCAAACAAATGCTGAATTATTTCCATTTTTCTAAGCGCAAACGTTGTTAAACTTTTGCAATTGGGTTGCACGCAGATGAAAAAATGCTCGTCCTTCAAAATAATTTAAAAAAAAAAGAAAAATAAGTAAATTAAGTTAAAGTTTTCAAAAATTCGTGTTTCATTTATTTATATTTTTGTGAAGTTTTAATTTCGTTTGGAAAGTTAGTTATGGAATATTGCACTGAAGCAAACAAATGCTGAATTATTTCCATTTTTCTAAGGGCAAACGTTGTTAAACTTTCGTAATTGGGTTGCACGCAGATGAAAAAAATGCTCTTCCTTCAAAATAATTTCAAAAAGAAAGAAAAATAAGTAAATTAAGATAAAGTTTTCAAAAATTCGTGTTTCATTTATTTATATTTTTGTGAAGTTTTAATTTCGTTGGGAAAGTTAGTTAGGGAATATTACACGGAAACAAACTTATGCTGAATAAAAAAAAAAAAAACAGTAAATTAAGATAAAGTTTTGAAACAAATGGCATTTGAAAGTACTTTTTTTTTCATAATCGACGGTGTAAAAATTTAAATTGTGCGTATTTAGAAGTTTAAAAAAATGCAGTAAAATCATAAGTTATTGGTCAGGACGTTACCACCGTCAATATGATGTCAGCGTTACTCATGGACATGTTTTTTACTTTATAATATCGATACATTAAACGCAGTCAGTCCATTTTTCGCCTCCTTGTGAGTGTTTCATTAAATAATTGATTACAAATACATTTACTAATAAGATTTACGACAGTAAAATGCAAATTCTTTATCTACTTTCTAAAAGAAAATTAAAGAACTTCTTAGTTTATAGCTTGTAGAAAGAAAGATCATTTGACAAAAAGACAGCATGATCGCATTTAATAAGCCGAAAACCCAACTGGGATCAGTTATCTGCATACTGGTGATCCGTTTTCGTCAAACAATTCTCCTGATACATCATTTTAGGGGTTTTTTTTCCCTCAGGATTAAGCGGTAAGAATGACGATACGACGATGCGGATGATCGATATGTAGCACCGAGTTTATCTATATAAATTAAATACAACCCTGGTAAGATAAAGAAAAAAAAAGACCCACCACTTTTTATTATGTTTGCCGCAAATGTCCGTATAAAAATGAGAAAATATAAATCATTTTGACTAAAGTGAATATAAATCATTTTGACTAAAATGAATATAAATGAGTTTGACTACATGTTGCATTATGAATATAAATTAGTTTGACTAAATACGACAGAAATCGGATATAGTACATTACAAAGTAAATGAGGTACTTTCGTGTTAAATCTGTCCCCACTACTAAGATTATGCCAATGTTGCGCTATGATTTCGCCAAGATCATCTTATATATGCATCATATATACACATATATATACACCAAACACTCATATATATACATATACGTCATTATATCTACATATCATTTATACCCTGTATGTCATATATACGTCATTTACGTCTTATACATGTCATATATAGATGCATCATATGTGCGTCATATATGACTATAACGGGGCCATATACATCACGAAATGTTATGTACATCATATATTAATATAATGTCATATATGCTTTATAATTTGGCGATCCATCCCTGAGGGCCGCTATAACACGAAAATACCGTAAATAAATATAAATACGAGTTGTATAACATCCTATGTTTAAAGTTCGGTTAAAAAAAGGGTAAAACTGTGAATGTGTTTTTATTAAAAACAAGAAAAAGAAATATGCGTCAAGCATAGATTATGAAACTCTTTCTAACACATTCAGAATGCTATAACAAAACATCACCGTTTAGCAAGATAAAAGATGACATCCAAGTAAACAATTTGGAAAGCGCATAATACATCATAATACATTTAAAAAAGAAATTTCAGCAATTCCCATCTCTAGATGGAAAAGTATACGAATTCTTTTGTGCAGTCCTGTGTATGATCTAAAGATTTATATATATATGCTGGTTGGTGTAATGATTTGAACTGTGCTGTATGAATTACTTTGTTTGTGAGTAATTTTATTGTCTATACTTTATGGAGTTTTTATTTTCCTCTCCATTCGTTTACTTCTATTAATGCAATATTTCTGGCAGAAGTATACTGATCTCAGCATATTTGCCAGTATATTTTATTAAATATTGCATTATTTTTTAGACATGTGTTGGGTTCTGCCAGACTGAAGATTAAACTTTGCACATGAATTTTTTCATTTAGAATTCGATTTTAATTTCATTTGATATCCAAATTCCAATCTTCTTATATTATATGGGATATTATATCATTATATATATATTTATTTTTAAATTTTCTTAAAAACATTTAGTATGTTTGGCTGCGGCCATCATTGAAATGGCGCATTGGTAATCTGATGTTTGCACTTTTTAATTATGTATTAACTTAATTGTATTCTATATACACTTTATGATTACCTATCAGGTTAGATTTGATGCAAGAACAAGTTTAATGTATTTTGAAGTTCAAAGGTATTACAATATATATATATATATATATATATATATATATATATATATGTATGTGTGTATATAATAATCCTAGTATGCTAAAATTTAGTTCAGATAGTAAACGTATGACACGTTTACTAAACGTAGAACACAGTTGAAAATTCCCATTTAGTAATTTTCGCCAATAAACAGAAATATATTCGATTTTTTTTGTGTAGCCTTACATATGATCAGACTAGGAAGTTTCAGTCATGAAGATTCTCCACGCTCTGGACGACCATCATCAGTAAAGGAGAACATCTTAAAAGAAGCTATCACGTGATCAGGCACTGTACTTCTTGGAATATTTAGTCTGTTTCATAGCTCCTGAACTGTGTAACGTAGATTTTCAGCGACAGCTTCTTTTAACAGGTTCTCCAAAGCGGACATCATCTTCGAAGTTGAAGTTTCCGTGCTTAAACTTATCAAACCACCTTCGAACTGTGTCATCATAAACAGCACTTTGTCCATATACAGCACAAATTTTAAGATCAGTCTGACTAGTATTTTTACCTTTCTTGAAATAGAATAGCACAGTAGGACGAAAATTAACTTTTTGGTTCTCCATTCTTAGCACTGCACTGGAACAAAAATTATGCCGCAAGGGCAGGCGAGAATTATGCAGCGCAAGCAGAAAAGATCGAATGTACATATATGGATCATTCAAGGTCACTCCTTATCAGCAGCAGTAAAATAACTAGACGAAAACGCACTTCGCTTTTTGAAAAACTGCAGAACTTTCCAGATGACCAAATACTTCCTGAACTTCTTTACCGAATTTAGTATATGAATCTAAATCTTGTCCTAAAATTGAAAAATACAATAACTATCCAGTTTTTCTAATGAAAATTTAAATCTGTTACTAAGTCTATATTTCAATATACATCTGGTATTTTTTTCCATCTCGTTATTAAGACAGTCCTTTAAGTCCATTTTATTTAGAAACAATTCTAGAAGACACAATTACCACTCGAATGGTTACGACTATCTTTGACAATTTGGCGATTAGAAGTATTGCGTCTCTCTCTCTCTGTATCTTTTCTCCCCAACCCTCTATCTCTCTGTCTTTTCTCCCACCCCCCTCTCTCACTCTCTCTGTCCCCCCCCCCCATCTCTCTCTAAAACTTAGCTAATAAAATTTAAAAAAACATTATTTTTTTCGCAGCGTTAGAATAGTTTCTTTTATTTCACGAAATGAGATTTGTGGTAAAGATATTTACAAAACTTTTCTTTGTTAATTAGTCCTTTGCGACTGTATTCTTAAGGCTGCTCGTCAGTAAACTTCCCGATTCCCCTCGCTAATGTTATTCCTATGGGCGTAGGATGCATTCGTATTTTTAAAATATCTCCCCAGGAAATTAATATTTTTAACTTCTGTTTTCTGTGTACTGTTCTTAAAGAATGTCTCTTTTTCCCTTAGTTATCAAAATATTTTTAAATTATGTGCTTAATTTATATTTTTATGTGTTAAAATATTAGCGAAACTGAATACGATTTTAACATTTCATATAAAATTAAGTATATATTTTACAAAAAAATTGACAACTAAGAAAAAAAGACATTATTTAAGAACAATACAAAGAAAACAGAAGTTAAAAATATTAATTTTCCGAGAATATACTTTAAAAATACGAATGCATCCTACACCCATAGGAATAACATTAGCGAGGGGAATCGGGAAGTTTACTGACGAGTAGTCTTAAGATAAAAATATACAAACCCTCGAATAAAAAATGGTCTTGAAATTATTCTAAATTTTGCTATATAAATGCATACTAATATAAAACATAATTTTAAAAAAAATCTCAAACAAAGAGTATCATCTCAAAAAAGAAAAAAAAAGTTACATATTCAAAATAAGGAAAATTACTGACCGATTTTTACAAAAAATTGATATTCGAAAGCAGAACATTTTTCTGAGTTTGTATGGCGAGTTTCAAATCAATAACCTCAAATAGTTTTCTTAATTTTTGCTAATTAGTGAAAATTCTCAAATTCATTCATTTCCGCTTGGAAATCAAGAGTAGGTGTGCGTTTCTTTTGTTGTGCAAAATGCGACAAAACTCTAAAAATTGTATACTAAAATTTGCGAAAAATTCGAAAATCGCTGTACAGCTAGAAGACTATTTTGTTTCTTCTAGTTCCGTCGATAGATTCCTTTTTGAAATGCACCGACATTCTTAAAAATATTTTTCCTGATGAACTATTTTTCTTACTACACATTTTACATTTAAAATATTAGAATTTCAATGTGTAATTGAGTGAGATTTTTAAATATAATCAATAACGCTGTATAAATGCTGATAGTATGCTTTTAAATTTTTGATGGAAAATAAAATCGGAAATACGTAAAGTTAAAATAAAGATAAAATACCCTAAGCTTTTACTTTTTCTTCAAACTCTTACTTTTGAAGTTTTCAAACGATAAAGGAAAAAACAGAGCACTTTTAAAGTGCATGTAAGTTTGAAAAAGTTTGTTATTAAAAATGGCTATAACGTTTCGCCAGCTTAATGATTTTTCGGATTGATCGGCTTAATGATTTTTGATATTTCTCCTTCAAATGTAAACGCCGATCTAGAAAACCTATTTGTGATTAACGTGTTAACCCTTTGGGGACGAGCGACACGTATACGTGACTACGTGACGCATGAGATGCTCAGAATCTTCGATTATTCCCACCAGTTATTTTTTATTGTAAGCTTTGCCGTATTTAATGACAGCATTTCTGCAATTCAATTAGGCGACAATTTCTGTTTTGAAAAACCAGTGGTAAAAGATTAAAAATTATGTAAAGAACGCTCGTCTCGAAGGGGTTAACAAAAAGTACTAAAATTCGAAAGTACTAATTCTAAAAATGGTCATATTCGAAAAAAAAAATATTTTCTAGTTTGCAAGAAAAAATTATTTTTTAGAAACTCGCAAATTTTCTTCATTTTATAAAATAACGTAACTGAAATTTTACCGTTCAATAGCTGAAAGAAGCTATATAAGCTTTTAGTCAAAAATCTATTTGGCTGTACATATATAACCTTATCAACTTTTTGGTAATTTTGAACCCCTTTCACCCCCTTACGATAATATATGTTATCTTTCCTCGAACCCCTCCCCCCCTCCCCGCACGCACACTCCTTAATAAATATCGTTAGTAATCTCTAAAAAGATATAAATGAATAAATAACTTTTTACTTACCCATCATAGTATAGAGTATATAGAGTAGTATAGAGTAAATCTTGCAATCGATTTAAAAATCGAAAAAAAATTTTGACGGATTTACACGTTTCAGACACTGCAGATTCCGAAAAACATTTTTTTAGAAAAAAAAAGCAAATTGCTGTCCGTCTGTTTGTGAGTGTGTCTGTGTGTCTGGAAACACTCTATCTCCCAAACAATTTGAGTTAGAGACTTGAAATTCGGTATGTACTTATCATGCAATAATGAGAAGAAGCTTATTGAATTTCAGTAACTTCGATTATCCGGAACTATTTTTTTCGACTCTCGAAATATTTGTTCTGATAAAAGGTATATAAAAATTTTCGAAATTGTTTATTTTAAGGAGTGAATATAAAAAAACAATAAAAAAACAAATTTTGCATAAAGAATGAAGACGATCGGATAATGAATTGCCGAGATATTTGTAATCCTATTTTCCACACTCTAAGGTATATTTTAATTGGAAATGAGACGTTTAATCAGACCCAATAAACCGTTAGTTAATGTAATAGTCATTTTTGGAGTTATAAGGATGTTTCTTTTACGCAATTCAGTAATAGAGCATTTAAAGTTTAGGACGTCATCAAGCCACGATTTTATTCGAATTGCAAAGCATTTTATAAATAGTTTACACATGTTTTATTTTCATATTTTATATTATGCATATCCATGATGGGTAAGTATTACGGTGGGCCCCCAACGGCTAGTTATTTTTTCTCTTCTAAACGTTTGCTGTGATATGACATATATGGTTATACATTAATTTTTCGCATATTTTACTGATACAAAATGAAGAGAAGAAGTCAATCAAATATCTCTATTATACTTGAATTAACTTAATATCAAATAACACCTAAAAGGGATAGTTACTATTTAACAGTATTGCTTTTTTTACATAATGCATCCAACACGTCAATGAGAAGAACTTCTGATCAACAAAACAGAGATGAACAGAGATGACCGCCCCGGGAAGCTAATATCCGAACCCTCAAGCTTACAACACCTTGGCGAAAGTCAGAGAATGCCAAATGATTATGCGAGAAAAGCGCCTTCTGTACATGCGCTTATTAACATTGACAACACTGACAGTGCGTTTATTCACGTTGATTCAAATATTATTATGTTTCCATAAACATTTTCATATCGGTTAGAAATAGAGATTTAACATTTTAAAAATTATTATTCCTATAAGAAAGACTAGAGAACCGTTTATATTTATGGAAATTTACAATTTGTTCGCCTCTAATATATGTGTTAAAATGATTCATATCGTACACAAATATGTAAAATGGAAATTGGTATTTTAAAACATAAGTACAAACTGGTAAATCTGAATTTATTTTTTTAAACATCATATGCTCATTAAATTTCATGCTCAATGAAATAAATAAATAAATAAGTCTTTTTTTTTATTAATAAAAAAATATATAATGCATTACTTTTATTTATTTTCTTTTTCTTTGTGGCAGTTCTTTACACGAAATTAAAAAATGAAAAACAGAAATATTATTATGCGCAGCAAGTAGTGATCTTCCTCTTCACTCGTACTTTTAATTGAAGAGCCAAGTTTAAAAGGCATTTTCCATCTCATGCACAGAAAACTCCATTCTTCGCCGCTCTAGCCGCAGCAAACATGTCATGCGATTAGAATGTGTGTGTATTGGGGGGATAAAAGATGCTTCAATGAAACTGTAAGAATTAGTCTCAATCCAGCCTCTGTGTCATGTAAAATTGGATACAATGCTCAAAAATGCTCAAGTTTTCCTGTAAATTTTCAAGATTTCAGATTGTTCAGAATTGAAACTGATTAATCTATCACATTCATTTTAAAGAAAAATAAAAATAAATAATTAATAAGTAATTCATTTGAAGTAAATTTATAAAACTTAATTAAAATTCATGCTCTTCAGTTTCATTGTAAAACTTAGTTTATATTTTTTCTGAATTAATTCATACAAAAACTTTTGCACTGTTTGAAAATCAATCACCGGAAAAAGGGGGAGGGGGGTAAATATTTTTTTACGGGTGACTACAAGTTTTCGTTGATTACCCGATTTTATCAAATTTGTAGAGCCCTGGTTATATATTTTAAAAGTTATTGTACGTAAAAATTTGCGTGTGTCCCAAATAGAAAGGACCCTTTTTAAAAATTAAATATTTTGAAAATGCTTAACCATATAAATTCCCCGTTTGTTGCATCTTTATAAAAAAAAGCAATAAATTTTTAACCATTCGACTTCAACACTAGTTTTAAATTTCGCCAATAGGTGGCACTGTAAGCTAAAATACAATCTAAATGATAATATACGCCGGATTTGAATACTTGCGATTACTTTCTGTGGGGACATTTAAAAGACAAAGTTTCTCTACAACCCACAAAGTTTAGCGGAACTGGAACACTACATCTTTAAGGGACGTGAGGACAGTACTGATGAGATATGTATATTCACGGGTAGAGACTACGTACGCTATTGCCGCAAATGACGGATGTTTCGAAAATAGTGTCATTTAATTTTTTCAGCTTGCAGTGCTACCTATTGTCGAAATTTTAAACTAATTTTTTAATCATATTGTTAAAATTTTATTGCTTTTCTAATAAAGATGCAACAAACGGGGCATTTCTATTGTTAACTGTTTTCAAATTGTTTAATTTTAAAAAGGTTTCCTTATTTTGGGGAGTATGTTATAAGATAAATGTAACTAGTATGTTGGATGGAAGAATATATGTAACATGCGTGCATATAAACATAGATGTAAAGAAGTATAGGTAAACATGATTATAATGTATGAAGTATGAAGGTACTGCGCATGAAAGAAATTTAAAAATTCAGGCGTCTCTATGCCTCTTAATTACTTGAGTTCGTAAAAAATATCTGACAGAAAGTCATTTTTTTCCGTTTAAAAAAAAAAAAAAGTTTTTAAGAAAAAACTACTATCGATTTAGACCTCACGAAAAAAATATGAATAGCAGCATTAATTTCTTTGTTATAAATTAGAAAATGCATCGAGTATTGAAAAAAAAATACGATTTTGGAAACCTTTTAAAATGAGGTTGTTAGTAAACTTTTTGAAAAGATTTTCGCTTGTGGAAACAGACTACGACATACGCGTGTTTTTTTTCTTTTCCTTTCTTTCTTAAATTGAAGGGGTCTTTTTTTTCTCATATATTTCATGAATGGAATTGTAGATTGAATTGCAAGTAAGTGCTTTTTTTTTTTTTTTTTTTTTTTTTTTTACCTTGTCTTACATTGAGCGAGGTTATTATTAGAACTACTGACGATATGTCTTTAAATTTTTACAAATGTGTTTTACAAAAAAAAAAAAAAAAAAAAAAAAAAAAAAAAAAAAAAACCCAAAAAAATTGTTTCCTACAAAAAAGTTGAAAGAGGAACTGAAACATTCTAGTCTAAAAACTTTTACTACAAATACTCATTACTAGATTTTTTTTATGGGCGAAAGAAAAAGAGTAAAGCTAGACAATTTCAATGAACAAATACATTTCTGAAACTTTTTTCAAGCAAAACTGTGCAAACTATAACGCTAGAGCGATGGATTTTGGAAAGCAATTTCTTTTAATAAGATGGAAGTCATTTTTTGTAGTAATTTTTTATTACCCGAAATAAGTAAGCGGATATTGGATTTCTAATAACTGTTTCATGTCTTAAAAATTGCAATGTATTTTCAGAAGCAAATAAGATTCAAGTTTAGATATATGTTGAATGTTTACAAATATGTCACTGATGATGACATGTAATGTTTCGTGTCAGATAAAGCAATATGTCTCTTCCTTTCAAAGGAAAAATAAAATAAGATTCTTTAAGATAATATTTTATTTGCATGTCAGTAGTTTAAATATCTCGTTATCCCAAACTATTGCTTAGACATATGTTTGGATTACAAATTATTTATAAAAATTATTTTAATCAAAATCAAAATACTAAATACAGTGATACCTCGGTTTTCGTCGATAATCCGTCCGTAAACAATCGATGAAATCCGAAACCGACGAAAACCGAGGCAATTATTTCCATATGAATCGATGTAAATCCAATTAATTCGTTCTAAACACTGCAAAATACGTACCAAAAATACATTTTATAGAGAATAAGAATAACGTTTAATACTAAAAACAATAAGAAATTAATATAGTGTTTTTGGCATATGGTAAAAAGGCACTATATCTGGGGTCACTTCCCTTTTTGGTCTACTGGCAGTAGGACTAACTTCAGAGTCAGAATTTTGATAGCACGCTCACACCTTTCGCTACATTAGTTTCCTTTATTGCTCGCCTTTTCCCCACAATGGAATTTATTGTTGATGGCGATTTCTCATACATGCGGCCGATTTCGGTGATTTTAATGCCGCTCTTGTATTTTTTAATAATTCCGTTTCTTCAACTCGATCGTGTTCCTGTCCTTCTTCTTTAAAGGGTTGCTGGCTCTGGAAACTTTCTTTGGTTCCATGATGGAGCAGTCGCAATTATTAAAAAAAACACAAAAATACATAGGAAATAAACGAAATTGTTTGTCTAGACGCGCGGGCTGATGGACACACGACGAGAAAAAACCCCACATTGAGCATGAGAACGCGTGTGTCGCCCTCATTGTTTCCGAAAATGCATCGACATCATGTGGGTACGCCAAAGAATTCCTCGGCAACCGATGAAAACCGAGACAATTTTTTCGCGGAAATAATCGACGAAAACCGAAACCGACGGTCACCGAAGTCAACGAAAACCGAGGTATTACTGTATTTTTGAATTCATTTGCAAGCTTTCATTAAGTCTTTGATATTTTAACTTTATAATCCTATTTGTTAATTTAACGTTTAGAATGCTAATTTTTTTATAATGGTTTGTACAGGATTTCTCCATGCAATTCCTTTTTTTACTACACTGCTTGTCAAATGCTGAAGAACAATGAATTTGTGTAAAATCGTTTCATTAAGCTGCGCAATCTCACAAAAAACAACGGCAGAGGACGTTGTGCTGCAAGGTCTCTCGTCTGTATATTAAAGTCGGTGCATACACGTGGTTTCTTTCTTTGAAATTGCAAGCAGTAATAACTGATGAGGAAGTCACACTCTCTGCTTCTGAAGATAGAGCTGTAAATTTCTTTTTGACGACAGGTACTGATTATTAAATCTCTGTAAGGCATTATTTGAATGCGTACGATCATGGTTCAGCAATTGGGTGTCGCAAAATATCTCAAAGTGTCACTCAAGCTAAAGAAAGCAAGAAACTGTCGATGAGTGTAATCTTTTGATTTAAAAGACTTCTGGACGTGGAAGTGCTACGAGAAGACATGCTGGAGGTTGTGGTAAGATCATCACATCTCGAGACGATCGATATGTCTATATAGTGGACAAGAGGAGCATAAATGATACTCCAAGTCGGATAACCTCAGATCTTACCAACGGTACTGGTATTTGAATATCTGCGAGAAACATTTCTCTGTGATTAAATAATGTTGGCTTAGATGCACAGAATCTTGTTATATGCATTCCAATATGAGCACATCATCGTAGGGAAAGTTTACTTCGGTGTAAGTAGCATATTTGTTGGTGTCAGGAACAGTGGTCCAGAATCATGTTCTCTAATGAATCCCGCTTCACCAGTAGGGAATATGCCATGTTAAATTTCAATAATATACAAGAGGTCATAAATGATTGCCCCGGTTTCCTTTCCTGATTACTTTTGATTTAACCCATTAACCGCCAAAACTATGTGGGCGGAGCCTTCAATTTTTTACTGAAATTCGTTTCCCACCAAAAATATTCTGAAAGATAATATTCGGTATCTTTAATAGCAACGATTTTGTCATTAAATAAAGTATATTTTTAACATATTAAAATAGTGGTGGCATGGCAGGTTTTTTATTAATACACTTTTATTTTGAATGTTGCGTTAACGCAACACCAGCGGGTAATGGGTTAATAATATAAGGAAAAATATTATTACATATTCTTAAATTTCAACTCAAAAAGTTTTTTTAATAAACAAAGTTATATATGGGTAAAGTTGCAACCGAAAACGCTATTAATCAAATAACGCTATTAATCAAATAACGATTATAATCAACTAATAATTAATATTAAAATTTGATAAAATTTACTTGAGCTCTAAGCCGCTCGGATTCTTCGATAGTCACATTACTATCATTAATTTTAGTAGTTCAAATATAATTGCATATCACTTATTTGGATCGCAAATTCCTTAGAACTGTTTTTGATAAAACTCAAAATATGAAAAACCCTTGATTATCTTTATATTTAATCTTGAAAGTTATATTTAACCTTGATATTATCATATCCACTGACACTCATATTCACCATGTACCTCAACTGCTAATTAAGGGTGAAAAGTTCGGACACTGAAATAGTATTCATCATTAACCTGAACTGACTTCGAGCGTAATCTGGCCAATCAGGTTCATGGTGAATGTGATGGCAGCGTCCGATGGTGAGTACGAGTGTTAATGTTTTAACACTTTGTTGACAGGCAATTTAATATGCAATCTGAATTTTGAAACTACACTAGCCCCGCCTTTTTCTGAAAGGTCTTTGGTAAAATCGATTCCTCGACAAATTTATCGAACTTATGCGTTAGTAAGTAGTTTCTTTTATACAAAATTAATCTATTTAATAGAGTCTAACAAAATATCCCCAAATATATGATGTAAAACATATTCGTTCTGATAAAAATTTACCAAATTTGTGCGCAAGAATAAATACGTAGGCGGAACTAGAGGTATTCAGGACACGCCTTTAGTCAACGTTGCAGGTTTTAAAACACGAGTATACTCGTCAGCGATCAACTTAGTGTTAACAATAATACAGCTTTCCTGAAAAACCTTGATATGCTCGAAGAAGTTGTAGATTTCTTTTTTCAATCAACTTCGAATATATGCATAGTATAGCAATGTATATATATCAATATATAAATCAATTAATTAAATTATAATATATATATATATATATAAATGTTTTTAATTAAAATTGCTTTCGAATCCCTCTTATACTTTTGCGCATTTCTTAATAAGTTAACATAATAAACAGTAGTATTACTTTTTTTGCTATATATTACAAAATACTCTCACTGTTGAAAACAAAATGATAGACGTTCAGAAAAATACGTAGGCGAAACTAAAGGTATTCAGGACACGCCTCTAGTCAACGGTGTAGGTTTTAAAACACGAGTATACTCGTGAGCAATCAACTTAGTGTTAGCAATAATAAAGCTTTTCTGAAAAAAATTGATATGCTCGAAAAAGTTGTACATTTCTTTTTTCAATCAACTTCGAATATATGTATAGCAATGTATGTATATCAATATATAAATCAATTAATTAAATTATAATTTATATATAATTTTTTTAATTAAAATTGTATTCGAATCCCTCTTATACTTTTGTGATTTTTTTACAAAATAAAGTTAAACTAAGACGTTAACATAATAAACACTAGAATTATTTTTTTAGCTATAAATTACAAAATACTTCCACTGTTGAAAACAAAATGATAAACGTTTTGAAAGTATTTTCATTTCTTGAAAGATATTATAACCTAAAGGTTTCCTTTTATATATATATATTTAAATAAAAATTAAATTTAAAGTATTTTTTATCTATTTTATGAATGAAATCTTACCTACAATTGGAGTTAAGCGAATTTTTTGTAACGTCTTACAATGAGCGAAGCTATCATTAGAACGACAGACAATATGTCTTTAAAATTTCACAAATATATCTTAGAAAACAGTTACCAAAAACGTTCTTTAGTAGAAAAGTTGAAAGAAGAACTAAAACATTCTAGCCTAAAAACTTTTACTTCAAATACTCATTACGAGAGTATTTATATCGACGAAAAAGAAATAGAAAAACTAGAATATTTCAAAGAACAAATAAATATCGAAAACTTCATTTAACTAAAGTTATGCGAAATGTAACGTAAAAAGAATGGATCTTGGAAGAAACTTCTTTTATTAAGATGAAAATAATTTTTTGTAGCAACTTTTTATTACCAGAAATAGTTAAGAGGATATTGAATTTCTAATTACTGCTGCATTCATTAATAAAACTTATTTATACTAGGGGGCTCAGCCCCCTACTCGCTAACGCTCGCCAACCCCCGTGAATTGGGAAGCAATTCACATTTACACCACTACGCGGTCCCAAGCAATTCTAGCTGGAATGAGTACTACCATAAATCGTTTTAACATATGAAATTGACAATTTGTTTTAAATGTAAAAAAAAGTAATTGAAAACTTCGTTGAAAACACAATTAAAAATACATTTATAATGGGCATAAATCATTTAAATACTATGAAAAAAGGATCTTGGAAACACAATTAGTTTAAAACTCATTGTTCCTGTAACATTGTACAGCACAGCTTAAATTCATTAAAAAAAAAAAAAAAAAAACACTTCCTGATTTTTATTTATTTCATCAAGACAGCAAGAGATGGCAGTAGTTGCACTCTAGACTGTTGATATTTTCATTCCCTCCGGTTTTTCATGTGAATGAAATTCGTAAATAAATTCTAAATATGAATTGAGAATTCATTTGGAATTAACGATATTATTCATAATTAAAATGAGGAATCATCTCAAACGCTCTTGATAACGTACATGTTATTTTATTTTTAATAATTGATAGTTTAAGTTTCACTGCTCGTGCCAGTGTGATACAATGGCCGCCATATTGGAGCTGGAAACTACGATTGTTGCCAAACTACAATCTAGAAATTCAGCCTTATTTTCGCGCCACGTAAGAGAAATATATATATAGATATTTGTAAAAGTAAACATACGATTCAAGTTCAAATACATTTGAGTGTTTACAAGAATGTCATTGGTGTTGACATGTAATATGCTGAAGCAATCTTTTTCCTTATAAAATAAACACAAGTTGCTTTAGGATATTATTTTTCTTTTCAGTACATGTTAGTAGTTCAAACATATCTGCATGTCATTATCCTTTATAGATTATTATTTATTTAGATTTCGAATTACTTAGAACAGTTTTTGATTAAAATAAAAAGACGAAATATTTTGATTTTATTTAGGTTTAATCTAGTGTGTTTAATTTTTTTTTTATCATATAAACTTACTTATAGTTTAACAATAATGCAGCCTTCCTTAAAAATCTTGATAAGTTCCAAAGAACTTCTATTTGTCTTTTCTCAATCAAATTCGAATCAACTTCGTAAATGTCAATTTTTAACACTTTCCAACATAGTTGAAATGTGTTTATGACTTCGGTTTGTCTGGCCGTCCGTCCGTGCTTTAAGTCTCGTAAATATACTCGGATTGCCCTGAAATTGATGTATGTTATTGACACTTACTATAGCATGATCCCTATTCAAACATTTACAGTTTATTTACAGAGACAGTCAAAATTATTCAGTTACATTACGGTCAATCGAAAAAAAAGAACATTTCAAGTGCATTTTGATGATGTTACGCCATTAATCACATGATAAAATTGATATACAACAAATTTGTTAAAACATGCTTTTTCTAAAATATGGTGGGAAAAAAACATTTATTATTCATTTACAGAGTCACACTAAAGAATTCTGTTACGTAATGTTCAACGGGTAAAAATCGTTTGCAGTGTAATATTATAATGATATTTCAAAATTTAAAACTTAATGAAATTTATATATATTACTGAGGTGCACTATAAATTGCTCACCAAATAGTATGGTGTGCATTGCGTTTATCGTTCATTTACAGAGACACACAAAAGGATTCGGTTGCAATCTTTGTGCGTTAATTACAGTCCAGTCTAGGTGTGATAAGTACGATTTCAACTATGGTTTGGGTATTTAAGTTTAACTACATTTTTGCATAGCATCTGGTGTGTATAAATTCTGTTGATGATATACAGGGAAATATAATAGACGAGGCGGCAGCACAGACAACCACCTCATCGAGTTCACGGCTGAAATTCCAGAATTAGTTAGAACTCGATTCGCATATTAAAACGCCATCGGTCTGCCAAGTCATATCTTGTTGGAAAACACCTTAAAACCTGATTTTAGTGGTTGACTCGTAGGTTTACCATTGTTTTTTCCTGCACTCTACGAGCCAACCGCTAAAATTGGGTTTTCGAGTGTTTCCCCCCAAGATATGACTTGGCAGACCGATTACGTTTTAATATGCGAATCAAGTTTTAACTAATTCTGGAATTTCAGCCGTGAACTCGATAAGGTGATTATCTGTGCTGCCGCCTCCCGGTTTATAAAGGAAGTCGTTAGTGTTACTGGCTACGTTTATTGCTTAAGGGTATTTTTATTTGTGTTACGCATTTTCCTGCTGAACTATATTTTATAGACTAATATAAATTTGTGGGATATAAATAACTACATATACAGGGCTACGCATACAACAAGATAGATATGTTGTTGTTTATGGTTGGTAATTGCTGGAAGTGACTTTTAAGTTGCCTTATGCGTTTTTTTTTAACTCAATTAAATTTTAGTTTAATATGTGGTGTATACAAAAGTCTTTATGTAATATACAGGGCTGTACAAAATATTTCGAGTTAATTTCCATCGACTGGCGAAAATTGCTAAAAGTGAATTTTACTAGTGAACTTGTTTTTATCATGCTATGTAGTATATATCCTAGTCTATAGATCATATACAGGGCTACACAAAATAATTTGACTACCTTTTTTTTTACTATGAAAGGTAAATTCTAAAACTGGATTTTTAAATGTGTTATATGCTTCCTAAACTGTTTACTACATATAATTCTCCACTTTTTTTTAACAGATTTCTGGATGTGTTGGAAAATGTTTCATAATCTGTGCTTCACACATAAATTTCCGTTCTTGTTAAAATTAAAATTGTATTCAGAGTCTTCTTATACTTTCGTGAATTCCTCACACTCCTTCACTTATTTATTTTGAACCTAATGAATACTAGCATTTTATTTTTAGCTATAAATTAGAAAATACTTCCAATTTGAAAAACAAACTGGTATAGAAGAAGATTGTTAGTAAAAATTGTTAAAGTATTTTCACTTGTTGAAATGGCATACAACTTAAATATTTCTTTTCTTTAAATAGAAATTTAAACTGAAGGATTTTGTATTTTACTTTTAATATATTTTATAAATAAAATTGAAATTCCAATTGCATAAAAATGAATTCTTTTAAGCATGTTTATGTTTAGAGAAACTTTTATGATATCTATTGACAAAATGTCTTCATGTTTTTATGAGTAAAAAATAAATCTGGAAATGATTTTTTTTCACAAAAAAAAAAAAAAAAAAAAAAAAAAAACTGAAAAGAAGAGCTGAAACATTCTAGCCTAAACACTTTTACTTGATATACTCGTTGAGTTTTTATCGTCGAAACAGCAAGATAAAAGCTAGATTATTTGTAAGAACAAATACATTTCTAAAACTTTTTTTAGGCTAAATTATGCGAAATGAATTAAGCAAAATTCTTCTTTTAAGCAAAATTATGGGAAATGAGTTTCTAGTAAATACAACATTTCTTGAAAATCCTACCTGTGCATTTTTATAAAACAAATAAAATTGTAGATACTCTTGTTGAATGTATAGAAAAATGTCACCGATTATGACGTGTAATATTTCGTACTAGCTGTCATCCGTGACGTCGTTCACGTAACATCAAAAGAAAATAAATGCAATAATGAAGGAAAACATTTCACCCCCAATAATTAAAAACATTTGTAATTAACCAACGCTTTATCACATTTAATAGGAGACGTGAATTAACCTATATTATTCACAATTGAAAAGAAATGGCGCATCTAGTATATCTCGAGAATTAAATAAAAATCATGCACTCGTGACATTATAATTCACTTTTATACAGGGTCATTCATAATTCCCTCCGGGGTTTCGAAACGTTATAGTAAAAAAACGAAGACGAATATGAAAAAAAGAAACATATGAAATTATTCCGAAACTATTCAAGTTTTACTTACATACATTACAGGTGTTCTATGTGTGAACCCTTGGTCACACGGCATACATCCATGCGATAGTCCAGTTCCTGCCATACTCCGTTTCTTTAAATCTGAATCAGTGGTGTCAGTTCAACGGGCCTTTCGTAATAAATATCGAAAACAGGGACCAACTGACAAAACAATTCATGTGTGGTACCGGAAATTTAAAGAAACGGAGTATGGCAGGAACTGGACTATCGCATGGATGTATGCCGTGTGACCAAGGGTTCACACATAGAACACCAGTAATGTATGTAAGTAAAACTTGAATAGTTTCGGAATAATTTCATTTGTTTCTTTTTTTCACATTCGTCTTCGTTTTTTTACTATAACGTTTCGAAACCCCGGAGGGAATTATGAATGACCCTGTATTTTAACAGAATAATAAGGCTACTATAATTTGTGACTCGTGCTGACACATTGTTGTTATCATTATCTTTTTACGCATGAAGGTTTCGCTATGGCACTCCATTGTGAAATTTGGTAATTTTTGAAATTCAATATTTGCAAAACGGCATAATGATTAGATTTGAAATTTATATCATGAAAAATACAGCTTTTTACCTTTCTAACGCAGTTTGTCGAACAATTTTCTGACAAATACTTTTCGAGCTATTAATTTTTTCATTAACTTCAAATGTTTCATTTTCCAAGATTAATCTGTGGCAAAGATTAGTGAAAAAGCCAGTCGTCAGCAACGCGTAGCTCCTTTTAAACTAAATTGTGCGAAATGAATTAAACATTTTTTTCTTTAAAGCAAAATTATGGGAATTGAGTTTTTAGTAACTACTGCATTTCTTGAAAAACCTATTTGCGCATTTTTATAAAACAAATAAACGTGTAGATACTCTTGTTGAATGTATACAAAAATGTCACTGATTATGACGTGTTATTTCGTATAAGATGAAGGAATATGTCTTCTCCTTTGAAAATAAGTAAAACGCTTTCAGATTTTTTTTTTCGTGTCAATAATTTAAACATCTCGTTATCCTAAACAGTTTCCTAGATACTTGTTTGGATTTCGAATTATTTAGAAGGAACGTTTTTAATCAAAATCAAAATTGAATTTTGAATTTTATTAAAAGCAATCTTTGGCATTTTTATTTTTATATGATATTGTACTTGTTTTATACAATCATGCATGAATTATTTTTAAGTGGATAAAAAAATAATATGCATAGCTTTAAAATATATTTTTAAGGACTAACAGAGGCGTAGCTGCCGTGGAGCAGTTGGGGCAAACTCCTACAGGTGCGTGAATCTTAAGAAGCTACTTCACTCACGCGAAAACACCCGCTCGCTAATGTTAATCCCATGAAGGAAATATTTGCCGAATGAGATATCTCGTTTGCATTTCAATATTTTTAAATGATTTTTTTTCATTGGATAGCTGAGGTGAATTGTTTACTATTATTATTATTATTATTATTAAGATAGAATTTGATATTAAGGAACCAGTTTCGAATGTAAAAGCATCCTCAATTTAAAAAAAAAACTTCTATTAAAATTAAAAAAAAAAAAGGCCCTGAATAGAGATTGACCTCAGATATCCTACGCAAAAATAAATGAATAAATAAATAAATCATTTAAAAATATTGAAATGCGAACGGGATATCTTAAAAATTTCCCCCTTAGGATTAACATTAGCAAGCGGGTGTTTTCACATGAGAGAAGTAGCCTCTGAAGGGCGCAAAATTAAAAAGAATGAAATAAAGATTTGTAAAAACATTTGCACATTTCCTTGCGGCATTAATTAGATATTATGGATCGATCACAACCTGTTACACTCAGTATATCCCTACGATATTTTACATTATTTTCATCCTTAAATATTTCCACTTGAAACATGTTTGTATACTCAATTATACTAAATTCGAATAGTTTTAATTTAAATTCCTACCATAATACAGGCTCAAGTAACTTCTCCAACACTGTCTTAGTTCTTATAGTATTCATCTTGTAGTAAGTAATGTAAATCAATTTAAATATGTTTGAAATCGTGCAACATCATTAAAATACACTGAAAACGATTTTTCCCCATAGATCATAATGTAAGGACATTCTTTTGACTGCCCCTGTAAACGAATTATAAATGCTGCACACTTCATTTTCAATACCGAACATACCACTCAATAAGATATATCGATTACATGGCAGTCCGACTATATTTATGAGCGTTACAGTACGGACAGACAGACGGCCATACAAACTGAATTGATAAACACTTTCCAACTATATTGGAAATTGTCAATAAACAAGAACGAAAAATCAAGCATTCCGAATAGATTATAAAACACTTTCAACACTAACAGAAATTCTTAAAAAATCTCATTCTTTCATACGATGAAATGAGATATCTAAATACGCAGTTTAAAAAACTCATAACTCTAAAAATCCATTTTGAGCAATTGCTGTCCATATCTGAAGTATTTCGTGAGGCCCTGTATATAATATAAAGAATATGTACACAACACGTAATACAGTAAATATTAGATAAAATTGCATTCCACAGTGGAAAAAGCACTTCTAGCAATTACGGATCATAGTCAGTCCTTTAACCGAATTCTCTTGTGCGTATCTGTATATAAACGATAAATCTTACGCACTCTATAATTTATAGAAAACAAGTTGTAGTGAACCTTAGTGGTCCTTTTAAATTTCATTATGTTTGAAGTATCATAACATTTAAAAAGGAACCGCAAACGATTTCCCTCAAAGATCATAATGTAAAGGAATTATTTTGTGCGTCCCTGTATTTGAACTATAAATGCTACATATTGTATACTCGACGAAAGCATGTTGTAGTCCACCTCAGTAATGTATATTAATTTCAGTATGTTTGAAATATCGTAACATCAATAAAATGCGCGGCAAACGATTTTTCCACACACATAGAACATAACGTAATGGAATTCTTTTGTGTGTCCCTGTAAATGAACTATTAATGCTACACACTCCATTTTTATTACCGAAGATTCTATAGTACAATTTAATAAGATACATCAATTTCATGTCAATCCGATTCTATATACGAGGGTTAGAGCACAGACAGACGGCAGACAGACATTCAGACAGACAGACAGACAAACCGAATTTATAAACAATTTTCAACTATGTTGGAAAGTATTAATAAGAAAGAGAAAATGAAACATAATAATACATAAAGAATATCAAAAACTTGTACAGCGATATATTTCGTCAGGGGGGACCCTCTACACTTTACAAGCAAATAATGTGAAAAAAGAAATTTCTGTACTTTGAAAAATTGTTTTCGCTATAAATATTTTTCGCATGTTATAGTGAATAAACAAGAATACAATTTATAAGAGAGGAAAATATTATCTGACAAGAAGATAGAGTATCATAAACAAAAATCCCACGAGGATTGGATATCTGTTTGCATACTGATGCATTGTTTTCGGCAAACAATTTTTCCGTTACATCGTTCTGCTCATCATTCTTACAGGATTAAGCGTTGAAGATGACGTGAGGGATAATCGATACGTTTCAGAAAAGGAGTGGATACAATTTTAGTATGTGTATATATAGTTTTTTATTATACTCTCTGCTATGAAAAAATATTGGCAACATTCTATTTCTTTGTCTTTATCGCTTGCTTTTGGTGAAAATGATTGGTTAAAACTGCATGTGAATTGTCATTTACTTTCTAAATGGGATCGTAAGAGATAAAGAGTTTTTCTTAGCAAGTATTCCTTTAAACGCTTCAAATAAAGCATCACTGGTGGTAAAAAACAAAATGTTTTTCTTTGTCACATATATAGCTAAACATGTATGCTAATTTTTCTTGACTAAATGGGATATTTTTTGTTGTTGCTGTTAAACTCTTAAAATTGTAAATGATTATTTAATAGTACAAATAAGACGTTAAATTTGAATAAAATAAACATTAATTAGAATTTCGTTTTATTCATAATTTTAATTATCGTTAAGTTCGATTACAGTTTCCCATTGAAAAAAAATAACAATGATTGACTGCCTTGCAAGTAGAAGTATCAATGCTAATGTTATCATTTTCAATTACATTGTTACCAATAACTCTCTAAATTTTTGGCTTAAAAATGTGTTTTTAACTCGTCTTGTGTTTTTGAAGTTTAAAAAAAGAAAAAAGTAATGAGATCTCTACATAAATATCGATAAAAATATTTTTGAATAACCTATCTTTATTTATCCAAAACTTTTTACATATTCTCACAGAAAGTCTCCATGTTTTCGTATTAAAAAATTCACATAAGATTTACATATTTTTTAACAGATAAATATATGCATTAATCTTTTAACATTTCTCAGCTGCGATTATCCATTTAAACGAATATCTAAATTAGGATTTTTATTTTCAAGTGTGATATTTGATTTAAATAAAATTCAAAAAACATGGATTTTGAGTTCTGTCTCCCCACATCTGCATCTCCACATAAATATTCAACATTTCCTTCTTTTGGAGTTTTATGCAGGAGGAATTTATCCTTTGAAATCCTTCTTGAAAGTCATTGCAGCTCTTCAGATACCAATCTTCTTCGTTTCCACGGAGAGGTATTTAGTTTTGTCCAGAAATAAATGCTTCTCCGCTTAAATATTGAACATTTCTTTCTGACGGAGTGTTATGCAGGAGTAATTTAAATCCCTTCTTGAAAGTCATTGCAGCTCTTCAAATACCAATCTTCTTCGTTTCCACGGAGAGGTATTTACTTTTGTCCAGAAATAAATGCTTCTCCGCTTAAATATTGAACATTTCTTTCTGACGGAGTGTTATGCAGTAGTAATTTACATTCCTTCTTGAAAGTCATTGCAGCTCTTCAAATACCAATTTTCTTCCTTTCCATGGAGAGGTATTTACTTTTGTCCAGAAATAAATGCTTCTCCGCTTAAATATTGAACATTTCTTTCTGACGGAGTGTTATGCAGGAGTAATTTAAATTCCTTCTTGAAAGTCATTGCAGCTCGTCAGATACCAATCTTCTTCGTTTCCACGGAGAGGTATTTACTTTTGTCCAGAAATAAATGCTTCTCCGCTTAAATATTGAACATTTCTTTCTGACGGAGTGTTATGCAGGAGTAATTTAATTCCTTCTTGAAAGTCATTGCAGCTCTTCAAATACCAATCTTCTTCGTTTCCACGGAGAGGTATTTACTTTTGTCCAGAAATAAATGCTTCTCCGCTTAAATATTGAACATTTCTTTCTGACGGAGTGTTATGCAGGAGTAATTTAAATTCCTTCTTGAAAGTCATTGCAGCTCTTCAAATACCAATCTTCTTCGTTTCCACGGAGAGGTATTTACTTTTGTCCAGAAATAAATGCTTCTCCGCTTAAATATTGAACATTTCTTTCTGACGGAGTGTTATGCAGGAGTAATTTAAATTCCTTCTTGAAAGTCATTGCAGCTCTTCAAATACCAATCTTCTTCGTTTCCACGGAGAGGTATTTACTTTTGTCCAGAAATAAATGCTTCTCCGCTTAAATATTGAACATTTCTTTCTGACGGAGTGTTATGCAGGAGTAATTTAAATTCCTTCTTGAAAGTCTTTGTAGCTCTACAGAGACCAACCTTCTCCGTTTACATGGAGAGGTTTTTATTTTTGTACAGAAATAAATGCATCTCTGCATAAATAATGAATATTTCTTTCTGCAGGAGGAATTTAAATTCCTTCTTGAAAGTCATTGTAGCTCTTCAGAGACCAACGTTCTACGTTTCCACGGAGAGGTATTTACATTTGTCCAGACATAAATGCATCTCCGCATAAATATTCAGCATTTCTTTTGTCAGAGTTTGATGAATGATAATTTTGATATTCCTTCTTGAACGTCATTGTAGCTTTTCAGATATCAATCTTCTGTGGATAAATGTACAATCAAATTCAACGTTTAACACACAATCTCGAACTGCAGATCAATAAACAGACGTACGTTTCATGAGTAACTTGGACTCACATCATCAGTGTCAGTAAAAATAAAAATTTTTATATCCCCCCAAACACATGATTCTTTTGCGCTCCTAGACCCACCTATTTCTTCCTCTGATAATGTATTAACTATTTTAAACTCAATAGATCCTGTTATCGAATTTACATATGAAGTTGAAGTGGATAATAAATTACCTTTTCTTGATGTGTTGGTTGCTTGTCAGCTTAATATATTTTAATTCTTGTCACCCCCCTTCCCAAAAAAGCCTCGGCTTTTCATTTATATATCAATAGAGCATGTTTGATTTCTTCGGATAATAATTACCTTGTTGCAGAATTGAATTATATTCGATCAGTGCTAATGATCGTGGTTTTAGTTTTTTTTATATCAACCATTTAATGTTTCGTTGTCTCAATAAATATATTAATAATCCTGATTCTTCTGTTGTTCCAATTTCTTTTTCTATCCTCATTATTTTGCCATTTTATAACAGCATTAGCTTGTAAATAGCTAATATTTTAAGAAATTGTGATTTTAAAGTTGTTTTTAAACCAGTTAATAAACTAACTTTTTCACCTTTAAATAATAAAATTCCACATCAAAACTTCTGTGGTATCTACAACATCCAATATCAATGTAGCTTGTCCTATATAGAACAGACTAAACGACAACTTCGTTTCAGAAACAATGAACACAGAAACTATGTTCAGAAAAAGGAATTGCAAAAATCCTCTATTGCTTGTCATTGTTGGAGGGAGGGGCATAATTTTAACTTCGATTCAGCCACTATTATGATGAAATGCAATACTCCTTTAGATTTAGACTTTTTAGAGGCAGTTTATATGCTTAAAATTGGTAACTCCTTGGTCAACGATTTTTCAAGCGTACCATTCATCTCACCTTTCTGGTGTGATTTACTGAGTCATAGCGCATCACTTCCGCCTTCATCTTATTGGTTTCTCGTGTGTGATGTGCATTTTGTGTATCATAGTTATTATGTATGTTAATATGTGTGTTATTATCATTTGAGTTTTTGATTCTGTTTCATGTCTTTGAAGGGAAATAATAATTTTTATTTTTACTGACACTGATGATGTGAGTCCAAGTTACTCATGAAACGTACGTCTGTATATTGAGCTGCAGTTCGATATTGTGTGTTAATTGTATTGTTGAATTTTATTGTATATCAAGCTTCTTGTCCACGGAGAGGTATTTATTTTTGTATAGAAAAAAATGCATCTCCCCAAAAATATATAACATCGCATTCTTTCGGTGTGTTATGCAGGAGGAATTTAAATTCCTACTTGACAGTCATTGTAGCTCTTCAGACAAAAATATTCTCCGCTTCCAAGGAAAGGTATTTACATTTGCCCAGAAATAAATGCATCTCAGCATAAATATTCAACATTGCCTTCTGTCGCAGTGTTATGGAGGAGGAATTTCAATTATGTCTTGAAAATCATTTTAGCTCTTCAGAGACAAATCTTCTTCGTTTCCACGAAGAAGTATTTACTTTAGTCCAGAAAAAAATACATCTCCGCATAAATATTGCACATTGCCTTTTGTCGGAGTGTTATTCATGAGGAATTTAAATTCCTTTTTGAAAGTCATTGTAGCTCTTCTGAGACCAATCTTTTCGTTTCCAGGGAGAGATATTTACTTTTGTCCAGAAATAAATAGCTCTCCGCATAAATATTCAACATTTCTTTTGTCAAAGTGTGATGAATGAGGATATTGATATTCCTTTTTAAAAGTCATCGTAGATTTTTAGATACAAATCTTCTTCGTTCCCACGGAGAGGTATTTACTTTTGTCCAGAAATAAATGCCTCTCCGCATAGATATTCAACATGTGATATATCAAAGTGTGATGAATGAGGATATGGATATTACTTCTTGAACATCATTGAAGCTTTTCAGATATCAATCTTATTCTTGGCTACGGAGAGGTATTCACTTTAGTCCAGAAAAGAATGCATCTCCGTATAAATGTTGCACATTGCCTTTTGTCGGAGTGTTATGCAGGAGGAATTTAAATTCCTTTTTGAAAGTGATTTTAGCTTTTCTGAGACCAATTTTCTTCGTTTCCACGGAAAAACCTTTATTTTTGTCCAGAAAAAAATGCATCTCCGCATAAATATTTAACATCGCCTTCTATCGGAATATGATGCAAGAGGATATTTAAATTCCTTCTTGAAAGTCATTGTACCTATTTAGAGAAAAAGTTTCTTCGTTTCCACAGAGAGGTATTTACATTTGTCAAGAAATAAAGGCTTCTCCGCAAAACTATTCAGCATCGCCTTCTATCGGTGTATGATGCAGGAGGATTTTTATGTTCCTTCTTGAACGTCCTTGTAGCTTTTTAGAGACCAATCTTCTTCTTGTCCACGGAGAGGTATTTACTTTTGTACAGGAAAAAACGCTTCTCCGCATAAATATTGAACATTTCCTTCTCTCGGAGTGTTATGCGAGAAGAATTTAAATTTCTTCTTGGATGTAATTGTAGGTCTCCAGAGACCGATCTTCTACGTTTCCACGGAGAGGTATTTACTTTTGTCTTGAAATAAATGCATCTCCGCATATATATTGAACATCGCCTTCTATCAGTGTATGATACAGGAGGATTTTTTTGTTCCTTCTTGAACGTCCTTGTAGCATTTTAGAGGCCACTCTTCTTCTTTTCCACGGAGAGATATTTACATTTGCCAAGAAATAAAGTCTTCTCCGCATAAATATTCAACATCGCCTTCTAACGGAGTACGATGCAGGAAGATATTTATATTCATTTTTGAATGTCGTTGTAGCTTTTCAGCGATCAATCTTTTTCTGGTCAACGGAGAGGTATTTACTTTTGTCCAAAAATAAATGCATCTCCGCATGAATATTGATCATTGTATTGTTTTCGACCTTTACGCAGGAAAAATTAAAATTTCCACTTGAAAGTCATTGTAGCCCTCCAGAGACAGATCTTCTACGTTTCCACGGAAAAGTATTTACTTTTGTCCAGAAATAAATGCATCTCCGCAAATATATTGAACATCGCCTTCTATCGGTGTATGATGCAGGAGGATTTTTTCGTTCCTTCTGGAAAGTCGCTGTTTCTTTTTATAGACAGATCTTCTACGTTGCCACGGAAAAGTATTTACTTTTGTCCCGAAATAAATATTTCACCGCATATATATTGAACATCGCCTTCTATCTGTGTATGATGCAGTCCTTTTTTGCGTTCCTTCTGGAAAGTCGCAGTTTTTTTTAGAGACCAATCATCCTCTTATCCGCAGAGATGTATTTCATTTTGTTCAGAAATAAATGCATCTCCGCATAAATATTTAACATTTCCTTCTATCGGAGTGTTATGCAAGAGGAATTTACACTTCTTCTTGAAAGTTATTTTAGCTCTTCAGAGATCAATCTTTTACGTTTCCACGGAGAGGTATTTACTTTTGTCCAGAAATAAATGCATCTCCGCATACATATTGAACATCGCCTTCTTTCGGTGTATTATGCAGGAGGATATTTATATTCATTCTTGAACGTCGTTGTAGCTTTTCAAAGGCCAATTTTCTTCTTTTCCACATAATCGCCATCATTTTCTACGTATTTTTGTAGACGGTGCTCCAATTTCTGTATCCAATGTCGTAGAACTCCGCCGCCAAGCCGCTCATGAAACGTTTCACCTCTTCTTTTACGTCATCGTCGCTCCGGAAGCCTTGGACACCCAAATGTTACTTTATCTCGGGATTATCACAAGTGATAATCACTTGTTTCCCAAGATAAAGTAACATTTGTGTGTCCAACGCTTCTGGAGAGACGATGACTTCAAAGCACAGGTGAAACGCTTCCTCAGGGGGTTGGCAGCGGAGTTCTACGACATTGGATACAGAAATTGGAGCACCGTCTACAAAAATACGTAGAAAAAGATGGCGATTATGTAGAAAAATACAGAAAACTTTCTTCTTTCCAACGATGTAAATTTCTATGAGAATAAACAATGTTGTCTATTTGTAAATTGGATGGTAACCTTATTTCTGGATCGACCCTCGTAGCTTTTTAGTGACCAATCTTCTTCTTGTCCATGGAGAGGTATTTACTTTTGTCCAGAAATAAATGCATCTCCGCATAAATATTAAACATTTCTTTCATTCGGAGTGTTATGTAGGATGACTTTAAATTTCTTCTTGAAAGTCATTGTAGCTCTCCAGAAACCGATCTTCTACGTTTCCACGGAGAAGTATTTACTTTTGTCTAGAAATAAATGCATCTCCTCATATATATTGAACATCGCCTTCTATCGGTGTATGATGTAGGAGGATTTTTTTGTTCCTTCTTGAACGTCCTTGACGCTTTTCAGCGATCAATCTTCTTCTTGTCCACGGAGAGCTATTTAGATTTGTACAAAAATAAATGCATCTCCGCATTGATAGGGAGCATCGCCTTCTAGCGGAGTATGATGCCGGAGGATATTTATATTCATTTTTGAATATCGTTGTAGCTTTTCAGGGATCAATCTTTTTCTTGTCAGCGGAGAGGTATTTACTTTTGTCCAAAAGATTTTGCATCTCCGCATAAATATTGAACATTTCCTTCTCTCGGAGTGTTATGAAAGAAGAGTTTGTACTCCTTCTTTAAAGTCATTTTAGCTCTTCAGAGACCAGTCTTTTACGTTCCCACGGAGAGGTATTTACTTTTGTCAAGAAATAAATGCATCTCCGCATACATATTGAACGTCGCCTTTTTTCGGTGTATTATGCTGGAGCATATTTATATTCCTTCTTGAACGTCGTTGTAGCTTTTTACAGACCCATCTTCTTCTTGTCCACGGAGAGGTATTTACTTTTGTCCAGAAATAAATGCATCTCCGCATAAATATTGAACATTTACTTGTTTTCGAGTGTTATGCAGGAAGTAATTAAATTTTTTCTTTAAAGTCATTGTAGTTCTTCAGATACCAATCTACTATGTTTCCACGGAGAGGTATTTAGTTTTGTCCAAAAATAAATCCATCTCCGCGTTGATAGGGAACATCGCCTTCCAGCGGAATGTGATGCAGGAGGACATTTTGATTCCTTTTTGAATGTCGTTGTAGCTTGTCAGCGATCATTCTTCTTGTCCACGGAGAGGTATTTACTTTTGTCTAAAAATAAATGCATCTCCGCATATATATTGAACATCGCCTTCTATTGGTATATGATGCAGGTAGATTTTTATGTTCCTTCTTGAACGTCGTTTTTTCTTTTTAGAGACTAATCTTCTTCTTGTCCGCGGAGATGTATTTACTTTTGTCCAGAAATAAATGCATCTCCGCATATAAATTGAACATCGCCTTCTATCGAAGTATGATGCAGGAGGATTTTTATGTTCCTTCTTGAAAGTCCTTGTAGCTTTTCTGAGGCCAATGTTCTTCTTGTCCACGGTGAGGTATTTACTTTTGTCCAGAAATAAATGCATCTCCGCATTGATAGGGAACATCTCCTTCTAAAGCAGTGTGATGCAGGAGTATATTTTTATTATTATTTCAATGTTGTTGTAGCTTTTAAACGATCAATCTTCTTCTTGTTCACGGAGAGGTATTTACTTCTGTCTAGTAATAAATGCATCTCCGCTTACATATTGAATATTGCCTTCTATCGGTGTATGATGCAGGAGGATTTTTATGTTCCTTCTGGAACGTCCTTGCAGTTTTTAGAGACCAATCTTCTTCTCTTCAGTGGAGAGGTATTTACTTTTGTCCAAAAATAAATGCATCTCTGCACAATTATTGAACATTTCCTACTCTCGGAGTGTTATGCAAGAAGAGTTTATACACCTTCGTTGAAGTCATGTCAGCTTTTCAGAGATCAGTCTTTTACGTTTCCACGGAGAGGTATTTACTTTTGTCCAGATATAAATGCATCTCCGCATACATATTGAACGTAGCCTTTTTTTGGGTGTATTATACAGGAGCATATTTACACTCCTTCTTGAACATCGTTGTAGTTTTTACAGACCCATCTTCTTCTTGTCCACTTAGAGGTATTTACTTAAGTCCAGAAATAAATGCATCTCCGCATAAATATTGAACATTTCCTTGTTTTCGAGTGTTATGAAGGAAGAATTTAAATTTCTTATTGAAAGTCATTGTAGTTCTTCAGAGACCAATCTTTTACGTTTCCACGGAGAGGTATTTACTTTTGCCCAGAAATAAATGCATCTCCGCACAAATATTGAACATTTCCTTCTCTCGGAGTGTTATGCAAGAATAATTTATACTTCTTCTTGAAAGTCATTTCAGCTCTTCAGGGACCAGTCTTTTACGATTCCACGGAGAGGTATTTACTTTTGTCCAGAAATAAATGCATCTCCGCATACATATTGAACATCGCTTTATTTTGGGTATGTGATGCAGGAGGATATTTATATTCCTTCTTGAACGTCGTTGTAGCTTTCAGAGAAAAATTTTCTTCTTGTCCACGGAGAGGTATTTAGTTTTGTCCAGAAATAAATGCATCTCCGCATACATAGTGAACGTCGCCTTTCTTCGGTGTATTATGCTGGAGCATATTTATATTCCTTCTTGAACGTCATTGTAGCTTTTTACAGACCCATCTTCTTCTTGTCCACGGAGAGGTATTTACTTTTGTCCAGAAATAAATGCATCTCCGCATAAATATTGAACATTTCCTTGTTTTCGAGTGTTATGCAGGAAGAATTTAAATTTCTTCTGGAAAGTCATTATAACTCTTCAGAGACCAATCTTCTTTTTTTCCACGGAGAGGTATTTAGTTTTGTCCAAAAATAAATGCTTCTCCGCATTGATAGGGAACATCGCCTTCCAGCGGAATGTGATGCAGGGGGACATTTAGATTCCTTTTTGAATGTCGTTGTAGATTGTCAGCCATCAATCTTCTTGTCCACGGAGAGGTATTTACTTTTGTCTAGAAATAAATGCATCTACGCATAAATATTGAACGTCGCCTTTTTTCGGTGTATTATGCAGGAGCATATTTATATTCCTTCTTGAACGTCGTTGTAGCTTTTTACAGACCCATCCTCTCCTTTCCCACGGAGAGGTATTTACTTTTGTCTAGAGATAAATGCATATCCGCATACATTTTGAACATCGCCTTCTATCATTGCATGATGCAGGAGGATTTTTTTTTCCTTCTTGAACGTTGTTTTTTCTTTTTAGAAACCAGTCTTCCTCTTGTTCGCGGAGATGTATTTACTTTTGTCCAGAAATAAATACATCTCCGATTATATAGTGAACATCGCCTTCTATCGGTGAATGATGAAGGAGTATTTTTATTTCCTTCTTGAACGTCTTTGTAGCATTTTTGAGACCAATCTTCTTCTTGTCCACGGAGAGGTATTTAGTTTTGTCCAGAAAAAAAATGCATCTCCACATAAATAATAAACATTTCTTTCATTCGGAGTGTTATGCTGGAAGAATTTAAATTTCTTCTTGAAAGTCATTGTAGCTCTCCAGAAACCGATCTTCTACGTTTCCACGGAGAGGTATTTACTTTTGTCTAGAAATAAATGCATCTCCGCATATATATTCAACATCGCCTTCTATCGGTGTATGACGTAGGAGGATTTTTATGTTCCTTCTTGAATGTCCTTGTAGCTTTTCAGCGATCAATCTTCTTCTTGACCACGGAGAAGTATTTAGATTTGCCAAAAATAAATGCATCTCCGCATTGATAGGGAACATCGCCTTCTAGCGCAGTGTGATGCAGGAGGATATTTTAATTGTTTTTTCAATGTCGTTATAGCTTTTAAGCGATCAGTCTTCTTCTTGGCCACGGAGAGGTATTTACTTTTGTCAAGAAAGAAATGCATCTCCGCATACATTTTGAACATCGACTTCTATCGGTGTATGATGCAGGAGGATTTTTATGTTCCTTCTTGAACGTCGTTGTTTCTTTTTAGAGACCAGTCTTCTTCTTGTTCGCGGAGATGTATTTACTTTTGTCCAGAAATAAATATATCTCCGCATGTATATTGAACATCGCCTTCTATCGATGTATGATGCAGGAGTATTTTTATTTCCTCCTTGAATGTCTTTGTAGCATTTTAGAGACCAACCTTCTTCTTGTCCACGGAGAGGTATTTACTTTTGTCCAGAAATAAATGCATCTCCGCATAAAAAATAAACATTTCTTTCATTCGAAGTGTTATGCTGGAAGAATTTAAATTTTTTCTTGAAAGTCATTGTAGCTCTCCAGAAACCGATCTTCTACGTTTCCACGGAGAGGTATTTACTTTTGTCTAGAAATAAATGCATCTCCGCATATATATTGAATATCGCCTTCTATCGGTGTATGGTGCAGGAGGGTTTTTATGTTCCTTCTTGAACGTCGTTGTTTCTTTTTAGAGACCAGTCTTCTTCTTGTTCGCGGAGATGTATTTACTTTTGTCCAGAAATAAATATATATCCGCATATATAATGAACATCGCCTTCTATCGGTGTATGATGCAGGAGGATTTTTATGTTCCTTCTTGAACGTCCTTGTAGCTTTTCAGAGGCTAATGTTCTTCTTGTCCACGGAGAGGTATTTACTTTTGTCAAGAAATAAATGCATCTCCGCATTGAAGGGGAACATCGCCTTCTAGCGCAGTGTGATGCAGGTGGATATTTTTATTGTTTTTTCAATGTCGTTATAGCTTTTAAGCGATCAGTCTTCTTCTTGGCCACGGAGAGGTATTTACTTTTGTCTAGAAATAAATGCATCTCCGCATACATATTGAACATCGCCTTCTATCGGTGTATGACGTAGTAGGATTTTTATTTTCCTTCTTGAACGACCTTGTAGCTTTTAAAAGACCAATCGTCTTCTTGTCCACGGAGAAGTATTTAGTTTTGCCAAAAATAAATGCATCTCCGCATTGATCGGGAACATCGCCTTCTAGCGCAGTGTGATGCAGGAGATATTTTTTCTCTTTTTTCAATGTTGTTGTAGCTTCTAAGCGATCAATATTCTTCTTGGCCATGGAGAGGTATTTAATTTTGTATTGAAATAAATGCATCTCCGCATACATATTGAACATCGCCTTCTATCGGTGTACGAAGCAGGAGGATTTTTATATTCCTTCTTGAACGTCGTTGTTTCTTTTTAGAGACCAGTCTTCTTCTTGTTCGCGGAGATGTATTTACTTTTGTCCAGAAATAAATACATCTCCGCATATATATTGAACATCGCCTTCTATCGATGTGTGATGCAGGAGGATTTTTATTTCCTTCTTGCACGCCTTTGTAGCATTTTTAGGCCAATCTTCTTCTTGTCCACGGAGAGGTATTTAATTTTGTCTAGAAATAAATGCATCTCCGCATACATATTGAACATTCTTCTATCGGTGTATGATGCAGTAGGATTTTTATATTCCTTCTTGAACGTCGTTGTTTCTTTTTAGAGACCAGTCTTCTTCTTGTTCGTGGAGATGTATTTACATTTGTCCAAAAATAATTGCATCTCCGCATATATACTGAACATCGTCTTCTATTGGTGTATGATGCAGGAGGATTTTTATGATCCTTCTTGAACGTCCTTGTGGATTTTCAGAGGCCAATTTTCTTCTTGGCCACGGAGAGGTATTTACTTTTGTCTAGAAATAAATGCATCTCCGCATAAATATTGGACATTTCCTTCTCTCGGAGTGTTATGCAAGAAGAGTTTGTACTCCTTCTTTAAAGTCATTTTAGCTCTTCAGAGACAGTCTTTTACGTTTCCACGGAGAGGTATTTACTTTTGTCTAGAAAAAAAAGCATCTCCGCATATATACTGAACATCGCATTCTATCGGTGTATGATGCAGGAGGATTTTTATGGTCCTTCTTGAACGTCCTTGTGGCTTTTCAGAGGCCAATGTTCTTCTTGTCCACGGAGAGGTATTTACTTTTGTGCAGAAATAAATGAATCTCCGCATTGAAGTGGAACATCGCCTTCTAGCGCAATGTGATGCAGGGGGATATTTTTATTCTTTTTTCATTGTCGTTGTAGATTTTAAGTGATCAGTCTTCTTCTTGGCCACGGAGATGTATTTACATTTGTCTAGAAATAAATGCATATCCGCATACATTTTGAACATCGCCTTCTATCAGTGTATGATGCAGGAGGATTTTTTTTTTCCTTCTTGAACGTCTTTGTAGCATTTTTGAGACCAATCTTCTTCTTGTCCACGGAGAGGTATTTACTTTTGTCCAGAGATAAATGCATCTCCGCATAAATAATAAACATTTCTTTCATTCGGAGTGTTATGCTGGAAGAATTTAAATTTCTTCTTGAAAGTGATTTATTTGTAGCTTTCCAGAAACCGATCTTCTACGTTTCCACGGAGATGTATTTACTTTTGTCTAGAAATAAATGCATCTCCGCATATATATTTAACATCGCCTTCTATCGGTGTATGACGTAGGAGGATTTTTATGTTCCTTCTTGAACGTCCTTGTAGCTTTTCAGCAATCAATTTTCTTCTTGTCCACGGAGAGGTTTTTACTTTTGTCCAGAAATAAATGCATCTCCGCATTGATAGGGAATCGCTTTCTAGCGCAGTGTGAAGCAGGAGGATATTTTTATTCTTTTTTCAATGTCGTTATAGCTTATAAGCGATCAGTCTTCTTCTTGGCCACGGAGAGGTATTTACTTTTGTCTAGAAATAAATGCATCTCCGCATAAATATTGAACATTTCTTTCATTCGGAGTGTTATGCTGGAAGAATTTAAATTTCTTCTTGGAAGTCATTGTAGCTCTCCAGAAACCGATCTTCTACGTTTCCAAGGAGAGGTATTTACTTTTGTCTAGAAATAAATGCATCTCCGCATATAAACTGAACATCGCATTCTATCGGTGTATTATTGCAGGAGGATTTTTATGGTCCTTCTTGAACGTCCTTGTGGCTTTTCAGAGGCCAATGTTCTTCTTGTCCACGGAGAGGTATTTACTTTTGTGCAGAAATAAATGCATCTCCGCATTGATAGGGAACATCGCCTTCTAGCGCAGTGTGATGTAGGAGGATATTTTTATTGTTTTTTCAATGTCGTTATAGCTTTTAAGCGATCAGTCTTCTTCTTGGCCACGGAGAGGTATTTACTTTTGTCAAGAAATAAATGCATCTCCGCATACATTTTGAACATCGCCTTCTATCGGTGTATAATGCAGGAGGATTTTTATGTTCCTTCTTTAACGTCGTTGTTTCTTTTTAGAGACCAATCTTCTTCTTGCCCACGGAGAGGTATTTACTTTTGTACAGAAATAAATGCATCTCCGCATTGATAGGGAACATCGCCTTCTAGCGCAGTGTGATGCAGGAAATATTTTTTCTCTTTTTTCAATGTTGTTGTAGCTTTTAGCGATCAGTCTTCTTCTTGGCCACGGAGAGGTATTTACTTTTGTCCAGAAATAAATACATCTCCGCATATATATTGAACATCGCCTTCTATCGATGGATCGATCTATGCAGGAGGATTTTTATTTCCTTCTTGAACGCCTTTGTAGAATTTTTAAGACCAATCTTCCTCTTGTCCACGGAGAGGTATTTACTTTTGTCCAGAAATAAATGCATCTCCGTATAAATAATAAACATTTCTTTCATTCGGAGTGTTATGCTGGAAGAATTTAAATTTCTTCTTGAAAGTGATTTGTAGCTCTCCAGAAACCGATCTTCTACGTTTCCACGGAGAGGTATTTACTTTTGTCTAGAAATAAATGCATCTCCGCATATATATTTAACATCGCCTTCTATCGGTGTATGACGTAGGAGGATTTTTATGTTCCTTCTTGAACGTCCTTGTAGATTTTCAGCGATCAATCTTCTTCTTGTCCACGGAGAGGTATTTAGTTTTGCCAAAAATAGATGTATCTCCGCATTGAAAGGGAACATCGCCTTCTAGCGCAGTGTGATGCAGGAGGACATTTTTTTTCTTTTTTCAATGTTGTTGTAGCTTTTAAGCGATCAATATTCTTCATGGTCACGGAGAGGTATTTAATTTTGTATTGAAATAAATGCATCTCCGCATACATATTGAACATCACCTTCTATCGGTGTATGATGCAGGAGGATTTTTATATTCCTTCTTGAACGTCGTTGTTTCTTTTTAGAGACCACTCTTCTTGATCGCGGAGATGTATTTACATTTGTCCAGAAATAAATGCATCTCCGCATATATACTGAACATCGCCTTCTATCGGTGTATGATGCAGGAGGATTTTTATGTTCCTTCTTGAACGGCCTTGTGGCTTTTCAGAGACCAATGTTCTTCTTGTCCACGAAGAGGTATTTACTTTTGTCCAGAAATAAATGCATCTCCGCATTGATAGGGAAAATCGCCTTCTAGCGCAATGTGATGCAGGAGGACATTTTTATTCTTTTTTCAATGTCGTTGTAGCTTTTAAGCGATCAATATTCTTCTTGGCCACGGAGAGGTATTTACTTTTGTATTGAAATAAATGCATCTCCGCATATATATTGAACATCGCCTTCTATCGGTGTATGACCGAGGAGGAATTTTTATGTTCCTTCTTGAACGTCGTTGTTTCTTTTTAGAGACCAATCTTCTTCTTGTCCACGAAGAGGTATTTACTTTTGTTCCGAAATAAATGCATTTCCGCATAAATATTAAACATTTCTTTCATTCGGAGTGTAATGCTCGAAGAATTTAAATTACTTCTTGAAAGTCATTGTAGCTCTCCAGAAACCGATCTTCTACGTTTCCACGGAGAGGTATTTACTTTTGTCTAGAAATAAATGCATCTCCGCATATATATTGAACATCGCCTTCTATCGGTGTATGACGTAGTAGGATTTTTATGTTCCTTCTTGAACGTACTTATAGCTTTTCAGCGATCAATCTTCTTCTTGTCCACGGAGAAGTATTTAGATTTGCCAAAAATAAATGCATCTCCGCATTGATAGGGAACATCGCCTTCTAGCGCAGTGTGATGCAGGAGGATATTTTAATTGTTTTTTCAATGTCGTTATAGCTTTTAAGCAATCAGTCTTCTTCTTGGCCACGGAGAGGTATTTACTTTTGTCAAGAAAGAAATGCATCTCCGCATATATTTTGAACATCGCCTTCTATCGGTGTATGATGCAGGAGGACTTTTATGTTCCTTCTTGAACGTCGTTGTTTCTTTTTAGAGACCAGTCTTTTTCTTGTTCGCAGAGAGGTGTTTACTTTTGTCCAGAAATAAATGCATCTCCGCATAAAAAATAAACATTTCGTTCATTCGAAGTGTTATGCTTGAAGAATTTAAATTTTTTCTTGAAAGTCATTGTAGCTCTCCAGAAACCGATCTTCTACGTTTCCACGGAGAGGTATTTACTTTAGTCTAGTAATAAATGCATCTCCGCATATATATTGAACATCGCCTTCTATCAGTGTATGACGTAGGAGGAATTTTATGTTCCTTCTTGAACGTCCTTGAAGCTTTTCAGCGATCAATCTTCTTCTTGTCCACGGAGATGTATTTACATTTGTCCAAAAATAAATGCATCTCCGCATATATACTGAACATCGCCTTCTATCGGTGTATGATGCAGGAGGATTTTTATGTTCCTTCTTGAACGTCCTTGTGGCTTTTCAGAGGCCAATGTTCTTCTTGTCCACGGAGAGGTATTTACATTTGTCCAGAAATAAATGCATCTCCGCATTGATAGGGAATCTCCTTCTAACGCAGTGTGATGCAGGAGGATATTTTTATTCTTTTTTCAATGTCGTTATAGCTTATAAGCGATCAGTCTTCTTCTTGGCCACGGAGAGGTATTTACTTTTGTCTAGAAATAAATGCATCTCCCCATAAATATTGAACATTTCCTTCTCTCGGAGTGTTATGCAAGAAAAGTTTGTACTCCTTCTTTAAAGTCATTTTAGCTCTTCAGAGACCAGTCTTTTACGTTTCCACGGAGAGGTATTTACTTTTGTCCAGAAATAAATGCATCTCCGCATAAATAATAAACATTTCTTTCATTCGGAGTGTTATGCTGGAAGAATTTAAATTTCTTCTTGAAAGTGATTTGTAGCTTTCCAGAAACCGATCTTCTACGTTTCCACGGAGATGTATTTACTTTTGTCTAGAAATAAATGCATCTCCGCATATATATTTAACATCGCCTTCTATCGGTGTATGACGTAGGAGGATTTTTATGTTCCTTCTTGAATGTCCTTGTAGCTTTTCAGCATTCAATTTTCTTCTTGTCCACGGAGAGGTTTTTACTTTTTTCCAGAAATAAATGCATCTCCGCATTGATAGGGAATCGCTTTCTAGCGCAGTGTGAAGCAGGAGGATATTTTTATTCTTTTTTCAATGTCGTTATAGCTTATAAGCGATCAGTCTTCTTCTTGGCCACGGAGAGGTATTTACTTTTGTCTAGAAATAAATGCATCTCCGCATAAATATTGAACATTTCTTTCATTCGGAGTGTTATGCTGGAAGAATTTAAATTTCTTCTTGGAAGTCATTGTAGCTCTCCAGAAACCGATCTTCTACGTTTCCAAGGAGAGGTATTTACTTTTGTCTAGAAATAAATGCATCTCCGCATATAAACTGAACATCGCATTCTATCGGTGTATTATTGCAGGAGGATTTTTATGGTCCTTCTTGAACGTCCTTGTGGCTTTTCAGAGGCCAATCTTCTTCTTGTCCACGGAGCGGTATTTAGTTTTGCCAAAAATAAATGCATCTCCGCATTGTAGGGGAGCATCGCCTTCTAGCGCAGTGTGATGCAGGAGGATATTTTTATTGTTTTTTCAATGTTGTTGTAGCTTTTAAGCGATCAATCTTCTTCTTGGCCACGGAGAGGTATTTACTTTTGTCTAGAAATAAATGCATCTCCGCATATATACTGAACATCGCATTCTATCGGTGTATTATTGCAGGAGGATTTTTATGGTCCTTCTTGAACGTCCTTGTGGCTTTTCAGAGGCCAATGTTCTTCTTGTCCACGGAGAGGTATTTACTTTGGGCAGGAAAAAAAAAATGCATCTCCGCATTGATAGGGAACATCGCCTTCTAGCGCAGTGTGATGTAGGAGGATATTTTTATTGTTTTTTCAATGTCGTTATAGCTTTTAAGCGATCAGTCTTCTTCTTGGCCACGGAGAGGTATTTACTTTTGTCAAGAAATAAATGCATCTCCGCATACATTTTGAACATCGCCTTCTATCGGTGTATAATGCAGGAGGATTTTTATGTTCCTTCTTTAACGTCGTTGTTTCTTTTCAGAGACCAATCTTCTTCTTGCCCACGGAGAGGTATTTAGTTTTTTGCAGAAATAAATGCATCTCCGCATTGATAGGGAACATCGCCTTCTAGCGCAGTGTGATGCAGGAGATATTTTTTCTCTTTTTTCAATGTTGTTGTAGCTTTTAGCGATCAGTCTTCTTCTTGGCCACGGAGAGGTATTTACTTTTGTCAAGAAATAAATGCATCTCCGCATACATTTTGAACATCGCCTTCTATCGGTGTATAATGCAGGAGGATTTTTATGTTCCTTCTTTAACGTCGTTGTTTCTTTTTAGAGACCAATCTTCTTCTTGCCCACGGAGAGGTATTTACTTTTGTTCAGAAATAAATGCATCTCCGCATAAATATTAAACATTTCTTTCATTCGGAGTGTTATGCTGGAAGAATTTAAATTTCTTCTTGAAAGTCATTGTAGCTCTCCAGAAACCGATCTTCTACGTTTCCACGGAGAGGTATTTACTTTTGTCAAGAAATAAATGCATCTCCGCATATATATTGAATATCGCCTTCTATCGGTGTGTGGTGCAGGAGGATTTTTATTCCCTTCTTGAACGTCTTTGTTTCTTTTTAGAGACCAGTCTTCTTCTTGTTCGCGGAGATGTATTTACTTTTGTCCAGAAATAAATATATCTCCGCATATATAATGAACATCGCCTTCTATCGATGTATGATGCAGGAGGATTTTTATTTCCTTCTTGAACGTCTTTTAGCATTTTAGAAACCAATCTTTTTCTTGTCCACGGAGAGGTATTTACTTTTGTCGAGAAATAAATGCATCTCCGCATATATATTGAACATCGCCTTCTATCGGTGTATGACGAGGAGGAATTTTATGTTCCTTCTTGAACGTCCTTGTAGCTTTTAAGCGATCAATCTTCTTCTTGGCCACGGAGAGATATTTACTTTTGTCTAGAAATAAATGCATCTCCGCATATATACTGAACATCGCATTCTATCGGTGTATTATTGCAGGAGGATTTTTATGGTCCTTCTTGAACGTCCTTGTGGCTTTTCAGAGGCCAATGTTCTTCTTGTCCACGGAGAGGTATTTACTTTTGTGCAGAAATAAATGCATCTCCGCATTGATAGGGAACATCGCCTTCTAGCGCAGTGTGATGTAGGAGGATATTTTTATTGTTTTTTCAATGTCGTTATAGCTTTTAAGCGATCAGTCTTCTTCTTGGCCACGGAGAGTTATTTACTTTTGTCAAGAAATAAATGCATCTCCGCATAAATAATAAACATTTCTTTCATTCGGAGTGTTATGCTGGAAGAATTTAAATTTCTTCTTGAAAGTGATTTATTTGTAGCTTTCCAGAAACCGATCTTCTACGTTTCCACGGAGATGTATTTACTTTTGTCTAGAAATAAATGCATCTCCGCATATATATTTAACATCGCCTTCTATCGGTGTATGACGTAGGAGGATTTTTATGTTCCTTCTTGAACGTCCTTGTAGCTTTTCAGCAATCAATTTTCTTCTTGTCCACGGAGATGTATTTACTTTTGTCTAGAAATAAATGCATCTCCGCATATAAACTGAACATCGCATTCTATCGGTGTATTATTGCAGGAGGATTTTTATGGTCCTTCTTGAACGTCCTTGTGGCTTTTCAGAGGCCAATGTTCTTCTTGTCCACGGAGAGGTATTTACTTTTGTGCAGAAATAAATGCATCTCCGCATTGATAGGGAACATCGCCTTCTAGCGCAGTGTGATGTAGGAGGATATTTTTATTGTTTTTTCAATGTCGTTATAGCTTTTAAGCGATCAGTCTTCTTCTTGGCCACGGAGAGGTATTTACTTTTGTCAAGAAATAAATGCATCTCCGCATACATTTTGAACATCGCCTTCTATCGGTGTATAATGCAGGAGGATTTTTATGTTCCTTCTTTAACGTCGTTGTTTCTTTTTAGAGACCAATCTTCTTCTTGCCCACGGAGAGGTATTTACTTTTGTACAGAAATAAATGCATCTCCGCATTGATAGGGAACATCGCCTTCTAGCGCAGTGTGATGCAGGAAATATTTTTTCTCTTTTTTCAATGTTGTTGTAGCTTTTAGCGATCATTCTTCTTCTTGGCCACGGAGAGGTATTTACTTTTGTCAAGAAATAAATGCATCTCCGCATACATTTTGAACATCGCCTTCTATCGGTGTATAATGCAGGAGGATTTTTATGTTCCTTCTTTAACGTCGTTGTTTCTTTTTAGAGACCAATCTTCTTCTTGCCCACGGAGAGGTATTTACTTTTGTTCAGAAATAAATGCATCTCCGCATAAATATTAAACATTTCTTTCATTCGGAGTGTTATGCTGGAAGAATTTAAATTTCTTCTTGAAAGTCATTGTAGCTCTCCAGAAACCGATCTTCTACGTTTCCACGGAGAGGTATTTACTTTTGTCAAGAAATAAATGCATCTCCGCATATATATTGAATATCGCCTTCTATCGGTGTGTGGTGCAGGAGGATTTTTATTCCCTTCTTGAATGTCGTTGTTTCTTTTTAGAGACCAGTCTTCTTCTTGTTCGCGGAGATGTATTTACTTTTGTCCAGAAATAAATATATCTCCGCATATATAATGAACATCGCCTTCTATCGATGTATGATGCAGGAGGATTTTTATTTCCTTCTTGAACGTCTTTTAGCATTTTAGAAACCAATCTTTTTCTTGTCCACGGAGAGGTATTTACTTTTGTCGAGAAATAAATGCATCTCCGCATATATATTGAACATCGCCTTCTATCGGTGTATGACGAGGAGGAATTTTATGTTCCTTCTTGAACGTCCTTGTAGCTTTTCAGCGATCAATCTTCTTCTTGTCCACGGAGCGGTATTTAGTTTTGCCAAAAATAAATGCATCTCCGCATTGTAGGGGAGCATCGCCTTCTAGCGCAGTGTGATGCAGGAGGATATTTTTATTGTTTTTTCAATGTTGTTGTAGCTTTTAAGCGATCAATCTTCTTCTTGGCCACGGAGAGGTGTTTACTTTTGTCTAGAAATAAATGCATCTCCGCATATATACTGAACATCGCATTCTATCGGTGTATTATTGCAGGAGGATTTTTATGGTCCTTCTTGAACGTCCTTGTGGCTTTTCAGAGGCCAATGTTCTTCTTGTCCACGGAGAGGTATTTACTTTGGGCAGGAAAAAAAAATGCATCTCCGCATTGATAGGGAACATCGCCTTCTAGCGCAGTGTGATGTAGGAGGATATTTTTATTGTTTTTTCAATGTCGTTATAGCTTTTAAGCGATCAGTCTTCTTCTTGGCCACGGAGAGGTATTTACTTTTGTCAAGAAATAAATGCATCTCCGCATACATTTTGAACATCGCCTTCTATCGGTGTATAATGCAGGAGGATTTTTATGTTCCTTCTTTAACGTCGTTGTTTCTTTTCAGAGACCAATCTTCTTCTTGCCCACGGAGAGGTATTTAGTTTTTTGCAGAAATAAATGCATCTCCGCATTGATAGGGAACATCGCCTTCTAGCGCAGTGTGATGCAGGAGATATTTTTTCTCTTTTTTCAATGTTGTTGCAGCTTTTAGCGATCAGTCTTCTTCTTGGCCACGGAGAGGTATTTACTTTTGTCAAGAAATAAATGCATCTCCGCATACATTTTGAACATCGCCTTCTATCGGTGTATAATGCAGGAGGATTTTTATGTTCCTTCTTTAACGTCGTTGTTTCTTTTTAGAGACCAATCTTCTTCTTGCCCACGGAGAGGTATTTACTTTTGTTCAGAAATAAATGCATCTCCGCATAAATATTAAACATTTCTTTCATTCGGAGTGTTATGCTGGAAGAATTTAAATTTCTTCTTGAAAGTCATTGTAGCTCTCCAGAAACCGATCTTCTACGTTTCCACGGAGAGGTATTTACTTTTGTCAAGAAATAAATGCATCTCCGCATATATATTGAATATCGCCTTCTATCGGTGTGTGGTGCAGGAGGATTTTTATTCCCTTCTTGAACGTCTTTGTTTCTTTTTAGAGACCAGTCTTCTTCTTGTTCGCGGAGATGTATTTACTTTTGTCCAGAAATAAATATATCTCCGCATATATAATGAACATCGCCTTCTATCGATGTATGATGCAGGAGGATTTTTATTTCCTTCTTGAACGTCTTTTAGCATTTTAGAAACCAATCTTTTTCTTGTCCACGGAGAGGTATTTACTTTTGTCGAGAAATAAATGCATCTCCGCATATATATTGAACATCGCCTTCTATCGGTGTATGACGAGGAGGAATTTTATGTTCCTTCTTGAACGTCCTTGTAGCTTTTCAGTGATCAATCTTCTTCTTGTCCACGGAGAGGTATTTAGTTTTGCCAAAAATAAAAGCATCTCCGCATTGTAGGGGAGCATCGCCTTCTAGCGCAGTGTGATGCAGGAGGATATTTTTATTGTTTTTTCAATGTTGTTTCAGCTTTTAAGCGATCAATCTTCTTCTTGGCCACGGAGAGATATTTACTTTTGTCTAGAAATAAATGCATCTCCGCATATATACTGAACATCGCATTCTATCGGTGTATTATTGCAGGAGGATTTTTATGGTCCTTCTTGAACGTCCTTGTGGCTTTTCAGAGGCCAATGTTCTTCTTGTCCACGGAGAGGTATTTACTTTTGTGCAGAAATAAATGCATCTCCGCATTGATAGGGAACATCGCCTTCTAGCGCAGTGTGATGTAGGAGGATATTTTTATTGTTTTTTCAATGTCGTTATAGCTTTTAAGCGATCAGTCTTCTTCTTGGCCACGGAGAGTTATTTACTTTTGTCAAGAAATAAATGCATCTCCGCATAAATAATAAACATTTCTTTCATTCGGAGTGTTATGCTGGAAGAATTTAAATTTCTTCTTGAAAGTGATTTATTTGTAGCTTTCCAGAAACCGATCTTCTACGTTTCCACGGAGATGTATTTACTTTTGTCTAGAAATAAATGCATCTCCGCATATATATTTAACATCGCCTTCTATCGGTGTATGACGTAGGAGGATTTTTATGTTCCTTCTTGAACGTCCTTGTAGCTTTTCAGCAATCAATTTTCTTCTTGTCCACGGAGAGGTTTTTACTTTTGTCCAGAAATAAATGCATCTCCGCATTGATAGGGAATCGCTTTCTAGCGCAGTGTGAAGCAGGAGGATATTTTTATTCTTTTTTCAATGTCGTTATAGCTTATAAGCGATCAGTCTTCTTCTTGGCCACGGAGAGGTATTTACTTTTGTCTAGAAATAAATGCATCTCCGCATAAATATTGAACATTTCTTTCATTCGGAGTGTTATTCTGGAAGAATTTAAATTTCTTCTTGGAAGTCATTGTAGCTCTCCAGAAACCGATCTTCTACGTTTCCAAGGAGAGGTATTTACTTTTGTCTAGAAATAAATGCATCTCCGCATATAAACTGAACATCGCATTCTATCGGTGTATTATTGCAGGAGGATTTTTATGGTCCTTCTTGAACGTCCTTGTGGCTTTTCAGAGGCCAATGTTCTTCTTGTCCACGGAGAGGTATTTACTTTTGTGCAGAAATAAATGCATCTCCGCATTGATAGGGAACATCGCCTTCTAGCGCAGTGTGATGTAGGAGGATATTTTTATTGTTTTTTCAATGTCGTTATAGCTTTTAAGCGATCAGTCTTCTTCTTGGCCACGGAGAGGTATTTACTTTTGTTAAGAAATAAATGCATCTCCGCATACATTTTGAACATCGCCTTCTATCGGTGTATAATGCAGGAGGATTTTTATTTCCTTCTTGAACGTCTTTTAGCATTTTAGAAACCAATCTTTTTCTTGTCCACGGAGATGTATTTACTTTTGTCTAGAAATAAATGCATATCCGCATATATATTTAACATCGCCTTCTAACGGTGTATGACGGAGGAGGATTTTTATGTTCCTTCTTGAACGTCCTTGTAGCTTTTCAGCGATCAATCTTCTTCTTGTCCACGGAGAGGTATTTAGTTTTGCCAAAAATAAATGCATCTCCGCATTGAAAGGGAACATCGCCTTCTAGCGCAGTGTGATGCAGGAGAATATTTTTTTTCTTTTTTCAATGTTGTTGTAGCTTTTAAGCGATCAATATACTTCTTGGTCACGGAGAGGTATTTAATTTTGTATTGAAATAAATGCATCTCCGCATATATACTGAACATCGCCTTCTATCGGTGTATGATGCAGGAGACTTTTTATGTTCCTTCTTGAACGTCCTTGTGGCTTTTCAGAGGCCAATGTTCTTCTTGTCCACGGAGAGGTATTTACTTTTGTCAAGAAATAAATGCATCTCCGCATTGATAGGGAACATCGCCTTCTAGCGCAGTGTGATGCAGGAGATATTTTTTAGTTTTTTTCAATGTTTTTGTAGCTTTTAAGCGACCAGTCTTCTTCTTGGCCACGGAGAGGTATTTACGTTTGTCAAAAAATAAATGCATCTCCGCATACATTTTGAACATCGCCTTCTATCGGTGTATGATGCAGGAGGATTTTTATGTTCCTTCTTGAACGTCGTTGTTTCTTTTTAGAGACCAGTCTTCTTCTAGTTCGCAGAGATGTATTTACTTTTGTTCAGAAATAAATGCATCTCCGCATATATACTGAACATCGCTTTCTATCGGTGTATGATGCAGGAGGATTTTTATGTTCCTTCTTGAACGTCCTTGTGGCTTTTCAGAGGCCAATGTTCTTCTTGTCCACGGTGAGGTATTTACTTTTGTCCAGAAATAAATACATCTCCGCATTGATAGGGAATCGCCTTCTAGCGCAGTGTGATGCAGGAGGATATTTTTATACTTTTCCAATGTCGTTATAGCTTATAAGCGATCAGTCTTCTTCTTGGCCACGGAGAGGTATTTACTTTTGTCTAGAAATAAATGCATCTCCGCATACATATTGAACATCGCCTTCCATCGGTGTATGACGTAGTAGGATTTTTATGTTCCTTCTTGAACGACCTTGTAGCTTTTTAGAGACCAATCGTCTTCTTGTCCACGGAGAGGTATTTACTTTTGTCCAGAAATAAATGCATCTCCGCATAAATAATAAACATTTTTAAATCTGGAAGAATTTAATGGAAGGATTTAAGGAAGAATTTAAATTTCTTCTTGAAAGTCATTGTAGCTCTCCAAAAACCGATCTTCTACGTTTCCACGGAGATGTATTTACTTTTGTCTAGAAATAAATGCATCTCCGCATATATATTTAACATCGCCTTCTATCGGTGTATGACGGAGGAGGATTTTTATGTTCCTTCTTGAACGTCCTTTTAGCTTTTCAGCGATCAATCTTCTTCTTGTCCACGGAGAGGTATTTACTTTTGTCAAGAAATAAATGCATCTCCGCATTGATAGGGAACATCGCCTTCTAGCGCAGTGTGATGCAGGAGATATTTTTTAGTTTTTTTCAATGTTGTTGTAGCTTTTAAGCGATCAGTCTTCTTCTTGGCCACGGAGAGGTATTTACTTTTGTCAAGAAATAAATGCATCTCCGCATACATTTTGAACATCGCCTTCTATCGGTGTATGATGCAGGAGGATTTTTATGTTCCTTCTTGAACGTCGTTGTTTCTTTTTAGAGACCAGCCTTCTTCTTGTTCGCGGAGATGTATTTACTTTTGTTCAGAAATAAATGCATCTCCGCATATATACTGAACATCGCTTTCTATCGGTGTATGATGCAGGAGGATTTTTATGTTCCTTCTTGAACGTCCTTGTGGCTTTTCAGAGGACAATGTTCTTCTTGTCCACGGTGAGGTATTTACTTTTGTCCAGAAATAAATGCATCTCCGCATTGATAGGGAATCGCCTTCTAGCGCAGTGTGATGCAGGAGGATATTTTTATACTTTTCCAATGTCGTTATAGCTTATAAGCGATCAGTCTTCTTCTTGGCCACGGAGAGGTATTTACTTTTGTCAAGAAATAAATGCATCTCCGCATACATTTTGAACATCGCCTTCTATCGGTGTATTATGCAGGAGGATTTTTATGTTCCTTCTTGAACGTCCTTGTGCCTTTTCAGAGGCCAATGTTCTTCTTGTCCACGGAGATGTATTTACTTTTGTTCTGAAATAAATATATATCCGCATATATAATGAACATCGCCTTCTATAGATGTATGATGCAGGAGGATTTTTATTTCCTTCTTGAACGTCTTTTAGCATTTTAGAAACCAATCTTCTTCTTGTCCACGGAGAGGTATTTACTTTTGTCGAGAAATAAATGCATCTCCGCATATGTATTGAACATCTCATTCTATCGGTGTATGACGGAGGAGGATTTTTATGTTCCTTCTTGAACGTCCTTGTAGCTTTTCAGCGATCAATCTTCTTCTTGTCCACGGAGAGGTATTTAGTTTTGCCAAAAATAAATGCATCTCCGCATTGAAAGGGAACATCGCCTTCTAGCGCAGTGTGATGCAGGAGGATATTTTTTTCTTTTTTCAATGTTGTTGTAGCTTTTAAGCGATCAATATTCTTCTTGGTCACGGAGAGGTATTTAATTTTGTACTGAAATAAATGCATCTCCGCATACATATTGAACATCGCTTTCTATCGGTGTACGATGCAGGAGGATTTTTATATTCCTTCTTGAACGTCGTTGTTTCTTTTTAGAGACCAGTCTTCTTCTTGTTCGCGGAGATGTATTTACTTTTGTTCAGAAATAAATGCATCTCCGCATATATACTGAACATCGCCTTCTATCGGTGTATGATGCAGGTGGATTTTTATTTTCCTTCTTGAACGTCCTTGTGGCTTTTCAGAGGCCAATGTTCTTCTTTTCCACGGAGAGGTATTTACTTTTGTCCAGAAATAAATGCATCTCCGCATTGATAGGGAATCGCCTTCTTGCGCAGTGTGATGCAGGAGGATATTTTTATACTTTTCCAATGTCGTTATAGCTTATAAGCGATCAGTCTTCTTCTTGGCCACGGAGAGGTATTTACTTTTGCTTGAAATAAATGCATCTCCGCATACATATTGAACATCGCCTTCCATCGGTTTATGACGTAGTAGGATTTTTATGTTCCTTCTTGAACGACCTTGTAGCTTTTTAGAGACCCATCGTCTTCTTGTCCACGGATAAGTATTTAATTTTGCCAAAAATAAATGCATCTCCGCATTGATAGGGAATCGCTTTCTAGCGCAGTGTGAAGCAGGAGGATATTTTTATTCTTTTTTCAATGTCGTTATAACTTATAAGCGATCAGTCTTCTTCTTGGCCACGGAGAGGTATTTACTTTTGTCTAGAAATAAATGCATCTCCGTATAAATATTGAACATTTCTTTCATTCGGAGTGTTATGCTGGAAAAATTTAAATTTCTTCTTGGAAGTCATTGTAGCTCTCCAGAAACCGATCTTCGTTTCCACGGAGAGGTATTTACTTTTGTCAAGAAATAAATGCATCTCCGCATATATATTGAATATCGCCTTCTATCGGTGTATGGTGCAGGAGCGTTTTTATGTACCTTCTTGAACGTCGTTGTTTCTTTTAAGAGACCAGTCTTCTACTTGTTCGCGGAGATGTATTTACTTTTGTCCAGAAATAAATATATATCCGCATATATAATGAACATCGCCTTCTATAGATGTATGATGCAGGAGGATTTTTATTTCCTTCTTGAACGTCTTTTAGCATTTTAGAAACCAATCTTCTTCTTGTCCACGGAGAGGTATTTACTTTTGTCGAGAAATAAATGCATCTCCGCATATATATTGAACATCTCCTTCTATCGGTGTATGACGGAGGAGGATTTTTATGTTCCTTCTTGAACGTCCTTGTAGCTTTTCAGCGATCAATCTTCTTCTTGTCCACGGAGAGGTATTTAGTTTTGCCAAAAATAAATGCATCTCCGCATTGAAAGGGAACATCGCCTTCTAGCGCAGTGTGATGCAGGAGGATATTTTTTTTTCTTTTTTTAATGTTGTAGTAGCTTTTAAGCGATCAATATTCTTCTTGGTCACGGAGAGGTATTTAATTTTGTATTGAAATAAATGCATCTCCGCATACATATTGAATATCGCCTTCTATCGGTGTACGATGCAGGAGGATTTTTATATTCCTTCTTGAACGTCGTTGTTTCTTTTTAGAGAACAGTCTTCTTGTTCGCGGAGATGTATTTACATTTGTCCAGAAATAAATGCATCTCCGCATATATACTGAACATCGCCTTCTATCGGTGTATGATGCAGGAGAATTTTTATGCTCCTTCTTGAACGTCCTTGTGGCTTTTCAGAGGCCAATGTTCTTCTTGTCCACGGAGAGGTATTTACTTTTGTCAAGAAATAAATGCATCTCCGCATACATTTTGAACATCGCTTTCTATCGGTGTATGATGCAGGAGGATTTTTATATTCCTTCTTGAACGTCGTTGTTTCTTTTTAGAGAACAGTCTTCTTGTTCGCGGAGATGTATTTACATTTGTCCAGAAATAAATGCATCTCCGCATATATACTGAACATCGCCTTCTATCGGTGTATGATGCAGGAGAATTTTTATGCTCCTTCTTGAACGTCCTTGTAGCTTTTCAGCGATCAATCTTCTTCTTGTCCACGGAGAGGTATTTAGTTTTGCCAAAAATAAATGCATCTCCGCATTGAAGGGGGGCATCGCCTTCTAGCGCAGTGTGATGCAGGAGGATATTTTTATTGTTTTTTCAATGTTGTTGTAGCTTTTAAGCGATCAATCTTCTTCTTGTCCACGGAGAGGTATTTACTTTTGTCTAGAAATAAATGCATCTCCGCATTGAACATCGCCTTCTATCGGTGTATGATGCTGGAGGATTTTTATGTTACTTCTTGAACGTCGTTGTTTCTTTTTAGAAACCAACCTTCTTCTTGTCCGCGGAGATGTATTTACATTTGTCCAGAAATAAATGCATCTCCGCATATATACTGAACATCACCTCCTATCGGTGTATGATGCAGGAGGATTTTTATGTTCCTTCTTGAACGTCCTTGTAGCTTTTCAGAGGCTAATGTTCTTCTTGTCCACGGAGAGGTATTTACTTTTGTCAAGAAATAAATGCATCTCCGCATTGATAGGGAACATCGCCTTCTAGCGCAATGTGATGCAGGGGGAAATTTTTATTCTTTTTTCATTGTCGTTGTAGATTTTAAGCGATCAGTCTTCTTCTTGTCCACGGAGAGGTATTTACTTTTGTCCAGAAATAAATGCATCTCCGCATAAATAATAAACATTTCTTTCATTCGGAGTGTTATGCTGGAAGAATTTAAATTTCTTCTTGAAAGTCATTGTAGCTCTCCAAAAACCGATCTTCTACGTTTCCACGGAGATGTATTTACTTTTGTCTAGAAATAAATGCATCTCCGCATATATATTTAACATCGCCTTCTATCGGTGTATGACGGAGGAGGATTTTTATGTTCCTTCTTGAACGTCCTTGTAGCTTTTCAGCGATCAATCTTCTTCTTGTCCACGGAGAGGTATTTAGTTTATCCAAAAATAAATGCATCTCCGCATTGAAAGGGAACATCGCCTTCTAGCGCAGTGTGATGCAGGAGGATATTTTTTTTCTTTTTTCAATGTTGTTGTAGCTTTTAAGCGATCAATATTCTTCTTGGTCACGGAGAGGTATTTAATTTTGTATTGAAATAAATGCATCTCCGCATACATATTGAACATCGCCTTCTATCGGTGTACGATGCAGGAGGATTTTTATATTCCTTCTTGAACGTCGTTGTTTCTTTTTAGAGACCAGTCTTCTTGTTCGCGGAGATGTAATTACATTTGTCCAGAAATAAATATATCTCCGCATATATACTGAACATCGCCTTCTATCGGTGTATGATGCAGGAGAATTTTTATGTTCCTTCTTGAACGTCCTTGTGGCTTTTCAGAGGCCAATGTTCTTCTTGTCCACGGAGAGGTATTTACTTTTGTCAAGAAATAAATGCATCTCCGCATTGATAGGGAACATCGCCTTCTAGCGCAGTATGATGCAGGAGGATATTTTTATACTTTTCCAATGTCGTTATAGCTTATAAGCGATCAGTCTTCTTCTTGGCCACGGAGAGGTATTTACTTTTGTCTAGAAATAAATGCATCTCCGCATACATATTGAACATCGCCTTCCATCGGTGTATGACGTAGTAGGATTTTTATGTTCCTTCTTGAACGACCTTGTAGCTTTTTAGAGACCAATCGTCTTCTTGTCCACGGTAGAAGTATTTAGTTTTGCCAAAAATAAATGCATCTCCGCATTGATAGTGAACATCGCCTTCTAGCCCAGTGTGATGCAGGAGATATTTTTTCTCTTTTTTCAATGTTGTTGTAGCTTTTAGCGATCAGTCTTCTTCTTTGCCACGGAGAGGCATTTACTTTTGTCAAGAAATAAATGCATCTCCGCATACATTTTGAACATCGCCTTCTACCGGTGTATAATGCAGGAGGATTTTTATGTTCCTTCATTAACGTCGTTGTTTCTTTTTAGAGACCAATCTTCTTCTTGCCCACGGAGAGGTATTTACTTTTGTTCAGAAATAAATGCATCTACGCATAAATATTAAACATTTCTTTCATTCGGAGTGTTATGCTGGAAGAATTTAAATTTCTTCTTGAAAGTCATTGTAGCTCTCCAGAAACCGATCTTCTACGTTTCCACGGAGAGGTATTTACTTTTGTCTAGAAATAAATGCATCTCCGCATATATATTGAATATCGCCTTCTATCGGTGTATGGTGCAGGAGGGTTTTTATGTTCCTTCTTGAACGTCGTTGTTTCTTTTTAGAGACCTTCTTCTTGTTCGCGGATATGTATTTACTTTTGTCCAGAAATAAATATATATCCGGATATATAATGAACATCGCCTTCTATCGATGTATGATGCAGGAGGATTTTTATTTCCTTCTTGAACGTCTTTTAGCATTTTAGAAACCAATCTTCTTCTTGTCCACGGAGAGGTATTTACTTTTGTCGAGAAATAAATGCATCTCCGCATATATATTGAACATCTCCTTCTATCGGTGTATGACGTAGGAGGAATTTTATGTTCCTTCTTGAACGTCCTTGTAGCTTTTCAGCGATCAATCTTCTTCTTGTCCACGGAGAGGTATTTACTCTTGTCAAGAAATAAATGCATCTCCACATTGATAGGGAACATCGCCTTCTAGCGCAATGTGATGCAGGGGGATATTTTTATTCTTTTTTTCATTGTCGTTGTAGATTTTAAGCGATCAGTCTTCTTCTTGTCCACGGTGAGGTATTTACTTTTGTGCAGAAATAAATGCATCTCCGCATTGATAGGGAACATCGCCTTCTAGCGCAGTGTGATGCAGGAGATATTTTTTAGTTTTTTTCAATGTTGTTGTAGCTCTTAAGCGATCAGTCTTCTTCTTGGCCACGGAGAGGTATTTACTTTTGTCAAGAAATAAATGCATCTCCGCATACATTTTGAACATCGCCTTCTATCGGTGTATGATGCAGGAGGATTTTTATTTTCCTTCTTGAACGTCGTTGTTTCTTTTTAGAGACCAGTCTTCTTCTTGTTCGCGGAGATGTATTTACTTTTGTTCAGAAATAAATGCATCTCCGCATATATACTGAACATTGCCTTCTATCGGTGTATGATGCAGGAGGATTTTTATGTTCCTTCTTGAACGTCCTTGTGGCTTTTCAGAGGCCAATGTTCTTCTTGTCCACGGAGAGGTATTTACTTTTGTCCAGAAATAAATGCATCTCCGCATTGATAGGGAATCGCCTTCTAGCGCAGTGTGATGCAGGAGGATATTTTTATACTTTTCCAATGTCGTTATAGCTTATAAGCGATCAGTCTTCTTCTTGGCCACGGAGAGGTATTTACTTTTGTCTAGAAATAAATGCATCTTTCATACATATTGAACATCGCCTTCCATCGGTGTATGACGTAGTAGGATTTTTATGTTCCTTCTTGAACGACCTTGTAGCTTTTTAGAGACCAATCGTCTTCTTGTCCACGGAGAAGTATTTAGTTTTGCCAAAAATAAATGCATCTCCGCATAAATTTTAAACATTTCTTTCATTCGGATTGTTATGCTGGAAGAATTTAAATTTCTTCTTGAAAGTCATTGTAGCTCTCCAGAAACCAATCTTCTACGTTTCCACGGAGAGGTATTTACTTTTGTCAAGAAATAAATGCTTCTCCGCATATATATTGAATATCGGATTCTATCGGTGTATGGTGCAGGAGGGTTTTTATGTTCCTTCGTCGTTGTTACGTCGTTGTTTCTTTTTAGAGACCAGTCTTCTTCTTGTTCGCGGAGATGTATTTACTTTTGTCCAGAAATAAATATATATCCGCATATATAATGAACATCGCCTTATATCGATGTATGATGCAGGAGGATTTTTATTTCCTTCTTGAACGTCTTTTAGCATTTTAGAAACCAATCTTCTTCTTGTCCACGGAGAGGTATTTACTTTTGTTGAGAAATAAATGCATCTCCGCATATATATTGAACATCTCCTTCTATCGGTGTATGACGTAGGAGGAATTTTATGTTCCTTCTTGAACGTCCTTGTAGCTTTTCAGCGATCAATCTTCTTCTTGTCCACGGAGAGGTATTTACTTTTGTCAAGAAATAAATGCATCTCCGCATTGAAGGGGTGCATCGCCTTCTAGCGCAGTGTGATGCAGGAGGATATTTTTATTGTTTTTTCAATGTTGTTGTAGCTTTTAAGCGATCAATCTTCTTCTTGGCCACGGAGAGGTATTTACATTTGTCTAGAAATAAATGCATCTCCGCATTGAACATCGCCTTCTATCGGTGTATGATGCTGGAGGATTTTTATGTTACTTCTTGAACGTCGTTGTTTCTTTTTAGAGACCAACCTTCTTCTTGTCCGCGGAGATGTATTTACATTTGTCCAGAAATAAATGCATCTCCGCATATATACTGAACATCGCCTTCTATCGGTGTATGATGCAGGAGGATTTTTATGTTCCTTTTTGAACGTCCTTGTAGCTTTTCAGAGGCTAATGTTCTTCTTGTCCACGGAGAGGTATTTACTTTTGTCAAGAAATAAATGCATCTCCGCATTGATAGGGAACATCGCCTTCCAGCGCAATGTGATGCAGGGGGATATTTTTATTCTTTTTTCATTGTCGTTATAACTTATAAGCGATCAGTCTTCTTCTTGTCCACGGAGAGGTATTTACTTTTGTCCAGAAATAAATGCATCTCCGCATAAATAATAAACATTTCTTTCATTCGGAGTGTTATGCTGGGAGAATTTAAATTTCTTCTTGAAAGTCATTGTAGCTCTGCAAAAACCGATCTTCTACGTTTCCACGGAGATGTATTTACTTTTGTGTAGAAATAAATGCATCTCCGCATATATATTTAACATCGCCTTCTATCGGTGTATGCATCTCCGCAATAAATGCATCTCCGCATTGATAGGGAACATCGCCTTCTAGCGCAATGTGATGCAGGGGGATATTTTTATTCTTTTTTTCATTGTCGTTGTAGATTTTAAGCGATCAGTCTTCTTCTTGTCCACGGTGAGGTATTTACTTTTGTGCAGAAATAAATGCATCTCCGCATTGATAGGGAACATCGCCTTCTAGCGCAGTGTGATGCAGGAGATATTTTTTAGTTTTTTTCAATGTTGTTGTAGCTCTTAAGCGATCAGTCTTCTTCTTGGCCACGGAGAGGTATTTACTTTTGTCAAGAAATAAATGCATCTCCGCATACATTTTGAACATCGCCTTCTATCGGTGTATGATGCAGGAGGATTTTTATTTTCCTTCTTGAACGTCGTTGTTTCTTTTTAGAGACCAGTCTTCTTCTTGTTCGCGAAGATGTATTTACTTTTGTTCAGAAATAAATGCATCTCCGCATATATACTGAACATTGCCTTCTATCGGTGTATGATGCAGGAGGATTTTTATGTTCCTTCTTGAACGTCCTTGTGGCTTTTCAGAGGCCAATGTTCTTCTTGTCCACGGAGAGGTATTTACTTTTGTCCAGAAATAAATGCATCTCCGCATTGATAGGGAATCGCCTTCTAGCGCAGTGTGATGCAGGAGGATATTTTTATACTTTTCCAATGTCGTTATAGCTTATAAGCGATCAGTCTTCTTCTTGGCCACGGAGAGGTATTTACTTTTGTCTAGAAATAAATGCATCTTTCATACATATTGAACATCGCCTTCCATCGGTGTATGACGTAGTAGGATTTTTATGTTCCTTCTTGAACGACCTTGTAGCTTTTTAGAGACCAATCGTCTTCTTGTCCACGGAGAAGTATTTAGTTTTGCCAAAAATAAATGCATCTCCGCATAAATTTTAAACATTTCTTTCATTCGGATTGTTATGCTGGAAGAATTTAAATTTCTTCTTGAAAGTCATTGTAGCTCTCCAGAAACCAATCTTCTACGTTTCCACGGAGAGGTATTTACTTTTGTCAAGAAATAAATGCTTCTCCGCATATATATTGAATATCGGATTCTATCGGTGTATGGTGCAGGAGGGTTTTTATGTTCCTTCGTCGTTGTTACGTCGTTGTTTCTTTTTAGAGACCAGTCTTCTTCTTGTTCGCGGAGATGTATTTACTTTTGTCCAGAAATAAATATATATCCGCATATATAATGAACATCGCCTTATATCGATGTATGATGCAGGAGGATTTTTATTTCCTTCTTGAACGTCTTTTAGCATTTTAGAAACCAATCTTCTTCTTGTCCACGGAGAGGTATTTACTTTTGTTGAGAAATAAATGCATCTCCGCATATATATTGAACATCTCCTTCTATCGGTGTATGACGTAGGAGGAATTTTATGTTCCTTCTTGAAAGTCCTTGTAGCTTTTCAGCGATCAATCTTCTTCTTGTCCACGGAGAGGTATTTACTTTTGTCAAGAAATAAATGCATCTCCGCATTGAAGGGGTGCATCGCCTTCTAGCGCAGTGTGATGCAGGAGGATATTTTTATTGTTTTTTCAATGTTGTTGTAGCTTTTAAGCGATCAATCTTCTTCTTGGCCACGGAGAGGTATTTACATTTGTCTAGAAATAAATGCATCTCGCATTGAACATCGCCTTCTATCGGTGTATGATGCTGGAGGATTTTTATGTTACTTTTTGAACGTCGTTGTTTCTTTTTAGAGACCAACCTTCTTCTTGTCCGCGGAGATGTATTTACATTTGTCCAGAAATAAATGCATCTCCGCATATATACTGAACATCGCCTTCTATCGGTGTATGATGCAGGAGGATTTTTATGTTCCTTTTTGAACGTCCTTGTGGCTTTTCAGAGGCCAATGTTCTTCTTGTCCACGGAGAGGTATTTACTTTTGTCAAGAAATAAATGCATCTCCGCATTGATAGGGAACATCGCCTTCCAGCGCAATGTGATGCAGGGGGATATTTTTATTCTTTTTTCATTGTCGTTGTAGATTTCAAGCGATCAGTCTTCTTCTTGTCCACGGAGAGGTATTTACTTTTGTCCAGAAATAAATGCATCTCCGCATAAATAATAAACATTTCTTTCATTCGGAGTGTTATGCTGGAAGAATTTAAATTTCTTCTTGAAAGTCATTGTAGCTCTCCAAAAACCGATCTTCTACGTTTCCACGGAGATGTATTTACTTTTGTGTAGAAATAAATGCATCTCCGCATATATATTTAACATCGCCTTCTATCGGTGTATGACGGAGGAGGAAATTTATGTTTCTTCTTGAACGTCCTTGTAGCTTTTCAGCGATCAATCTTCTTCTTGTCCACGGAGAGGTATTTAGTTTTGCCAAAAATAAATGCATCTCCGCATTGAAAGGGAACATCGCCTTCTAGCGCAGTGTGAAGCAGGAGGATATTTTTATTCTTTTTTCAATGTCGTTATAACTTATAAGCGATCAGTCTTCTTCTTGGCCACGGAGAGGTATTTACTTTTGTCTAGAAATAAATGCATCTCCGTATAAATATTGAACATTTCTTTCATTCGGAGTGTTATGCTGGAAAAATTTAAATTTCTTCTTGGAAGTCATTGTAGCTCTCCAGAAACCGATCTTCGTTTCCACGGAGAGGTATTTACTTTTGTCAAGAAATAAATGCATCTCCGCATATATATTGAATATCGCCTTCTATCGGTGTATGGCGCAGGAGCGTTTTTATGTACCTTCTTGAACGTCGTTGTTTCTTTTTAGAGACCAGTCTTCTACTTGTTCGCGGAGATGTATTTACTTTTGTCCAGAAATAAATATATATCCGCATATATAATGAACATCGCCTTTTATAGATGTATGATGCAGGAGGATTTTTGTTTCCTTCTTGAACGTCTTTTAGCATTTTAGAAACCAATCTTCTTCTTGTCCACGGAGAGGTATTTACTTTTGTCGAGAAATAAATGCATCTCCGCATATATATTGAACATCTCCTTCTATCGGTGTATGACGGAGGAGGATTTTTATGTTCCTTCTTGAACGTCCTTGTAGCTTTTCAGCGATCAATCTTCTTCTTGTCCACGGAGAGGTATTTAGTTTTGCCAAAAATAAATGCATCTCCGCATTGAAAGGGAACATCGCCTTCTAGCGCAGTGTGATGCAGGAGGATATTTTTTTTTCTTTTTTTAATGTTGTAGTAGCTTTTAAGCGATCAATATTCTTCTTGGTCACGGAGAGGTATTTAATTTTGTATTGAAATAAATGCATCTCCGCATACATATTGAATATCGCCTTCTATCGGTGTACGATGCAGGAGGAATTTTATATTCCTTCTTGAACGTCGTTGTTTCTTTTTAGAGACCAGTCTTCTTGTTCGCGGAGATGTAATTACATTTGTCCAGAAATAAATATATCTCCGCATATATACTGAACATCGCCTTCTATCGGTGTATGATGCAGGAGAATTTTTATGTTCCTTCTTGAACGTCCTTGTGGCTTTTCAGAGGCCAATGTTTTTCTTGTCCACGGAGAGGTATTTACTTTTGTCAAGAAATAAATGCATCTCCGCATTGATAGGGAACATCGCCTTCTAGCGCAGTATGATGCAGGAGGATATTTTTATACTTTTCCAATGTCGTTATAGCTTATAAGCGATCAGTCTTCTTCTTGGCCACGGAGAGGTATTTACTTTTGTCTAGAAATAGATGCATCTCCGCATACATATTGAACATCGCCTTCCATCGGTGTATGACGTAGTAGGATTTTTATGTTCCTTCTTGAACGACCTTGTAGCTTTTTAGAGACCAATCGTCTTCTTGTCCACGGTAGAAGTATTTAGTTTTGCCAAAAATAAATGCATCTCCGCATTGATAGTGAACATCGCCTTCTAGCCCAGTGTGATGCAGGAGATATTTTTTCTCTTTTTTCAATGTTGTTGTAGCTTTTAGCGATCAGTCTTCTTCTTTGCCACGGAGAGGCATTTACTTTTGTCAAGAAATAAATGCATCTCCGCATACATTTTGAACATCGCCTTCTACCGGTGTATAATGCAGGAGGATTTTTATGTTCCTTCATTAACGTCGTTGTTTCTTTTTAGAGACCAATCTTCTTCTTGCCCACGGAGAGGTATTTACTTTTGTTCAGAAATAAATGCATCTACGCATAAATATTAAACATTTCTTTCATTCGGAGTGTTATGCTGGAAGAATTTAAATTTCTTCTTGAAAGTCATTGTAGCTCTCCAGAAACCGATCTTCTACGTTTCCACGGAGAGGTATTTACTTTTGTCTAGAAATAAATGCATCTCCGCATATATATTGAATATCGCCTTCTATCGGTGTATGGTGCAGGAGGGTTTTTATGTTCCTTCTTGAACGTCGTTGTTTCTTTTTAGAGACCTTCTTCTTGTTCGCGGATATGTATTTACTTTTGTCCAGAAATAAATATATATCCGCATATATAATGAACATCGCCTTCTATCGATGTATGATGCAGGAGGATTTTTATTTCCTTCTTGAACGTCTTTTAGCATTTTAGAAACCAATCTTCTTCTTGTCCACGGAGAGGTATTTACTTTTGTCGAGAAATAAATGCATCTCCGCATATATATTGAACATCTCCTTCTATCGGTGTATGACGTAGGAGGAATTTTATGTTCCTTCTTGAACGTCCTTGTAGCTTTTCAGCGATCAATCTTCTTCTTGTCCACGGAGAGGTATTTACTCTTGTCAAGAAATAAATGCATCTCCACATTGATAGGGAACATCGCCTTCTAGCGCAATGTGATGCAGGGGGATATTTTTATTCTTTTTTTCATTGTCGTTGTAGATTTTAAGCGATCAGTCTTCTTCTTGTCCACGGTGAGGTATTTACTTTTGTGCAGAAATAAATGCATCTCCGCATTGATAGGGAACATCGCCTTCTAGCGCAGTGTGATGCAGGAGATATTTTTTAGTTTTTTTCAATGTTGTTGTAGCTCTTAAGCGATCAGTCTTCTTCTTGGCCACGGAGAGGTATTTACTTTTGTCAAGAAATAAATGCATCTCCGCATACATTTTGAACATCGCCTCCTATCGGTGTATGATGCAGGAGGATTTTTATTTTCCTTCTTGAACGTCGTTGTTTCTTTTTAGAGACCAGTCTTCTTCTTGTTCGCGGAGATGTATTTACTTTTGTTCAGAAATAAATGCATCTCCGCATATATACTGAACATTGCCTTCTATCGGTGTATGATGCAGGAGGATTTTTATGTTCCTTCTTGAACGTCCTTGTGGCTTTTCAGAGGCCAATGTTCTTCTTGTCCACGGAGAGGTATTTACTTTTGTCGAGAAATAAATGCATCTCCGCATATATATTGAACATCTCCTTCTATCGGTGTATGACGTAGGAGGAATTTTATGTTCCTTCTTGAACGTCCTTGTAGCTTTTCAGCGATCAATCTTCTTCTTGTCCACGGAGAGGTATTTACTCTTGTCAAGAAATAAATGCATCTCCACATTGATAGGGAACATCGCCTTCTAGCGCAATGTGATGCAGGGGGATATTTTTATTCTTTTTTTCATTGTCGTTGTAGATTTTAAGCGATCAGTCTTCTTCTTGTCCACGGTGAGGTATTTACTTTTGTGCAGAAATAAATGCATCTCCGCATTGATAGGGAACATCGCCATCTAGCGCAGTGTGATGCAGGAGATATTTTTTAGTTTTTTTCAATGTTGTTGTAGCTCTTAAGCGATCAGTCTTCTTCTTGGCCACGGAGAGGTATTTACTTTTGTCAAGAAATAAATGCATCTCCGCATACATTTTGAACATCGCCTTCTATCGGTGTATGATGCAGGAGGATTTTTATTTTCCTTCTTGAACGTCGTTGTTTCTTTTTAGAGACCAGTCTTCTTCTTGTTCGCGGAGATGTATTTACTTTTGTTCAGAAATAAATGCATCTCCGCATATATACTGAACATTGCCTTCTATCGGTGTATGATGCAGGAGGATTTTTATGTTCCTTCTTGAACGTCCTTGTGGCTTTTCAGAGGCCAATGTTCTTCTTGTCCACGGAGAGGTATTTACTTTTGTCCAGAAATAAATGCATCTCCGCATTGATAGGGAATCGCCTTCTAGCGCAGTGTGATGCAGGAGGATATTTTTATACTTTTCCAATGTCGTTATAGCTTATAAGCGATCAGTCTTCTTCTTGGCCACGGAGAGGTATTTACTTTTGTCTAGAAATAAATGCATCTTTCATACATATTGAACATCGCCTTCCATCGGTGTATGACGTAGTAGGATTTTTATGTTCCTTCTTGAACGACCTTGTAGCTTTTTAGAGACCAATCGTCTTCTTGTCCACGGAGAAGTATTTAGTTTTTCCAAAAATAAATGCATCTCCGCATAAATTTTAAACATTTCTTTCATTCGGATTGTTATGCTGGAAGAATTTAAATTTCTTCTTGAAAGTCATTGTAGCTCTCCAGAAACCAATCTTCTACGTTTCCACGGAGAGGTATTTACTTTTGTCAAGAAATAAATGCTTCTCCGCATATATATTGAATATCGGATTCTATCGGTGTATGGTGCAGGAGGGTTTTTATGTTCCTTCGTCGTTGTTACGTCGTTGTTTCTTTTTAGAGACCAGTCTTCTTCTTGTTCGCGGAGATGTATTTACTTTTGTCCAGAAATAAATATATATCCGCATATATAATGAACATCGCCTTATATCGATGTATGATGCAGGAGGATTTTTATTTCCTTCTTGAACGTCTTTTAGCATTTTAGAAACCAATCTTCTTCTTGTCCACGGAGAGGTATTTACTTTTGTTGAGAAATAAATGCATCTCCGCATATATATTGAACATCGCCTTCCATCGGTGTATGACGTAGTAGGATTTTTATGTTCCTTCTTGAACGACCTTGTAGCTTTTTAGAGACCAATCGTCTTCTTGTCCACGGTAGAAGTATTTAGTTTTGCCAAAAATAAATGCATCTCCGCATTGATAGTGAACATCGCCTTCTAGCCCAGTGTGATGCAGGAGATATTTTTTCTCTTTTTTCAATGTTGTTGTAGCTTTTAGCGATCAGTCTTCTTCTTTGCCACGGAGAGGCATTTACTTTTGTCAAGAAATAAATGCATCTCCGCATACATTTTGAACATCGCCTTCTACCGGTGTATAATGCAGGAGGATTTTTATGTTCCTTCATTAACGTCGTTGTTTCTTTTTAGAGACCAATCTTCTTCTTGCCCACGGAGAGGTATTTACTTTTGTTCAGAAATAAATGCATCTACGCATAAATATTAAACATTTCTTTCATTCGGAGTGTTATGCTGGAAGAATTTAAATTTCTTCTTGAAAGTCATTGTAGCTCTCCAGAAACCGATCTTCTACGTTTCCACGGAGAGGTATTTACTTTTGTCTAGAAATAAATGCATCTCCGCATATATATTGAATATCGCCTTCTATCGGTGTATGGTGCAGGAGGGTTTTTATGTTCCTTCTTGAACGTCGTTGTTTCTTTTTAGAGACCTTCTTCTTGTTCGCGGATATGTATTTACTTTTGTCCAGAAATAAATATATATCCGCATATATAATGAACATCGCCTTCTATCGATGTATGATGCAGGAGGATTTTTATTTCCTTCTTGAACGTCTTTTAGCATTTTAGAAACCAATCTTCTTCTTGTCCACGGAGAGGTATTTACTTTTGTCGAGAAATAAATGCATCTCCGCATATATATTGAACATCTCCTTCTATCGGTGTATGACGTAGGAGGAATTTTATGTTCCTTCTTGAACGTCCTTGTAGCTTTTCAGCGATCAATCTTCTTCTTGTCCACGGAGAGGTATTTACTCTTGTCAAGAAATAAATGCATCTCCACATTGATAGGGAACATCGCCTTCTAGCGCAATGTGATGCAGGGGGATATTTTTATTCTTTTTTTCATTGTCGTTGTAGATTTTAAGCGATCAGTCTTCTTCTTGTCCACGGTGAGGTATTTACTTTTGTGCAGAAATAAATGCATCTCCGCATTGATAGGGAACATCGCCTTCTAGCGCAGTGTGATGCAGGAGATATTTTTTAGTTTTTTTCAATGTTGTTGTAGCTCTTAAGCGATCAGTCTTCTTCTTGGCCACGGAGAGGTATTTACTTTTGTCAAGAAATAAATGCATCTCCGCATACATTTTGAACATCGCCTCCTATCGGTGTATGATGCAGGAGGATTTTTATTTTCCTTCTTGAACGTCGTTGTTTCTTTTTAGAGACCAGTCTTCTTCTTGTTCGCGGAGATGTATTTACTTTTGTTCAGAAATAAATGCATCTCCGCATATATACTGAACATTGCCTTCTATCGGTGTATGATGCAGGAGGATTTTTATGTTCCTTCTTGAACGTCCTTGTGGCTTTTCAGAGGCCAATGTTCTTCTTGTCCACGGAGAGGTATTTACTTTTGTCGAGAAATAAATGCATCTCCGCATATATATTGAACATCTCCTTCTATCGGTGTATGACGTAGGAGGAATTTTATGTTCCTTCTTGAACGTCCTTGTAGCTTTTCAGCGATCAATCTTCTTCTTGTCCACGGAGAGGTATTTACTCTTGTCAAGAAATAAATGCATCTCCACATTGATAGGGAACATCGCCTTCTAGCGCAATGTGATGCAGGGGGATATTTTTATTCTTTTTTTCATTGTCGTTGTAGATTTTAAGCGATCAGTCTTCTTCTTGTCCACGGTGAGGTATTTACTTTTGTGCAGAAATAAATGCATCTCCGCATTGATAGGGAACATCGCCATCTAGCGCAGTGTGATGCAGGAGATATTTTTTAGTTTTTTTCAATGTTGTTGTAGCTCTTAAGCGATCAGTCTTCTTCTTGGCCACGGAGAGGTATTTACTTTTGTCAAGAAATAAATGCATCTCCGCATACATTTTGAACATCGCCTTCTATCGGTGTATGATGCAGGAGGATTTTTATTTTCCTTCTTGAACGTCGTTGTTTCTTTTTAGAGACCAGTCTTCTTCTTGTTCGCGGAGATGTATTTACTTTTGTTCAGAAATAAATGCATCTCCGCATATATACTGAACATTGCCTTCTATCGGTGTATGATGCAGGAGGATTTTTATGTTCCTTCTTGAACGTCCTTGTGGCTTTTCAGAGGCCAATGTTCTTCTTGTCCACGGAGAGGTATTTACTTTTGTCCAGAAATAAATGCATCTCCGCATTGATAGGGAATCGCCTTCTAGCGCAGTGTGATGCAGGAGGATATTTTTATACTTTTCCAATGTCGTTATAGCTTATAAGCGATCAGTCTTCTTCTTGGCCACGGAGAGGTATTTACTTTTGTCTAGAAATAAATGCATCTTTCATACATATTGAACATCGCCTTCCATCGGTGTATGACGTAGTAGGATTTTTATGTTCCTTCTTGAACGACCTTGTAGCTTTTTAGAGACCAATCGTCTTCTTGTCCACGGAGAAGTATTTAGTTTTTCCAAAAATAAATGCATCTCCGCATAAATTTTAAACATTTCTTTCATTCGGATTGTTATGCTGGAAGAATTTAAATTTCTTCTTGAAAGTCATTGTAGCTCTCCAGAAACCAATCTTCTACGTTTCCACGGAGAGGTATTTACTTTTGTCAAGAAATAAATGCTTCTCCGCATATATATTGAATATCGGATTCTATCGGTGTATGGTGCAGGAGGGTTTTTATGTTCCTTCGTCGTTGTTACGTCGTTGTTTCTTTTTAGAGACCAGTCTTCTTCTTGTTCGCGGAGATGTATTTACTTTTGTCCAGAAATAAATATATATCCGCATATATAATGAACATCGCCTTATATCGATGTATGATGCAGGAGGATTTTTATTTCCTTCTTGAACGTCTTTTAGCATTTTAGAAACCAATCTTCTTCTTGTCCACGGAGAGGTATTTACTTTTGTTGAGAAATAAATGCATCTCCGCATATATATTGAACATCGCCTTCCATCGGTGTATGACGTAGTAGGATTTTTATGTTCCTTCTTGAACGACCTTGTAGCTTTTTAGAGACCAATCGTCTTCTTGTCCACGGTAGAAGTATTTAGTTTTGCCAAAAATAAATGCATCTCCGCATTGATAGTGAACATCGCCTTCTAGCCCAGTGTGATGCAGGAGATATTTTTTCTCTTTTTTCAATGTTGTTGTAGCTTTTAGCGATCAGTCTTCTTCTTTGCCACGGAGAGGCATTTACTTTTGTCAAGAAATAAATGCATCTCCGCATACATTTTGAACATCGCCTTCTACCGGTGTATAATGCAGGAGGATTTTTATGTTCCTTCATTAACGTCGTTGTTTCTTTTTAGAGACCAATCTTCTTCTTGCCCACGGAGAGGTATTTACTTTTGTTCAGAAATAAATGCATCTACGCATAAATATTAAACATTTCTTTCATTCGGAGTGTTATGCTGGAAGAATTTAAATTTCTTCTTGAAAGTCATTGTAGCTCTCCAGAAACCGATCTTCTACGTTTCCACGGAGAGGTATTTACTTTTGTCTAGAAATAAATGCATCTCCGCATATATATTGAATATCGCCTTCTATCGGTGTATGGTGCAGGAGGGTTTTTATGTTCCTTCTTGAACGTCGTTGTTTCTTTTTAGAGACCTTCTTCTTGTTCGCGGATATGTATTTACTTTTGTCCAGAAATAAATATATATCCGCATATATAATGAACATCGCCTTCTATCGATGTATGATGCAGGAGGATTTTTATTTCCTTCTTGAACGTCTTTTAGCATTTTAGAAACCAATCTTCTTCTTGTCCACGGAGAGGTATTTACTTTTGTCGAGAAATAAATGCATCTCCGCATATATATTGAACATCTCCTTCTATCGGTGTATGACGTAGGAGGAATTTTATGTTCCTTCTTGAACGTCCTTGTAGCTTTTCAGCGATCAATCTTCTTCTTGTCCACGGAGAGGTATTTACTCTTGTCAAGAAATAAATGCATCTCCACATTGATAGGGAACATCGCCTTCTAGCGCAATGTGATGCAGGGGGATATTTTTATTCTTTTTTTCATTGTCGTTGTAGATTTTAAGCGATCAGTCTTCTTCTTGTCCACGGTGAGGTATTTACTTTTGTGCAGAAATAAATGCATCTCCGCATTGATAGGGAACATCGCCTTCTAGCGCAGTGTGATGCAGGAGATATTTTTTAGTTTTTTTCAATGTTGTTGTAGCTCTTAAGCGATCAGTCTTCTTCTTGGCCACGGAGAGGTATTTACTTTTGTCAAGAAATAAATGCATCTCCGCATACATTTTGAACATCGCCTCCTATCGGTGTATGATGCAGGAGGATTTTTATTTTCCTTCTTGAACGTCGTTGTTTCTTTTTAGAGACCAGTCTTCTTCTTGTTCGCGGAGATGTATTTACTTTTGTTCAGAAATAAATGCATCTCCGCATATATACTGAACATTGCCTTCTATCGGTGTATGATGCAGGAGGATTTTTATGTTCCTTCTTGAACGTCCTTGTGGCTTTTCAGAGGCCAATGTTCTTCTTGTCCACGGAGAGGTATTTACTTTTGTCGAGAAATAAATGCATCTCCGCATATATATTGAACATCTCCTTCTATCGGTGTATGACGTAGGAGGAATTTTATGTTCCTTCTTGAACGTCCTTGTAGCTTTTCAGCGATCAATCTTCTTCTTGTCCACGGAGAGGTATTTACTCTTGTCAAGAAATAAATGCATCTCCACATTGATAGGGAACATCGCCTTCTAGCGCAATGTGATGCAGGGGGATATTTTTATTCTTTTTTTCATTGTCGTTGTAGATTTTAAGCGATCAGTCTTCTTCTTGTCCACGGTGAGGTATTTACTTTTGTGCAGAAATAAATGCATCTCCGCATTGATAGGGAACATCGCCATCTAGCGCAGTGTGATGCAGGAGATATTTTTTAGTTTTTTTCAATGTTGTTGTAGCTCTTAAGCGATCAGTCTTCTTCTTGGCCACGGAGAGGTATTTACTTTTGTCAAGAAATAAATGCATCTCCGCATACATTTTGAACATCGCCTTCTATCGGTGTATGATGCAGGAGGATTTTTATTTTCCTTCTTGAACGTCGTTGTTTCTTTTTAGAGACCAGTCTTCTTCTTGTTCGCGGAGATGTATTTACTTTTGTTCAGAAATAAATGCATCTCCGCATATATACTGAACATTGCCTTCTATCGGTGTATGATGCAGGAGGATTTTTATGTTCCTTCTTGAACGTCCTTGTGGCTTTTCAGAGGCCAATGTTCTTCTTGTCCACGGAGAGGTATTTACTTTTGTCCAGAAATAAATGCATCTCCGCATTGATAGGGAATCGCCTTCTAGCGCAGTGTGATGCAGGAGGATATTTTTATACTTTTCCAATGTCGTTATAGCTTATAAGCGATCAGTCTTCTTCTTGGCCACGGAGAGGTATTTACTTTTGTCTAGAAATAAATGCATCTTTCATACATATTGAACATCGCCTTCCATCGGTGTATGACGTAGTAGGATTTTTATGTTCCTTCTTGAACGACCTTGTAACTTTTTAGAGACCAATCGTCTTCTTGTCCACGGAGAAGTATTTAGTTTTTCCAAAAATAAATGCATCTCCGCATAAATTTTAAACATTTCTTTCATTCGGATTGTTATGCTGGAAGAATTTAAATTTCTTCTTGAAAGTCATTGTAGCTCTCCAGAAACCAATCTTCTACGTTTCCACGGAGAGGTATTTACTTTTGTCAAGAAATAAATGCTTCTCCGCATATATATTGAATATCGGATTCTATCGGTGTATGGTGCAGGAGGGTTTTTATGTTCCTTCGTCGTTGTTACGTCGTTGTTTCTTTTTAGAGACCAGTCTTCTTCTTGTTCGCGGAGATGTATTTACTTTTGTCCAGAAATAAATATATATCCGCATATATAATGAACATCGCCTTATATCGATGTATGATGCAGGAGGATTTTTATTTCCTTCTTGAACGTCTTTTAGCATTTTAGAAACCAATCTTCTTCTTGTCCACGGAGAGGTATTTACTTTTGTTGAGAAATAAATGCATCTCCGCATATATATTGAACATCTCCTTCTATCGGTGTATGACGTAGGAGGAATTTTATGTTCCTTCTTGAACGTCCTTGTAGCTTTTCAGCGATCAATCTTCTTCTTGTCCACGGAGAGGTATTTACTTTTGTCAAGAAATAAATGCATCTCCGCATTGAAGGGGTGCATCGCCTTCTAGCGCAGTGTGATGCAGGAGGATATTTTTATTGTTTTTTCAATGTTGTTGTAGCTTTTAAGCGATCAATCTTCTTCTTGGCCACGGAGAGGTATTTACATTTGTCTAGAAATAAATGCATCTCCGCATTGAACATCGCCTTCTATCGGTGTATGATGCTGGAGGATTTTTATGTTACTTCTTGAACGTCGTTGTTTCTTTTTAGAGACCAACCTTCTTCTTGTCCGCGGAGATGTATTTACATTTGTCCAGAAATAAATGCATCTCCGCATATATACTGAACATCGCCTTCTATCGGTGTATGATGCAGGAGGATTTTTATGTTCCTTTTTGAACGTCCTTGTAGCTTTTCAGAGGCTAATGTTCTTCTTGTCCACGGAGAGGTATTTACTTTTGTCAAGAAATAAATGCATCTCCGCATTGATAGGGAACATCGCCTTCCAGCGCAATGTGATGCAGGGGGATATTTTTATTCTTTTTTCATTGTCGTTATAACTTATAAGCGATCAGTCTTCTTCTTGTCCACGGAGAGGTATTTACTTTTGTCCAGAAATAAATGCATCTCCGCATAAATAATAAACATTTCTTTCATTCGGAGTGTTATGCTGGAAGAATTTAAATTTCTTCTTGAAAGTCATTGTAGCTCTGCAAAAACCGATCTTCTACGTTTCCACGGAGATGTATTTACTTTTGTGTAGAAATAAATGCATCTCCGCATATATATTTAACATCGCCTTCTATCGGTGTATGCATCTCCGCAATAAATGCATCTCCGCATTGATAGGGAACATCGCCTTCTAGCGCAATGTGATGCAGGGGGATATTTTTATTCTTTTTTTCATTGTCGTTGTAGATTTTAAGCGATCAGTCTTCTTCTTGTCCACGGTGAGGTATTTACTTTTGTGCAGAAATAAATGCATCTCCGCATTGATAGGGAACATCGCCTTCTAGCGCAGTGTGATGCAGGAGATATTTTTTAGTTTTTTTCAATGTTGTTGTAGCTCTTAAGCGATCAGTCTTCTTCTTGGCCACGGAGAGGTATTTACTTTTGTCAAGAAATAAATGCATCTCCGCATACATTTTGAACATCGCCTTCTATCGGTGTATGATGCAGGAGGATTTTTATTTTCCTTCTTGAACGTCGTTGTTTCTTTTTAGAGACCAGTCTTCTTCTTGTTCGCGGAGATGTATTTACTTTTGTTCAGAAATAAATGCATCTCCGCATATATACTGAACATTGCCTTCTATCGGTGTATGATGCAGGAGGATTTTTATGTTCCTTCTTGAACGTCCTTGTGGCTTTTCAGAGGCCAATGTTCTTCTTGTCCACGGAGAGGTATTTACTTTTGTCCAGAAATAAATGCATCTCCGCATTGATAGGGAATCGCCTTCTAGCGCAGTGTGATGCAGGAGGATATTTTTATACTTTTCCAATGTCGTTATAGCTTATAAGCGATCAGTCTTCTTCTTGGCCACGGAGAGGTATTTACTTTTGTCTAGAAATAAATGCATCTTTCATACATATTGAACATCGCCTTCCATCGCTGTATGACGTAGTAGGATTTTTATGTTCCTTCTTGAACGACCTTGTAGCTTTTTAGAGACCAATCGTCTTCTTGTCCACGGAGAAGTATTTAGTTTTGCCAAAAATAAATGCATCTCCGCATAAATTTTAAACATTTCTTTCATTCGGATTGTTATGCTGGAAGAATTTAAATTTCTTCTTGAAAGTCATTGTAGCTCTCCAGAAACTAATCTTCTACGTTTCCACGGAGAGGTATTTATTTTTGTCAAGAAATAAATGCTTCTCCGCATATATATTGAATATCGGATTCTATCGGTGTATGGTGCAGGAGGGTTTTTATGTTCCTTCGTCGTTGTTACGTCGTTGTTTCTTTTTAGAGACCAGTCTTCTTCTTGTTCGCGGAGATGTATTTACTTTTGTCCAGAAATAAATATATATCCGCATATATAATGAACATCGCCTTATATCGATGTATGATGCAGGAGGATTTTTATTTCCTTCTTGAACGTCTTTTAGCATTTTAGAAACCAATCTTCTTCTTGTCCACGGAGAGGTATTTACTTTTGTTGAGAAATAAATGCATCTCCGCATATATATTGAACATCTCCTTCTATCGGTGTATGACGTAGGAGGAATTTTATGTTCCTTCTTGAACGTCCTTGTAGCTTTTCAGCGATCAATCTTCTTCTTGTCCACGGAGAGGTATTTACTTTTGTCAAGAAATAAATGCATCTCCGCATTGAAGGGGTGCATCGCCTTCTAGCGCAGTGTGATGCAGGAGGATATTTTTATTGTTTTTTCAATGTTGTTGTAGCTTTTAAGCGATCAATCTTCTTCTTGGCCACGGAGAGGTATTTATATTTGTCTAGAAATAAATGCATCTCCGCATTGAACATCGCCTTCTATCGGTGTATGATGCTGGAGGATTTTTATGTTACTTTTTGAACGTCGTTGTTTCTTTTTAGAGACCAACCTTCTTCTTGTCCGCGGAGATGTATTTACATTTGTCCAGAAATAAATGCATCTCCGCATATATACTGAACATCGCCTTCTATCGGTGTATGATGCAGGAGGATTTTTATGTTCCTTTTTGAACGTCCTTGTGGCTTTTCAGAGGCCAATGTTCTTCTTGTCCACGGAGAGGTATTTACTTTTGTCAAGAAATAAATGCATCTCCGCATTGATAGGGAACATCGCCTTCCAGCGCAATGTGATGCAGGGGGATATTTTTATTCTTTTTTCATTGTCGTTGTAGATTTCAAGCGATCAGTCTTCTTCTTGTCCACGGAGAGGTATTTACTTTTGTCCAGAAATAAATGCATCTCCGCATAAATAATAAACATTTCTTTCATTCGGAGTGTTATGCTGGAAGAATTTAAATTTCTTCTTGAAAGTCATTGTAGCTCTCCAAAAACCGATCTTCTACGTTTCCACGGAGATGTATTTACTTTTGTGTAGAAATAAATGCATCTCCGCATATATATTTAACATCGCCTTCTATCGGTGTATGACGGAGGAGGAAATTTATGTTTCTTCTTGAACGTCCTTGTAGCTTTTCAGCGATCAATCTTCTTCTTGTCCACGGAGAGGTATTTAGTTTTGCCAAAAATAAATGCATCTCCGCATTGAAAGGGAACATCGCCTTCTAGCGCAGTGTGAAGCAGGAGGATATTTTTATTCTTTTTTCAATGTCGTTATAACTTATAAGCGATCAGTCTTCTTCTTGGCCACGGAGAGGTATTTACTTTTGTCTAGAAATAAATGCATCTCCGTATAAATATTGAACATTTCTTTCATTCGGAGTGTTATGCTGGAAAAATTTAAATTTCTTCTTGGAAGTCATTGTAGCTCTCCAGAAACCGATCTTCGTTTCCACGGAGAGGTATTTACTTTTGTCAAGAAATAAATGCATCTCCGCATATATATTGAATATCGCCTTCTATCGGTGTATGGTGCAGGAGCGTTTTTATGTACCTTCTTGAACGTCGTTGTTTCTTTTTAGAGACCAGTCTTCTACTTGTTCGCGGAGATGTATTTACTTTTGTCCAGAAATAAATATATATCCGCATATATAATGAACATCGCCTTTTATAGATGTATGATGCAGGAGGATTTTTATTTCCTTCTTGAACGTCTTTTAGCATTTTAGAAACCAATCTTCTTCTTGTCCACGGAGAGGTATTTACTTTTGTCGAGAAATAAATGCATCTCCGCATATATATTGAACATCTCCTTCTATCGGTGTATGACGGAGGAGGATTTTTATGTTCCTTCTTGAACGTCCTTGTAGCTTTTCAGCGATCAATCTTCTTCTTGTCCACGGAGAGGTATTTAGTTTTGCCAAAAATAAATGCATCTCCGCATTGAAAGGGAACATCGCCTTCTAGCGCAGTGTGATGCAGGAGGATATTTTTTTTTCTTTTTTTAATGTTGTAGTAGCTTTTAAGCGATCAATATTCTTCTTGGTCACGGAGAGGTATTTAATTTTGTATTGAAATAAATGCATCTCCGCATACATATTGAATATCGCCTTCTATCGGTGTACGATGCAGGAGGATTTTTATATTCCTTCTTGAACGTCGTTGTTTCTTTTTAGAGACCAGTCTTCTTGTTCGCGGAGATGTAATTACATTTGTCCAGAAATAAATATATCTCCGCATATATACTGAACATCGCCTTCTATCGGTGTATGATGCAGGAGAATTTTTATGTTCCTTCTTGAACGTCCTTGTGGCTTTTCAGAGGCCAATGTTCTTCTTGTCCACGGAGAGGTATTTACTTTTGTCAAGAAATAAATGCATCTCCGCATTGATAGGGAACATCGCCTTCTAGCGCAGTATGATGCAGGAGGATATTTTTATACTTTTCCAATGTCGTTATAGCTTATAAGCGATCAGTCTTCTTCTTGGCCACGGAGAGGTATTTACTTTTGTCTAGAAATAAATGCATCTCCGCATACATATTGAACATCGCCTTCCATCGGTGTATGACGTAGTAGGATTTTTATGTTCCTTCTTGAACGACCTTGTAGCTTTTTAGAGACCAATCGTCTTCTTGTCCACGGTAGAAGTATTTAGTTTCGCCAAAAATAAATGCATCTCCGCATTGATAGTGAACATCGCCTTCTAGCCCAGTGTGATGCAGGAGATATTTTTTCTCTTTTTTCAATGTTGTTGTAGCTTTTAGCGATCAGTCTTCTTCTTTGCCACGGAGAGGCATTTACTTTTGTCAAGAAATAAATGCATCTCCGCATACATTTTGAACATCGCCTTCTACCGGTGTATAATGCAGGAGGATTTTTATGTTCCTTCATTAACGTCGTTGTTTCTTTTTAGAGACCAATCTTCTTCTTGCCCACGGAGAGGTATTTACTTTTGTTCAGAAATAAATGCATCTACGCATAAATATTAAACATTTCTTTCATTCGGAGTGTTATGCTGGAAGAATTTAAATTTCTTCTTGAAAGTCATTGTAGCTCTCCAGAAACCGATCTTCTACGTTTCCACGGAGAGGTATTTACTTTTGTCTAGAAATAAATGCATCTCCGCATATATATTGAATATCGCCTTCTATCGGTGTATGGTGCAGGAGGGTTTTTATGTTCCTTCTTGAACGTCGTTGTTTCTTTTTAGAGACCTTCTTCTTGTTCGCGGATATGTATTTACTTTTGTCCAGAAATAAATATATATCCGCATATATAATGAACATCGCCTTCTATCGATGTATGATGCAGGAGGATTTTTATTTCCTTCTTGAACGTCTTTTAGCATTTTAGAAACCAATCTTCTTCTTGTCCACGGAGAGGTATTTACTTTTGTCGAGAAATAAATGCATCTCCGCATATATATTGAACATCTCCTTCTATCGGTGTATGACGTAGGAGGAATTTTATGTTCCTTCTTGAACGTCCTTGTAGCTTTTCAGCGATCAATCTTCTTCTTGTCCACGGAGAGGTATTTACTCTTGTCAAGAAATAAATGCATCTCCACATTGATAGGGAACATCGCCTTCTAGCGCAATGTGATGCAGGGGGATATTTTTATTCTTTTTTTCATTGTCGTTGTAGATTTTAAGCGATCAGTCTTCTTCTTGTCCACGGTGAGGTATTTACTTTTGTGCAGAAATAAATGCATCTCCGCATTGATAGGGAACATCGCCTTCTAGCGCAGTGTGATGCAGGAGATATTTTTTAGTTTTTTTCAATGTTGTTGTAGCTCTTAAGCGATCAGTCTTCTTCTTGGCCACGGAGAGGTATTTACTTTTGTCAAGAAATAAATGCATCTCCGCATACATTTTGAACATCGCCTTCTATCGGTGTATGATGCAGGAGGATTTTTATTTTCCTTCTTGAACGTCGTTGTTTCTTTTTAGAGACCAGTCTTCTTCTTGTTCGCGGAGATGTATTTACTTTTGTTCAGAAATAAATGCATCTCCGCATATATACTGAACATTGCCTTCTATCGGTGTATGATGCAGGAGGATTTTTATGTTCCTTCTTGAACGTCCTTGTGGCTTTTCAGAGGCCAATGTTCTTCTTGTCCACGGAGAGGTATTTACTTTTGTCCAGAAATAAATGCATCTCCGCATTGATAGGGAATCGCCTTCTAGCGCAGTGTGATGCAGGAGGATATTTTTATACTTTTCCAATGTCGTTATAGCTTATAAGCGATCAGTCTTCTTCTTGGCCACGGAGAGGTATTTACTTTTGTCTAGAAATAAATGCATCTTTCATACATATTGAACATCGCCTTCCATCGGTGTATGACGTAGTAGGATTTTTATGTTCCTTCTTGAACGACCTTGTAGCTTTTTAGAGACCAATCGTCTTCTTGTCCACGGAGAAGTATTTAGTTTTGCCAAAAATAAATGCATCTCCGCATAAATTTTAAACATTTCTTTCATTCGGATTGTTATGCTGGAAGAATTTAAATTTCTTCTTGAAAGTCATTGTAGCTCTCCAGAAACCAATCTTCTACGTTTCCACGGAGAGGTATTTACTTTTGTCAAGAAATAAATGCTTCTCCGCATATATATTGAATATCGGATTCTATCGGTGTATGGTGCAGGAGGGTTTTTATGTTCCTTCGTCGTTGTTACGTCGTTGTTTCTTTTTAGAGACCAGTCTTCTTCTTGTTCGCGGAGATGTATTTACTTTTGTCCAGAAATAAATATATATCCGCATATATAATGAACATCGCCTTATATCGATGTATGATGCAGGAGGATTTTTATTTCCTTCTTGAACGTCTTTTAGCATTTTAGAAACCAATCTTCTTCTTGTCCACGGAGAGGTATTTACTTTTGTTGAGAAATAAATGCATCTCCGCATATATATTGAACATCTCCTTCTATCGGTGTATGACGTAGGAGGAATTTTATGTTCCTTCTTGAACGTCCTTGTAGCTTTTCAGCGATCAATCTTCTTCTTGTCCACGGAGAGATATTTACTTTTGTCAAGAAATAAATGCATCTCCGCATTGAAGGGGTGCATCGCCTTCTAGCGCAGTGTGATGCAGGAGGAAATTTTTATTGTTTTTTCAATGTTGTTGTAGCTTTTAAGCGATCAATCTTCTTCTTGGCCACGGAGAGGTATTTACATTTGTCTAGAAATAAATGCATCTCCGCATTGAACATCGCCTTCTATCGGTGTATGATGCTGGAGGATTTTTATGTAACTTCTTGAACGTCGTTGTTTCTTTTTAGAGACCAACCTTCTTCTTGTCCGCGGAGATGTATTTACATTTGTCCAGAAATAAATGCATCTCCGCATATATACTGAACATCGCCTTCTATCGGTGTATGATGCAGGAGGATTTTTATGTTCCTTTTTGAACGTCCTTGTAGCTTTTCAGAGGCTAATGTTCTTCTTGTCCACGGAGAGGTATTTACTTTTGTCAAGAAATAAATGCATCTCCGCATTGATAGGGAACATCGCCTTCCAGCGCAATGTGATGCAGGGGGATATTTTTATTCTTTTTTCATTGTCGTTATAACTTATAAGCGATCAGTCTTCTTCTTGTCCACGGAGAGGTATTTACTTTTGTCCAGAAATAAATGCATCTCCGCATAAATAATAAACATTTCTTTCATTCGGAGTGTTATGCTGGAAGAATTTAAATTTCTTCTTGAAAGTCATTGTAGCTCTGCAAAAACCGATCTTGTACGTTTCCACGGAGATGTATTTACTTTTGTGTAGAAATAAATGCATCTCCGCATATATATTTAACATCGCCTTCTATCGGTGTATGCATCTCCGCAATAAATGCATCTCCGCATTGATAGGGAACATCGCCTTCTAGCGCAATGTGATGCAGGGGGATATTTTTATTCTTTTTTTCATTGTCGTTGTAGATTTTAAGCGATCAGTCTTCTTCTTGTCCACGGTGAGGTATTTACTTTTGTGCAGAAATAAATGCATCTCCGCATTGATAGGGAACATCGCCTTCTAGCGCAGTGTGATGCAGGAGATATTTTTTAGTTTTTTTCAATGTTGTTGTAGCTCTTAAGCGATCAGTCTTCTTCTTGGCCACGGAGAGGTATTTACTTTTGTCAAGAAATAAATGCATCTCCGCATACATTTTGAACATCGCCTTCTATCGGTGTATGATGCAGGAGGATTTTTATTTTCCTTCTTGAACGTCGTTGTTTCTTTTTAGAGACCAGTCTTCTTCTTGTTCGCGGAGATGTATTTACTTTTGTTCAGAAATAAATGCATCTCCGCATATATACTGAACATTGCCTTCTATCGGTGTATGATGCAGGAGGATTTTTATGTTCCTTCTTGAACGTCCTTGTGGCTTTTCAGAGGCCAATGTTGTTCTTGTCCACGGAGAGGTATTTACTTTTGTACAGAAATAAATGCATCTCCGCATTGATAGGGAATCGCCTTCTAGCGCAGTGTGATGCAGGAGGATATTTTTATACTTTTCCAATGTCGTTATAGCTTATAAGCGATCAGTCTTCTTCTTGGCCACGGAGAGGTATTTACTTTTGTCTAGAAATAAATGCATCTTTCATACATATTGAACATCGCCTTCCATCGGTGTATGACGTAGTAGGATTTTTATGTTCCTTCTTGAACGACCTTGTAGCTTTTTAGAGACCAATCGTCTTCTTGTCCACGGAGAAGTATTTAGTTTTGCCAAAAATAAATGCATCTCCGCATAAATTTTAAACATTTCTTTCATTCGGATTGTTATGCTGGAAGAATTTAAATTTCTTCTTGAAAGTCATTGTAGCTCTCCAGAAACCAATCTTCTACGTTTCCACGGAGAGGTATTTACTTTTGTCAAGAAATAAATGCTTCTCCGCATATATATTGAATATCGGATTCTATCGGTGTATGGTGCAGGAGGGTTTTTATGTTCCTTCGTCGTTGTTACGTCGTTGTTTCTTTTTAGAGACCAGTCTTCTTCTTGTTCGCGGAGATGTATTTACTTTTGTCCAGAAATAAATATATATCCGCATATATAATGAACATCGCCTTATATCGATGTATGATGCAGGAGGATTTTTATTTCCTTCTTGAACGTCTTTTAGCATTTTAGAAACCAATCTTCTTCTTGTCCACGGAGAGGTATTTACTTTTGTTGAGAAATAAATGCATCTCCGCATATATATTGAACATCTCCTTCTATCGGTGTATGACGTAGGAGGAATTTTATGTTCCTTCTTGAACGTCCTTGTAGCTTTTCAGCGATTAATCTTCTTCTTGTCCACGGAGAGGTATTTACTTTTGTCAAGAAATAAATGCATCTCCGCATTGAAGGGGTGCATCGCCTTCTAGCGCAGTGTGATGCAGGAGGATATTTTTATTGTTTTTTCAATGTTGTTGTAGCTTTTAAGCGATCAATCTTCTTCTTGGCCACGGAGAGGTATTTACATTTGTCTAGAAATAAATGCATCTCCGCATTGAACATCGCCTTCTATCGGTGTATGATGCTGGAGGATTTTTATGTTACTTTTTGAACGTCGTTGTTTCTTTTTAGAGACCAACCTTCTTCTTGTCCGCGGAGATGTATTTACATTTGTCCAGAAATAAATGCATCTCCGCATATATACTGAACATCGCCTTCTATCGGTGTATGATGCAGGAGGATTTTTATGTTCCTTTTTGAACGTCCTTGTGGCTTTTCAGAGGCCAATGTTCTTCTTGTCCACGGAGAGGTATTTACTTTTGTCAAGAAATAAATGCATCTCCGCATTGATAGGGAACATCGCCTTCCAGCGCAATGTGATGCAGGGGGATATTTTTATTCTTTTTTCATTGTCGTTGTAGATTTCAAGCGATCAGTCTTCTTCTTGTCCACGGAGAGGTATTTACTTTTGTCCAGAAATAAATGCATCTCCGCATAAATAATAAACATTTCTTTCATTCGGAGTGTTATGCTGGAAGAATTTAAATTTCTTCTTGAAAGTCATTGTAGCTCTCCAAAAACCGATCTTCTACGTTTCCACGGAGATGTATTTACTTTTGTGTAGAAATAAATGCATCTCCGCATATATATTGAATATCGCCTTCTATCGGTGTATGGTGCAGGAGCGTTTTTATGTACCTTCTTGAACGTCGTTGTTTCTTTTTAGAGACCAGTCTTCTACTTGTTCGCGGAGATGTATTTACTTTTGTCCAGAAATAAATATATATCCGCATATATAATGAACATCGCCTTTTATAGATGCATGATGCAGGAGGATTTTTATTTCCTTCTTGAACGTCTTTTAGCATTTTAGAAACCAATCTTCTTCTTGTCCACGGAGAGGTATTTACTTTTGTCGAGAAATAAATGCATCTCCGCATATATATTGAACATCTCCTTCTATCGGTGTATGACGGAGGAGGATTTTTATGTTCCTTCTTGAACGTCCTTGTAGCTTTTCAGCGATCAATCTTCTTCTTGTCCACGGAGAGGTATTTAGTTTTGCCAAAAATAAATGCATCTCCGCATTGAAAGGGAACATCGCCTTCTAGCGCAGTGTGATGCAGGAGGATATTTTTTTTTCTTTTTTTAATGTTGTAGTAGCTTTTAAGCGATCAATATTCTTCTTGGTCACGGAGAGGTATTTAATTTTGTATTGAAATAAATGCATCTCCGCATACATATTGAATATCGCCTTCTATCGGTGTACGATGCAGGAGGATTTTTATATTCCTTCTTGAACGTCGTTGTTTCTTTTTAGAGAACAGTCTTCTTGTTCGCGGAGATGTATTTACATTTGTCCAGAAATAAATGCATCTCCGCATATATACTGAACATCGCCTTCTATCGGTGTATGATGCAGGAGAATTTTTATGCTCCTTCTTGAACGTCCTTGTGGCTTTTCAGAGGCCAATGTTCTTCTTGTCCACGGAGAGGTATTTACTTTTGTCAAGAAATAAATGCATCTCCGCATACATTTTGAACATCGCCTTCTATCGGTGTATGATGCAGGAGGATTTTTATGTTCCTTCTTGAACGTCGTTGTTTCTTTTTAGAGACCAGTCTTCTTCTTGTTCGCGGAGATGTATTTACTTTTGTTCAGAAATAAATGCATCTCCGCATTGATAGGGAATCGCCTTCTAGCGCAGTGTGATGCAGGAGGATATTTTTATACTTTTCCAATGTCGTTATAGCTTATAAGCGATCAGTCTTCTTCTTGGCCACGGAGAGGTATTTACTTTTGTCTAGAAATAAATGCATCTCCGCATACATATTGAACATCGCCTTCCATCGGTGTATGACGTAGTAGGATTTTTATGTTCCTTCTTGAACGACCTTGTAGCTTTTTAGAGACCAATCGTCTTCTTGTCCACGGAGAAGTATTTAGTTTTGCCAAAATAAATGCATCTCCGCATTGATAGGGAACATCGCCTTCTAGCCCACTGTGATGCAGGAGATATTTTTTCTCTTTTTTCAATGTTGTTGTAGCTTTTAGCGAACAGTCTTCTTCTTGGCCACGGAGAGGTATTTACTTTTGTCAAGAAATAAATGCATCTCCGCATACATTTTGAACATCGCCTTCTATCGGTGTATAATGCAGGAGGATTTTTATGTTCCTTCATTAACGTCGTTGTTTCTTTTTAGAGACCAATCTTCTTCTTGCCCACGGAGAGGTATTTACTTTTGTTCAGAAATAAATGCATCTCCGCATAAATATTAAACATTTCTTTCATTCGGAATGTTATGCTGGAAGAATTTAAATTTCTTCTTGAAAGTCATTGTAGCTCTCCAGAAACCGATCTTCTACGTTTCCACGGAGAGGTATTTACTTTTGTCCAGAAATAAATCTATATCCGCATATATAATGAACATCGCCTTCTATCGATGTATGATGCAGGAGTTTTTTTATTTCCTTCTTGAACGTCTTTTAGCATCTCCGCATATATATTGAACATCTCCTTCTATCGGTGTATGACGTAGGAGGATTTTTATGTTCCTTCTTGAACGTCCTTGTAGCTTTTCAGAGGCTAATGTTCTTCTTGTCCACGGAGAGGTATTTACTTTTGTCAAGAAATAAATGCATCTCCGCATTGATAGGGAACATCGCCTTCTAGCGCAATGTGATGCAGGGGGATATTTTTATTCTTTTTTCATTGTCGTTGTAGATTTTAAGCGATCAGTCTTCTTCTTGTCCACGGAGAGGTATTTACTTTTGTCCAGAAATAAATGCATCTCCGCATAAATAATAAACATTTCTTTCATTCGGAGTGTTATGCTGGAAGAATTTAAATTTCTTCTTGAAAGTCATTGTAGCTCTCCAAAAACCGATCTTCTACGTTTCCACGGAGATGTGTTTACTTTTGTCTAGAAATAAATGCATCTCCGCATATATATTTAACATCGCCTTCTATCGGTGTATGACGGAGGAGGATTTTTATGTTCCTTCTTGAACGTCCTTGTAGCTTTTCAGCGATCAATCTTCTTCTTGTCCACGGAGAGGTATTTAGTTTTGCCAAAAATAAATGCATCTCCGCATTGAAAGGGAACATCGCCTTCTAGCGCAGTGTGATGCAGGAGGATATTTTTTTTTTTTCAATGTTGTTGTAGCTTTTAAGCGATCAATATTCTTCTTGGTCACGGAGAAGTATTTAATTTTGTCCAGAAATAAATGCATCTCCGCATACATATTGAACATCGCCTTCTATCGGTGTACGATGCAGGAGGATTTTTATATTCCTTCTTGAACGTCGTTGTTTCTTTTTAGAGACCAGTCTTCTTGTTCGCGGAGATGTAATTACATTTGTCCAGAAATAAATATATCTCCGCATATATACTGAACATCGCCTTCTATCGGTGTATGATGCATGAGAATTTTTATGTTCCTTCTTGAACGTCCTTGTGGCTTTTCAGAGGCCAATGTTCTTCTTGTCCACGGAGAGGTATTTACTTTTGTCAAGAAATAAATGCATCTCCGCATTGATAGGGAACATCGCCTTCTAGCGCAGTATGATGCAGGAGGATATTTTTATACTTTTCCAATGTCGTTATAGCTTATAAGCGATCAGTCTTCTTCTTGGCCACGGAGAGGTATTTACTTTTGTCTAGAAATAAATGCATCTCCGCATACATATTGAACATCGCCTTCCATCGGTGTATGACGTAGTAGGATTTTTATGTTCCTTCTTGAACGACCTTGTAGCTTTTTAGAGACCAATCGTCTTCTTGTCCACGGTAGAAGTATTTAGTTTTGCCAAAAATAAATGCATCTCCGCATTGAAAGTGAACATCGCCTTCTAGCCCAGTGTGATGCAGGAGATATTTTTTCTCTTTTTTCAATGTTGTTGTAGCTTTTAGCGATCAGTCTTCTTCTTTGCCACGGAGAGGCATTTACTTTTGTCTAGAAATAAATGCATCTCCGCATACATTTTGAACATCGCCTTCTATCGGTGTATAATGCAGGAGGATTTTTATGTTCCTTCATTAACGTCGTTGTTTCTTTTTAGAGACCAATCTTCTTCTTGCCCACGGAGAGGTATTTACTTTTGTTCAGAAATAAATGCATCTACGCATAAATATTAAACATTTCTTTCATTCGGAGTGTTATGCTGGAAGAATTTAAATATCTTCTTGAAAGTCATTGTAGCTCTCCAGAAACCGATCTTCTACGTTTCCACGGAGAGGTATTTACTTTTGTCTAGAAATAAATGCATCTCCGCATATATATTGAATATCGCCTTCTATCGGTGTATGGTGCAGGAGGGTTTTTATGTTCCTTCTTGAACGTCGTTGTTTCTTTTTAGAGACCTTCTTCTTGTTCGCGGATATGTATTTACTTTTGTCCAGAAATAAATATATATCCGCATATATAATGAACATCGCCTTCTATCGATGTATGATGCAGGAGGATTTTTATTTCCTTCTTGAACGTCTTTTAGCATTTTAGAAACCAATCTTCTTCTTGTCCACGGAGAGGTATTTACTTTTGTCGAGAAATAAATGCATCTCCGCATATATATTGAACATCTCCTTCTATCGGTGTATGACGTAGGAGGAATTTTATGTTCCTTCTTGAACGTCCTTGTAGCTTTTCAGCGATCAATCTTCTTCTTGTCCACGGAGAGGTATTTACTTTTGTCAAGAAATAAATGCATCTCCACATTGATAGGGAACATCGCCTTCTAGCGCAATGTGATGCAGGGGGATATTTTTATTCTTTTTTCATTGTCGTTGTAGATTTTAAGCGATCAGTCTTCTTCTTGTCCACGGAGAGGTATTTACTTTTGTCCAGAAATAAATGCATCTCCGCATAAATAATAAACATTTCTTTCATTCGGAGTGTTATGCTGGAAGAATTTAAATTTCTTCTTGAAAGTCATTGTAGCTCTCCAAAAACCGATCTTCTACGTTTCCACGGAGATGTATTTACTTTTGTCTAGAAATAAATGCATCTCCGCATATATATTTAACATCGCCTTCTATCGGTGTATGCATCTCCGCAATAAATGCATCTCCGCATTGATAGGGAACATCGCCTTCTAGCGCAGTGTGATGCAGGAGATATTTTTTAGTTTTTTTCAATGTTGTTGTAGCTTTTAAGCGATCAGTCTTCTTCTTGGCCACGGAGAGGTATTTACTTTTGTCAAGAAATAAATGCATCTCTGCATACATTTTGAACATCGCCTTCTATCGGTGTATGATGCAGGAGGATTTTTATGTTCCTTCTTGAACGTCGTTGTTTCTTTTTAGAGACCAGTCTTCTTCTTGTTCGCGGAGATGTATTTACTTTTGTTCAGAAATAAATGCATCTCCGCATATATACTGACATCGCTTTCTATCGGTGTATGATGCAGGAGGACTTTTATGTTCCTTCTTGAACGTCCTTGTGGCTTTTCAGAGGCCAATGTTCTTCTTGTCCACGGTGAGGTATTTACTTTTGTCCAGAAATAAATGCATCTCCGCATTGATAGGGAATCGCCTTCTAGCGCAGTGTGATGCAGGAGGATATTTTTATATTTTTCCAATGTCGTTATAGCTTATAAGCGATCAGTCTTCTTCTTGGCCACGGAGAGGTATTTACTTTTGTCTAGAAATAAATGCATCTCCGCATACATATTGAACATCGCCTTCCAACGGTGTATGACGTAGTAGGATTTTTATGTTCCTTCTTGAACGACCTTGTAGCTTTTTAGAGACCAATCGTCTTCTTGTCCACGGAGAAGTATTTAGTTTTGCCAAAAATAAATGCATCTCCGCATTGATAGGGAACATCGCCTTCTAGCCCAGTGTGATGCAGGAGATATTTTTTCTCTTTTTTCAATGTTGTTGTAGCTTTTAGCGATCAGTCTTTTTCTTGGCCACGGAGAGGCATTTACTTTTGTCAAGAAATAAATGCATCTCCGCATACATTTTGAACATCGCCTTCTATCGGTGTATAATGCAGGAGGATTTTTATGTTCCTTCATTAACGTCGTTGTTTCTTTTAGAGACCAATCTTCTTCTTGCCCACGGAGAGGTATTTACTTTTGTTCAGAAATAAATGCATCTACGCATAAATATTAAACATTTCTTTCATTCGGAGTGTTATGCCGGAAGAATTTAAATTTCTTCTTGAAAGTCATTGTAGCTCTCCAGAAACCGATCTTCTACGTTTCCACGGAGAGGTATTTACTTTTGTCAAGAAATAAATGCATCTCCGCATATATATTGAATATCGCATTCTATCGGTGTATGGTGCAGAAGGGTTTTTATGTTCCTTCTTGAACGTCGTTGTTTCTTTTTAGAGACCTTCTTCTTGTTCGCGGATATGTATTTACTTTTGTCCAGAAATAAATATATATCGCATATATAATGAACATCGCCCTCTATCGATGTATGATGCAGGAGGATTTTTATTTCCTTCTTGAACGTCTTTTAGCATTTTAGAAACCAATCTTCTTCTTGTCCACGGAGAGGTATTTACTTTTGTCGAGAAATAAATGCATCTCTGCATATATATTGAACATCTCCTTCTATCGGTGTATGACGTAGGAGGAATTTTATGTTCCTTCTTGAACGTCCTTGTAGCTTTTCAGCGATCAATCTTCTTCTTGTCCACGGAGAGGTATTTAGTTTTGCCAAAAATAAATGCATCTCCGCATTGATAGGGAACATCGCCTTCTAGCGCAATGTGATGCAGGGGGATATTTTTATTCTTTTTTCATTGTCGTTGTAGATTTTAAGCGATCAGTCTTCTTTTTGTCCACGGTGAGGTATTTACTTTTGTGCAGAAATAAATGCATCTCCGCATTGATAGGGAACATCGCCTTCTAGCGCAGTGTGATGCAGGAGATATTTTTTAGTTTTTTTCAATGTTGTTGTAGCTCTTAAGCGATCAGTCTTCTTCTTGGCCACGGAGAGGTATTTACTTTTGTCAAGAAATAAATGCATCTCCGCATACATTTTGAACATCGCCTTCTATCGGTGTATGATGCAGGAGGATCTTTATTTTCCTTCTTGAACGTCGTTGTTTCTTTTTAGAGACCAGTCTTCTTCTTGTTCGCGGAGATGTATTTACTTTTGTTCAGAAATAAATGCATCTCCGCATATATACTGAACATCGCCTTCTATCGGTGTATGATGCAGGAGGATTTTTATGTTCCTTCTTGAACGTCCTTGTGGCTTTTCAGAGGCCAATGTTCTTCTTGTCCACGGAGAGGTATTTACTTTTGTCCAGAAATAAATGCATCTCCGCATTGATAGGGAATCGCCTTCTAGCGCAGTGTGATGCAGGAGGATATTTTTATACTTTTCCAATGTCGTTATAGCTTATAAGCGATCAGTCTTCTTCTTGGCCACGGAGAGGTATTTACTTTTGTCTAGAAATAAATGCATCTCCGCATACATATTGAACATCGCCTTCCATCGGTGTATGACGTAGTAGGATTTTTATGTTCCTTCTTGAACGCCCTTGTAGCTTTTTAGAGACCAATCGTCTTCTTGTCCACGGAGAAGTATTTAGTTTTGCCAAAAATAAATGCATCTCCGCATAAATTTTAAACATTTCTTTCATTCGGATTGTTATGCTGGAATTTAAATTTCTTCTTGAAAGTCATTGTAGCTCTCCAGAAACCAATCTTCTACGTTTCCACGGAGAGGTATTTACTTTTGTCAAGAAATAAATGCTTCTCCGCATATATATTGAATATCGGATTCTATCGGTGTATGGTGCAGGAGGGTTTTTATGTTCCTTCGTCGTTGTTACGTCGTTGTTTCTTTTTAGAGACCAGTCTTCTTCTTGTTCGCGGAGATGTATTTACTTTTGTCCAGAAATAAATATATATCCGCATATATAATGAACATCGCCTTATATCGATGTATGATGCAGGAGGATTTTTATTTCCTTCTTGAACGTCTTTTAGCATTTTAGAAACCAATCTTCTTCTTGTCCACGGAGAGGTATTTACTTTTGTTGAGAAATAAATGCATCTCCGCATATATATTGAACATCTCCTTCTATCGGTGTATGACGTAGGAGGAATTTTATGTTCCTTCTTGAACGTCCTTGTAGCTTTTCAGCGATCAATCTTCTTCTTGTCCACGGAGAGGTATTTACTTTTGTCAAGAAATAAATGCATCTCCGCATTGAAGGGGTGCATCGCCTTCTAGCGCAGTGTGATGCAGGAGGATATTTTTATTGTTTTTTCAATGTTGTTGTAGCTTTTAAGCGATCAATCTTCTTCTTGGCCACGGAGAGGTATTTACATTTGTCCAGAAATAAATGCATCTCCGCATATATACTGAACATCGCCTTCTATCGGTGTATGATGCAGGAGGATTTTTATGTTCCTTTTTGAACGTCCTTGTAGCTTTTCAGAGGCTAATGTTCTTCTTGTCCACGGAGAGGTATTTACTTTTGTCAAGAAATAAATGCATCTCCGCATTGATAGGGAACATCGCCTTCCAGCGCAATGTGATGCAGGGGGATATTTTTATTCTTTTTTCATTGTCGTTGTAGATTTCAAGCGATCAGTCTTCTTCTTGTCCACGGAGAGGTATTTACTTTTGTCCAGAAGTAAATGCATCTCCGCATAAATAATAAACATTTCTTTCATTCGGAGTGTTATGCTGGAAGAATTTAAATTTCTTCTTGAAAGTCATTGTAGCTCTCCAAAAACCGATCTTCTACGTTTCCACGGAGATGTATTTACTTTTGTGTAGAAATAAATGCATCTCCGCATATATATTTAACATCGCCTTCTATCGGTGTATGACGGAGGAGGAAATTTATGTTCCTTCTTGAACGTCCTTGTAGCTTTTCAGCGATCAATCTTCTTCTTGTCCACGGAGAGGTATTTAGTTTTGCCAAAAATAAATGCATCTCCGCATTGAAAGGGAACATCGCCTTCTAGCGCAGTGTGATGCAGGAGGATATTTTTTTTCTTTTTTCAATGTTGTTGTAGCTTTTAAGCGATCAATATTCTTCTTGGTCACGGAGAGGTATTTAATTTTGTATTAAAATAAATGCATCTCCGCATACATATTGAAAATCGCCTTCTATCGGTGTATGATGCAGGAGTATTTTTATGTTCCTTCTTGAACGTCCTTGTAGCTTTTCAAAGGCTAATGTTCTTCTTGTCCACGGAGAGGTATTTACTTTTGTCAAGAAATAAATGCATCTCCGCATTGATAGGGAACATCGCCTTCTAGCGCAATGTGATGCAGGGGGATATTTTTATTATTTTTTCATTGTCGTTGTAGATTTCAAGCGATCAGTCTTCTTCTTGTCCACGGAGAGGTATTTATTTTTGTCCAGAAATAAATGCATCTCCGCATAAATAATAAACATTTCTTTCATTCGGAGTGTTATGCTGGAAGAATTTAAATTTCTTCTTGAAAGTCATTGTAGCTCTTCAAAAACCGATCTTCTACGTTTCCACGGAGATTTATTTACTTTTGTCTAGAAATAAATGCATCTCCGCATATATATTTAACATCGCCTTCTATCGGTGTATGATGCAGGAGAATTTTTATGTTCCTTCTTGAACGTCCTTGTGGCTTTTCAGAGGCCAATGTTCTTCTTGTCCACGGAGAGGTATTTACTTTTGTCAAGAAATAAATGCATCTCCGCATTGATAGGGAACATCGCCTTCTAGCGCAGTGTGATGCAGGAGATATTTTTTAGTTTTTTTCAATGTTGTTGTAGCTTTTAAGCGATCAGTCTTCTTCTTGGCCACGGAGAGGTATTTACTTTTGTCAAGAAATAAATGCATCTCCGCATACATTTTGAACATCGCCTTCTATCGGTGTATGATGCAGGAGGATTTTTATGTTCCTTCTTGAACGTCGTTGTTTCTTTTTAGAGACCAGCCTTCTTCTTGTTCGCGGAGATGTATTTACTTCTGTTCAGAAATAAATGCATCTCCGCATATATACTGAACATCGCTTTCTATCGGTGTATGATGCAGGAGGATTTTTATGTTCCTTCTTGAACGTCCTTGTGGCTTTTCAGAGGCCAATGTTCTTCTTGTCCACGGTGAGGTATTTACTTTTGTCCAGAAATAAATGCATCTCCGCATTGATAGGGAATCGCCTTCTAGCGCAGTGTAATGCAGGAGGATATTTTTATACTTTTCCAATGTCGTTATAGCTTATAAGCGATCAGTCTTCTTCTTGGCCACGGAGAGGTATTTACTTTTGTCAAGAAATAAATGCATCTCCGCATACATTTTGAACGTCGCCTTCTATCGGTGTATTATGCAGGAGGATTTTTATGTTCCTTCTTGAACGTCCTTGTGGCTTTTCAGAGGCCAATGTTCTTCTTGTCCACGGAGATGTATTTACTTTTGTTCAGAAATAAATATATATCCGCATATATAATGAACATCGCCTTCTATAGATGTATGATGCAGGAGGATTTTTATTTCCTTCTTGAACGTCTTTTAGCATTTTAGAAACCAATCTTCTTCTTGTCCACGGAGAGGTATTTACTTTTGTCGAGAAATAAATGCATCTCCGCATATATATTGAACATCGCCTTCTATCGGTGTATGATGCAGGAGGATTTTTATGTTCCTTCTTGAACGTCCTTGTGGCTTTTCAGAGGCCAATGTTCTTCTTGTCCACGGAGAGGTATTTACTTTTGTCCAGAAATAAATGCATCTCCGCATTGATAGGGAATCGCCTTCTAGCGCAGTGTGATGCAGGAGGATATTTTTATACTTTTCCAATGTCGTTATAGCTTATAAGCGATCAGTCTTCTTCTTGGCCACGGAGAGGTATTTACTTTTGTCTAGAAATAAATGCATCTCCGTATAAATATTGAACATTTCTTTCATTCGGAGTGTTATGCTGGAAAAATTTTAATTTCTTCTTGGAAGTCATTGTAGCTCTCCAAAAACCGATCTTCTTCGTTTCCACGGAGAGGTATTTACTTTTGTCAAGAAATAAATGCATCTCCGCATATATATTGAATATCGCCTTCTATCGGTGTATGGTGCAGGAGCGTTTTTATGTACCTTCTTGAACGTCGTTGTTTCTTTTTAGAGACCAGTCTTCTACTTGTTCGCGGAGATGTATTTACTTTTGTCCAGAAATAAATATATATCCGCATATATAATGAACATCGCCTTCTATAGATGTATGATGCAGGAGGATTTTTATTTCCTTCTTGAACGTCTTTTAGCATTTTAGAAACTATTTTTCTTCTTGTCCACGGAGAGGTATTTACTTTTGTCGAGAAATAAATGCATCTCTTCATATATATTGAACATCTCAAACTATCGGTGTATGACGTAGGAGGAATTTTATGTTCCTTCTTGAACGTCCTTGTAGCTTTTCAGCGATCAATCTTCTTCTTGTCCACGGAGAGGTATTTAGTTTTGCCAAAAATAAATGCATCTCCGCATTGAAGGGGAGCATCGCCTTCTAGCGCAGTGTGATGCAGGAGGATATTTTTATTGTTTTTTCAATGTTGTTGTAGCTTTTAAGCGATCAATCTTCTTCTTGTCCACGGAGAGGTATTTACTTTTGTCTAGAAATAAATGCTTCCCCGCAATGAACATCGCCTTCTATCGGTGTATGATGCTGGAGGATTTTTATGTTACTTCTTGAACGTCGTTGTTTCTTTTTAGAGACCAACCTTCTTCTTGTCCGCGGAGATGTATTTACATTTGTCCAGAAATAAATGCATCTCCGCATATATACTGAACATCGCCTTCTATCGGTGTATGATGCAGGAGGATTTTTATGTTCCTTCTTGAACGTCCTTGTAGCTTTTCAGAGACTAATGTTCTTCTTGTCCACGGAGAGGTATTTACTTTTGTCAAGAAATAAATGCATCTCCGCATTGATAGGGAACATCGCCTTCTAGCGCAATGTGATGCAGGGGGATATTTTTATTCTTTTTTCATTGTCGTTGCAGATTTTAAGCGATCAGTCTTCTTCTTGTCCACGGAGAGGTATTTACTTTTGTCCAGAAATAAATGCATCTCCGCATAAATAATAAACATTTCTTTCATTCGGAGTGTTATGCTGGAAGAATTTAAATTTCTTCTTGAAAGTCATTGTAGCTCTCCAAAAACCGATCTTCTACGTTTCCACGGAGATGTATTTACTTTTGTCTAGAAATAAATGCATCTCCGCATATATATTTAACTTCGCCTTCTATCGGTGTATGACGGAGGAGGATTTTTATGTTCCTTCATGAACGTCCTTGTAGCTTTTCAGCGATCAATCTTCTTCTTGTCCACGGAGAGGTATTTAGTTTTGCCAAAAATAAACGCATCTCCGCATTGAAAGGGAACATCGCCTTCTAGCGCAGTGTGATGCAGGAGGATATTTTTTTTCTTTTTTCAATGTTGTTGTAGCTTTTAAGCGATCAATATTCTTCTTGGTCACGGAGAGGTATTTAATTTTGTATTGAAATAAATGCGTCTCCGCATACATATTGAACATCGCCTTCTATCGGTGTACGATGCAGGAGGATTTTTATATTCCTTCTTGAACGTCGTTGTTTCTTTTTAGAGACCAGTCTTCTTGTTCGCGGAGATGTATTTACATTTGTCCAGAAATAAATGCATCTCCGCATATATACTGAACATCGCCTTCTATCGGTGTATGATGCAGGAGAATTTTTATGTTCCTTCTTGAACGTCCTTGTGGCTTTTCAGAGGCCAATGTTCTTCTTGTCCACGGAGAGGTATTTACTTTTGTCAAGAAATAAATGCATCTCCGCATTGATAGGAAACATCGCCTTCTAGCGCAGTGTGATGCAGGAGATATTTTTTAGTTTTTTCAATGTTGTTGTAGCTTTTAAGCGATCAGTCTTCTTCTTGGCCACGGAGAGGTATTTACTTTTGTCAAGAAATAAATGCATCTCCGCATACATTTTGAACATCGCCTTCTATCGGTGTATGATGCAGGAGTATTTTTATGTTCCTTCTTGAACGTCGTTGTTTCTTTTTAGAGACCAGTCTTCTTCTTGTTCGCGGAGATGTATTTACTTTTGTTCAGAAATAAATGCATCTCCGCATATATACTGAACATCGCTTTCTATCGGTGTATGATGCAGGAGGATTTTTATGTTCCTTCTTGAACGTCCTTGTGGCTTTTCAGAGGCCAATGTTCTTCTTGTCCACGGTGAGGTATTTACTTTTGTCCAGAAATAAATGCATCTCCGCATTGATAGGGAATCGCCTTCTAGCGCAGTGTGATGCAGGAGGATATTTTTATTCTTTTTTGAATATCCTTGTAGCTTTTCAGCGATCAATCTTCTTCTTGTCCACGGAGAGGTATTTACTTTTGTCCAGAAATAAATGCATCTCCGCAATGATAGTGAACATTATCTTCTAGCAGAGTATGATGCAAGTGGATATTTTTATTCTTTTTTGAATGTCGTTGTCGTTTTTCAGCGATGAATCTTCTTGTCCACGGAGAGGTATTTACATTTGTCCAGATATAAATGCATCTCCGCATAAATATTCAACATTTCTTTTGTCAGAGTGTGATTAATGAGGATATTTATATTCCTTCTTGAACGTCGTTGTAGCTTTTCAGCGACCTATCTTCTACCTTTCCACGGAGAGGTATTTACTTTTGTCCAGAAATAAATCCATCTCCGCACAAATATTCAACATTTCTTTTATCAGAGTGTGATGAATGAGGATATTGTTATTCCTTCTTCAATGTCATTTCAGTTAGTCAGAAAAAAATCTTCTTTGTTTCCTCGGAGAGGTATTTACTTTTGTCTAGAAATAAATGCATCTCCGTATAAATATTGAACATCGCCTTCTATCGGAGTGTTATGCAGGAAGAATATAAATTTCTTCTTGAAAGTCATTGTAGGTCTTCAAAGACCAATCTTCTACGTTTTCACGGAGAGATATTTACTTTTGTCCAGAAATAAATGCATCTCCGCTTAAATATTACACATTTTATTTGTCATAGATTGATGAATTAGGATACGCATAAATATTCAACATTGCCTTCACTGTAATAAATTTGGTGTAAAATTTTTGAGAATACCTGTGACACCTTTCTGCCACAGATTTTCCCAGAAATTTCACCAAGGAAATGCCAGGAAACTTACACAATTCAGTTATACACAAAACATTTAGAACTTTACACATATTACCGATCACTCTTTTATAATAATTCTGAAAATTTACACAAAAGTTCAAAAGTATACCTGAGAAAACTAAGGAATGTTACACACAAAACATAGGGAAAGTTTCACAGTTGATCATTAAACTCTATTTTATCATGTATTCCAAAAGTTACACAACATTATTTAAGATGTTACACCAGATTTCTCGGTATTTTCGGATCAGTAGAAATGATCCGAGAAAACCCAGGAATGCTACACTGTAAACGTCAGGAACATTACGCAGATTTTTACAGTGTTATGTCAGAGGTGATACAAGAGGATATTTGAATGCCTTCTTTAAAGTCATTGTAGCTCTTTGGAGAGCAATCGTCTTCGTTTACACGGAGATGTATTTACTTTTGTCCAGAAATAAATGCATGTCCAAATAATTTTTTTCGCCTTTTGCGGGGTCTGCATGATATTTTTATTTATTTTTTCTTGTATGTCTACATTATTATTCACAGTAACATCTATATTTATGTCAAGGGAGAAGCTATTTCAGCGAAAATTAACTGATCTCCGTATAAATGCTATATTTTCCTCTTTTCCATACTCTGTTAATATTTTTGTAATTACAGCAAATTCTTTGCATAGTTTGTTTGTAGTTTTTAATGTATTCCTTTGTTATGACTATCTGTCGTTAACTGGTCTTTTTACTAAAATGTAAATTAAGGATTATGTTCTTCCTTTAAAATAAATTTTTATTTATATTTAAGTTCTACCGAATCCCGTATTCTATTGATTGGTCCCTAGGGAATTTTTTGCTTCAAAGTTGAATTCCGACTTAGACGGTTACTAGAGGACGGTTATTAGAGAGCGTTTGAAGTTACCTAACTGGATTTCACCGTACCTACAACTTAAATATATAAATATATCTAAACACAACCACAGTAACTTAATCTTTTAAAAACCATTTCTTGAATGGTAAAACTATAAAAATCAAAATTTCAGAATAGTAGAGACAGTATAAATCAAACTTTTCACGAAAATTATATAATCTCAAAATCATATAAAGTAATGATTGTAAGTTACTTTATCAACATTAACTGTTTATATATTTTTTGGTAAAAATGTATAGCTATATATATTTTCGCAAGTCATTTTTATTATTTGACATTTGTTTTATTTAACTTTTGGCCATTCTGGAATAACAGCTGTTATCAACATTGAAACAACACAATATTTAATACAGCGAAATTGCATCTTTGCAATAATACAACGTTCTACCTGTTTGCATACATCATACGTTTTTATATCATTATACGTGTGAGTTTCATACTTTTTCATATATCATACGTGTGATTTTCATACTTTTTCATATATCATACGTTTGCGTTTATATACTTTAGAACTTATAGACTGATATTTCTAGAACTAATAGGTTTACTTTCATCATACGTTTGCGTTTATATACTTTAGAACTTATAGACTGATATTTCTAGAACTAATAGGTTTACATTCATCATACGTTTGCGTTTATATACTTTAGAACTTATAGACTGATATTTCAAGAACTAATATATTTACATTCATCATACGTTTGCGTTTATATATTTTAGAACTTATAGACTGATATTTCAAGAACTAATAAGTTTACATTCTTAGAAATTATGTATACAAACGTTGTGCAGAATATATCTACAAGTGCAATGTTATCCTTTCAATGTAAATAATTTCGCAGTTATTTCAAATAACCTTTGACCATTCTGGCAAGAGCCAATATTATCAACAATAAAGAGAAATTACATTTTACTAAGATTCTGTCAATCAATATAGATTAATAATTATAAAATCAGACTTCTAGAACCAATAGATTTACATTCTTAAGTATTACATGTACGTAAGTTGGAGAGATTCTCAAACAAAGTCATGCATTTTACTAAGATTCTGTCAATCAATATAGATTAATAATTATAAAATCAGACTTCTAGAACCAATAGATTTACATTCTTAAGTATTACATGTACGTAAGTTGGAGAGATTCTCAAACAAAGTCATGCATTTTACTAAGATTCTGTCAATCAATATAGATTATTAATTATAAAATCAGACTTCTAGAACCAATAGATTTACATTCTTAAGTATTACATGTACGTAAGTTGGAGAGATTCTCAAACAAAGTCATGCATTTTACTAAGATTCTGTCAATCAATATAGATTAATAATTATAAAATCAGACTTCTAGAACCAATAGATTTAGATTCTTAAGGATTACGTGTACGTAAGTTGGAGAGATTCTCAAACAAAGTCTCTGTTTCAGTGTGTTTTGCACCCCCAGAAGTTAATTGATGGTATTTATCCTTGACGTAGCGTGACAATAACGGTAATCTCAGATTATCTAGGATTTTCGTTTATTGATTTGAAGCAAAGAATATGTGAGTGCATGCATTTCCATACACCCACAACTCCCCGCCCGTAGACACACAAACATCCGCATACATTTTAATTGATCAGAGAATTAAATAAAAAGTATAGTGTTAAAAAAGTATGATTTTAAGATTAATTAAAAATGCAATCCTGACTCAAATAACTTTCATTTAAATAAAAAAGGAATTTGCCACCTTCGTAAAAAAAAAATGTTTTAAGCAATATGAACAATAGTTTACAATATAAACAAAGTTTTAAGCAAGAAAAATAATACACCTTATAAACAATAATTTTCAATCATAGTTTTAATAAATTTATACTTTAAACTCCATCTGATTTCTTGTAATTTTTTTTTTAATTTGAAATGTCCATTTATTCTGCCATGGTTTTCAGTCCATCTTACGCAAAATCCTCACTCACTTTGAAGTTTAAATTTTCTCTAGGGATGATGATCCGCTTTACGATTGCTGTTATTGCAAAAATTGTCAGAATAACAATCAACAACTTACTTTATAGCCATTATTACTTAAATTACATTTAGTAGACACATGAATTTCAGCATATAATGAAGTAGTTGATTGCATATTTCAATATAATACAGTGCTGAATGCATCTCAAAGTCTTCATTTCAAACCATTACAGAAAACCTAAACAAACTTTTAATTTGCAAAGTCTCATATTTTATCAAAGTTACCTTTAAACTGGGGAAAAGAGATTATCTGCTCGAAATTTTTCAAGTGACTTTTCCGAAATTCGTCGACGGGATTTTCGCGTTTCTCTTTCAACAGATATATCAGCAGTCCTTTTATTGTGCAATATATTGAACATTACAAAACATTTTTTTTTACAATAATATTTCTAAACAAGTTTCAATTTGTACGCCAAACGTAAAAAAGGATAAACGTTCGTACTGTTATTATTTCAGTGAAATGAATTATATCGTCTGTTAATATGATATGATTAATTTCCGTAATAAAATAAGTACATTTTAAGTTGCCAACATTTTATCATTTGTTCACATTTACTGAAAATTCGAATGGGAAACTTAAGCCTAGCTTTGAAAATTTCCGAACTTGAAATCCATATTGAGACTCTTTTTATATTTAATATCTATTTCTCCGGAAATATTTTTCCAAAACAAAACTGTCGATAGATTGCTATAATTAGACAATTTTAGTATACAAATTCTGTTTTTAAATTCAGTAATACGGAAATAATAGGACTCCATCTTAAATAGGATGTAATCACCATGGCAACCTATAATCATTATTTAACATGGGATATCAGTGAATTAATTACGTCTGATAGGATTTAATAGAGTGAAGAATGTGACTATAACTTGGTCATTGAGATTATAAAATACCATATACGTTATATATGACTATAACGTTATACATGTCACATAACTTGGCGATACATCTCGGTCGCTTGACGATTAATCCTCAGAAGCTGCTATAATAAGGAAGTACCGATTTAAAAAAAAGTTCAAATTACTTAATAAATATTTTCATTAATAACTTTGATTCGATTTTCATAAAATTTGAAATGACTCGACAAAATTCTGCAGTGATTATATAGTTTGCTTTGTTATAGTTAAATTTCAAACTATTCGGTTGGGCTGTTTTTACGCTGTTATATGCGGACAGATGGACGGACGGACCAGACGACGACTATAGGTGCTACTCGTTTCTATAATTACGAACGCACCTGAAAACATGTTTTCTGCTTTAACAACTCACTTTCACCCGCCATACAGATCATTATAAAGAAAAGATACAGAGAATATAACTTTTGAGAAAGATACAAAGAAACTAAACAAAGTAGCAGGTTTCAAAATTAAGGAACACAGAATACTCGATTTGAATATGCAAATTAAGTGATCCAGTGACCTAGCCCATCTATCTTCCTTTTGAGAATAGACCCAGTAGGCTGCACAAGCGCGCCACCTGGTCAACATACTAGAAATGACGAACAGGTTTGTCACCACTAGTCAGCAAACAACAAACATGTTCAAACAAAACGGGAAGCAGTGATCAGATAGAAGGCTAATAGACAACTTTAACCTCACTTTACAAAAAGCAAAACATAACAACCCTAAACACCACCTTCCCAGCAAAATTACCTGCCCATGACTAATAATTACTTATTTTAGAGGAAAATGAAAAGAAAAAAGAAAAAAGCCTAGAAAAGAAGTCTGTTCAAAGCACCAAATAAAATTTTAAAAAGCATGTATGTGCGTCAAAAACGTCGTCTTATTAGCGGGTGGACATGCGGGTGGAAGTCTAAATGATGAACTGATTAACAAATAGTAAAATGACAGAAGAAATGATGCAACATAAAAGTGATAACAGGTATAAAAAGAATATCGACTGATAGCAATTAAAGCTCACACTCACAAATCTCCAAAACACACAGCAAAAGAAATCCACAACATCATAGTGAAGACAGACGTCATTTAAAATAGAAGGACTAATAGCCAAAAGCAACATGCCCCATCTCATGGTGCACCAAGCTTGCCACCCGAAAGATAGAGCAACTCATGAGTCATGACTGTGAGAAGAATATCGCAAAAAGCCATAATTTCCCGAGAATGTTATAAAATTTCAAAACGTGATAATCATCCAAGAATGTAACAACCACCACAAGCTAAGTTCAAATAGCTTAAAACGAGACAACTACCCAAGAAAGCGACAAAACCCATAAAAAATTCCAAGCAAAAAAAGAAAAGGACAGATACCCGTCCAGTGACAACACTCCAAGGAAGAACCAAAAGCGCCAAAAACAATCTCATGTTGAATAGGTGTGCAGTGCAGCATCAAACCAAACAAGCAGATAAATTTTGAGTAACCTGCCAACATAGAGCTCACAGAAAGTAAAGCTGAGCTGTCATTAAGACGGCACATGTGTTTGTCCAGGAAACCGTCACCATGCGACGATCAAGCGACTTCGCCCCGTTGCCAGGTGTTGACACCCGTTCAACTGGGCCCTGTAGGTAGGGACCTGGTGAGCGAAAAGAAAGGCCGAAAGTGCAAGTGCGTATGATTAACATTGGAGAACTTTGAAATTGGGCCGGCGGTTATTTAACACAATGAGATACATAATGCAATTATTGTGTTGGAATCTGTAATCTCTTTAACACATTACTGGAAAATACCTATTAAAAAAATAATACCTGATAGAGAAAACCTTTTTGTGATTTAAAAATTTGTTTTAATATCAATCGAAATAAATTTGTAAAATCATTCTATTGTAAAATATTCGGCAGAAACATTTTATCTTGTGTTTTGTGCGGTTTTAATATTTTAAAACCATTATATCTAACTAATAATTAGCACAACAATTTTTTTTAGTTTTTTTACCAAAAAAGCAATAAAAAAATTAAGTTTTTCTTGAGAAATATATAATGCTCCTAATTTATTTTCTAAAGTTTTTTTTTCTTCAAGTTCTTGATATATTTCCATAATTAATTTTAACGCCCTATTTTGTTTAATAGTACAGTGCAAAATTATTTGGCGTCGACTATATCAACAATTATACTTGTCCTTCTTTTATGTGTTTTTAAAGTATTTCAAGCAATATCCTTAAATAATTCTCTTACATTATTCCATTAACATTTTTCCAACAATAATGCAAAATTTCAGAAAAAGTTTAGCATTTTTAAAATAATAAGAATTAGGTTAAATCAAAACTGATGTAAATCATTTAAATATTTCGTTTACCACAGAAAACAAGAGACAGGTGTTTGTAACAATAGCTGCAGTTTGCTTTCTAGTAAATGAAGGTGGCTGAAATTATTTGGAACTAGAAATGTACTTTACGATTACTTTTGCTTAAAAAGTCTCAAAAAAATATTTTTTCAAAAAATTTCAAAAATTTTGAGGTATTGAAACAAAAGATTTCCCTTTGAAACAAAAGATTTCTCTATTGAACGTTCATTTTACTTACCCATCATACGTAGTATAGGGTAAGTCTTGTAATCGTTTTGAAAATCGAAACAAAATTTTTTGACGGATTTACAAGTTTCAGACACTGGAGATTCCGAAAAACATATTTTTAGAAGAAAAAAATTTTGCCGTCCCTCTGTGTGTCTGTGTGTCTGTGTGTCTCTAAACGCTCTATCTCCCGAAAAAATTGAGATAGAGACTTGAAATTTGGTATGTACATAGTATGTAATAATGGGAAAAAGCTTATTGAATTTCAGTAACCTCGATTATCCGGAACTATTTTTTTCGGACTCTCGAAATATTCGTTCTGATAAAAGGTATATAAAAATTTTCGAAATTGTTTATTTTAAGGAGTGAATATAAAAGACAATAAAAAAACAAATTTTGCATAAAGTATGAAGTCGATCGGATAATAAGTTGCCGAGATATTTGTAATTCTATTTTCCACACTCTTTGGTTTTTCATGATCCTGTATTTCATCCAAATTTCAATTCAATGATATATTTTAATTGGAAATGAGACGCTTAATCAGATGCAATAAACCGCTATTTAATAGGATTATTGTTTTTGGAGTTATAAGGATGTTTCTTTTAAGCAGTTCAGTAATCGAGCCTTTAAAGTTTAGGACGTCATCAAGCCACGAATTTTATTCGAATTGCATTGCATTTTAAAAGTAGTTTAGACATTTTTTATTTTAATATTTTACATTATGCATATCCATGATGGGTAAGTATTACGGTGGCCCCCAACGACTAGTTTTTTTTTTTATTTCTACCTGAAAACCTTGAAAACTGACAGGCGAGTTTTCTGAGTAGAAGGGAATCTGCTATACGCTTAGTCCAATAAGAAGATCGTTTGTCATCATCATCGTCATTTTGCAGGATCATTTTGAGGTGTTGCAACGAAACGGTAAGAAATCTCTTGTTTGTTGTTCTTGTTTAAAACATGCTGCAAAATTGTGTCTTGGTTTTAGTTAAAACTGTGCTTTGGTGTAAAACTTTTGTGTTAAAACTTTCGTTTGTGTAAAACCTGCTGTTATGAAATGATGTTAAGAAAAGCTTAAAACTAGTGGTCCATCTGAGATTGCCTAGATGCCATTAAATATCAACCACTGTGCTTTTTATAAGTGGCTAATTCCATGCGTGAATGTAGTGTAAGTCACATAGCAGCAAAAGTGTACTGTTCTTGGCCACCGGTATTTTTTTTAATTCTTCACTGTATTTAATTTTAGATAAATGGGATTGAAAAAGTCAAATTTTCCTTTTCTATAATACTGGTAGTTAAACACCGCAGCCATTTACATCGCTATGACTGACACTACATCCACGCATGGAATTAGTCAAGTATAGTTTATGCTATGAGGGCCTTGCCGTTTCTTTAAAAAGCTTGGCGCAATTAAGACTTCGGAAATTGAGATTTCTTACCAAATGTTATAAGAAGATATGGAAATAAAACCGATGAACTATTATGTTTGTTTACGTATGTATTCAACATAATTGCTTTTGATTACAAGTATTAGATAAATATCTTCGAACTGTACATAATAGCACATCAAAAGATTCTTCGTATTTAAAATAAATTGTATACATATTGAAATAATTACTTGTGTGTATGAAACAGTGAATAAGTTGCCAGGAGGAACGTCTAAAAATGTGCTTTTTTTTTGCAAAGGTCATTAACTCTATCTCGCTAAAGCCCCACTATAACAAACAAATACTTAATCGTATAGGGCGGTTTGAGTAACATTTCACTTCATAGTTTAAAACTTGAAACATGATACAATATAAAACAAAGCGGATAGGACTTACCCCAGTACCCATAAAATTCTTCATCTAATGGGAGAATCCAATCATCGAATAGTCCTGTCAGCCAGCGAAGTTAAACTCAACGGCGGGATGGGCGTTTACAAAGATGTCCTAAACTCTTCAAAAATTTCAGAAACCTGATCCTTATTGATCGTCAACGGTGGAGGGTAACTCAGATGAGAAAAAGATTCCCGGTTCTAAAATTAATTCGCTAAATTAAATTATACTATCCCTCAAGATTCAACTCGTCTGAGGTTCATTTTACTACTGTGGCGAGAAATAAATTCATTGTTAGAAATAACTTGTTCGATTGTTGTTCTATTGTTGAGTTAAATGCGACTTATTTTACAGTGTTATATTATTATTGCAAACAAAAATGGATTATTTCGGAAATAACCTGAAATAACAAATGTCTCGCGTGCACTTTACTACTGACGCATGCGAGTAAAGTTCATTGTTAGAAAGAGCTTTTCGATATTTTTCCAATTGTTGAAGTAAACGCGATTGTTATTAAAAGGTATTTTATTCGTAGGCCAAAAACCTGCACTTTCCCGACAGAAAAAACATCACGATTGTTTAATTTTAAGGTAAAGCTAGGATAGACTGCGCACAATTCAGCAGAATAATAAAAATACATATAAATATTATTTTTTTGCTAAACTATGCATGATTAATTTTGACTTTATTTGTTTTTTATGCATTTCCATTGTTATTTTGTTGCTATGTTGCAATTTAATAGAACAGTTGTAATAAAACCAAAAAAAAACTATTTTGCGCAATCTGTCCTTACAGAGTTGGTGTGATTGCGCACATGGGTAGGAGAGATTGTTATTAATAATAACTACAATTTAATCATTAACAATAGCAATTACACTTAAATGGCATTAATGTAAGGCTTTTGCGAATAAATATTATTGTATTATGAGTGAATATTTCAACCTAATGGTACAATTCCAGACATTCAGTTCACCCATCCTCATTGCCCAGTATTTTTTTAACAAACGAATTTATTGCAAAATTTACTTTCGATAATTATGTGTTTTTTAAAATTATTTCAAAATTGATTCATTCGCATGTTTTACATGTAATTTGTAATATATGCAAATTTACCATTAAGCTGCGTAATCTATCCTAGCATGAAAACTAATGAGAAACAATGCGCCATCTCTCCTAAGTAGCAGATGCGCAAACTCTCCAATTTCGGTAGGGGAGATTGCGCGGACTTTTATTTAATAATGACCGCTACTAAAACGAACCAGTGGTGTTCGCACCGTTAGTCTATGTTAGTAGCTTATGGGAAATCGTTTAAATTTAAAATATTTTGTAATACTGATACTATATAGAAATTCTGACGAATAGTTATGAAAATTCAAGCACTTACTTTCGGAAAACAAAACAAAATATAATGCTTTATCCTAGACGCTCGAAACAATCGACGTGCACATTCAAGTAGACACTGCTCTACTGCTGTTGTACAACTACCTGAAGTCGCTGCGCGCTGACTCTACCCCTTCCCCCTGAACCTCTTTGTGCGCAATCTCTCCGACCGCGTCATCTCTCCTGGCTTTACCTTAATTGAAATATCGCCATTGTTACACTTCTCATACATGTTAACCCCATTGTTACCTACATATTATGTCGCCGGCATTACGCGAAGCACAGATTTGTGTTTTATAATATAGACTGACTTTTAGAAGTCTCAAAAGTGATGATACAAATTGATGATGACAATCCCTGCTCCAGCATAGGCTATATTTTATGTCGGTGCCACTAACCCCAGAGGGGCAAGAGCGAAAAACGTTTTAAATTGGCGATTTTTGTGATACGAAAGGAGCTAGAAACTTGAAATTTGGCAAGATATTTACTTCTAAGATATAAATGCTCTCTAAGAACAGATTTTTAAAAAATCGAAATTTAAAATGGTGAAATGAAGGAAAAGCGCTCTAAACAGGTTCTAAATTACGATTTCTATGGAATTGTTAAGGATAGAAATTTGAAATTTGACATGACTGCTACTTTTAAGAAGCATATGCACACACGACACTGTTTTTTTAATTGAAATTTAAAGCGGTGCAGAAGAAAAAACGTTCTGAATTACGGTTTCTGTGATTCTGAAAGGATTAGAAGCATGAAAATTGGCACGGCGGTCACTTATAAGACATAAATCCTCGCTAATAACAGCTGCTGAAAAAATCTAAATTTAAAAGATTGAAATGAGGGAAAACCGTTCTAACAAGGTTCTAAATTATGATTTCTGTGGAATTGTTAAGGATAGAAACTACAAATTTGACATGACTGCTAATTTTAAGATGCAAATGCTCTGTTAGAACAGTTTTCTAAAAATTCGAAATTTAAAAAGGTGCAGGCGCAAAAAATGCTCTTAAATTTTGATTTATGTGAAACAGTTGGTATAGAAGTCTGGAATTTGGCATGGTGGTTACTTTTAAGATGAAAATGCTCACTAAGGACTTTTTAAAAAAAATCGAAATTTAAAAGATTGAAATGAGGGAAAATCGTTCTAACAAGCTTCTAAATTATGATTTCTATGGAATTGTAAAGGATAGAAACTTCCAATTTGACATGACTGCTAATTTTAATATGGCGTGGCTGGTACTCTAGAGATGTCAGAACACTTTCTTAAAAATTCGAAATTTAAAAGAGTGCCGGGACAAAAAAGTTTTAAAATTGCGATTTATGCGTTACTGTTGGCACAGAAGCTTGGAATTTAACATGATGGTTGCATTTAAAATGCAAATGCTCGCTATGAACAGTTTCTGGCAAATTCGAAACTTTAAGGATGAAATGAGCAGAAAACAATCTAAATTACGATTTATTTGGATTTATTCAGGTTAGAAACTTTAAATTTGTATAGTGGTTAATTTAAGATACAGATGCACAGTATAACAATTGATTAAAAATTCGAAATTTAAAGGTGTGAAATGAGCTAAAATGTTTTTAATTGCGTTATATTCAGTATTGTTAGGGATAGAAACTTAAAATTTGACATGTCTGTTATGTTTAAGACGTAAATTCTCGTACAGAACATTTTTTACCAAATTCTAAAATTACGATTTTTGTGATACTGCTGAGATAGAAACTTGAAATTTGACATGGTGGTTATTTTTAAGATGTAAGTGCAGGCTAAAAAATTCAAAATTTAAAAGGACGAGCAGGAAGCATTCTAAAAATCTTCTCAATTATTATTTATCTGAAATTGTTAGGGATAGAAACTTGAAATTTTACATGGCTCTTACTTCAGAGACATAAATTCATCTACTGAACAGTTTTTAAAAAATAAGAATTTTTAAAATGTGCAGGAACAAAATACGTTCTAAAATTGCGATTCTTGTGATACAGTTGTTATAGAAGCTTGGATAACTAGAAGCTTGGAACTTGGCATGTCGATTGCATTTCAGAAGTAAATTCTCGCCAAGAACGGTTTAAAAAAATTGGGAATTTCAAATGAAAAACCAAATGAGCGAAAAACCTTCAAAATGCATTGCAAATTACCATTTTTTTGGGCATTAATTCTATTTTTTCTCACTCATTTAAATATCATGTTCGCCTAATGCAGTATAAGAATGAAGTTTACTCGAAATGTGGCATAATTAGTAATTTTTAAATTATCTGTGGCAGTACAAAAATTCTGATTTTTTAATTTTTAAATCGGTACTTCTTGACAAAAAAGAACATTTTCGACATCTTCTGCTTTTTGCGTTTAATCGAGGTGCAAAAGCCACAGAATCTGCTCTAGCGATGACTCGTAGGACGTGGAATTGAAGGCTTGGTTGGACGATTCCCTTGAGTCGAAACCACGGACTTTCTACCGTCGAGGCAATGAAAAGCTTGTTGGACGTTGGGAAGAGGTCGTAAACAACAACGGAGAAGGCATTATTGATTGGTTTGTTGTTCATTTCTTGTTTATTTTGTGTGGAAACCCAAATTAAAAAAAAAAAAAAAAAGCCAGAACTTATGGGCCAACCCAATAAATCATCAAACAAGAAAATGGGTAGCAGCATAATGATTCGCGTTCACTTTTTGTATGAGCATTGGAGTACATTTTTGCTCGCGAATTAATAGTTGGATCCGGAGAGGAAATATTTTGCTCAAAAGCAAACTTATACTTGAGGCTGGTGTTAGCTTTTATATTAAAATTGTGGTGAGGCGCGGGTGCGTTTGCAAGAGCGTTTTAAAAGTCTGAATGGGAGAGGGTATTTTTTGCTGACACATGCACGTATCGGAAGAAATATAACTTCTTTGTCTGTTGTTTCCGTATTTCTTTATTTATTAAGAATTTTTTTTTTCGAATATTTTATTTCTACTTATTGTGATCTTATTTTGTTTTAATATGAGTCAAAATAAATTTTCTAAATCATTTTATTGAAAAAAAATCGGCGAAAACATTTTTATCTTGTGTTTTGCGCGGTTATAATAATTTAAGACTATTCTAGCTAATAATTAACAGAAAACACTTAAATTTTTGAGGGTTTTTTTTTTCATCAACAAGCAATAGTAATATATTAGTTGCGAAATTTATACTGCCTGTATATTATTTTCTAAAGTTTATTTTTGTAATTTTTTATACATTGTCAACAATAATTCGAATATCTTATTTTGTTTGATAGCGTTTGTTAATAGGTATATTATGTATTAAACTACAAAAGGTTGTCAAAATTATAAACAATTAAACTTTCCCTTCTTGAAGCGTTTTTTTTTTAATATTTCAATAACGGTCCTCAAATCTATTACATTGTTCAATTGAAACTTTTTCAAACAATACTGAAAACATTTTACAGAAGATTAGCAATTTTGAAAATAATAATAATTTACTTAAATAAAACCTGATGCAGATACATTTAAATATTTGGTTTACTACAAAAAACAAGTGACAGGAGTTCGTAAAAATAGCTGCAGTTCGCTCTCTAGCAAACGAATGTGATTGAAATTATTTAGAAATGTACAAGTACTTGATCATATAGGGCGTATTTATTAACACTCTAAACGTCGTCAGTCAGTTGAGGGTCACAGTGGAAATGCGAAAAGTTTTTGGTTTCTGTTTGTCTGTCTATTCCGCGATAACTGCCGTAAAAATGGTCCGATTAAGTTGATTTTTGGTAGGTGTGTTGGCGAGGTCTTCAGTATTAGCTGTATACTTTTTGGTTAAATTTGGTTCATTCGTTCGAAAAAGATAAAACTTTTTCTTTTAGGTCATAATGCTTTCCTATGGGGATGCAGACGATTTTTCAAATTTCATTTTTGTCTGAAATGAAAATGGAATCTTTGCATAATGGATTTAGACGTAAAAGTATGAATGCTAAATTTTCGATATGGATGTCCAAGAGTTTTAAAATTTTGCCGATAATTTTAATAGAATTTAGAAATTAATTGCTTAAAATATTTGAAAATATTTTTGCATCTGTTCGGGAAATATAAACATCTTGACTTCATATTTTTTACAAATTTTAAAAGCGTTTATTTTTAATTTAATTTATTCGTTGCTTCACAACCGTATTTCAAAGAGTATAAAATAGTAAAATTCAAGGAAGTCGCACTATTTTGTTGAAATATCTTTTTTTTTTTTTTTTTTATCAAAACGAATGTACATTTAATGAGATTACGGAGGGATGAATAACTATTTATTTTAAAAAAATTTAAAGAATAAGCAGTTCATCATAATTTCAAAACATCATTGTATAACACCGTGTTTAATTTAATGATCCTAATTTCTGGAACATTCGAAAAATTTTATATGTTTATAAATATGCATGCAATTGAAAAAATAATAATTGCGGATTGTACGATGTTAAATGATATCAAAAATGAGATTTAAAAAACAAGAGACAAACAACAGAGAACAGAGAACAACAACAGAGCTGACGTTGATCTGCAGATTTACTAGTTCATAGTCTGAAACATGACACAATATAAAACAAAATACATAGGACTCACCCCAATCCCCAGTATTCTTCTTCATTTAACAAACGAATCCAAAAATCGAATTGTGAAGTCAGCTGAGGAGTTGAATTAAACGGCATGATGCGTGGTTACAAAGATGCTCCAAAATTCTTCAAAATTCCAGATTTTCAAGGATATTCTAAACTATTCAAGATTTGTATAAAACTGGTCCACATTCATCGAGAGCGGTGGAAGGTAATGGAGATTAGAAACAGTTCCCGATCCTAAAATTTCTTCCCTAAACTCAAATTTATTATTCCTCAAGGTCTTACTCATCTGAAATATTTTTTACTACTGACGTGCGAAGAAAAACTATTGTTAGAAATAACTTGTCTGATTGTTGTGCAATTGTTGAATTAAATGCCATTGTTATTTTACAGTGTTGTAAAAAACTAAAATGCATTCTTTCGAAAATAACCTAGTCATCTGACATACATTTAACACTGGCGCGTGCGAATAAAGCTCATTGTTAGAAAGAGCTTTAAATTGTTTGTTCAATTCTTGAACTAAACTCAATTGTTAATAGAAGATTTCATTCGTCAGCCCGAAACTTGCATTTCTCCGACAGAACTAACATCAGGAATTGTTTAATTTTAATTAAAATATCGCCATTGTTGTAATTCCGATACTTATTTTAACTCCATTGTTGCCTGGATCATTATGATGTCAGCATTGCGCGACGCACAGATTTGTGCTTTACAATATAGGCTGACTTTTAGAAGTTTCATTTCTAACATACGTTTTTTGTAACCACTGTTTAGACTCTTTACTCTTAATATAACTATATGTATAATCATATCCACTAGAGTCAAATGCTTGCCAAGATTGGTGACACTTGTCAGAATATCGACAAATTTGGTGCCAAAAATATTGCCGTAAGAGAAAGGAAAATGGAACTTGTATATAACGACATTTATAATACATTTTCATTGTGTTCAAATTGCAAGCAATTGCATAATGGTAACGAATACATCGTCAGATTTGAAGCTTTAGAACTGCACAAGTATACCTCGCATTTATCTCCAGTCTTTTGAGATTCCATCGAAAAAGTTTTATTGAGTATTCTTATGAGGCTAATCCTATTATCTGATTCCACGCCGATGTAGATCACATATAGTGTGACCTTATGCGGTGTTTTATGCTTAATGACGTATAATACTACATAAAATACTTAATATTGCTTTAATATATTTTTATAACTTCACCAGTATTACCTGTTATAAAGACCTTGACGCTTTTAGGTAGATTTCGCAAGAAATACTACCTATTATATTCTCCCCTATGTTAGAATTTCTAAAAAAATTTGCAGATGTACGCCGATCATGACCTTTAGAACACAAAACCACCCGCAGTTAAAAGCTTTATATATATATATATATATATATATATATATATATAGAAGTTAATCAAAGTGATTTATATATATATATATATATATATATATATATATATATATATATATATATATATGTTGTGCTCTGCTATTTTTTAGCTCCATCCCGCAGTCGATGAAAAAATATGGCAAGGATCTCCAAGAATAATGCAGTCGTATTATGAAGTTTAAACAGCAGCAGCCGAGTAAAATGTAGATCGAAAAAAAAAGATTGCACTGTAATTCATTTACTTAAACCCAATCATCTGTAAATACCAGAGGAGTGCTCTCTCTTAGTAAATATCTATATTCAATAGAACCCTATTAGGTGTCTGATTGCTCACTACAACGCCAGCAACATTTAATTTTAACACTCACTTCGACGGCAAAATCCATTCTCTCTCTCTGTGTGCCAGCTCGTTTTAAGAGAGGAGCGCGCAAGAATAATGTCGTAACACGTGACCTATTTTAACCAATATATGTTCAATTTCGCCACGCACTAACTTTTATCTATGAATTAATATTGAAGAAATACGTCTCTCCTATGCTTTTGGCGGGAAAAGGATTTTCTAGAACATTATAGAAATTAAAAAACTCGGGAAACTAATAGAATAATTTTCGGCTTTTGCGTATTGAGAATATAAGTTTCTCGATAACAAAACAATTTAAAAGAATTTTTTTAGACAATTAGGAAAGGGAAAGTGTTGAATTTATACACATTAAAAAAAAGAGATTTAAATCTCCAACTATAATAAAGAAGGAAGTTTGTGTGTTTGTGGTTTGTGTTTTGAAGAGACTGCTGAACGCAGAGCTACAAACTTTGGTGGGAAGGTACCTCTATGCATATAGTTTTGCACCTCGAAGCCCGATTTTGGAATTTGTGAATAAATTTTTTTAATTAATTTTTTATGCGATTTTTAGGGTTTTTCACGTTTTGCTGCGATTTTTCCACATTAGTAATCTGAATGCGGCTCTAATCTTTTAGCCCAATATAGTAAATTTTGTCTTCTTTTCAATAAAGTATATGCGAAATTCGTACAGCGATTTTTGAATTTTTGGGAATTTTTTCCTTCGACACTAAGACATTTTGGCCGGAATGCTTGATTGTTTCGGTGGTTGCTTCCATTTCAGCCTCAGCTACGCTCAGAATTGTCATTTTTTTTCTTTTTAGCTTCGAGAAAGTTGATAATTCTTTACAGATAAAAAATCATGATTTTAAGAGGAAAGGGCGGATTATTTATTATCCCAATTTTTTTATTAGATATTTTTTTATTTCATTTTTTATTTGTTTTTAACCTTTCTCATGTTTTGCAGCGTAGGACGTCACTTGTGGCCGCTAGAAGTCAAACACCGATGTAGGGCAGTTGTGATTGATAGCTGATAGGATTGCAGACAGTGGCGTAGCCAGGGAGGGGGTCCAAACGCTCTGGATGCTAGTAAAATTGTAAAGATTTCCTCGCCTTGATTATCACAGAAGGTTCTCCGTTTACATACGGCAAAGAAAACTGTACAAGATTAGTGGTATCAAGAGCATCTGGACCTCACCCTGGCTACGCCACTAATTGTAGGCACAGCGAGAAGTCAGCCGTGCAATTGTGATTGGCAGACGAAAAGGTCGTCAGCAGATTGCAATTCGAACAGCGAGTTGTGAATGGTTCGCGATTTGTTTTGTGCGAATTTTAGATATTTTTCATGTGCGTGATGTCATTTATGTATTTCAGAAATTAACAACGATAACTTACTGTTTTTGCATGTCAAAAAAAAGAAAGAAAGAAAGAAAAGAAAAGAGAAGAAAAGAAAAGAAAAAGAAAACAAAGTCGTTTTGTTTCTGTTTGAAAAATTAAATATAATTCCTAATTTTTTAACGTCGTTGGTTTAATTCTCTCTGTGTGTGTGTGGGGGGGGGGGTTAATCAGTTTTAATTTAAATATCGAGTTAATGCTCTGATCGGAACACCCTTGCCCCCCCCCCCCGAGCATACCAAAATCAGAACATTTTTATTATTAGTGCGATTCAAACGAAACCTTTTCTCAGGTTCCGTAGGTACTGGATAAACTTCGGTATCATTTTTTAAGCCCTTGGTTACTACTATTTCTGAACATTAATGATCACCAGGGAGGGGTATTTTCTCGGGTTCTATGGGGCCAATTTCAATTAGTTCATGCAACTTAACACGAACTAATTAAGATACAGATAACTAATTACGATACATATTTGACGCCATCTGATAATAGAAAATTGAACTAAAAGATTTTGCAGCGCGTGCGAAGCTCGCCTGCTATACGTTGACATAAGCAGCAGGGACACATGCCGGAGTTTCGATCACAAAGAGTTTTAATTAGAACAGAGTGCACCACTTAGCGGTGGGAAGTGGAATCAAAAAATTTTGCATTTAAAATTTGTCCGATTCAAACGAAGCGCCCGATTTTAATGAGAATTGATTCATTCAACGTTACATGAACTAATTAAGATATAGATAACTAATTAAGGCATAGAGTTGGTTCCTCATAGCGGTGGAAAGTGCAACTAAAAGATATTCAGCGCATGCACAGCATGCCTTCTATACATTGCCATGAGCAGCGCGGACACATGCTGGAGTTTCGTTCGGAAAGAGGTTTGTTTCGAACCGAGTGCACCCCCTGGCGTCGGAAAATGTAACTAAAAGATTTTGCATTTAATCTTTATCCGATTTAAACGAAACCTTTTCTACCATTCTTCCAAGGTCTCTCAGGTACGAAATTAACTTCGGTATGATTTTTTCAGCCCTTGGTTACGACCATTTATGAATATTAATATCCAGGGGGATGGGGATGGTAATTTATTTTTTCGGGTTCTATGGGCCCGATTTCAACGGGAATCGGTTCATGCAACTTAACATGAACTAATTAAGATATAACTAATTAATTAAGACATAGATTTGGTACCCCTGGCGATGGATATTGGAACTAACTATTTTTTCGCACGTGCACGGCACGCCTTCTACACGGTTGCGTAAGCTGCGGGAATGAGTGCCAGAGTTTCGTCCGGAAAGTGGTTTATTTAGAACAGAATGCTCCACCTGGTGGTGGAAACTGCAACTAAAAGATTTTACAGCGCGTGCGTAGCACGTCTGCTATACACGGTACCGTAAGCAGTTGGGACACGTGTCGCAAAATTTGTTTAGAACACATCCCCTGGCGGTGGAACTAAATGATTTTTCTGCGCGTGAGGTGAAAATGGCTATTTTTATTGAAACCGCAGAAGAAAGTTACCAATTTGATAATCCCAGACAACGAAATAGTTTCATTTTCACTCATCCTCGAGTATTAAGAAAAGTATTGGAGATATTGAATCGAAACTCGCAGTCTGTGCGCAGTTTATTTTTCTGATTCCGACAATTCAAATTTTGTGAAAATCCGAAGGTAACCTATTTTTAATTTTGATCAAAAACTGACCCGCTTTGAATCAAATGATCCAGACGTTTAAGGAGGTGGTATTAATGGTGTATTATTCCGCTTCAGGGTCCATCTTTCTGTTTAATTTTTGAAAGACAAAGAGTTACCAGAGGAAGGGTTTCGTGCAGCAATTTTTAGAGTGATTTCGCGTTTCGTATTGTTTTTTGACGAGACCGGGCAACGCCGGGTGGATCAGCTAGTACAGCAATAAATAGGAAATATTTAATATAATAAAGAATTTAATAAAATAGGTTTTTTAAGAAGAAAAATTCTTATGAAATGTGATTTTTATATCTTACACTGGTTTACAAATTTAAACATTTTTTATATACTTTTGATGAAACACCTATTTTCTTATTATACTACCTCTTACTAATGAAAGGCGGTATTTGAAAAAAATCTATCACGTCACATTTTTTAAATTTTTACATTTTTCAATATTCCCATTTTTTAATTCTATAATATAGCTATCACATCACATTCAACCTACCAGCATTGTCAAGTTGGATTCTATATTCTGTTTTCTTGTGTTTTTGTGAACTACACTGTTAAAAATAAATCCGTAAATTCACGGTAAAACTACTGGCAGCGAAGTTGCCGGACTTTTACCGTTCCGTTAGTAGATTTTCCGTTTTGAAAGATAAAAGAAGGAAAATCGCCGTTTGCAGAAGCGGTAACTTTCCGTTAACGCTCTCAGAAATCACGGAAATATTCCTCGTAGAACTGACAGAAAAGACAATTTTCCGTTTTAGATAAACTCGGTTTAAATTTTTTTTTACATCTCACTTGGTGCTGCCATCTATCGACTATTGCGGAGTATTTACTATCTGATATACGCCAAGAACAGCTTCTGGTCGACATTGGGTTTTGAACCAGGGGTGATAGTGCCTCGAGTCCAGTGTCTTGCCGGTTTGACCAGTGGGCGCTTGTTAGAATAGCAGTTTGAAAGGATCATTTGGAAATTCTCAAAATGGCAGCTTAGAACAGACATAATTTGGGGTTTAGAAGCTTGGTAATTTTGAAGTTAATTGCGGGGAGATTTCGTTATGAGATGATGTTGATGTTTTAAAATTGTAATATTAATACAGGATAAAAACATTTTTTTATATATGTTCTTAATTTGATTGTTAGATGTAAAATATGAATATTATGTTTGAATTAAATTCGATAAAAAATGTTTGCTTGTTTAAGAAAAGCGATTTTTTTTCCAACTATTATATATTTTTTAAATGTGTTCGCTTAGAATATATTTTCAGTGCGAGTGCTTTTTATTACTTTAAAAACTAAATTGCGAATAATTTTAAAGGAATGAGAAAAATATTATTTTCTTTTTATTTGAAAGCATTCTTTTTATATGTTGCTTTTTTGAGTAAAATCGATTTTTTTTTCACTTAATTTAACTATTATATATATATTTTTTAATCTGCTTGTTTAGAATATATTTTAAGTGCGAATATTTTCTTATAACTTTAAAAAATAAATTGCAAATAATTTTAAAAGAATGGGAAAATTGTTACTTTTTTTAATTCGAAAGTACTATTTTGTTGTTGTTGTTTTTTTTTTAAATAAACTCGAAATTTTAATTTATTAAATTTTTTAGTTTTTCTGTGCAACAACATGTCAGTTTTTTAAACATTGAAAATAAATATGCAGCAGATAAGATAACGGAATATCTTCATTATCCCCTTTCCTCTCCGTCCGTTCCGTTGTTTTCAGGAAATATGAGGAAAATTTCTGTTTTTTAACGGAAAATACCCTTTTGTCGCAAAAAAGGACTTTTTCTGTGAAATTAAGGAAAAAAATACCCGCGAATTTCAGATTTTTTTTAACAGTGTAAAGCGGTTTTGTTTTTGATAAAATGCCTAATAGAGTGTGTAAATTAAATTCTGATCATCTTTGTTACGTTTGTGGACAATTTATATTCACAAAAAAAGAAAGACCGATATCGGAATGTCTTTAAACAGCATATTTGTATTATTTTGAATCCTCAGTAAGTAATCAGGATAAAAGTGGATCGTACATGTTTTTTGTGAAAGCTGTAGGCTTACTTTTATATGCTGGGCTTCGGGAGAAAAAATATCTTCAATTTGGATCACCAATGCTGTGGAGAGAACCTTCAAATCACGAAAATTAGTGTTATTTTTGTTTGACAAAAACTGCAGGCTTTAATTAAAAAAAATAAACATAAAATTCATTATCCTGACATTCCCTCAATCTCAAAACCGATATCACATTCGGAAACTCTGTCACATCTCGTATGTCCAGGTATGTGAAGTGCGAGTTGTCAAGATAGTGACGATCTGTTTATGGAGGATGAAAATGATGACGAATTCGTAGTCGAAGATGATAAAACGCCACATTTAATAAACATTTAATAAACCAAAATGAGTTGAACGACCTTGTGCAAGACTTGCTACTATCTTGATCTAAGGCAGAGAATTCTTGCCTCTCGTCTACAACAGTGGAATTTTTTGACACCACATAACAAAGTAACTTACTACCGAAATTGAAGTCAAATTTTCAGCAGTTATTTCACCAAAAAGAATGGTAAAATTGCTGTTTTATTAAAAAACTATCATGCAATGGGTGTGAACATGTTTCTGAAGATACATTTTTTCCATTCACATCTGGATTTTTTTCCTGAAAACTTGGACGCTGTGAGTAACGGGCAAGGCAAGCGTTTTCACCAAGACCTTAAACTTTTTGATGACAGACACAAAAGTTTTTGGGAAGAAAATATGTTAGGGAACTGCTGCTAGTCTATTTTAAGAGAAACAGATAAAGAAAATTATAAAAAGAAGAGTAAAATCAATCATTTTTAATTTTTTCTTTTAAATTTTCATGTTATTATTTCTTTTAAGTATTTAATAAATATTTTTAAAACTAGATGTGACAGATTTTTTATAATAATTTTCCCGTACTCAGTGCACTAGAAGCTATGAAAAAATACACATTTCGGCGAAAGTATATAAACCGTGTAAACCAGTGTTATTTGTAGGGATATAAAAAGTGAACTTAAGTATATAAGAATAAAAAAAAGTTTTAAATATGGACAGTAATGGAGTATTTTTAAGAAAAGTAATATTATAATAAACCAGGGTTGTAAATGGAATATTAATAAAAGAAAATTTTTATATAATAAATTTAATAGGGTATGGAATTTTCAATTTTGTAATATATATATATATATATATATATATATATCCCTTTTTTTATGGACATGATAATTCCCATAATTCTGCATAAATCTCTTCCAAACTGATACATAAAATCAGGGGCAGATAATCTCTTTCAAGTTCGTTAAAGGGCAAAATCAGAACAAAGGGGTGGAAATGGAGAGGATTTTTGTGAAAACAGAAAAAAAACCATAACATCTTGAATACCATACATATTGAATCCGTTTAAAGTTATTATTACTTCTAGGAAAAGGGCCAAAAAATTATGTATGACAGATTTTAGATAGGATTATAAATGGCCTCAAGAGACGAAACAAACAGCGTTTTAAGAAGAAAAAAAATAATAACGTCGTGAATTGACAAGATATCAAATGCGCTTTAATTTATTATAAGTCTTCTTAATATTATTTACAACATTTATATTGATAAGTTTTTAATAAGACCAACTCTTACAGAAACAAAAAAAAATAAAAACAAAAAAGATGTAACGTGGAACCCCACCCCCTCCCAATAAAAATAGACGTTCCCAGCACAACGCATCACGTGAAATTTGTACTTAACTTCGAAATCTACCTGTGCCTGTAGGCCGAGCAGGGAGAGATTTTGTTTTTAAAAAAGATTGGCGCAATTCAGACCTAAGTAATTGAGGTTTTTTAACAAATGGCATAAAATGATTTAAAAAAAAAAAAAAAAAAAAGGACTATTATGCTTGTTTATGTATGAATATATAAAAAATCACTTCTGGTTACAGTTATTAGATAAATTTCTTCTGACTTTTTATGATAACAGATAAATAGCTACTTTATATTTTAAAAAAAATTTGATAAATAATGAAAAAATTGCTTCTGTGTGCGAAACAGTAAATAAGTTGCCAGAAAGTATGGTTAAAAACTTTTTTTTCTTCCAAAAACCATCTTCCCTATTTCGCTAAAGCCCCTATAACAGACAAGTCCCTAATCACATAGAGCGATTCCAGTAACACCTTAATTTATATTCGAAAACTTGAAACATGATACAATATAAAACTAGTAGTTGGGGACCATCGTAATACTTACCCATCATGGATATGCGTAAAATAAAATATGAAAATAAAACATGTGTAAACTATTTATAAAATGCGTTGCAATTCGAATAAAATCGTGGCTTCATGACGTCATAAATGCTCGATTACTGAATTGCGTAAAAAAAACATCCTTATAACTCTAAAATTGATAATCCTATTAACTAACGGTTTACGGCGTCGGATGAAGCGTCTCATTTCCAATTAAAATATATCTTTAAATTGAAATTTGAATTAAATACAGTGTCATGAAAAATCGAAGAGTGTGGAAAATAGGATTACAAATATCTCGGCAAATCATTATCCGATAGACTTCGTTCTTTATGCAAAATTTATGTTTTTTTTATTGTCTTTTATATTCACTCCTTAAAATAAACAATTTCAAAAAATTTTATATACCTTTTATCAGAACGGATATTTCGAGAGTCGGTAAAAAATAGCTCTGGATAATCGAGGTTACTGAAATTCAATAAGCTTCTTCCCATTATTACATACTAAGTATATACCAAATTTCAAGTCTCTATCTCAATTTGTTCGGAAGATAGAGCGTTAACACACACACAGACGGCATTTTTTTTTTTCTCAAAATATGTTTTTCAGAATCTCCAGTGTCTGAAACGTGTAAATCCGTCAAAAAATTTTTTCAATTTTTAAAATGATTGCAAGATTTACTTTATACTACGTGTGATGGGTAAGTAACAAAGTAGATATGACTTACCCCAGTACCCAGTAACTTTCTTCATCTAATGTGAAAAACTAATCAGCTCTAATAGTCCAGTCAGGCAGGGGAGTTAGTTTCAACGGCATGATGCACATTTACAAATATGCCTTAAACTCTTCAAAATTTGCAGATATATGTTCCATATTCATCAGGATCTATGGAGTGTAACAGCTATGAGAAGCAGTTTAAGGTCCTAAATTTTCTACCCTAAACTAAAATTTAGTATTCTTCAAGCTCTTACTCATCTGACTTGGTACACTTTACTACTGAACTGTGAAGAAAATTCATTGTTAGAAGTAACTTGTTCGATTGTTGCATAAAAAAGCAACTGATGTTTTTGTTTTACAGTGTTATAAAAAACAAAAATGCATTCATTCGAAAAAGAACCTACATTAATACAGTAAAATCCATTGTTAGAAAATGATAAACGATGCTTGTTCAATTGTTAAACTAAACGCAATTGTTATGACAAAGTTTTATTTAACTGGCTTGCTACCTTAATTTCACCCACATCCGGTTAAAATATTGACCGACAATTTGGAACACTTTATAGATCTTGCACTAGAGTACAAATTTTTAAAAAAAAATTGACAACTATATAGTTTATTTATTTATTATAATTTGTAGTTTCTTTTTTTTATTATAACTTATACCTTATTTTTTTATTATAGTTTATAGTTTGTTTGTTTATTATTTATTATTGTTCATTTATTACATTTTATTTACTTTATATTATTTACCATTTTTAAGAATGCTATGTATATTTAATAATGTTAAATTACTGTTTTGAACGTCACTGGCAAAGAAAAACAAGATCGGCAATTGGCAACAATTTTTGGGATCTATCTTCGGGTCCGGATATACCGTTTATATACGGATTATACAGATATATACGGGCCCGTATTTACAGTTTTTTGCAACCATACGATTATTTATTATTTACGTTTTTGTGGACTTTATATTCGATAAAATCTTGTTTTTAAAATCTTATTTTTTATATATTTGTTTTTCATATTAAATTAAACGACGTGGGGGAAGGGGGGGGGGAACTGAGAAGGAAAAACTTTGTAGCTGCTGAAGTCAGTGGTACATAATTTTTAGGTTCGTTTCGAAAGATTTCCATTTAAATATATATAAATTTATCAACAATGATTTCAGGTATATATTTAAGGTTATTAGCTCGGGCCTGGGCTATGCCGGTCTTTCGTTTAAAAATATAAAATCAAAACAGACGGCGCGGGCGTAGAACGTCCGGTGTACGCTGCCGAAAGCAGTTGCATCTCCAACTCTAAATTACTTTTGGCTTGATAGTATCAGTCACGCCCTGTTGCACATCAAGCTCAGATTTTTAATTTTTGGATAATTAGCCGAGAAATTAATTAAAAACCACAAAGAACTCTCATTTTAAAAAAATCATTTTTCTCAAAATGGCAATCGCCAGCAGTTCCAGTCCTGGCTAGCATTGAACAACCGAAAAGGCTCTTTGCCTTGTACATTTTGCAGCGCAGTGCCAGATTAACTATTTGAAATACGGAAAGACACATCTATGAATTTTTTAGGTGAGTTAGTAATAATATAAATACGTAGCACTGATCCGGCCGTCTGTCCGCAAATAACAGCGCAAAAACTACCCAAGCGAATGGTTTGAAATTTAATATATATAATCTTTGCAGAATTTTGTCGAGTCATTTCAAATTTTATGAAAATCGAATCAAAACTTAAAAAGATATTAATAAAAATATTTATTAAGTAATTTGAATTTTTTTTTAAATTGGTACTTCTTTGTTATAGCAGCTTCCGAGGATTAATCGTTAAGCGACCGAGATGTATCATTCAATTAAATCCTATCATGCGTAATTAATTCAATGATATCACATGATAGGTAATGATACTAGGTTGCCATGGTGATGACGTCCTATTTAAAATGGAGTCCTGTTATTTTCATATTACTGAATTTAAAAACCGAATTTGTATTTGTACTAAAATTGTTTCATTATAGCAATCCTATAATCTATCGACATTTTTTGGATAGATGTTTCCGGAGAAATAGATATTAAATGGAGAAAAGTCTAAATATGGATTTAAAGTTTTGAAATTTTCGAAAAAGTTTCCCATTGCAATTTCCAGTAAATGTCAACAAATGATAAAATGTTGGCAACTTAAAATGTACTTATTTTATTACGGAAATTAATCATGTCATAATAACAGACGATATAATTCATTTCAACTAAAACTAGTTATAGTACGAACGCACCTCATTTGTGACGATTCGCGTACAATTTTTAACTTGCTTTCTTTAACGGTGCAATTCGTTAAGAAATATCAATAAAAACCCTCTAAAAAATTATTTCTTTTTGCGTATTTTCTTCCTCTCGCTTGTCTAAGTCCGCATCAACCTCGCTTGTATGGATAAGAAAAAAAAAATTAGCGAATTGTTTTTGAATTTTATTTTATTAATATTTTAAATTATATTTCTAACATTTAAGATTCAAAAAATGCTTTAGTTTGGATCATCTATAGTTAGAAGCGAATTTCTAAACCAAATTAAGATAAAGGGAATTAATCTTGTGTTTTGCGCGGTTATAATATACTATAAGACTGTTCTAACTAATAAATAACTTAGCACAAAAATTTCAATTTTTGAATTATTTTTTACTAAAAAACATTAAAATATTATGTTTTTGTTGAGAAATTTATAATGCCTCTATTTTATTTTCTAAAATATATTTTTTCAAGTTTCTGATCCGTTGTCAACATTAATTTTTAAAAACTATATTTTGTTTAATATCGTTTGTTATATATATATATATATATATATATATATATATATACATACACTATATTGCCAAAGGTGACCGGTCACTTTCGATTTTAGACGTTTTGTTAACTATCTAGAAAAGTACATGAGAATTTAACCTGAAACTGTAGGTGTGTAAACAGTATAGTATAGGTTACATATTTCCGCGAAGATTTTTTCCCGAAACCCTCTAGGGGACTGTCAACAAATTGAAAAAGAACGAATATCTTTTGGATAACCCTGTAAAAACTAATGTAGCAAAGGCGTTCAAACTCCAGATTATTAATAAGTGGCTTATTGTAATATACTGTGTTCATTTTTATGAGGATAGCATGTATACTGGTAGAGAAATTAAGGTTTTTATAAAAACAGTCCCAAATTTCGCCTAGTTTTTTGCTTATAATTTGCAGAGTTCTTAATATAAAAAAAAGTTCTTTTCGGAAAATATGACAAACAACATTGTGTATAATACTCTGGAATCAGAATTAAAAAATAATAAAAATTGGATGAAAAATGAGCAGGTTTACTAATAAATGTTTCACTGCGCATGCGCGAATGCAATCAAAATATAATATGCATAATGTATTAGCTAAATATATAGAGCAACTTTTGTGAAAGTCTCAAAATCATAGCTTGAAAATTCTGAAAATTACCGTCGATAGAATAAGCTCGAAATCTGTTGTTCCCAAAAAGAAGCAAAAAGATGATGGGTTGTATCAAATATCTGTAGATTAGTGCCAAGATAGCGTACACAATATTGCGCGTACTACTATATTTGGATACAACCCCTCATATTTTTACTTCCTATCGGGAACAACGGATTTCGAGCTTATTCTATCGACGATAATTTTCAGAATTTTCAAGCTATGATTTTGAGACTTTCACAAAAGTTGCTCTATATACTTAGCTAATACATTATGCATATTATATTTTGATTGCATTCGCGCATGCACAGTAAAACATTTTTTAGTAAACCTGCTCATTTTTCATTCAATTTTTATTATTTTTTAATTCTGATTGCAGAGTATTATGTACAATGGTGTTTGTCATATTTTCTGAAAAAAAAACTTTTTTATATATTAAGAACTCTGCAAATTATAAGCAAAAAAACTAGGCGGAATTTTGGACTGTTTTTATAAAAACCTTAATTTCTCTACGAGTATAGATGCTATCCTCATAAAAATGAACACAGTATATTACAATAAGCCACTTATTAATAATCTCGAGTTTGAACGCCTTTGCTACATTAGTTTTTACAGGGTAATCCAAAAGATATTCGTTCTTTTTCAATTTGTTGACAGTCCCCTACGGCGTTTTGTGAAAAAATCTTCGCGGAAATATATAACCTAAACTATACTGTTTACACACCTGCAGTTTCAGGTTAATTCCTCGTGTATTTTTCTAGATAGTTAACAAAATGTCTAAAATCGCAAGTGACCGGTCACCTTTGGCAATATAGTGTATATACAGGGTGATTCATAAAAGATGGGCAGAACTTTAAGGGGTTATAGTACACTTAAAGACAAATAATATTAAATAGGAGACTAAGGGTCCCAGACGTATTCCCAAGGAGATAGGGGGCATTAAAGTTTAGGGTCCGAAATTTCAAATGATTATAAAACATGGAAAAATTGGTCGATTCGTTTGCGGTTTTTGCAAAAAATTTTCTTTATGCCAGTATTTTCTTGAAATAAAATTTTAAAGTTCAATTTCAAAAAATGCCGATAGGGGGCGCTTTAGACTTTGGAGTAACAAACAACTATTTTTTAACGTTATTTTTTGTATTTCTTTAAATGATTTCGAAAGCTTAGACTTAAACTTAAATTTTGATCTAAAAATCTGAGTCCTAACGAGTAGTTAAGTAGCGTAAACTGAAATTTGAAATTTGAAACCCTTCTCCCCCCAGAACAAAAATCAGTTATTCCCGATCTTTGTGTCGTAGATTAGGCTCTAACTACTGCCGCGTTTTGCTAAAATTATTCTTTATGTCAGTATTTTCTTGAAAATAAATTTTAAAGAAAATTTTCAAAAAATTCCGATAGAGGGCGCTTTAGACTTTGGAGTAACGAACAACTATTTTATACCGTTATTTTTTGTGTCTCATTAAATGCTTTCTAAAGCTTAGACTTAAACTTAAATTTTCAGCTCAAAATCTGAATCGCTGAGCGTGGTTCAGTAGCGAGGGGAGGGGGTTCAAATTTCAACTTCTGAACATAGTTCAGTTTGCACTACTTAACCATGCCCAACGATTCTGTGCTGTGATACGAGGCAAAAATACAACTTTCGTCAAGGACTGCATAGTCGGAATTCACTCATAAAGGCACTGGCACAGTTGGAAACGTCGCTCATGCAAACATTAAAGCTCCATTCCTGACGCTAGTCACCGGGTGAAGAAGGAAACAGAAAGTATGCAAATGTCAAATGGGGAAGAAGAAGAACACGTATGCAAAATTTCGACACGATTCAGGCATAAAAACCACTGAACGGTGAGTCAAGTGTAAGTCGCTGTAGTAATGAATCGGAAGATGGTGCCCTTCACGAATAAGGAAAAGGCTGAGATGCATTTAATTTACGGAGCGGCAGATGGAAATGGTGCAGAGGCACAACGAATGTACGGAGAGCGATTTCCTAACAGGCGGTTGCCTAACCGCAAAACTTTCGAGCGCTTGCACAGACAGTTGTGTGAGACGGGATCATTTCTCGCTTCCCGGTCGAATGCAGGTCGTGCAAAAAAGGACGAATCAGTAGTTGTTGCAGAAGCCATTCTGGATGTAGTAGCGGCGCAGCCAAGTACAAGTACACGAACAGTGGCTAGCCAGGTGGATACCTCACAGTCCACGACTTGGAGGGTACTGAAGGATGAACATTTGCTCCCGTTTCATGTGCAACGAGTCCAGAAACTGTCTCCAGGGGATTATCCAAATCGTATTGAATTCGCCCGCTGGTTTCTGCAGCAGAACGCGCTAAATCCACATTTTGGACGAACTGTGCTTTTCACCGATGAATGTACCTTCACACGTGAAGGTACATTTAACACACACAATGCACATGTATGGGCGGATGTCAATCCACATGCTACGTATCCACATGCTCATCAGAGACGCTTTTCCATCAATGTTTGGGCAGGAATCCTCGGAGACCACCTAATCGGACCGTACCTTCTTCCTGAACGCCTCAACGGTAAAACATACCTCACATTTCTGCAACATGTGCTGCCAGACCTGTTAAACGTTGTTCCTCCACGCATCCGGCGGGTCATGTGGTTCCAGCACGATGGAGCGCCAGCCCATTACGTACGAGACGTCCGCAACTATCTGGACATCACATTTCCGAACAGATGGATTGGTCGAGGTGGTCCTGTTGCTTGGCCTGCTCGCTCGCCAGATCTTTCACCCCTCGATTTCTTTTTTTGGGGACGATTGAAGGCTCTTATGTATGAGACACCCATTGAATCCCCCGAGGAACTGGTCGCCAGACTTTCCGCCGCTGTAGGGGAAGTGCTCGAAAAGCCTGATGTTTTCGCGAATGTTCGCCGTTCCATTCGTCGCCGTTGTTCTGCGTGCATAACCTCTGGTGGTCACAATTTTGAACATTTATTGTGATTACATGTTAATAAATATGCTTTGGTAACATAATCCTAATTTGTGTCTTTTTACCTCGTATCACAGCACACAATGTGTGGACATGGTAAACTGAACTGTGCTCAGGAGTAGAAATTTCAAACCCCTCTCCCCAGAAACTTAACCACGTCTAACGATTCAGATTTTGGGCTGAAAATTTAAGTCTAAGCTTTAGAAAGCATTTAATGAGACACAAAAAATAACGGTATAAAATAGTTGTTCGTTACTCCAAAGTCTAAAGCGCCCTCTATCGGAATTTTTTGAAAATTTTCTTTAAAATTTATTTTCAAGAAAATACTGACATAAAGAATAATTTTAGCAAAACGCGGCAGTAGTTAGAGCCTAATCTACGACACAAAGATCGGGAATAACTGATTTTTGTTCTGGGGGGAGAAGGGTTTCAAATTTCAAATTTCAGTTTACGCTACTTAACTACTCGTTAGGACTCAGATTTTTAGATCAAAATTTAAGTTTAAGTCTAAGCTTTCGAAATCATTTAAAGAAATACAAAAAATAACGTTAAAAAATAGTTGTTTGTTACTCCAAAGTCTAAAGCGCCCCCTATCGGCATTTTTGGAAATTGAACTTTAAAATTTTATTTCAAGAAAATACTGGCATAAAGAAAATTTTTTGCAAAAACCGCAAACGAATCGACCAATTTTTCCATGTTTTATAATCATTTGAAATTTCGGACCCTAAACTTTAATGCCCCCTATCTCCTTGGGAATACGTCTGGGACCCTTAGTCTCCTATTTAATATTATTTGTCTTTAAGTGTACTATAACCCCTTAAAGTTCTGCCCATCTTTTATGAATCACCCTGTATATATGATATAAAAATTTCTAGATCCAGCAACCGTTGACAGGCCAGTCACGATCTCTATACATTTACACCATATTATAGCACTATTATTCCACCGCATCAAATTACTAACACTGTTCCATGCTATATGATGACGAATTATACTTCTTAGAGGCAGTCGCAGGTAACTGGAGAACAGGCTAAGTAAATGAATCCAGGCAGTTTCCCACTCAAGAAAGACACATGGTATTGACGAGACAACTGTTTATTAGATGACGTTGATGTAACAACTCCACTGAACCTCATCAAAAACTCGAAGAAATTTAATACATTACATGACAGCACAAAGCTATGTTTTTTGAAGACTCTCTACCGATGACATACGAATTTTGACCCCCTAGTGACAGGGTCTAGTTGACAAAAGAAAAATGTACAAAAATCTGTGTCCGAAGCCAATGTAACAGTATAAATATTCCGAGATTCTGCTCAAAGATACAAACGCGCGAAATGCTAGTCCACTGACAGCCATGTTCGGCGGGAAACAAGGGGCGCAAAAAGGCGGTCCTGCTCGCTAATGGATGAAAAAATGAGGCCACGAGGGTGTGTCTCTGACGTATGACCAAAATTCTTTATCAGAAGCGGCAATTTAAAAAGGTAAAAAAGCCTTTGGGCGAAAAAACGCCAGGAATCCTGGGATGCCGAATGATAATTAAATAGAAATAAAAATGGTATTACAAAAGTTCCAAAGAATAAAATTTCAATGTCTCAAAAGAAGAAATTAGGCAGGTGCGTTTTAGAGGCAGTGTTGCAATTTAACAGAATAAGGTTTTAATAAATACGTGTAGCTTTTAACAGATTAAAATTTTTAGAATGATAAATAAAAGAATATTTTGATTAAGTTATGGAATAAAGTATAAAATATATTTAAGAGATATTTTAAAAGAGAGGGAAAATTTAGAATTGTAAGAATTTGGAATAATTTAACTAAGGAAAAATGGCGAAAAATTTTTATTGTTATATATCCCCCCACCCAAAAAGACGAATGAACCGGTATGTCAGATGACCTGCAAGTTCATTGAAGGGAAATGTTACACGGACTTGGATTACAATTTGTCAACTGAAGAAAGTCAAAATAAGTACATTTCCAAAAATTATTCATTAATGCCAAATAACATTAAATTTAATAACTATAACGCGAATTGGTGGAGTTGTTAATAAAAATACAATTACAAGATATTAATCTTGTTAACAATGACATAAAAAGCTTTAGAAATATTAAACAAATAAGAAAACCATTGCAAAATTTAAAATAATACACAAGATACTTCAAGAATATCATCTTACAAAAATTGTTGCAAATTGTTTATAGAATTGTTGCTTAATTTGTTGTTCAGTTCTCTTCTGAGTGATAGTTCATACAAAAAAGTTATTTGCATACCTCACAAACTGAACAATTGACAAAAAGAAAAAGAAAAAATCTTTCAAACTTTAGACCTTACTGATCTTCCTTATGAAAGTCTATTTCAGAATTAAAGTTCATCTGAATGCTTTATCTTTACTAGCAACAACTCGAAAATAGTACTGAGATTAATATTAACAACAATAAAACACAAATAATACAATAATAATAAGAAGAAGAAGAAGAAGAAGAATATCAACAATAAAATTTTAAGATAATAATACTTAACAATAACAATAATCATAAGTTAATTTCAAATATTAAACTTATGTCTGTCTGACAAACTCGTTCCTGAATGGAATGCTCGGAAAAACTTAAGAGAAATGAGTTTTTTGTCATGATATAGTTTGCCTGACAAATGGTAATTAATCTAAAAAGGCAAGTAGATAATGTAAGCAGTATAAGAGCTTTTTACTCAACATCAAAATTACTATTACCATTATTACCTTTATAACTTCCGTTACCTTTACTACTTTATTACTTGTTTACCTCTAGAAGTAAATTATATATCTCAACCTATTCAAACTCAAGTAATATTTCATCTTGTTTATCATAGTGATCACTAGTGTTCTTCATTGTATTCTCTCTCAACATCAGTTATAATAGTATAACTAATAATAATATTCAACAATAAGTTCAGCAATAACAAGCATTATACTTCAAAATATCACACACTTTCTTTAATTACTTTCTTAAGTATATAATTGATATCTCATCCATATAGTAGTGAATGAGGCATGAAATATACTCAAATAAAATACATAATACAAAATAAGGAATAAATAAGAAAAATTCGTGAAAACAATCATTATTGTGTAGATGATGGTTATATAACTATCTTGCTTTCAGTCAAACAAGAAAACATAAGTTGTGAAATGAAAAAATGGGACCTTGTAGCATATTAAGAAAGGTTGGACAATTCTCAATTATTATTAAGATATCATATTTGATTATTCAATATATAATTTAATCCAGTTTATTTTATTAATTTAGTTAATACTGTTTAATTTATTATTCTAATCTAATTCAATTCAGTATTAGAAACTCCTAACTTAAATCAACTAAATTACGCCAGCATAAAAAGTTAACTCAAGTGGAAACTCCAACAGTGACACTCTCGTGTGCACAATCAAGAACACCACGGTTATACAGAAGAGAATTGATTAGTTAATTATTATTTATTTTAATTCGTTTATTTTTGGACTATATTAAAATTAAGACGAAACTATAGATTTAACATTAGTTTGTTGTTGGTTCTCATGGGATAATTTTAATTGATCAGGAGGATAATAAGGGCGTAATTTTGATACATGTACTATTTCAGTAGGTTTATTTTGAATTTGTCTATTAATTTCAAAATTGACATCAGATAACTTATTAAGGATTTGATAAGGACCACTAAAGACTTGTGAAAGTTTTCTGGTATTAGAATATTGGAACTCCTCATAAATTACAAGATCTCCAATCTCAAATTTTGGTTCTAGATAATTTCGATCATAATATTTTTTACTTCTCGAATAAAATTCACCAGTGCGTTTTTTAGCAAGTTTAAGGGCTTCTTGAACAGGAGGGTAATAATTTTGTTGAAGAGGGGAATCATAGGGTAATTGGCCAAAAAGTAAGTAAGCAGGAAAGAATTTAGTGATAGAATGAGGGGTATTGTTATACTCATTACCTACTTCTGTCAAAATTTTTGTCCAAGGAATTTTGGAGTTAGTAGAATTGACTTTACACTTCAATCTAGTAACTATTGTCTGGTTCGCTCTCTCACATTTGCCATTCGTTTGTGGATGATGTGATGTGATTAAACGTTGCTTAATATTGTGGTTTCGCAGGAATTTTTTTAATCTAGAGGAAGTAAAGGCTGCATTCCTATCACTTAATACTTTTTGATGGGTCTGGACATTAAGAATTTTATTAAAACAGAATAATTGTTGTGGTGTTTGAATATTAAAAACTTGTTTTAGACAATTAGTATAAGTTTCTGTGGTAACACTTTTTGAGGGAAATGCTCAAACATATCTAGTAGCATGGTCGATTATAAGATGTAAATATTTTTTTGTGGAATTGTAGTAATTAAATCCTCCCACAGTATCAACAGAAATGCATTCAAAAGGTTGATCTGTGGTCATAGCTTGTAATAAGCCAAATTTTTTCTGTCTTGGTTTTTTATTCTTTTGACAGACATCACAGTGTTTTACAAAATTAGTTACATCTTGAGTCATATCAGGCCAATAATAATTAGGAGATATTAAGTTTAACATTTTTTGAATACCAGGATGACCAAATTTTTCATGAGTAACATTAAGCAATTTTCTTCTTAAAGACATGGGTACTACTATTTTTATAAAACCTTTCTTTTTTACTATCATAAGTCCATTTTCATTTAGATAATTTTTACCACACACATTATCTTTTTCGTGCCTCTCTATAATTTCTTTAACGTCCAGAAGAAAAGTAAGTGGTTGAATAAAATGTGAAACTGGGTTTCTCGACAACATGTCGGCTTCGTCATTTGTGGATCCCTTTTCGTAAACTATATTATATTCAAACATGCTCAACTTCAAAGACCATCTAAATAACCTGCCTCTCAGATGTTTAGTCTTTTTTAACCATACAAGAGATGCATGATCAGTATGAATGGTAAAATTTACACCATGAAAATAATGATAGAATTTGTCTAAGGTGTCAATGATGGTAAGACACTCTAACTCGGTAATAAAATAATTCTTCTCATAACTTCTCAATCCTCTAGAGTACTAAGCAATTGGATGTAAAAAATTATTACTATCAGGTTGTTTTAAGACTGCACCTACTGCCACCTGTGAGGCATCAACAAACATATGGAGGGGTAACTTAGGGTCATAAATTTTTAAGATAGGTTTGGCTATTAAGGCATCTTTTAATTTTTGAAAAGAATTTTGACAATCTGTATTCCATTCCCATAATGTATTTTTCCTGAGTAATCTGTTAAGAGGGACTCGAATTTCGGCATATTTATCTATAAACTTGTGATAAACATTGATAGATCCTAAGAATCTCTGAAGTTCCTTTACATTTGAAGGGGGTTTTAGTTTTATTATTACTTCAATATTAGCATTAGCAGGAGTTAATGTGCTATTCTGGATGGTATATCCTAAGAAGTTAATTTTATTTTGAACAAAATTGCATTTAGATAGTTTAAGTTTAATGTTTTCACGTCTACATAATTCAAATATTTGGTTTAAATGTTGCATGTGTTCTTCTAATGAGGAAGAAAAAATAATGATATCATCAAAATAATGGCAAGCAAAGTCTATTTTGTATTTAGTAAGTATTCTTCTAAGGGTTCTATTAAATATCGGGGGGCCTAATTTAATCCCAAAGGGCAGAACTAACCATTCAAAGAGACCAAAGTTGGTAGCAAAAGCCAATTTTTCAGTATCGGATGGATGTATGGGTATGTGCCAGTAGCCAGAGGCTAAATCTAAAGTTGAAAAATACTGCGCACTACTCAGTTTATCTAAAATTCCATCGATACGAGGTAGGGGTTCTGCGTCATTTTTCATTATTGCATTTAATTTTGTATAGTCAACACATAATCTACTTTTTTTACCTTCTTCTCTTTTCATTACTAATGTAACAGGGGCAGAATAAGGACTATTGCTCTCTTTAATTAAACCAGCATCTAATAGTGAATGAATTTGATCCGAAATCTCTTTTTCTTCTAAAGGGGAAGTTCTGTACGGCCTCAGAGATATTGGTAGGTCAGAATTAAATAAAATACGTTGCGGTTCAATATTAATTCTCCCGACATCAAATTTATTTTTTGAAAAAATGTCTAAATAATCCTTTATACTTTCCGTTAAAGTTTTATTTTCAATAGAATTTATTTCCCCAATTAATTTAGAATTATCAACATTAGATGGAACAAAGGATTGAGAAGATATGATCTTTCCATAATCGGGTAGCACTCTCTGATACTCATAGTTAACATTAAAATGAAGTAATCTTAAATTATCACTGGATATGCTCTTAGATTCATTTAAAACAAGGTCTCCTTGTAATACTCTACATGTAGCACAATCAATAATTAAATTAAACTTACAGCATTCTTGTCAACCTAATATAGCATAATCTAAATTTGTATTACATATCAAAAATCTAATATTTTGTTGCACATTACCTAATTTAAACAATAAATTACAAGCTTTATCTATTACAACAGTTCCTTTGGCTTGGCCAATAATAACAGGTGGAATATTTATAACTTTAGCATTTAACAATTTAACAAATATTAAAGGTAAAATACTTATGGTTGAGCCAGAGTCAATCACACAAGGTAGTTCCCTGTTATTTACATATCCTGATACAATTAACTGTCATATATTATCAGTAGATGGTTGTGGTTGACTAAGAGGGGGTGCAGAAGATTGCAGAGGCCTAACATTGAATACACAATCCCTCTCCCAGTGGTAAGCATTTTGGATACCTCTATTTAAACACATTCGACATGGTCTACTTGGGTAATTTCTCTGAAAATGGGTAGTAGGCAAACTAGGATTGATAAATCTAGAATTTGGAGCATTAAAATTGCTCTGTGAATGAAAATTGGAATTTAGCACCTGAAAATTTCGACTTGGGCGAACCCAATGTCTAGGTGCCTGATTATATTGTGGCAATGATCTATAATTCTGAAAATTACTCCTAGAATTACTATTGTTGACATGAGAAGTAGGAATTACTACTAGCTGTTTAGCCATTAGGTACCAGTCTATTGTATTTTTTGGAGGATTACTAATCATATAATTCTAGTACTCCGGTTTGAGACCGTCTGTTAATCCCTGTACTATTATAGTTTCACATAATTTAAGTTGTCGACCTATCTCTATTTTCTGACGAAAATATCTTTCTAAGTTGTTTAAGTCATGCAATTTCAGTGAGGCGAAATCAGAAAAACGGGGGACTGTTACTTTCAGAAATTTTTCAGTTAAGATTTCAGCAATTTTTTCACACTCTTTACATTCTAGACATTCATTAACATAAAACTTTAATGCTTCGCCCTTCAAATATTTGGAAATATTGTTGATTTTCCACTCTTTTTTATCTGAAGGGGCTGATCCTTCAAAATGTCTGAGCCAAGATGTAATATTCATACCACTTTCTGGATCAAAAATAATAACATTAAGCTCTTTTTCAGCCATTTTTGTTTGAGTACTTTTACTTTCAGCAATAACTTTAACAAACCCTGACTTTAATAACATGTAAAAAAAATAACAATGTATAAAGAATTCTTTAACTTACCAACAACTGTAAAAATATCTAAATCTTAATAATTTAACTAACAAGAACAAATAATATTCATTTCACTTAAATAGTAAATGTAAACTACTACTATAATCTTTCTATAAATAGATCCACTGTATATGAATAAATATCACAATTTAGAATGAAATAAATAAATAAAACACTTTTTAAATAAGTAGCATTATTTCGTAAGAACAAAATTTTTGGCTCTTGATTTGTACTCTCAGAACATAGCATCAAAAAACAAAATAAAATAAACAGATAAATTAAACTGCACATAATAATTTTACCTTTTCAATGTTACGCAACTTCAACGCAAACTTTCATTTGAGATCATCATTTTCTTTTTTTTAACTCTTCAAGTAAGAAACTTCAAAAGCTATTTTTGCAATTATTATGCAATTAGTGATGTAAGCTGTAATTTCAGAGAATCTAATAAATTTTTATGCATTTTTAGAATGGCATAGAATATGTTTCAATACATTTTACTTAATAAATAATGAAAAGAGATTACTCATATATTTTTTCGATAAATAGTAATTATTTTATATGAATGATTATCACAGAATGAAAATGGAAATAATAAATAAATAAAATAAGAACATGCACAAGTAATAGAATTAAGTTATTTTTGTAAAAAGAAGTAATAAATAAAAATTATACCAAACAGTCCTAAATTGTAACACCTCCTTTACAGTCATTTAATTTATTTTAAAGAAGAATTGACTGCATCATCGTAAGGAATCATCGTTGTGAATGAAAGTCTCCTCAACTAATGAATTTGATCGGCAGAGATCTTCAGCCACTAGGAAGTCTTGGAATAGAGAAACATCCTCACTTAATGCTGTTTCACAGGTCAAGTTTCTAATCCTCGCAGGATTTAATTGATATAAAAATTTCTAGATCCAGCAACCGTTGACAGGCCAGCCACGATCTCTATAAATTTACACCAGATCATAGCACTATTATTCCACCGCCACAAATTACTAACGCTGTTCCATGCTATATGATGAGGAATTATACAGTGTCTCACATAAGTGATGGGACACTTGTGCTTTACAAAAGGAAACTAATCAAATAAATTAAAAAAACATGTACACATTTTTTTTGTGGGTGTGTTTCATACTTAAATTTAGTAAAGATTATTACATAACATACATTTTGTCAAAATATTAAAATATTAATTTAATAAAAATACAAATGTTTAGAACGGAGCAAAAAATAGCTCACATAAGTGATGGGACACCATTATATATGCAACAAAAATCGTCTGAAATAAGCAATAAAAATATTTTTTGGGGTTTTATTTTTACTTAAAAGCAATTGGCAATAATTTATAAAATCGTCTGCAGTATTTCTTTCCAGTTTGTTTTGGAATTTTTGTGTTTTTTAGCTCTGTGTAGTCATGAATGCTAAACGAAAAGAAACTTCGCCTGAAATTCGAAAATTAGTTATTAATTTGCATATTGAACGTGGAAAATCTGTTAGAAAAACTGCTGAAACAGTTAACTTGAGTCGTTCAACAGTTTTCAATATCATTAAACGATATAAAAAGAATCATATGATTCAGGATAAAAGAAGACCTGGCTGACCATCAAAGCTATCCAATGGAATAAAGCGAATTATCGTTCGAAATATTAAAAAAAATCCAAGAATTAGTGCTTCAAAAGTTGCTGCTGATTTACAAGCATTATATGGAATAATTGTTAATCCTGAAACTATTAGAAGGGTAATTCGATCTGCTGGATATCACGGTAGAGTAGCCAGGAAAAAATTCTTCGTAAGTGAAAAGAATAGAAAACTCAGACTAGCTTTCGCAAAATCCAACATAAATAAGAATTCTGATTACTGGAATAAAGTTATATTTGCTGATGAGAGTAAATTTAATATATTTGGTTCTGACGGTAGAATCTTGGTGTGGAGAAAACCCAGGGAAGAACTTCGCAAACAGAACTTGGTACCGACAGTAAAACATGGTGGAGGAGGAGTTATGGTATGGGGGTGTATGTCGTCCGCTGGAGTTGGTAATCTTGTTTTTATTGACAGTATAATGGATCAGTACAAGTATATTGATATTTTAAAGCAAAATTTGAAATCTTCAGCACGAAAATTGAACCTTCATAACGATTTTAAATTCTACCAGGACAATGACCCAAGCACACTGCTCTGAACGTTAGACTTTGGCTGCTATATAACTGTCCTGAAATAATAAAAACACCACCACAATCTCCAGACTTAAATCCCATAGAGAATATTTGGCAAGAATTGGAATCAAGAATTCGCAAACACACCATTTCTTCAAAACAACAACTAAAATCGGTGCTTCAAGAAGAATGGGGTAAAATCACTCCAGAAATCACAAAAAAAAATAGTCGAATCCATCCCAAAAAGATTAAATCATGTTTTAAAAGTAAAAGGAAATCCAACAAAATATTAAAACCTTTTAAAAAGTAAAATTTTTGGATAAATATTTGATGGAAAAGTAAGTGTCCCATCACTTATGTGAGCCATTTTTTGCTCCGTTCTGAACAATTGTATTTTTACTAAATTAATATTTTAATATTTTGACAAAATGTATGTTATGTAATAATTGTTACTAACTTTAAATATGAAACACACCCAAAAAATTTTTGCACATGTTTGTTTATTTATTTTATTGCAGTTTCTTTTTATAAAGCACAAGTGTCCCATCACTTTTGTGAGACACTGTACTTCTTAGAGGCAGTCGCAAGTAACCGGAGAACAGGCTAAGTAAATGAATCCAGGCAGTTTCCCACTCAAGAAAGACACATGGTATTGACGAGACAACTGTTTATTAGATGACGTTGATGTAACAACTCCACTGAACCTCATCAAAAACTCGAAGATATTTAATACATTAGATGACAGCACAAAGCTATGTTTTTTGAAGACTCTCTACCGATGACATACGAATTTTGACCCCCTAATGACAGGGCCTAGTTGACAAAAGAAAAATGTAATTAAATCTGTGTCCGAAGCCAATGTAACAGTATAAATATTCCGAGATTCTGCTCAAAGATACAAACGCGCGAAATGCTAGTCCACTGACAGCCATGTTCGGCGGGAAACAAGGGGCGCAAAAAGGCGGGCCTGCTCGCTAATGGATGAAAAAATGAGGCCACGAGAGTGTGTCTCTGACGTTTGACCAAAACTCTTTATCAGAAGCGGCAATTTAGAAAGGTAAAAAAGCCTTTGGGCGCGAAAACGCCAGGAATCCTGGGATGCCGAATGATAATTAAATAGAAATAAAAATGGTATTACAAAAGTTCCAAAGAATAAAAATTCAATGTCTCAAAAGAAGAAATTAGGCAGGTGCGTTTTAGAGGCAGTGTTGCAATTTAAGAGAATAAGGTTTTAATAAATACGTGTAACTTTTAACAGATTAAAATTTTTAGAATGATAAATAAAAGAATATTTTGATTAAGTTATGGAATAAAATATAAAATAGATTTAAGAGATATTTTAAAAGAGAGGGAAAATTTAGAATTGTAAGAATTTTGAATAATTTAACTAAGGAAAAATGGCGAAATTTTTTTATTATTACATATATGTATATATATATATATATATATATGTGTCTGTATACATTATAATTGTATATATGTATATACACTGCTGGCCATCCAAAATACAACACCATGAAGGAATGCAAATAATAGAATGATATTTATTGGACAAATACATTATAATGGGAAGGACAAGTGATTACATTTTCAGAAAATTTGGAGGTATACTTCCTGAGAAAACACTACCCATAGTTGCCACCCCTGGCCGCAATAATAGCGTTTATCTGCCTAGGCATGGAATCGAACAGAGATAGGATGTCATGCACGAGTACAGCAGTCCATGCAGCTTCAACACTATGCCACAGTTCATCAACCATAGTGACGGGCGAGTGGTGACGGGCCAGTCGCTCAGAAGCCATTGACAGGACATTTTCAAATTGTGAGAAATCAGGAGAACGTGCCAGTGAGGGCAACAGTCGAAAATGTTCTGTATCAAGGAAGGTCAGGATAGTACGAGCATCATGCGGACGTGCATTGTAATGCTGAGAAGTAGAGTTCCAGAGGCCTCGAAGTTAGGGCAGAACCACAGGCAGTAACACCTCAGAAATGTAACGGCTGATGTTCATACTGTTTGCAATGGGAACAAAAAGTTATCGAGACGTCTATTCAATGGTACACCTCACCATCACTGCAGGTTATGAGCCTCTATGATGATGTCGAATGCAAGCTGGCAAAGTGAATTCTAAGGGTGCCACCAAACACGGATGACGCCTTCATGATGCACTCAGAGCCTGGATTCATCTGAAAAGACGACGTGAGACGCCATTCCTGCGTCAAATACAGCACCATGATGCCCGCATCCGTGTTTGGCAGCATCGTGGAAAACGCACATTGCCAGCTTGCATTCGACATCGTCATACTGGCATATCACCTGGAGTGACGGTATGAGGTGCATTGAATACACGTTTCGGTAACCTCTTGTTCGCATTGTCAGCAATTTCAACAGCAGCCGTTACATATCTGATGTGTTATGTCCCGTAGTCCTGCCCTATCTTCGATGTCTTCGGAACTCTACAATGCACGACCGCATGTTGCCAGTACTATCCTGACCTTTCTTGTTACAAAACATGTTCGACTGTTGCCCTGGCCAGCACATTCTCCTGATTTCTCACCAATTGAAAATGTCTGGTCAATGGCTGCTGAGCGACTGGCACGCCACCACTCGCCAGTCACTACGGTTGATAAACTGTGGCATAGTTTTGAAGGTGTATGGACTACTGCACCCGTACATGACATCCAATCTCTGTTCGACTTCATGCCTAGGCAGATAAATGCTGTTATTGCGGCCAGGGGTGGCAACTCTGGGGTAGTGTTTTCTCAGGAACTATACCTCCAAATTTTCTGAAAATGTAATCACTTGTCCTTCCCATTATAATGTATTTGTCTAATAAATATCATTCTGTTATTTGCATTCCTTCATGGTGTTGCATTTTGGATGGCCAGCAGTGTATATATACAAGTATGTGTATATATATATATAACATTAACTTTTAAATAATATATATTTTTTAATATCGTTTGTTATTATATATATATATATATATATATATATATATATATATATATATATATATATATATATATATGTCACATTTTTACTTGTATCACCATATTTTTTGTAGAATCATTATCCAGGCAAGGGCTTCCACCGAGGAATTTGCAGTCGGGCGCCGAGAATTCACTTTATAGTGTGCGTACAGAATGAAAATAAGAGGCAGTCCGTTCCAGTTCACTTGTTATTCAAATTAAAAAAAGAAAATGGCCATGCTTTACTAATTACGATGCTAAATCCATACATGATTATTTTAATACCGTGGAGAAACTTGGTGATTTAATTTAATAATTAAGAAGACATTTTTATTCTTATAGGCAGTTGTGTTTTCTATCTGCAGCCAAGGAGATTATTCCATCGTCGTGAAGTACGCGCCGGGGTTACATGTACAACCGGCTCCAGGAATAATAACTCCGCGTATATCTATTATCTAACGCCCCAGAATGCATTTTCATTAAACAGTCTTTCGACCAATCAGCGCTACAGGACTAAATTCTCCGGCGCTCTGATTTCGAAGCTATAAGACTGTAATCTGAAAAAATGCGGGAAAAAATACTTCGAGAACATTACCGAACAATTTAATTTCTTCGAATAAATAAGAAAAAAAAAATACGTAGGTTTTACCGAACATGGGCAAGAAGCCAAGATAAAATTTTACATTGAGACTGAAGTTAGCTTTCATAATTTTGAGAAAGAATATTGTTTTGTCAGAAAACATAGGGAAATAAAAATAAATAAAAAAATGAGAAGACATAGGTTGTTATTTCAAGAGAGTTAAAATATTTTTAGCTGGGAGATTGGTGTTTAAAAGAATTAAATTCTAGGATGCATTTATTTAATGAAACAAAAGTGCGGAATTTTAATGGAACACCGCGATCAGAGCCATTTTTTTTTTAAGAGAATGAATTTAGAATAATGGGATTTACACAGAATTATAGTTTTGATGAGGCTAACGGCGAAAATTTTTTTTAATTTGTTTCATATATGTATGTATATATATGTATATATTAAACAACGAAAAGATCGGCAAAACTATAAACAATTATCATTTTCATTTTTTTATGCGTTTTCAAAATATTTCAAATCCGATATTTAAATCGCTTAAGTGTAATAAACTCTTGTATTAAAACTTTTTCAAAGAGTATCGTGAACATTTCCAAATTCAGTAGGGTAATGCAGGGTAATTTGGTGATTCATTTTTTTGAACTAAAATTTAAAAAAAAATCTATAGATCTTTAAAAAGATTGAAATGTACAAGACAAAAGAAACATTTTTCAAGGACAAATTCATAAAAGAAAGAAGGAATTTTAGTCAGTACATATCAAGTTAGAGCTATTTTTTTATTAAAAAAACAGATAACACGAAATTATCCCTCATGGGGTAATTTGATGTCCCATTTTTAACCACTGCCACACCATTAATCGTATATTTTATGATAATAAAATGCCATGATAATAACATGCCATGTTGTAACTTTAAAAATGTTTCAATAATTCAGAACAGTAATAATTTTTTTTATCAGATAAAATTTAAAAGCACTGTGAATTTCTCTTTGAAAACTATCGAGAATGACATTTAATATCCGAAATCTTCGTTAAGGGGCTACTTCACTCACGCAAAAACAGTCGTTTGCTAATCTTAATGCTAAGGGACTTATTTTTTCAATAACTCATTTGCATTTCAATATTTTTTAACTTCCTTTTTTATTTAATAGCTGAGATTTATTTCTACAATCGCCGCTTTTTACTTTTTCGATTTTGTTTTTTTTTGTTTTGTTTTTTTAATAAGGATACTTTCACTTTCGGGCCACAAACAAAATCGAAAAAATAAGCTAGTATGTTGCGGCCATCACAAAACTTTCTTCTGCATAAATCATAGCGTCTACAAACAAAAATTAAACGACAATCTGTAGAATTTTCAGATGCGGTTATTGCGGAAATCATGAAAAACATAGCATAGTAATGACACTTGTTGGGCGGTATACACCCAACTTAATAATGATCGATTTTTGTCAAGGTCTAACAGAATATAAAGTTTAGTGAAATTCGTTGCATGAGTTCTTGAGATATAGCTATAGCGGAAATCATGGAAAATGCAGCATAGCAACGCCACCTGCTGGGCGATTTAGACCAATACCTA